>JAJTUV010000637.1:0-600000 GCA_021653895.1 Mastomys natalensis | reverse complement strand
TACCCTGTCCCTGTATTTTTTAAACACTTTTCGGTTTGGCCTTGATCCCCACCAATGTGCCTACCTCTCCTGAATACCACCAAGGTCTGTGATCACAGACATTTTCACCCCTCCTTTCTTTCCAAGCTGTGTAGGACACTTGAGTGCTAAGCTTAAATGTGGCCCTCTGTGATGGGAGATGGCTCAGGTGATTTCTACATAGAAATTTTTCCATTAAAAACCTCAGGGAAATGGACTTGGTGGTAACATGATTATAATCTCAGCAGTCAGGGAGTGGAGAAGGAAGATCACACATTTGAAGCAATCTGGAGCTATGTAGCAAGACTCCTTCCTGTCTTTAAAATAATGACATTGACAGCCTCTTAGAAGCTGGCAATTTTCTGTCATCCCTCTTCCCAGGATTCTCCCTCCACCAGACAAAGGTGAGCTCCTTTCCTGGCTGTGACCTCCTCTTGTGAGAGCTAAATATAGCTAAAGCTCCAGGCCTGTCCCCTTGTCTCTTTCATTGATGTACTTCAACCTTGAATGCTATCACTGGAATCCCTCTTTAGCTAGGAGTCCCACTTACTTACCCAGAAGCTCCTGTGTTTTTGTTTGTTTGCTTGTTGTTTGGGGTCTCAAGCATCCTAGGCTACTCTGGAACTTGCTATGTAGCCAAAGATGACATTGAATTTCTAATCTTCCTGTTTCCACCTCTAAGGTAGGATAAAGGCATGTGCCCCTAACCTAATGTTGATTTTAGTATGTGTGTATGCATGCATATTTGTATATGTACTTGTGCATGTAGGGACACATGTCAGTGGAGGGCAGACACTGGCATCTGATGTGTCCTGCATTGCTCTCTACCTTGTGTTTTGAGACAGTAGCTACCTGAACCTGGAGCTCACCAGTTCAGCTAGGCTGTCCGGCCAGCGAGCTCTAAGACCACACCTGTCTCTAGCCACCTTCTTCCAGCACTAGGGTTATAGGCTGCGCTGCTGCACTCAGCATTCACATGGGTACTGGAGTCTTTGTGTGTCAAGCACTTTACCAATTAAGCCATCACTATTCCCTATGCTTGGTTGTATGCAGTACTGGAGACAGAACCCATGGCTTCCTGCATAGTAATAAGCAGTCTACCAACTAAGCTACAGCAGTGTTCTGTCTTTTAGTTTCTAGTCTCATGGTTTTCTCCCCAGAACCTAAAGACCTACTATTAGATCCATCATTAGGGGCTAGAGAGATATCTCATTGGTTAAGTGTTTATTGCCCCATCAAAGGGCCAGAGTTCAGATTCTAACATTTCATAAATGCCTATAACTCCAGATTCAAGGGATCTTCTGTCTTCTGCTGGCCTCTGCAGGGAGCTGCATACATACGAATGCATATGTGCATGCAGACACACACATTAAATATTTGAAAAGGCCCACTGTTAGATATTTCTCCTGTCTAGTCCTCACACATAAAGTTGTGAATCACCAAAATCCTTGATGGACATTTACAGTCTTTTCTGTTGAATGATTTTACCTGTCTTTTTTCTTAATATTTTTAAGAGCTGGTGTTTCACTGTGTTGTCCAGCCTGGTCCTGAACTCCTGAGTTCAAGAGAACCAACCTATAGCCTTAGCCTCCTAAGAAGCTGTGACTGGAGACACATAAAAGGCAGTCCTTGCCTTTTATTTATTTGGTGATCTGACCAGTCTTCCCTTCTTTCCTTGTATTATTTTCAACAATCCTGACAGCTAGTATTTCTCCCAAAACTTTATCCTGGTACAGATCTAATACTCTGTGGTTATACACAGGATCTGTCGACCTCTGATTTCTGGACTTTCTGCTTCCATGGATGTTTATCCAGGCCCGATTCATTTGTAGGTGTATTTATCCCCACTGCCTAACAGAGAAGATTATCTGAATAGCTCTGTAGTTGCCTGTCAGAGCATTCAGCACTTAGCCTTGAGACCTTGAAACCTCCCCTCACCACACTAAGAAGCTCTTCCATCATGCTTTGTATCTGCTACTCAACACTCTCAGTGGCTCAGTGGAATACTCTGACCAAGGAATCTCTTTCCTCATTCTCTGAGTGACTTTTTCCCCAAAGACCATCAACTTTCAGGTCCTCCCAAGTCACTAGATGAACTGAATGGCCTTTTTCTCATCTGCCCTCACCAATTAGACCAATGCCTTTGTTCTGGGGCTACTATGTGGTTTTGGCATGCTGAACACATTCAAAAATATATCTTATGACCCAGGCAGTGGTGATGCACACCTTTAATCCCAGCAGAGGCAGAGGCAGAGGCAGAGGCGGCAGAGGAGGCAGAGGAGGCAGAGGAGGCAGAGGAGGCAGAGGAGGCAGAGGAGGCAGAGGAGGCAGAGGAGGCAGAGGAGGCAGAGGAGGCAGAGGAGGCAGAGGAGGCAGAGGCAGAGAGGCAGAGGCAGGTAGATCTCTGAGTTTGAGGCCAGCCTGATTTATGTCCTGAGTTCCAGGACAGCCAGGGCTACACAGAGAAACCCTGTCTCAAAAAACTAAAAAAAAAAAAAAAAAAAAAAAAAAAAGAGTTCAATTCCCAGCAACTACATGGTGGCTCACAACCATCTGCAATGGGATCCGATGCCCTCTTCTGGTGTGTCTGAAGACAGCTACAGTGTACTCACATACATAAAATAAATAAATCTTTAAAACACAAAACTCGGAATTTGGTAAAAATCTTGTATCAAAGTTGTAAAGTGTCCATCTGACAACTTCAAAGAGTTTGAAGGTGCCTAATGAAATGAAACAGACAGCCGGGCAGTGGTGGCGCACGCCTTTAATCCCAGCACTTGGGAGGCAGAGGCAGGGGATTTCTGAGTTCGAGGCCAGCCTGGTCTACAGAGTGAGTTCCAGGACAGCCAGAGCTACACAGAGAAACCCTGTCTCGAAAAACCAAAAAAAAAGCCGGGCGGTGGTGGCGCACGCCTTTAATCCCAGCACTTGGGAGGCAGAGACAGGCGGATTTCTGGGTTCGAGGCCAGCCTGGTCTACCGAGCAAGTTCCAGGACAGCCCGGACTACACAGAGAAACCCTGTCTCGAAAAAACCAAAAAAAAAAAAAAGAAAAACCAAAAAAAAAAAAAAAAAAAAAAAAAAAAAAAAAAGAAATGAAACAGAGTATCTTTATGAACAGGAGAAGCTCCGGTCTCACCCAACATTGGCATCTCTGTTCCCTGTCACATTTCTGGACTTCGGACTAGCTAGTATACTTAGTAAACTCTAGTGAGGCTGCAGTGTCTTTCCTCCTAAAGACCTTGCTAAGTTCTCTTTATCTATGCAAAAGACACAATCCATTTTTTAACAGTGTCTTTGATTTCTTATAGTTCTCTTGAATCTTTTAACTCATAAAGGCTACCAGAAGTCTACACCTACATCTATGTGCAAATCATTCCATACTATCTTAGTTGTTGTAGTTTGTATTCAATATTGATAAGCTTTCCTTCTTTCTTTCTTTCTTTCTTTCTTTCTTTCTTTCTTTCTTTCTTTCTTTCTGCTTTTTTCTTTTTTTGAGACACAGACTTTCTCTGTGTACAGTTGGTTGCCCTAAAACTCACTCTGTAGAATAGGCTAGCCTCTTAACTCCAGAGTTCCACCTGCTTCTGCTTCCCAAGTGCTGGATTAAAGGCATGCACTATCATGCCTGGTTATAATATGCTTTCTCTCTAAAGGTAATAAGGAGTACATGGACCAAATATAATTTTCAACAGTCTTCTGATAACCCTAGATAAGCTGGAGAGATGGCTCAGACCTTAACAATATGGCCATGGCCGGGCGGTGGTGGCGCACGCCTTTAATCCCAGCACTTGGGAGGCAGAGGCAGGAGGATTTCTAAGTTCGAGGCCAGCCTGGTCTACAGAGTGAGTTCCAGGACAGCCGGGCTACACAGAGAAACCCTGTCTCGAAAAAACAAAAAAAAAAAAAAAAAAAAAAAAAAAAAAAAAACAAAAAAACAAAAAAACAATATGGCCATGACTCCAGCTCCAGAGGATCTACACACTCCTCTGGCCTCTATAGGCACCTGTACTCATGCGCACATAGTTCAACACACGATTAATATAAAATAAGGTTTTTTCTTAAACTTCCAGATAAAACATATAGCCTATATATCGTTGGGCCATTTCTCTGTAACTACTCAGACTGTTTAACAACTTTTTGTTAAAGTTATTCCAACATGAACAAATCCTTCCCTACTTGTAGGAATCAACTGTCCAGAGATTCTCAAGGTGACAGTAAGTCCTTCTGTGCTTGGTCATCTTGCAACTCCACTACTTTTCACTTTTTGTGGCAGATGCACCAAAGAGCTTAGCCCATCTCCAGTGGTGATCACATGCAGAAACAATGTTGTTGGCTTCTAGGAGCGATAATTCCTTCTGTCCTGGTGAGTCTGGAGGTGAGGATAGCTTCCTCTTTCCCACTGTGTTAGTTTCTCAAGATCTGAGTTATTTAGACTTCTCCATCCCTTGTTATTTTCATAGAACGACAGACACATGAGAGTTGAGAAGGAGAAAAGAGTGAAGGCTGGCTGTGCTAACCTCCAGCTTTCTTCTCACAGAGAATATATTAGGACCACTATGCAATTGTTTACCCCATGTCTGTCCTTCCATGTAGACTACAAACCACTCATCTACCACAATGTGTGACATTTTATTAGTCTCCTCGTCATTGCTCATTAAGAGTGCTACTAGGATAGTTATACGTACAAAGTACAGTAAAGACATAGAGAAGGCTATTGTCTGGAGACATCTGAGTGAAAATGAAATGAAAGGAAGAAACACTCCTTAGAGAGCATAGGAAAAGTGGTTCTTAGAGCTTGGTCCTAACAGATAAAAATAAGAATTCACAAGGCAAGCCAAACAGGATTGTACCTACTTGTAATCACAATGATCAGGAAGCTGAGTAATCAGGATTCAAGGCCAGCCTGGGATACAGAGAAAGACCCTGTCTGGGAAAGAAAATAAAAGAAAGAAATGAAGGAAGTAAAGAAAGAATTTACCAAGCAAAAGAAAGAATAGAGGCTGAGCCATTAAAAGAAATCCAAGCTAAGCAGAATGGTACATACTTGTATCATTCAAGAGATGCAGGCAGGAAACTCATGACCCTGATGTCAACCTGAGATACACAGAAAGACCAAGCCTTAAAACACACACACACAGAGAGAGAAGAGAGAGAGAGAGAGAGAGAGAGAGAGAGAGAGAGAGAGAGAGAGAGAGAGAGAAACAGACAGGACAGCATGTCAAACAAGACAGAAATTTCTTTTTCCTTTCGTATAGCAGCCCAGAAGTAGGCTGTCCAGATCAGATAGATTCTACATGATGTGCCAAGATTCTTATCTTGTTTTTATTTTATTTTATTTTATTTTGAGACAGGGTCTCTATGTAGCCATGGCTATCCTGAAACTCTCTATGTAGACCAGGCTAGTCCCAAATCCATAGAGATACGCCTACCTGTGCCTCTGGAGTATTTGGATCAAAGGTGTGCATCATCATGTCCTACTATAAAATTCTATTACTGAAAAGGAGAGAATGGTGAACCCCAGCTTAAGGGACACTCTGAACAAAACTCTTTCATATAAAAAGAGAGCAGCCTACTTGAAGAACAAAAATGTTTGCCTAAAATGTAGAGTGTAAGCAGCTGAAGGTGCCAGGAAGCAGGGAGGGTAGGGGGAATCCTCGTCGTAAGTCTCTGTGTCTCCTTTCACCTCCTTCTACTTGTGTGCAACACACACCCACTCTTCCACCTCTACCCCAGCCCTTCATCGGAGAACAGGACCAGAGAGGCCTCAGGAACTTATAAGTCTGTCCTCCCTCTACCTAGAATGTTCCTTTTCCCACATCTTTACTTATGTACCACCTTCTTTCCTTCAAGTCTCAGTTCAAATTTCTTATCTTCAAAGTCAGTCATCTTCCTTTACATTGCTAGCCACAGTGCTGTGCTCCACACCAACTTTTACTGTGGGATTCTTTGTTTTGGTTTGGTTTTTGGTTTTTGGTTTTTGAGACAGGGTGTCGCTGTGTAGCTCTGGCTGTCCTAGAACTCACTCTGTAGACCAGGCTGACCTCCAACTTAGAGATCCACCTGCCTTTGTCTCTTGAATACTGGGATTCAAGGCTTGTATCCCACTGCTGGGCCAGGATCCTCTTTTTTTTTTTTTTTTTTTTTAAATAAGATTATTCTTTTTTATGTATATGAATGTTTCTTGTGCATGTATGTGTGTGTACCACATTCTTGCTTGGTGCTCTCAAAATCTAGAAGACAGTATCAGATCCCCTGGAACTGGAGTTACAGACAGTTGTGAGCCATCTGCCACATAGGATCTCGGAACTCAATCCAGGTCCTCTACTGTAATGACCCGTTCTGCCCCACATTTGGGGGCCACTATGTCCCAGCTCGTTTGGGTCAGTCAACAGGGTCTAGCAAGAGAGAGAGTGGGGATGAAGGGGCAAGAGATGCAAAGAATGGAGACAAGACAGAGTCTGTTCAAGTCCCGTTTACTGAAAGGAAATCATGGGTATATATACACTTTACCACGTGCCTTGCAGCTGTGGACAAGCAGGGGAACACAATTGAAGACACTTTACTACGTGCCCCTTGCAGCTGGGAGCATTAAACAACAAAACAAGATATATGGGCAAAACAAGATGTTTATCAGAGTGTGCTCAGCTGTTGTAGGCTGTTGAAAACAAGTCTCGCCAGGCAGTGGTGGCGCACACCTTTGATCCCAGCACTTGGGAAGCAGAGGCAGGGGGATTTCTGAATTCAAGACCAGCATGGTCTACAGAGCTATTTCCAAGACAGTCAGGGATACACAGAAAAAAAACTATCTCCAAAAACAAAACAAAACAAACCAAACAAACAAAAAAAAGAAAAAGAAAAGAAAAAAAAAAAAAAAAAGAAAGAAAAGCTATCTAGTTATTCTAGTTATCTACTTCCTAACACTTGGGAAGCTGAGGTAGGCAGATTGTGACTTCAAGGCTAGCTTGGCTGCAGAACAAGCTTGAGGGAAACTTGAGCAATATATCAAGATTCTGCCTCAAAACCAACAAGGCAAAGCCAGGGCCGCACATATCTGGGAGCAGTCTGATGCCCGTGCTCAGCGTCCTCTCAGCACCTCACTCTCCAGCCATCCTGTTTGCCCTTCAACTTGGATACACAATCTTTATCAAAACTTGAGTTTAGGGTTTTAAACACTTCCCATTGTTTTATTTTGCCCCTTTCTTTTGCGGGGTACCCATGCTATGGTGCATGTGTTCCGGTTAAGAGAAGCCTTGAGCCGGGCGGTGGTGGCGCACGCCTTTAATCCCAGCACTTGGGAGGCAGAGGCAGGCAGATTTCTGAGTTCGAGGCCAGCCTGGTCTACAGAGTGAGTTCCAGGACAGCCAGGGCTACACAGAGAAACCCTGTCTCGAAAAAACCAAAAAAAAAAAAAAAAAAAAAAAAAAAAAAAAAAAGAGAAGCCTTGAATTTGTTCTCTCCTTCTACCATGTCCTTCCATCATGCGGATCTACAGGATCAAGTTCAGGTCCATCAGGCTCAGCAGCCAGTGCCTCTACTGAGCCATCTCACCAGCCCCCACCATCGTTTTTCTTTTCCTTAAATGATTGGGAGGGACCAGTGTGTGCACGTGTTAAACACACATAAACAATTGTAAAGAAAAGAAACTTTTTAATGGTTGGATTCTAAAGAAAGGAAGTCAAGATTTTGTTTTGTTTTGTTGTGTTGTGTTATGTTATGTTTTTTGAGACAGGGTTTCTTTGTATAGCTTTGGCTGCCCTGGTACTTACTCAGTAGACCAGGCTGGCCTTGAACTCAGAAATCTGCCTGCTTTTGTCTCTAGAGTTCTGGGATTAAAGATGTGTACCATCAAGCCCGTCTAATATATTTTTAAGTTTTCTTATTTGTTTTCAGTAAATATTTTGCTTTCATTTAAGCAAAGTTATTGTGTGTGTGTGTGTGTGTGTGTGTGTGTGTGTGTGTGTGTGTGTGTGAAGGCCCTGTCAATAGATCCCCTGTAGTTATGGGTAGTTCTGAATCACCATGTGGGTGTTGGGAGTCAAACTCTGGTCTTGTGAAAAAACAAATGCTCTTAACCAATCACTAAGCAGTCTCTCCAGTCCCTGTTTTTTTTGTTTTGTTTCAAGACAAGGTCCCATTCTGTTGCCCAGGATGGCTTAAAACTTACTGACTTCAAACTTCCAGCAATCCTCTTGCCTTAATCTCCAAAATGCTGGGATTATAAGCCATCATGCTTGCTGTCTTTTTAAATTTTTATTAAAAAAAAAAAAAAAAAGCAATAGGAAGAATTCATTGCTTGCTCTATTTCAGTGTGAAGACCTCCTCTGTGGAAAAAGGAATTGTATGTGACATTTCTGACCATGAAGAATCACATTCTGCCTCCTAGAATCAAGAATACTCTCCAAAGAAGACATCGGTGCTGAGACAGCAATTACCCCATGCGCTTGTCATCAGATCAGCAACAGGGTCTGCCTGGGTGTCTCTGAGCTGTCGCTGCCCCTGGACTGAATGGGGCATTTATCACACTGTTACAGATAGATCAGCTGATCATCATGCCCAGGCCCCAAGAGCCTATCAATGCGTTGCTGTTCGTTTGTTAGTCCTTGTCTAAACACACAAACACTCCGGCTCTGGTACTGCAGTCACACTGTCAGTCTCCTCCAGCCTCTGGAAGAGTGAGCAGCCATGAGCTTGTTGTCCTCTACCCTCCCTCCCTCATCTCCACTTGGATAAAGTGTCACTTAATCAGCTAATGTGAGTAAAAATGTCTGAAGCCGATAAAAATAAGCTCGGCCAGAGCATTATACTGGGCCCCTCACCGAAACTCTTTCCATCCCTAAGTCTGCCCACAAGACTCCCCCTTCAGTCTCTCAATCAGAAAGCTACACAAGGGACCACTGAGGTGGCTCAGCAAGTAAACCAAGCTTGACCACCCGGGTTAGATACCCAGGACCCACACGGTAGATAGAGAAAGCCAACATTTGCAGTTGTCCTCTGTCCTCCACAATGTGCTGTGAGACGTTGTGCTAATACCCAAACACAGACAATAAATAATATAATAAAGGAAAAAATGAAAGCAACTAAATAGCTTCACAGACTCAGCATTCTCCCAAATTGATCAAACTTTGGATGATCTTTGATTTCTTTCTGGAGGCAAACAGCCATTTCTAATGTCAACCAACTTTTAAAAAATGATTGTGTGGGAATCATCCTGTTGTGCTGCATGTTCCCGACATCCCCAGCACTAACAGTCTAACCATCTCTCCTCGTGTGCGTGTTCCCAGACATCCCAGCACTAACAGTCTACCATCTCTCCATCCAAGGTCTGAAACGTAAGAAATCTCAGTTAAGAAAGCTAAGCCCTGGGCTGGAGAGATGGCTCAGCAGTTAAGAGCACAGACTGCTCTTCCAGAGGTCCTGAGTTCAATTCCCAGCAACCACATGGTGGCTCACAACCATCTGTAATGAGATTGGATGCCCTCTTCTGGTGTGTCTGAAGACAGCTACAGTGTACAGTTGTACCCACATATATAAAATAAATAAATCTTTTGAAAAAAGAAAGAAAGGAAGGAAGAAAAAAAGAAAGCTAATCCCAAAGGGAGTCATAATGGCTATAATGCCCTTAAACCGCTCAAACCTACAAAAATTCCCTGCAGTTTGTCCAGTGTCAAAACAGGAAGGTGCCCAAGACAAATACACATCCCTGCCATCTATCTCCCGTCTCTCATAAAGTATATCTGTAGGATACAAATAAAAACAGCTGACCTCTATCTTTGTTTGTTTGTTTCTCTGTGTAGCCCTGGCTGTCCTGGAACTCACTCTGTAGACCAGGCTGGCCTCGGATTCAGAAATCCGCCTGCCTCTGCTCCCAAGTGCTGGGATTAAAGGCCTGGCCACCACTGCCCAGCAAGCTGATCTCCATCTTAAAGCCCAGTTTCACTGTGCCACATTTGGGCAATTCCTCTGTGCTCCCTGAGGGTCTTCAGGGAGGAGCTGCAGCGTCCTTTCCCCCTGCATCCTGTTATCCTCTCCATTTATATTCCTAAGGCTTCATCAGCAGTCACTCAGTCCTCTCTTACAGGTTCCTGGATTGTCCTCTTCCCCCCTCCTCCTCCCCTCCCTCCTCCTCCTCTTCTCCTCCCCCAACCCAGCTGCAGCCGAGGGATCACTTGAAGACATAATTATGACTCTGTTGCTTCCTGCCTAAAAGTGTTTGATGGCACAGAGTAAATCCAAACTGCCTCACCTCACAGTCCAGCCCAAGCTCAGCATCTCAGTCTGTTCCCCTTTCCTCCACTGTGACTTGGGCTTTTGAGTGTCAGTGCCAGGCTCACACCATTTCCTTCCTCCGGCACTCTTGCGAAGCCTTTCCTTGGGGCTCAGTGTTTAAAAGCAGTGACTGCTCTTCCTGAGGACCTAAGTTCAAAAATAAGCCTTTCCTCAGAGGTCTGCCTAGATGGGGCCTCTTCCAGCAAACTCATCCCTCAACTCCAGGACATTTTGGTTGTTGTCCCTTGGGCCTACTCTGCTTTTTATAGTAACTATTATGCACAGATTTTTTTTTTTCCCTAGACAACAGGCATCTTAAGAACATTCTAGCTACTGACTGTGATGGCACATGATTTAAATCCAGCATGCAGGAGTCAGAGGCAGGAGGATCTCTGTGAGTTTGAGGCTAGAATGGTCTACAGAGAGAGTTCCAGGATGGCCAGGGATGTTACACAGAGAAACCCTGTCTCAAACACGGTTAGCACAGTATTCAGGGAAGCAGAATCAAGCAGAGATCTCTGTGAGTCCAAAGCCAACCTGATTTACACAGTAAGTTCCATGCCAGATCGGGTCATGTCTACAGGAATATGCCTTTTTCTAGCCTTTTTCTGTAAGTTCCATTTCCAAAAAAGCTAGAAAATAATTTAAAATATAAACAAAATATATGCACAAAGATTTTCACCATTGCATTAATTTTTTTCCATGTATTGTGTGTGTGTGTGTTTCATGATCCATGTGTGGGAGTCAGAGGACAGCTTTGTAGAAATATTTCTTTCTTTACACCCTGTGGGGTCTGGAGCTTGAACATAAGTCCTCAGGCAAATGCTATTACCTGATAAGCCTCCTCTGCACCCACCACCGTAACCATTCTGTTAACTCAAGCTTTATTTGTATTTTATGTCTTGTCGTTTTGGTTTTGGTATTTGGTGGTAGCTTGTTAGGTTTTTGTTTGCTTGTTTTAAGACAGGTCTTTTGTATAGCCTAGCCTCCAATTCTTATGGCTGTGCTTGTCTTCGCTTCCTCAGTGATGGGTTTAAAAGTGTATTACCATGTCCACCTGTGTGTAAGAGTTTTGCCCACATGTATGTAAGCGGACCACATACCACATACATGAATGCCTACAGAGACCAGAAGAGAGGGAGAGTGTCAGATCCTCTGGATATTGCATATGCATTCGTTCTGTTTTTGTTTAGGTTCCAGGGATCAAACTTACAATCTCACCATCCTGAACTTGTTGTTTTTCTGAGATGAGATGTTACTATGTTTTCTAAGCTGGCCTTGAATTCCTTTACCATTCCTTGAAACCTCCTGCCTCAGCTACCTAAAAGTTGGAACTACAACCATGTATCACCATAGTTGGCCTTTCATTATAGACTCTTTCTTTCCTTTCTTCTTTCTTTCTTTCTCTATCTGTCTTTCTTATTTGTTTATTTGTCTTTATTACTGTTGAGTTTTTTTAAAAAAATGGTCTCACTGAATATCCCAGTCTGGTCTGGAACTAACTATGTAGACCAGGCTGGCTTCAAGTTCACAGAGACCTGCCTGCATCTGCCTCCTCAGAACTCAGGAGGCCAGGATTAAAAGTCAGTGCCACCAAACCCCACAACCTTTTTTAGAAAGTATTTTAATTTTTTTAACCTCTATTTGTATTACATGTGTATAGATGTTCTGCCTACATGTATGTCTGTTCACTACTGTATGTACTGTCTGTAGAGGCCAGAAGAGGAGGTTGGATCCCCAGGACTGGTTGTTAACTACAATGTGGTTGCTGGGAATTGAACCCAAGTACTCTGCAAGAGCAGTCAGTGCTCTTAACTGCTGAGCCATCTCTCCAACCTCCAAGATTTATTCTTTATTTTATGTGTGTGTGCATGTTTTTGCCTACATGTATAAATATGCACTGTATGTGTGCTTGGTATCACAAAGACCAAAGGGGGTACTAGATCACCTAGAACTGAAATTAAAGACAGTGGCAAGCTACAATTTAGGTGCTAGGAACTGAACCTAGGTCTTCTGTGGGAACAGCAAGTAGCAAGTCCTAACTCCTGAGCTCGTCTCTTTTTTCTTTCTCCTTTCTCTTCTCTCTTTCTCTCACTCTCCCTCTTTCTCTCTCTCTCATGGTTTTTTGAGTCAGGGTTTCTCTATGAAGCCTTGGCTTTCCTGGAACTCACTCTGTAGACCAAGCTAGCCTTGAACTCACAAAGATCCATCTGCCTTTGCCTCCTGAGTACTGGATTAAAGGCATACACCACCATTGCTTGGCCCTTCCTCCACCTCTCTTTAAGATATAAGAGCATACTACCTTAAGTGTCCTAGGCTAACTTGGAACTCAAAGTCTTCTGCCTCATCCTTCCAATTGTTGGGATTATAAGCATGTAGCCTATGCCTAGATCTTTACTACAGCATTTGTATAATAGCAAAAACAAGTATTTCATGTTTAAGGGTAAGAATTTGATAAAAATTAATAATTACATAGAGCAGAAGTCATTAGGATCTTTAAAAAGATTTTTTTTTTTTTTTTCGAGATAGGGTTTCTCTTGTTGTCTGGCTGTCCTGGAACTCACTCTGTAGATCAGGTGGCCTTGAACTCAGAAATCCGCCTGCCTCTGCCTCCCAAATGCTGGGATTAAAGGCGTGCGCCACCACCACCCGGCTTAAAAAGATTTTTAAATTGTATTAGACTGCTTTTATGATCTTGTTCAATAAGAAAAAGACACAAAATTATGTTTTATATATATATGTGTGTATGTGTATGTTGTGTGTGTGTATTATATACTATATAATTCCAGAAATTCAAAAAAGAGATTGTTTATTATTGTTGTTATTATTATTATTTATTATTTTTGAGGCAGGGTATATTTATTATGTAGTTTCAGCTGTCCTGAAATTTTCCATTTAGACTGGACTCAGAGATCCACCTGTCTCTGCCTCCCAAGTGCTGAGATTAAAGGAGTTCACCAGCACGCACAGCCAACATTATTATTTAAAGGGTACTCTTTGTATATTTTTTGGCTTGCTTTTATTTTCTAGTTTTCAACATTTAATTTGCATTGATTAGAATCTTTATGTATATATGTCTATATTCAAGTGTGTGTGTGCACGTGTGTGTATGTGTGTGTCTGGAGGTTGCCTTTGGGTATCTTCTTCGATAACTCCATCTTACTGTTTTGAAGCATAGCCTCTCACTGAACCTAGAGCTCACTCATTTGACTAGACCAGCTAACCTGAAAACTCACAGGAACTTTTTGCTCTTCTTTTCTCCAGCATGTTACCATGTTCATCTTTATGTGGGTCCTGGGATTCCAAAAGCTAACTGAGCCATCTTTCCCAAACCAGAGGGTTGGGGGGGGGGGTTTGTTTGTTTTTTGTTGTTGTTGTTTGGTTTTTTGGTTTTTTTGTAAATGGCTGTTTTGCTTATATGTATGACTTGCATGTTTGGTGTCCTCAGAGGCCAGAGGAGGGTATGGAACTAGAGTTAAACATGGTTGTGAGCTGTCATGTGGGTGCTGGGATCCAAACCCAAGCTCCCTGGAAAAGCAGCCAGTGTTTTACCCTGTGAGTCATCTCTTCTGCCCGGTCCCGTAAATGTAGTCATCCTTATTAGCTAGTAAGAGTATGGAGATTCCTTTACTATAGCAGTCTGTCATGAGCCATGTGGACCTAGAGAAAACATTCAATGGGTGACAAATGAAAAGTTAGCAACCTTTCCTTTCTCTTCCTTCCTTCTCTTTTTTCTTCCTTCCTTCCTCTTTTCTTTCCTTTTGTCTCCCTCCTTCCTCTTCTTTCTTTCTTTTTTGTCTTTCCTTTTGCTAAAATAGGTCTATGTGACTCACACTGGCTTTGACCTTGTTAGTATCCTGCCTCAGCCTTCTGAGTAAGAAGAACTACAGACATATTCCAGTGTACTATGCTTAGATTAGCTGTGTGTGTGTGTCCGTCCATCCATCCGTACACAAGAAAGCCAGAGGTCAGTTTCAGGTGTTCTTCAGAACAGATCAAACCAACCACCTCCATTTATTTATTTATTTATTTATTTATTTATTTATTTATGTATTTATTCATTCATTCATTTATTTATAAGACAGGTCTTTTAAAATCTAACTTCTGTGTCAGGCAAAAGAAAAATATAGAGACAAGGTCTCACTATGTAACTCTAGCTGTTCTGGAAGACTATGTAGACCAGATTAGCCACAAAATCATAATGACTTGCCTTCCTCTGCCTCCTGAGTGCTGAGATTCACCTACTTTCTTGAGGCAGGAGTATCTCTCATTAGGACTTGGGGCTTGGAGGCTGGAGAGATGGTTCCAGAGTTAGGAACGCTGGTTGCTCATCCAGAGGGGCAGGATTCAGTTCCGAGCACCCACATGGTGACTCAAGCCATCTGTAATGGGATCTGATGCCCTCTTCTGGTATGCCTGAAGACAGTTACAATGTACTCATACACATTAAATTAAAAAAAAAAAAAAAAAAAAAGTCATGTGCTACCTTGACTGGCTGACAAATAAATTTTTTAAAAGACCTTGAGATTACTGATTTGGCTACGCTGATTAGCCAGTGAGCCCCAGAGAGCCTTCTGCCTCTGCCTCCCTATTGCTTGGATTACAAGTTGCAACCTGGGCTAGAGAGATGGCTCAGTGGTTAAGAGCACTGACTGCTCTTCCAGAGGTCCTGAGTTCAATTCTCAGCAACCACATGGTGGCTCACAACCATCTGTAATGGGATCTAATATTCATATGAATAAAATAAATAAATCTTAAAGGAAAAATAAAAACAACAAACCAACACTCAACTTTCCCCCTCAGCAATTTTAAACAAGTTGCAATCTTAGACTCAGCTTTACTGTGGGTGTTGGGGATTGAACCTCAGGTACTCACACTTGAGCAGTCAGCACTCCTACTAAGTTATCCCCTAACCCCAAGCAACACTTTATATCTTAAAAACCTTCTTCCCAGAGCTGAGAAAATGGGTACACAAGCATGGTGACCTAAACAGGGGGTATGGTTGTATGCTCACTGTAATCCCAGCACTGTGGGGAAGAAGGGGGCAGAGGTAGCTCCAGGCTCGCTGAGAGCCTTGTACGGAGGTGACAAGTGCAGAATAGTAGACAAGGACAACCAGTATCTTTCTGAAGCACATAGGCACTCAGAGCCCTTCCTTTGTTTTTACAGTCTCACTATGTTTGTCTTGGAACTAGTTCAGGCTGCCTTGAACAGAGATCCAACTGCCTCTGTCCCCAAGTGTTGGGATTAAGAGTGTACCACCAAGCCCAGAGTGCCAGTCTTTCTTAGACAGACTCTATCACTTCATCACATGTTGCCTTTTTAAAAAACATTCATTTGTTTACTAGTGGGATGAGAGGTTGCTCAAGTACTAAGAGATACATATGGAGGTCAGAGGTAGACTTAACACGAGTCGGTTCTCTCTTTTCACTAATATGAATTCCTGGGATCAGACTCCAAGTGTTTCTACCTGCTAAGTCATCTTGTTGTCTCCCCTCACACACACTTTTTAAAGTAAAATAAAACCTAGGAAGTGAACATAATCGTGTGCAGAACCCTGATATGAAGATGAACAAGTACCAGCTTCCAACTGTCTGTGCTGCAGCAGTGCAACCAAATCCTGAGATGACCAATGCTAAAAACTGTGGCCTGTGGCCTGTCTGAAGGAAGCCCAGCCTGCCCTGTGGAGGTCTGTGGGCACTTTCCACCTGCATGCCCCTTAGATGACTTGAACTTCCTTACTGCAGGCTGTGGCTGATTGCCAGTTATTGCTGGTCAGGAGTTCAGAATGAGACTATGCTTCTAGGTTTATACAAATGGCATCACCTCCAGGAAGCTTTCTGCTTCCTTCTCTGGTCTTCACTGACCTTCCCAACTACATTGCTCCACATAGGAACTTTGGTCCTAGAACTTTCCCTGTCCTCATAGAGCAAACGTCAGTTACTACTGTGAGAGTACATTACACACAGACCTTTATCCACATATCAGCTCTGCACTAAAGTCTGAGCCTCAGATTTCTCAGCTATGAGGTGGCATAGAGTATCATCACCCTCTCGACAACTCAGTCCTTGAGCTAACACAATTTTGACCGCAGCCAAAGAAACAGCAAGTCATTCAAACACAATACAGGGGGACACACCTATCTGTCCCTGCCCACGGTGACATCAGCCTCACCCCAGACAGCATTCCCTTTTCAGATTCCAATCAGCCCAAGCCAGGGAGCAGCCAATCAGCAATAGGTAATCATACTCCATCCTATCTCTGGATACAGCAATTGCCAGCTAAGATTAAAAGACCCTGATTATTAAGGATTTATCTACTGGTATTAGCCACTGACATGTTCAAAACTCAATTCAGCTTCTCAACAAATATGGTACTCTTCCTTCTTCTATCTCTGAAAATAGCACCACTGAAGCCCCAAGCTGGAAATAAGCACAACACTTTCATGCTTCCCAGTAGAGTTTGGGGTCTTCAAGGTCCCCCAAAGGTCCATGTGTTGAAGGCTTGGTCCCCAGCCTCTAGCACTACTGGGAATGAAGGGACATCACTGATAGCACGCTCTTAAAGGAGGTATCAGGACCTCCGCCCCCCAATCCCATTCTCACACTTGCTTCTGGCAGCCTTTAGGTAAACAGACAAAGTACAAAGCAGCAGGACCAAGCCCCGTGCACTGAAAACTGTGAAGCTGTGTGATCCAGATCTTTCCTCCTTTTAAGGTTATTGCCCTGGGCATTTTGTCACAGCAACATAAAGCTGACTAACATGTCTTCTCACTTGTGTCTTCTACTCAATCCATCACTAGGAGCTACCACTCCAGTCTCTCTCAGCTATCCATTTCTTTTCATCCAGAGGCCTCCACTGTAGTTCTTTCTGCCAGTCCCCTTCCCTGTGACACTGCCACACCATTCGACTTTACCGCTCTTCCTGCCTTCACATGGTCTCTGGGAACCCAACTCCTACTTTTACTGAAAAACCCTCAGGGCTGTCAGAATGAAAAACTCACCTTGGCAATTTCTTTTTTTGTTTGTTTGTTTGTTTGTTTGGGTTTTTTGTTTGTTTGGTTCGTTGGTTGGTTTTTGTTTGTTTGTTTGTTTGTTTGTTTTTGAGACAAGGTTTCTCTGTGTAGCCCTGGCTGTCCTGGAACTCACTCTGTAGACAAGGGCTGGCCACGAACTCAGAAATCCACCTGCCTCTGCCTCCCAAGTGCTGGGATTAAAGGCGTGCGCCACCACTGCCTGGCATGCCTTGGCAATTTCTTCATCTCTCATGCCATACCTCACGTGTCGCTGTGTCCTCTTTCTCGGCCACGCTGTTCCCTGCCACTAACATCCTTCTTTCCCTCCCCCATTTCCCAGACTAGCATCTAATCATATGTTCAAACTTAGCTGGGATTTCTGCCAGGGGTTTGGCTCTACCATTTCCCCCAAAAGAGGCTAAAGGTTCTCATTACCACTTTGGAAGAATGGTTCTAAATAATGTTCTTAAACTCCCTTCTCCCTCACCACAAACCTTGTCTCTACCTATTCTGATTAGAATTTTATGATAAGAAAAATGAGATTTGTCAAAGTTGAAGAAATGTCCAAGGCTAAGCAGTAAATGGCTCGAGCAGACCTGAAAGACAAGTCACTTTGTATGTTTGTTAATGAAAAGAACTGTATTGTTTTAAATTTGTCTTATTTGCTGTGTATGAATGTTTTACTGCATGTCTGTCTGTCTGTCCACCAAACATTAAGGGACAGAAGAGAACACTGGATCCCCTGGAAGTGGAATTACAGATGATTGTGAGCTGCTGTGTGGGTGCTGGGAATCGAACCTGGCTCTTCTGTAAGAACAACCAGTGCTCTTAACTGCTTAGCTGTCTCTCCAACCCTGTCTTTCTTTCCTTTGTCTCTTGTTTGCTTGCAAAGGAGTTTCCCATGTTGGCTCTGGCTGGCCCTTAAACTCCTGGGCTCAAATAATCCATCCTTAGCCTCTGACTCCAGAGTAGCTGTGAGCAGAGTGAGCACCGCCTAATGTGCCCTTGGTTACAGAGCTCACTCTGGCATGCTGTAGTCAACACATGCGTTTCCATGCTTACACATATAAGCACTCTTCACCACAGACGCACACAGTTCTGGCAGTTCTGTTTCCTGAAATTGGAGCTCCCTGCATTCCCTTCTTCCAGCTCCTAGCAGGTCCCCTGTGAGAGATGAGGAACTCCTCAGGATAGGGATAGGTCGAATTAGTTCTCTGCAGCCAAACTTGTGTTTGGGGCAGCCCCTCAGTGGTCTGAGGATTCCAGAATCCTCCACCCCAACTATGCTCACCAATCCGAAAACCTTCAAATTTTCCCTACCAAAAACCTGCCACAAACCTCTAGACCAGTGTCCGCCTGCTCATTGGCAGTCCTATTGGGCTCTGAGTCCGAAGAGTTTGCTAGACATCAGTTTTCTCTCAGCCCAGTGCCCACATTAACTATCCCACCAAGGAACTCCCGTCTTCTACCCTCAAAAGCCTGGCTGGAGCCAAGGGATTCCTAACCAGGAGGGAATTCCCATCCCATCTCAGGCCCTGACGCCCTTAGGTCAGGGCCCGCAGGGAGACGCACTTCCAGCCAGGCACCGGCGCCTGCGAGCCTCCTTCACGGAAAGAATGCCTTTGCTAAATCCACAACGGATTTGCATCACTGCAGCAAGGGAAGGGCTCAAGGATCTCACAAATATCCAGCGTTGAGCTGAGGGTGCGTCCATCCCACCCCAACCTCAGAACTGCCGAGCTGCTGAAAGGCAGTGACACGTGCACACTGCCCTTGAAACCTGGGCTGTGGTGGTTGCTAGTCTTCTGCCTGTGTTTGAGCCAGACTTCAAGTCTTCAGGTTGAGCTTAGGGGAAGACACACCTACAATTAAGAATCCTCCTCCTCCTCCTCCTCCTCCTCCTCCTCTCCTCCTCCTCCTTCCTCTTCTTCCTCTTCTTTTGGTTTTTTGAGACAGGGTTTCTCTGTGTAGCCCTGGCTGTCCTGGAACTCACTCTGTAGACAAGGGCTGGCCACGAACTCAGAAATCCACCTGCTCTGCCTCCCAAGTGCTGGGATTAAAGGCGTGGGCCACCACTGCCCGGCTCTAGTGAGTAGTGGATCACAGCTTTAATTCCAGCACTTGGGAGGCAGAGGTATTATAGGATGAGAGTTTAGGACAACTACACAGAGAAAACCTGTTTCCCAAAAACCAAAAACGAAGAAAGAAGAAAGAAAGAAAAGAAAGGAAAGAAAAAGAAAGAAAGAAAGAAAGAAAAAAGAAAGAAAAAGAGAAAGAAGACAAGAAAACTGAGCACTAAATGTAGGTCCTGTCAGGTCCTCCTAGCAACACTTCTAGAGCCCTGGGGGTCTTAGTGGCATCTACTGTGCTCACTGCGCACAGAAGGTGCAGACTCTAAGTATCAGCCTTGTCTCTCTTCAGGCCTGTCTCAGAATTCCACTCTACTCATGCTGTTTCTTAGAAAACTCTTTCTCATGCTGCATCAGCTAAACTTTTACCAGTTCTTTAAACCCATCCTAAAAGACGCCTCTGCTCTGGGCTTGGTGGCACAAACCTGTAATCCTAATTCTTGGGAGAGTGAGGTAGGAGGATTTGCATTCAAGACCAACCTGGCAAGTTCCAGGCCAGCCATGACTACCTTGTCTCCAAGGGAGAAAAAAAAAAAAAAAGACTTGAATCAAGACAAAAATCTACTCCAGAATCCACCTAGCAGGTGATGGGAGGAGATAGTGGCTGTTGCGCAGCCTTTGTCACGTCTTGTCCCTTCTGTAGATCTCGGACTCCTCACTCTTCGAGGGAATTGGGTGAGATGACCCTCAGGGCTGCCTCCAGCCTCAGCCCTACACTGGTGATCTTTTGGATCTCTCAGCTCTACAACAGGATACTATCCCAGTAGTAAAATCCCTACTGCCCAGGCTACTGAGAACCAGACTCACTCAGAAAGCCTGGAAGCCTCGTTAACAGCCTCTTTTCACACGTACACTCTGTTTTATGAACAACAAAGGACCAAGTCAGAGTCACCTGGTTACTACTCCAGTCTCCAGCCATCTCCAATAAACAGTCCATTCCTCCACCCCTACCTCAGTACCTATCACATACCCAACTGAAGCTTTTCAACCACGGCTCCATCCACGGGTTCTCATTACCTACTGAAGCCACACAGAATTAATGCTAATCTGAAGCCAAGGCCCTCAGATTCAGACAGAATCTGACTTGCCATTCCAGTTCTGTTACACCTTAGGCAGGTAATCTTAGACATGCTATTTACCCTCCTGGAGCTTCAGTCCATTAATCTGTTAACAGGGCAATGAGGACGTGATCGGGGAGGGGCATCTTCCTGTAAAAGTGCACACTTAGAATATTCAAGAGGTCCTGGGTTCAGTCTGTAGAACAAAACTAAACACCAGTGTGACAGTTGTGGACATTTTATAAGATTTATGAAAACATACATCAATGCAAGAATGTCAAATTGTAAGCATTATTTCTGTTTGCTGTTTGCCTTTGCTCTCTCAAGAAACTATGTAATGGGTTCTTTGGAAGCTAGGTACAGAGATATCTAAGGCAGAATTTCTCCAAATAATTTTAAATGCAGCCAGATGTAGTGGGATACCTTTGATCCCAACACTCAGGAGACAGAGGCAGATAGATCTCTCTGAGTTCCAGGCCAGCCTAGTCTACATCGTGAGTTCCAGGTCAGCCAAAGCTACATAGTAAAATCCAGTATATGTGTATGTATATATACCCATCATCTCATCATCATTTTATAAATGTTGCCCTAAGGACCCAATTATAGACTTCAATTAAAGAGTGAGACCCAGAGAGGTGACATGCTTTGCCAAAGGTCACACAGCAGGTATAAATATGTAGAATGGCAGATAAGCAAGGGCAGCATATGAAATAGAAGTGTGAGTAGAGGTCAGAGTAGAGACATTAAGCTAAATCCGCAGACAGGCAACTGAATATGAGGACCTTCAGCTGACATTGCCCCGTTTCCCATGCCCAGTAAGGGCTTGGCATCTGCTTGTCTTTGGAACTGTTCCTCCTGGGTTCTTGAGTTTGCAGTAGCTTCCCAGAAACACCAGTAAATATGTCTGTTAACGAGTAACCAGCCCCAGAGCTCTGCAAGGGTCCCTATACAACTTCTCCCTCAAGATTAACAGTGTGGCAACATATGCCTTTAAACCCAGCATTTGAGAGGCAGGTAGATGTCAGTGTCAGCTTACAGGCAATTCCGCTAGGCTCCTCCCAGGGACCTAGCTTGCATCATCATCGGCCACCATTACCAGCCATCCCTAGATGCGGGCAGCATATAATAAGGCTGCTCATCACTCCTGTTCTCTCTGTGTTCTCATGTATACCTGGCTGGTCTCTCTCTCTCCCATTTTCTGTCCATCTCTGCCTCATGGCTGTGCTCCCGTCTGTCTCTACCCCATCTCCAGCCCCTCACACCCCATTCCTTCCCCCAAATAAACCCCCTTTATACCAGATCTGTTGCATGGTGTGATTTCTTAGGGGATACCTTGGCATGGACCCACCAGGTACCCCCTCACCTCATTTTATTTCATAATAGTGATTCTGAGGCCAGCCTGATCTACACAGTGAGTTCCAGGCTGAATGGGGGCTACATAATGAGAACTTGTCTCAGAAACCAAACAAAGTCTCCTTTGTTGTTTAACATCAATTTATTTTATTATTTTTTATGGTTCTGAGGGTCAACCATTGAACCACGTGAGCTGTTTATATCCCAAGCTCCTTTTGATGCCCAGCTCCTCCAAGAACCACCTCAGATAGATGCCCTCAACAAGATTTTCTCTCAGGACCTTGTTGTGGGACTTGGAACCCCCCACTGTACCCCTAGGGTACAGTCTGCACCTAAGAGAGACCCTTATCTTCAGGCTTTTCTTAACCTGAAGTATGTTTTGTTTAGTATCTTTTCTTTTTCTTTCTTTCTTTTTTTTTTTTTGGTTTTTCAAGACATGGTTTCTCTGTGTAGCCCTGGCTGTCCTGGAACTCACTCTGTAGACCAGGCTGGCCTTGAACTCAGAAATCCACCTGCCTCTGCCTCCCAAGTGCTGGGATTAAAGGCGTGCGCCACCACCGCCCAGCGTATCTTTTCAAAGGAAATAGTCTGACCTGGTTGTTGACCTGCAATGTGGTCAGGGGTCTCCACTAATATTAGGAAAGGTCTTTTAAGTTCGGTTTTGATTTTGATGGATTTACTTTGTTTTGAGACAGGGTTCTCACTATGTAGCCCTGGCAGGCTTGGAACTTGCTACATAGACTTGAGGATTGTGCCATCACATGAGGCTTGTTTTGTTTCGAGACAGGGTCTCATATAGCCCAAGCTTGTCTCAAATTCACTCTGAGCTGAGTCTGGCCTTGAGCTCCTAATTCACTGCACAGAGCTAACCTTCAGAAACGGCATGGTGTGTTAAGCTCCTTGATATCCCCACACCTTTTTCAATTTTTTTCCTTTTATTTTTTTCTTTTTCCTTTTTTGAGATGAGTGTCTTGCTATGTAGCTCAGGCTGGTGTTAGACTCATGAATTCAAGTGATTTTCCCGTCAAGCCTCCTAGGTCCCGGAACTCCTGCAGTGTGCCACCACACCCAAGTGTGATTCCTTCTTTAGGCTGTTCCATTGTTTTTACAGTTCCACTCTGTCTCCACCTGCAACTCCCTTCGCTGTCTTCATGGACAAAGTCTGTCTCTGTCCCGTTTATTGCAGGGTTATTATTTCAGTCTAACCTCATGCACCCAGGGCTGTCTGCCTCTCCCACTGAGCCCAAACGCGAGCTGCTTCTTGCATCTGCGGCAGAAAATGTGGCTTAGGCATCCACATGACTGCGGGACTTCATTGACACCTTAAACTTTTTTTTTTTTTTTTTTTCGAGACAGGGTTTCTCTGTGTAGCCCGGGCTGTCCTGGAACTCACTCTGTAGACCCGGCTGGCCTCGAACTCAGAAATCCGCCTGCCTCTGCCTCCCAAGTGCTGGAATTAAAGGCGTGCGCCACCACCGCCCGGCTGACACCTTAAACTTCTAATTTAAGCACATCCTAACTTGTTGGGGGTGGAGGTGGTCTGGAATTCAGTAGATTATCTAGCCTCTAAACATTTTATAGTAAAACTCTGTGTACTTTATGAATCCAGAATTTCAAGATCTTTTTTGTGTTTAATGAATGTTGTTGCTGGTGTGGTAACAACAACCAGTACCCACTTGGCCTTGGTTTTTGTGTTTATTTTCTACAAGTTGCAAGTCTCAACACTGGACCATCTTCTGTGGGTTCCACTAAAAGGAGGAGAGAGCTAGGGGAACAGGGATTTCCATTCTTCCCAGGACTATGGGCAACACAGTGCTAAACCCCAGCACTCAGTCTACCCTAGCTCCATTTAAGCTCCAGAACCTGAGGGCAGCAGGAAAAATCATCTTCTTTCCAGTCCTTTCTTCCTACTTGCCTCAGAGTCTTCTTACTTGCCACTAAGAGAGTTTAGTGGGAAACTGGTGTTGCTGAATGGGTAACTGGAGAGGGAAGGTTAAGCACGGGCAAGGAGCCAGGGGAGGGAACACAGAGATTCCCTAGGGAGTTCTGTAGCCTTCCCAGAGATGAGGAAAGAACAGAGGCCGGAAGTGGGGGTGTGGGTAAGAGCACTGGTAAGGGTGGAGTGACCAGTATTGTATTGTGGGCCTGGAGCTGGGTTTCCGGTGATTGACCATTAGTGACAAGGGAACTCCAGCCTTCTGCCCCAGGGACTGTCTGGTTCAGCCAGACCCTATCCTTTGACTGTTTGTCCTCCAGCCTGAGTCAGACTCCCAGAAAAACTGATTTCAAAAAGCCCCTTCCTGTGGGGAATCTCTGGCCAAGAAAGAAAGGAACCAGGACTGTTAAAGCATCACACTAGGGTTTAGGGTAAGACAAGGGTGCCCCAGTTCAGATCTCAGAATGTTCCCTGAACTTCATCGGTCCTGAAGAGGATGGCCACCTCCCAGGAGCAATCTGGACCCCCTCCTCCAGCCCTTCCGGCAGAACAGTTCTGCACAGCACAGGGCTGAAGCTGCCAAACCCGATTTTCCGGTGGCTGCCCAAGGCTGGCTAGAACAGGAAGCCCTCCTCCTGGCATGGACCCCTCAGGCTACTGGTCTCCTCCCCCTCACCTGATTCCCTGCCTGGGCTGTGCCTTCTGCACCTGTGCCAGCTGTCCTGCATGCCACCACTTCCTCCTCCACCTGCTTACCATCTCCCCTGGGCTGCTTCCCCTGGCACCATAAGGTGTGGGCCAGTGCTAACCACTGTAGGATTCAGTCTTCTCAGTTTCCAGATGGAGACCAGTGGCCTTCTCACAGAGCAGACTCAGGGGAGGGGTCTAAAAGTGGAAGTGACTAGCGGAGGGCCCATGGTTTGCTGGGTGAATTGGTGCTGGGTTAGGAGCACAGCTAGGGAGTGAGAAGGAAGCACTGCTTCTGGAAATCTCTAGGTAGAATAGCTGGAATGAAGGGGGTGGGGGGGTGCTCCCTCTGGATTCCTTATGTTATCTAACCTTTGGGAGATGGAAGAGAAGAGAGAGAGACAGACGTCATCCTTGAAGCTGCCAGGTTCCCAGTGTTCTGTGTCCCATTGAGGAAGACGTCTCATTTTGTCTTCACCTGTCTTACCTCCAACACGAACACCTCCCTTAAACACAGCAAGCACTGATGCTACAGACTGAGAAGCACAGACACCAGAGGAGTGGCAGGCCAGCCAGGCCCATTCATCTAACCCAGGCACCTGCTCTGGTTGCCCCTCAGCTCAAGCCCCCTCCTCCAACTCTGGAGATCAGCTCCGTCCTCAGCCTCCAAAGAACTCTGGTTGGGTGAGAGCCGGTGACTTGCATCCAATCATGCAGCAGACCACCTAAACTGAAGGAGTGGGTACTCTCTGGCTGTTGCTATCTCTGAGAGCCTGGAGGGGGAGGAGAATTGGGAACCTGGAGGAGGAGGGGTAATGGAGGAGAAGTCATTGCAGATGGAGCTAAAAATAGCTAGAAGCGGTGATGTCATCGAGTTCCCTCTGCTTATCAACCCCCTCATACACATACATAGAAACACACACACTCTCAAAGACACAGATACACAAAGACATAAGCAAAGGCATGTATGCACACAGTGCATACAATGATATTGGGGAGGGAGGAATCTGGGCCTGAGAGCTGAAAGGCAGGGAAGTCTGGTGAGTGTGTCTATGCGTGTCTGAGTTTGCATGAGTATGATTTTATGTGTCTATGTCTGTATACTTGTGGTGTGTGTATGTTTATGTCTGTGTAGGGGCATGTTTCCTGCAAAGGAGTGGCTGGGTATCTATTGGATTCTTGTTAGTGGTGATCTCTGTTTATAGATCCATGCACCTGGAGCCATATTTTTTATGCTGTATACCTGTGAGTTACTTATATTTACATTTCTTTATTTGTTTGTGGACTATGTCTTGTGTTTGTACGTACAGAACTCCTTGTGGACCTTGGACACCAGGCCAGCCACTGTCTAGCTGATAGTATTGTCCAGTAGCTTGTTTCCATCTGGAGGAGCCCAGCACACTCGAGAACCAGTATAACTGTGAATTGTCTGCCCCAGCCCTCCCACTCTGGTAAGCTTAGAGTAGATGTACTTAACTCAGTTTTCCTCTCACAAGAGGAAAATGATGTTAGCCAGACTTCTTAAACCCCAGAGGATAGGCCACCAAAGGTCTTAGGGATTACCCCCATCCCCACCCCTGACTCTCACACTAGCCCATAAACTAATCAACACATTAGAGACCAAGACCCTCACAATGTTACTACCACTAGACACAACCTCATGGAAACCTATTTAAACCCGATGACACATGGGCATGCATTCAGAAATCCAAATGGAAAATTCCCAGGCCAGACAGAATGCAACACCCTCCCTTTTTCCTGGGCTCAAATTCAGTCTTGCTCCACCCCCAAGTGCCCCAGCTCAGCTGGCAGTCCTGGAAAATGCTGACCTCAGAGGATGGCTGGGGGGCTGAAGGTGACATGTCCTCCTCATACACTAACCATTCTGAACACCCCTTTTCCTGCAGGCTGCCCCCTCCCCCTCCTGACCTTCATTCCCAGCTGAGCCAAAGCCATTACGGTTTGCCTCTGCCCTCTGGAGCACTCCTCGACTTCACAGCTGACAGCTGAAGCACATTAGATCATAAAGGCACAAGAGCCACATGTGCTATAATGTTCCCATTCCGTCACAGCGAGCAGCCACACCTACACACTGACCAGCACCAGCGTACCTCATTCTAGAGCACTCGTGGGGTTCTGTCTTTCATCTGCTCTCTTATCTGTGCCTTCTTATTCTTTCCAAGACGCCTCCTGCCCATGGGAGTGTAAGGCAGGAGAGCCCCTTATCACAGGGCAGATCAAAATGCTGAGGACAAAGATGGGTTTGTCTGGCTGACCTTGTCCCGTTCCTCTACTTCACTGTGGTCCACAGTGATTCTTGCTGCTGTCTCTTAAGTTTATCCCTACGCAGACCCACCCCAACCCTACTCTCATGTGCTGCATAGTTGGAACACTTCAGAATGGGGGAAGACAGCTTAAGCAGAATGGCTGTATTTGTTGTCCACCACCAACAGCCCTCTGGAGCAGCAGGTCAAGTGCAGGCCAAGCTTCTGGGCGTTTCTAGAGGATCAGAAAGCCCCTAGGTTGACAGAGGTGTCTGAGAACTAGAGACAAAAAAAAGAAGGAAGAGTATTAAAAAAAAAAAAAGGCATAGGTGAAGACTGACAGATAACCAGTAAAGCGTTAGTCTTTTAAGGATCCGAGGTCAATCTAGAACCCAGATGAGAAAGCTGATCAATGCCAGCACTGTGGAGGCAGAGACACACGGACCCCTTCTGTCTGTTAGTCAGCCAGCCTGACCTACTTGACAAAGTCTAGGCTAATGTCTCAAAAAAAAAAAAAAAGTGGATGTCCTTTCGCTTACACATGCATGCACATATATAGCATGTGTACATGCACACCAAAGAAAAATAGGCATTTGTGAAAACCCCACTGGCCCTTGGACTCACCCATCTACCTCAGGCCCTCTATCTCAGTCCCAGTCCTGAGACTGTCCACCAAAGCTCTCATCGTCTGATGACGTACCTTTAAAACCTGGCTGTGCTCTGGGGTGGAGTTTCACAGTTTGTCCTTTAGAGTACATAAGCAGGACAGAATGCTTCTATTCTTTAAATCCCCACCCTAAGTCACAGATTCTCCACTTCCATACTCCCCCACTAACCTTGAGGTGACAGGATCCACACACTGGTGGTAGTGTCCGTGTCACTGATGTTTGTGGCCACAGAGGCAGGATCGGTGGCAGTTGGGCCTCGAGGTTTCTGCCGGTATGTTCTGCGGCTACACTTGAACATCTTGGGACACCGGCGCCTGGGCCCACCCATACCTGGCCTTCGGTAGGGAGAACTCATGCCCCGAGGCCGAGGGGCACGAACAAGCTGAGAAGGCCCCATGACTGCAGAGAGCTCCTGAGGGCTTCTGCTGGCCAAGCAACTGAGATCTCTATGACATATGAAGCCTGCCTAAGGGTGGTGCTCTTTGTTACAGGTTTGTCCCATCCCCCACCCAGCCACAGCTCAGACTTCCTCACAATCTCTTCATGAAGTCTAGCCCAAGAGCCCAGCAACCATTGTGGTCCCTTGGTGAAAGGAACTTTGGTAGGTGGAAACAAATCACTTGTTTGTTTTAAATTCATCCACATTAACAATACTAAGAATGTTTATTGAGCACCTACTGTGTGCCAGACTCTAAGCTTAGTACTTCATTGAATCACCACCACAGGCCTATGCAGAGATTCTAATATTAATCTTATTTATAGAGTCAATTCTCAGTCTGTAGTTGGAAGTTTACAAAGTCACCCTAAACACTGAGTTAACAAATACTAAAGCAAGGTATAGTAGCACAAGCCTTTAATCCTGGCACTTGGGAGACAGAGACAGATGGATCTCTGAGTTCGAGGCCATCCTAGTCTACAAAGCAGGTTCCAGGACAGCCAAAGCTACACAGAGAAATCCTGCCTCAATAAAACAAAACAAAAAAGAAAAGAAAAGATGGCAGAAACACCGAGGGAAATTGGGGTATTTAACACAAACCCTTCCTCTAAGTAGATCACAGGTTTTTTTTTTGAGTGAATTAGATAATATTCAGCATAGCTGGGACTACTTGAGCCATCTTCATTATCATCATCATCATCATCATCATCTCCACACCACCAACACCAACACCACCAAAACAAAAACAAAAAAAAGCCCTAAAAACTTCGAATGCAAAATATTGATTGTAATTAGACTGCCTGGAAAGCATTGGTTTATAAGAGCTAAACCATGTTTCTGAGGGCAGAAAGTCCCACTCCACAGACCTCAGCTGGAAATGTGTGCTAGGCACTCAGAACCTTTACTTCAGTGTCCATCCTCTGTGAGTAATTGCAGAAGTGACACAAGACTTGGTCTTGTGGTTACAGAAGAATGTAGCGACTAGATGAGTCCAGGCATATGGAATCTGAATAATGAAGCTTGAGAGTGTAAGGAAACCACCTCAGTGAGGTGTAGTCACAGAACTGGAGAAAGTGGAGGGTCCAAAGCCCAGAGTGGTCATGTTCATTTTTTGCTGTTCTAGGCTCATTTATTTGTTTATTCAGGATATTCCCAAAGAATGTGCACACCCAGGGTTCTTCCTGAGAGGGAAGCCCTGCGAATAAAGGGGAAGAGGCTCTAACCCTGGCTTTCCCAGTCTTGTAGGAAGCAGACAGGAATGGTGGTGTCTACCCTGCCTTCCGAGAAGCTGAAGAACTTTAGATTTGCCCATTTCTTCATGCCTTAGCCCTCTGTCTCCCTCCCTTCTGTCATCCTTCCTGAACCTTGGGGCCTTACCATTCCCTACTTTGACCTCCTTAACTTTTAGCCACTATACCGGTGAGCCTCAGGCTCTGGGCCAAAGTCTCCTCCCTGGTTCTTCATGGACGTCACTCCTCTGCCTCCTCAGAGACTCTATTGGTGTTTAAGGTAGACTGACAGGTTGAGTTATGTGACCCTAACAAGTCCAACAGCTTTCTGGGCTTCTGTTTTTTCCCATTTTAAAAATATGTATTAAGGGCTGGAGAGATGGCTCAGTGGCACTGAGAGATAGCACTGCTCTTCCAGAGGTCCTGAGTTCAATTCCCATCAACCACATGGTGGCTCACAACCACCTGTAATGGGGTCCGATGCACCCTTCTGGTATGTCTGAAGACAGCTACAGTGTACTTATATACATAAAAATAAATAAAAAAAAATTTTTTTTTGGTATTTTGAGACAGAGTTTCTCTATGTAGCCTTGGCTGTCCTGGAACTCACTCTGTAGACCAGGCTGGCCTCGAACTCAGAAATCCACCTGCCTCTGCCTCCCAAGTGCTGGGATTAAAGGCATGCGCCACCACCGCCCGGCTAAATTTTTTTAAAAATTAAATAAAATATGGATTAAAAAGAAAGCCTAAAACGGGTGTGGCACCATACACCTATAGTCCCACCTAAAACCCACCCAGAGGTGGGAGCCAGCAGCATCAGGAGTTCCAAGTCATCTTTAGCTTCATAGAGTCCGTAACCATGCTGGACAACTTGCGACCTACAACAGCAAAAAAAAAAAAACATATCCAAATAAACAGACAAAACCAACTTAGAGCCGACAAACAAACAACAAACAAACAAACAAAAAGTCTATTTTATAGGTTTGCTGTACAGAGAAACAAAATTAAAAATCCAAAGCATGTTGCACATCTAAGGCATGTTCTATAATATAGTCTGGAATAGCTCTAGCTGGCCTGGAACTCAGAGATCCACACGCCTTTCCCTCCTGAGTGCTGGGATAATGGGCATTGACCACCAAGCTCAGCCCATTTGTTTCAATTTTGAGATGGGATCTTACTACCTCTTGGCCAGAAGGGTTTTAAATTTGTAGACTCAAATGATCTTCTTGCCTTAGCCTCCAGAGTAGCTGCTAATATGGGCACGTCCCACTGGCTTCTTACCTATAATGTTATTATCTACTTTCTCTCTGTCTCTACAGCTGCCTCCTTCCACTCAAAAATAACAAACTAGAAAAATCCACTTCCGGGCTGGAGAAATGGCTCAGCAGTTAAGAATGCTTACTGCTCTTGCAGAAGACACCCAGCAACATCATTGGCTGGATCCAATCACCTGTGACTCCAGCTCCAGGTGATACTTTCTTATGACCCCTGTAGGCACCTGCGTACATGTGAATACACACATTACACACACACACACACACACACACACACCACACACACAAAAAAAACCGACTTCCTTGGGTGTAGTGGGGCACAAGCCAGAAATCCCTCCAGTTTGTGAGGTGGAGGTAGAAGGAAGATCATTGCAAGTTCGAGGACAGCTGAGGCTAAATAGTGAGTCCTACACAAGCCAGGGTTACATAGTCACACTGTTTCTTAAGAAAACAAAAGTAGTCATAAAAATCAATCCACTTCCTCAATTCAGGGAACGTAGCACAAGTGACAGAGCATTTGTCTCTGGTATGCAAAGCCTTGGGTCCAGTCCTCAGCAGCACACACACATAGACATGCTTTCCCATCATCCCTCCCCTAAATCCATCCCATAATCATGCTAGTAGTGCTCGATGTTCTGACCTTTTAGTGCTCCTTGCTCTGAGTCAACTATTCTCTTACACAGACCAGGAAATGGAGACTAAAAAAATAAATCTGGGTCGAGTTAGCAGAGTGAGATGGTACATGCTTGGAAGTCTAGCATTAGGGAGGCTGAGGCAGGACCACCAAGAATTTGAGTTAGGCTGGGCGGTGGTGACGCACGCCTTTAATCCCAGCACTTGGGAGGCAGAGGCAGGCAGATTTCTGAGTTCGAGGCCAGCCTGGTCTACAGAGTGAGTTCTAGGACAGCCCTGCGCTACACAGAGAAACCCTGTCTCGAAAAAACAAACAAACAAACAAAAAAAAGAATTCGAGTTAGTTGGGTGTGGTGTTTCACACCTGCAATCCTAGCACCTGACACAGTCCTTCTGCTTCAGTCGTCCAAGTCTGAGGCTAGTCTGGTCTACAGAGTGAGACCTCTTCGCAAAAGAAGTAAAGCCAGATTGGTGGCTCACACCTATGATTCCAGCACTCTTAGGCAGGTTTCTGAGTTCAAGGCCAGCCTGGCCCATACCAGGAACTTCAGGACAGCTAGGTCTATATAGACCCTGTCACAATAATAAATAAATAAATAATAAATAAAAATATCGGGCTGGAGAGATGGCTCAACCATTAAGAGCACTTGCTGTTCTTCCAGAGGACCCAGTTTGATTCCCAACATGGGAACATGCGGATTCCTGTCTGTAACTCCAGTTCTACGGGATCTACTCTTTTCTAGCCTGTGGACAGGGTACAGAAACACACACAAAACATTCATACATATTGAATAAAATTTAAATTTAAAAATAAATAAAATAGCCAGGCATACTGACACACATCTTTAACCCCAGCATTTGGGAGTCAGAGGCAGGCAGATCTCTGCAGATTTGAGCCAGCTTGGTGTACATAGTTCCAGGATAACCAGAGATATATAGTGAGACCCTGTCTTGAAACAAAACAAAAACAAGTAAACAAATAAAAATTTCCAGGGCCCATAAAGCTAAGAAATGACAGAACCAGAATTTGGGCCTCTGGTCCGAATGACTGGGGAGCAAGGACTTGTAAAGAACTTCTCAACCAGGAAGCATAGAGTGGGGAAACAGAGGGAGCCCCAGAAAGAAGGGTTACAGAACCTTGGGATGTTGATGTCTCCTTCGTAGGCCTACAGTGCCACCTGCTGGCAGAATGACCAGGGCCATACACTGGATTCCAGAACATGGAGAGAGGAAAAGAAGAGTGAAAAGATGAGAGGCAAAGCATGAAGTGAGGGGCCGGAGAGATGACATAGCGGTTGAGGTTGCAAAGGACCCTGGTTTGATTTCCAGCACTTACAGCCTTCTATAATTTCAGTTCCAGGACTCCAGGGGATCTGATGTTCTGCTCTGAACTCCGTAAGAACCAGGCTCACACATCAGAGATACTCAGGAAGGATATGAAGAAGAAGAAGAAGAAGAAGAAGAAGAAGAAGAAGAAGAAGAGGAGGAGGAGGAGGAGGAGGAGGAGGAGGAGGAGGAGGAGGAGGAGGAGGAGGAGGAGGAGGAGAGGGAGGAGGGAGGAGGAGAGGAGGAGGAAAGAGGAGGGAGGAGAAGAGGAGGAAGAGGAGGAGGAGAAGAGGAGGAAGAGGAGGAGGGAAAGAAGAGGAGGAGGAGAAAGAAGAAGAAGAATGGGAACCTCAAGGTCTTGTGGGTTTGGTGAAGGGAAGAGGAAAAATAATCATTTCCTGTTCTGAGATGAGAACAGAGGACCATGATCATTTCCTTGAAAGTATATGTGTGTGAGTGCCCACGTGCATGCATGCATGTGTATGTGTGTGCATGTGTATGAACATGTGTGTGTGTTCTCATAAGTGTGTGCACATGAATGTGCATTTGTTTGTGTGTGCATACGTGTATAAGTGTGTACATGAGGGTGTGTGATCACGAGTGTGTGCATATACTTATGTGTGTGTGTGTGTGCACACTCAAGAGTGTGTGAGATGTGTCCTGAACATTCAGGAGTACCACTCTATGTTATATTCATGACTGTGAATTTCGTGTGTAAACATATGGATGGCAGCTTGAGCAGATGCAGGTGTCAGTGAACACACAGATTCGAGGTAAGAATCATATCATGCTATTGTGAGCAGGGTAGCCCAAAGTTCTGGAAAGCTCCTTGTCCAATTCCTGACACTGCTGCCCCACACACCCCTTTTCAGGAGAGGCGGAGCCTATGGTGACATTTCCAGGTGGAGATTTGCTTATTGCTTTTACTGTTGGGAACTTATCTCCAGGCAGTAGGGGGCAGCAGGGGCAAAGAAGGTTAATCAGCCTTGGGTGGGGCCAGCGGGCGGGCGGGCGGACAGGAGGCTTTTAAAGCACCTGCCCCACCTGTAGGTGAACAGTGTTGTGGGAGGACTAACCGATCCTTCAGCGTTTGGCCAGCATACCGAGTAGCAGTTTCCTGGAGCTGTTCTGTTCCTTCGGGAGTGCAGCAGAGCCCGTTCAGAACCTATTGCCAAGAGCTCTAAGCAGGTGATGGCATAGGCCAGGGATTAACCTATGAATGGATACCAATCTGGAAACAGGTTTGGGGTGCTAGAAAAAAACCATCGGGTGGGTACTGAAGAATCTGAGATTGGTTTAGAAAGAGGACCAGTAAAGGCAGGTGACAGGAAAAGGCATTGAGTGGTCTGCAGTGTGGGATCAGGCTTGTAATACCTGTGTGGGAATCTGGGGAATATTAAGATCTGAGAACTAGTATAGGTGGACATACGTGTCAACATAAGAACTGGATAGATAAAGTTCTAAGATATTAGAGTCCAGATGCAGGGGAAATTGATGAGAAATAACAAGATGTTGGACTTCAAAAAGCAAAGCCAGTCCAGGGCAAGTGGGAGGAAAGGCCCTAATTTGTACATGTCTGTTTCCCAGGACCCACCATGCAGTGCTTCAAATTCATTAAGGTCATGATGATCCTCTTCAATCTACTCATCTTTGTAAGTATGGAGGTTGTGGGGTTTCTTGGGGTTCCTTACAAAAGCAAGTCACAGTCTGAACAGAGCCCAGGCTGGAGAATGGGAAACTATGTACCCAGATTCTGCCCTGTAAAGTTTCCTGTATGAGAAGGAAGCAGAGGGTCTTCCCAAATGCTAATTCCCGATCCCACTAACAACCTGGCTGCCACACAGAAGTTTGGGTGAAAATAGGGAGGTTAGGGATGAAGAAGCTTAAGTTTCTCACCTCCCTTCCAGGAAGGATCATTCTGGGGCAGGATAGGCTAGCAGGAATGATTGCCCCACCCTCTCTTTTTTAAAATAGGCATTCACTGTTCAGAGAGGAAAGAGATCTACTTAAGTTTATACTGCAAAAAGCAATTCAGTGACCACCATGCATTGAAAAGCTGAGAGTCCATGCCTCTTAGAGTTGACTCAATAAGTACCCATTGACTGGGCTGGCATTTAAGGGGTTGGGGTTGTTGTTCAGTGGTAGAGCATTTGCTTAGCATGCATGAGTCCATGAACAAAAAGGAAAACATATTCATTGACTAAGACTCAATGCTATGTGCTAGGGTAGAGCCAGGCCATTCACTGCCCTTGAGAAGCTCAGGTCCAGTAAATCAGATAGGGTGATAATTGTCAAATAGTCTGATGATTGCTATATACACCGATAATTGCAAAGTGGTACTTTTAGATTTACCATCAAAGCTAAGGGAGACCCTGGAGGGGTTTGAATCCAGCAGAGTAGGGAAATACTTCCTGGAGGAAGTAGCTGAAGCTGGACATTTGCATTGGGTGGGGGAGCCATAAACTATGTAGGAAGGCCGTGAGGTAATGAAATTTGATATTGTTTAGAAAACCAGGAACAGATTACATAGGGCTTGTTTGAGAAGGTGAGCCATGAAGCCCAAACCCTGGAGATAGTGACAGAGATAAGAAGAAAGGGACACAGTAAACAAAGGTTGCAGAGGAGAGGTAAAACAGACAAAGGCATCTTAGAAATGGTTTGAGCAATGTAGGGAGAAAGAAGGGGTCATCCACTACACTCATGTTTACCCAATGGAGGTGCATGGGTCTATGAAAGTCTTGAGCCTGTGAGCAGCCAGTGATGACATAGGGGTGGGACGGGACTCTGGCAACAGTAAGGGAAAGTCTGCCTTCCATCCTCGCTGTAGCCCTGTGAATATTATAGAACCCCTGGTCTCAAGGAAAGTCAGTTCCTGGGAACTGGAAGTCTTAGAGATGAACAGAAAAACAGCCACCATGAAGGAGGTGATGGACAGTAGGAAGGAAAGGAGGAAAAGAAGGGGTGTTTAAAAACAGTGGTCAGGGGCCGATATCACCAGAGAACAATGAGTGGGAGGGGAAAGAATAAAGACGTGACCTGTGTGCCAGTTTAGAGAAACTGGGCAAAGGGTAGGTAGTCTCTTTGACTCCAGTGTGGTCTGTACCTTGGGCTTCCTTTGGCTGCCAAGAATTAGGTTTCATTCAGATAACTGAAGGAAATGCTAGGATTTCAGTAATTGGGAGAGCCAGGACTCTGGCCTGATAGGGTTAAAGGCAAATCCAGTTTGGTTTCTGTCCTCTGTTGCCTAGGCCTTGCCAGACTGGGCAGAACAAGGTAGGAAAGCCAGGCTCCTTGAAATTTGACCCTGGAGGCTAGCAGCCTGGATCTTTTGTCATTAAGCAAACATCCTGGGATATAGCCACAATATATATCTTTTTATGCCCATGCCAGACTGGTTTCTTTAGCTCAGTGGGAGCTGGACACAAATCAGTGTCAGGCTGATTCATCTCCCAAAGATCTTGGGTCAGCAAAGGTTTGCTAGGAGCCTCCATCAGAACCTCCAGGGCCTCCATCAGAACCTCAGAGCTTCCAGATCACCACTGAAGCCTTAGGTTGAGCCCATGTCTCTCAGAGAAGCTGTAGTTGTGTTCTACCTGTTTCTACGTCAGGCAGTGGGTCTGGGTAAAAAAGGGGTCTGACAGCTGATTCCACCCTGAAGGGGATCAAATAGGGCCTCTGGGTGAATGAACCTCTCAACCTCAGCCCTGTTTCAAGGTTGCAAGCAAGTGTAAGCTTCACCCTGCTGTTGCTATAGTGACTGTTGAGCCTGCTCAACACTACCATTGACTGCTTCCATGGAAAGGACAAACAGTCATTCTAGGCACTCACAGCCCAAGAATGAGAGACTGGACCCATTTTCATCCCACCTATGTGGCAGGACCCTGACAACACTAAAAGGAAAGTGTTGTGTCTCCTCCCAGTCTGTGGATACTTCTAGAACCCCTGGTGTCATGTCTATCGTCCCAGGTGAATTCGTCGTCATGTGTCCCAGCTTCATCTTTCTGGTACTAGTTAATGTTTTCCCTCATGAACAGTAGGTTGTTAGATTCTAAAGTCAAGGAAAGGTAAAGTTTCCTGATGGCGAAAAAGGGAACCATTTTCTAGCAATGTTTCAAAGCCTGACTTCTGTCCTCAGCTCTGTGGTGCAGCCCTGTTGGCTGTGGGAATCTGGGTGTCTGTCGACGGGACATCTTTCCTGAAGGCCTTTGGATCACTATCATCAAGTGCCATGCAGTTTGTCAACGTGGGCTACTTCCTCATCGCTGCTGGTGCTGTGCTCTTTATTCTTGGTTTCCTGGGCTGCTATGGTGCTCACTCTGAGAACAAATGTGCTCTCATGATGGTGTGTTGGACCCAGCTCCCCAGGCCCACAACCAAGGGTTCCCCTTCATCCCTGACACCAGCCTCTGGGACCCCAAAAACCCTCCTCTGGATTGTGGGAGCCCCACTGTGGGAACCACCTGCCTCTTATGCGCATGGGTAGGGCAAGGAAGGTGTGTATCCCTAAAATGTGTTTTCTTTCCACTCAGTTCTTTTCCATCCTCCTCATCATCTTCATAGCTGAAATTGCGGGTGCTGTGGTTGCTTTGGTGTACACCACAATGGTGAGGCACTGGGATGGGGCAAGGGAGGAAAAACGGAGCAAAGCCCTGAGAATCAGCGGTGGCCTGTGAATGGCTACCTTCCCTACCAGTCTCTTAACACTGGCCTGACCCATGCAGGCTGAACAATTCCTGACAATGCTGGTGGTACCTGCTATAGAAAAAGACTATGGTTACCAGTCTGATTTCACCCAAGTGTGGAACTCTACAATGGAAGGGGTAAGGTGGGCTGGGAGGATTTGGGAACTGAGAGGGACAAAGCAAGGTACCATCAATCACCAATCCCATTTTGTCTGCAGCTGCATTGCTGTGGCTTCAACAACTACACAGATTTTAATGCCTCACGTTTCGTCAAAGAGACCCATCTCTATCCCCGATACTGTTGTGCCAACCCTGGCAACGGTACAATTGAAGAACTCTGCACCGAGGATAAGGCCAAAAGTATGAACGTACAGGTATGTGCTGGCATGGAATTATCTTTTTTGTTTGAGATAGGTTTTCTGTGTAGCCTTGGTTGTCCTGGAACTTGATATGTAGACCAGGCTGGGCTTGAACGAACAGAGATCCACTTGCCTCTGCTTCCCAAAGGCGTGCGCCACCACCAGCACCAGTGTGATTGCTTTAATGGCTTTACAGTAAGTAGTAAATGGGTTGGAGGTAGGGCATTGCCAGCTATAAATACTTTCTCCTCTCTCCCAAGGGTTGTTTCAAACAGATTCTGCATAGAATCAGAGCCAATGCAGTCACTGTGGGTGGTGTGGCAGTTGGAGTTGCGGCCCTAGAGGTAAGTCAGTAAGAAGACTGGAACTGGGATATTGATCAGTTTCCACCAGACCTGTACAGATTAGCCCATCTCTGAGGCTTCTCTAGAGGAAAAAGAATTCTAGTGTTTTCATTTCTGGAGCTAAGACTGAACCTAGTGGCCTATGGATGGCAAGCATGTGTTCTACCATTGAGAAAACAGTGCTTTGTATAGGCTGTTCAGGGCAGGCAAGAAATCAATCCGTGAGAATCTCAATCATGTCCTTTCATGTCTCCCTGTTTCTCCCCATCAGCTGGCTGCCATGATTGTATCCATGTATCTATACTGCAATCTGAAATAAGACTGCTTCTTCCTCCTGACTTGCTGCCATCACATGGAAACCAGGAAGAGGCAGTTGGCACAGCCAAGCAGCAGCAATGGGTAGAGATGAAATGTCATTTGGGCTGGAGTGGATTTGCCTTTGCTGCTCTCTGGACTTCAGGCTAAATTGGAACCACCTCTTGGGCTGTGTCTGCCTTGTTCTTTCACTGGTGGGGTGAGGGGAAACTGGTCCCAGTCTCTGAGGCAGCCATGTCTGCCCATCTCCTGAGATTCTTGATGATCCCAGCACTCCACTAGTGGCTGAAGGCACTTACAGCCTGGGCATATTCTAGCACTGCAAAGTCATAGAAGGAATGTATAGAAGGCATTTTGGAACCTATAAACCAATGAAAATATTTCTAGTTGGCCTGTGTATGCTTGGAGATGGGGCCTAGTTGTCTAAGTTGCATTGACTTCTATGAAGCTGGAGACTCAGCAGAGTGGAAGTGAAGTGAAGTAGTTATTTGGGTTCCAGGCCTGGGAGGAAGAGTAAAAGAGTGTCCAAGAGTACACTGAAAAAGTGGGAATCTGCATTGGTCTGCATTTATGTACCATGAGAGGACTTTGCCGTCAAAGTCCTCCTTCCTGGTGAAGGGCACTGGACTGGAAAGCTATGAAAATAACAAGCTTGTGCCAAGTCAAAGAGGGGAGAACAGAATTATTGTCAGGCTGTGTGGGTGGAGTCACTTGTTGGAGTCCTCCAGGAAGTTAATAGGTCTAAGCTACGTACCCTACAGTGAATCTCAAAATCACTTATTCTTTAGTGTTGGCCTATCCATTGCTCTAAAGATCTGTATACTTTGGGGGGGGGGTATACATTTTATTGGGGGACAACAGGGGAGGGGGCGTCTCCCATTAATGGAAGTATTCATAAGTTCTTCAGTAATTCCAGACTTGTGCCCTAAGGGTTCTGAGGGTAGCTGGACACATTGGTATGGGTATGTTCCCATCATCTTCAACAGGAATGGGCAGCTAAAGGGTGTGGCCTGGTTGATCATGGTGGCATACTTAGTGTAGGGCCTGAGAATATAATTATAGCACAATGGCCACCACTGCCACTGGTTTCTTCACCCAAGCATTCTTTTCCTTTGTTCCTGAGAAAAAAGTCTTTCAGTGTGGTCCTGGTCATTCTACATCCTGTTTAATAGGCCAGGAAGGCCTCAAACTCGGAGTTCTGCCTCAGAGGCCTCTGCCTCTTGAATGCTGGGATTAAAGTTGTGCACCATTGTACCTGGCCAAGATCTCACTTTTTTGTTGTTTTTGCTTTGAGATGGAGGGGTCTCATGTAGCTCAGACTGACTTTGAACTTTCTATATAGCTGAGACTGATGTCGAATTCCTGCCTCCATCTCCTAAGTATTGGGTTTACAGATATGTATCCATCATCACACCTGGTTTTAGGAGGTATTGGGGATCACACCCAGCTTCATGTGTGCCAGACAAGCACACCACTATACATCCCCAGTCTTTACTTAGTCCTTAACTGCCAGAGTCTCCACCAGACTGGCTCCTGTAACTGGGTGGCCCTTGCTTGACACAGTGACAGTCCAACCTGAAGAACCTGAACAGAATGTTCCTGAAAAAAAATCTAAATGTCGCCGGGCGGTGGTGGCGCAGCCTTTAATCCCAGCACTTGGGAGGCAGAGGCAGGCGGATTTCTGAGTTCGAGGCCAGCCTGGTCTACAGAGTGAGTTCCAGGACAGCCAGGGCTACACAGAGAAACCCTGTCTCGAAAAACCAAAAAAAAAAAAAAAAAAAAAAAAAAAAAGAAAGAAAGAAATGCAGGACTTTGGTGGCGCACGCCTTTAACTGCAGCACCTAGGAGGCAGAAGCAGGCTCATCTCTGAGTTTAAGGACAGCCTGGTCTACATAGTGAGTTCCAAGACAGCCAAGTCCACACAGGGAAACCTTGTTTCAGAAACAAAACAAAACAAAAATTCAATGCCTCTGAACTTCAAGTGACAGCACAAGGAAAATGCTGTTGCTGCAGGACAGTGGCTGCCACCAAGCAAAGCGGTTTGACTATCTTTCCTCCTCCCCTCCCTTCGACACCCCAACCACCATCTGTCTCTATGGGCTTTTCCAGAGCAGCCCACAGCTATCACCCACCCACTTGCTGCTCCCCCCCCCTCTAAAAAAACCAGACTTGGCCAGAGCCATACAGCTTCAGTGAAGCCTGACCAAGAATCTACTAGGATTCTAGTTAGAGAACTAGATGGGCTTCACTCTTTGCCAGCATACTGTATCTCACACACAAACTCTGTTCCTCCCACAGGTGCCTGTATGGAAGCAGGAGGTGGAGGGGGATTTGTTTGTCCAGGGAGGGTTGCCACTTCATCATGGTCTAATTGTTTCTCCTGTGCCTACTTTGCCACCTGAAACACTATCTCTAGCTCTAGCAAACACTGAAGGGGCCAGGGTGTTGACCAATGTCAAAGCCACAGTGTACTGATACTACTGCTGAGCCCTAGGCACCAGTAAGCGGCACCAGGACAGCGAAGATAAAGGGCAGGAATTCCAATAAGTTCCCAACTGCTTGGCAAGAGTTATAACCTTTTTTTCAATCTGATTTACTCAGGTCCTGATCTTAATCCTTCAGAGCCTTAAAGGTCATGTTCCCCTGCCGTGGGCTATCTGACTCCCAAAGGACTATACTGTCTGGGTTTTTCTGGTGATTAACTTAGACTTTCCTAGGCTTATTTGAGTTACTAGCCTCTTGAGAATCTGATGAAAACCATGGACCTTTTATGCAGAAAAACATCCCTATATGGAATTCTGCACACAACCAATCCAGGCCACAGAAACCCTTGCTCCTGTATCTGCCTGCCCAGTATCGTCTCTCAAAATCATCCCCCACACTCCTGTGGCTGCCACTGTTTCTGGTCGTCACTTCCTGTCTCCACTATAGTTACCTCTGGAGCATTTCCCTCATCCACCCCCACTCATCCTTTTTGGTTTCTCCTACCTACTCCATTTCTGGGGACAGGTGCTGGGCCCAGACAAACAAGGATGGAACTAGCCGGATGGTAAAACAGTGAGGAAGGGATGTGAGATGGCTGCTTGGAGCTGAGGACCAAGTAGGAAAGACATATAAAGTCAGCTGGTACCAGGGAGGAACCCTTCTAAAACAAGACTTGAGACTTGGGCATCCCCTGGTGGCCAAATGGCTTCACACAGAAGATAAACTATGGCAGACAGTTAAAAAAATAAACCAAAAAAACCCTCAAGCACCTCACCATAACACCTCAAACACCTCATCCAGTGATTCTCTCCCCCTCACCATCACACCATACTCCCCACAAAACTACTACAAAATACATCCCCAGAGGTTTTCTTCTTTTTTAATCAATGACCATCCTTATCCAGCTTTGGAAATCTGGACAAAGAGAAGGCTAAGAGGAGGCCTGGGCCAGTGTCGAAAGGTCTCTGAGTGAATCTGTCAGGATTTGGACCCCAAACGGGCCTGTCCATCAGTTGGGCACAGCAGTTTTCCTGAGTATGAGCCAGTCCCACCCTCAGGGCAGCATCCTGGTCCAGAGAGGAATAGAGGCCCCAGATTGGGCCTATTCCCAAGGCCCTCAGGACAGTCAATAAATAAGTTCTGAGCCAGGCCTGGGAGGACGGGGTGTAAAGAGTGGATCAGCTACCCAGGGATTCTAAAGAGGTCCTGGGAACTCTCCTGCTCTTCTTCACAAGGAAGTAAATAAATAGACCTTAAACTCAGGAATAGGGGTGTTGGAGCAGGGGATCCTTCCCCTTAGGTTAGTAATTAAATCCCATGTTAAAAACAAACCAGCCCTAACCCCTACCAGCATCTACAAAATCCTACAGGATAGGGCAATGGGCTAGCCTGTCTGGGGGTACACAGTACCCAGCCCTGCAGGGTCCTGGAGGAGGCTTCATGTTTGTTCAGCAGCCCCTGGGGCTCCTTCTTCCTTTGGGGGTGGCTCCAGGAAAATAGGGGTGACTGATGGTGGCTTCTTCACTCTGAAACATAACAGATGAATGGTACAGAGGACAGAGGACAGGCTTCAGTCCCAGGAGGACATTTCCTAGGGCAGAACAGGGTGACTCACGAGTAAGGGGAGGCTGGGACCCCCACCACCAAAAAGTGGTTCTTCTTCCGAAATAATCTCCACAGACCCCGGTGGTTGCCACGAACATCCAGGTCCCAAATATGGAGGCACTAGCAAGGATAGAGTAGGAGAAAGACATGGTCAGGAAGTGGTGGAGGTCCCTGAAGGCCTTGCAGCTGTCTCACTCTTCAAGAGGAAGCATTATCTGGAGTACAGATTTGAGCAAGGGGTTAAAAAGAGAGGTTCTCTTTTTTGTTTTTTGAGACAGGGTTTCTCTGTAATCACTGGCTATCCTGAACTCATTCTGTATACCAAGGCTGGCCTTGAACTCAGAGATTTGCCTGCCTTTACCTCCCAAGTGCTGGGATTAAAGGCCTGCACTACACCTGGCCAAGACGTGAGGTTCTTGACTGCATGAGAAGGTTCTGAGGTTGAAAATTCTACAACAAAGAGTCTTGCTAGCTGGGGCAGGGCTTGCTGATGAGGATACTACTGAGGGCAGTCTGAGGCACCTTGGCAAGCTGAGTCCAGGTGGTGAAGTCATCATCTTTCTCCATCCGGATAAACGCCACATAGGTATGGCCTCTGTGTCTGGCAAGAAGGAGTCTTCACAAGGGTCCTTGCTGTGGTCCAAAACCTCGGCCTCACTGCATTGGGGGTAGAAAAGTTAAGGCCAAAACAGGGCACACTTCCTAGGTGGGATACACAAGGCCCTGGGGTTGATTTAATGCTCTGCTGCTACCTTCTTGAAGTTCTTAATAATGTCTGTACTAGAGAACTCTGGTTTTCATTTTCCATAGTGCCCATAAATTGTGGCACCAAGAAAGCCAGTGTTTGATTCCTTACTCCCTGCCAAGCATCCCAACTGCCCTAGGCCATACCTGAGCAGCCTGTGAATTTCCACTTCATAAGCTTCTTTCTTCAGACTGAAGGAGAGGGAGAAACAAATCAAGAGAAGGAGAGGCCCTCAGGTCCATGGAAAGGAATGGGCAGGGCAAAGGGTCACATGGGGAAAAGGTACAGCAGGGCTGAGGCAAATACCCAAGGCTCCAGACAGGAAAGAACTAGCAAGGACTGGCCATCAAGCCTTAGATATCCACCCCCTTAACCTGCTGCCAGTCTCTACCTGTCTACATTCCTGAGCTGGACACCTGGAACTGTGTTGAACTTGTGCTTCTTGAAGTAGGCCTCCTGAAACAGGAATGAGGATAGACAGCAAGACTTTCTTAGTCTGGCCCACACTTGCTCACTGACCTACTAAAGATCTATAAGACCCAGGGCCCTCTGATTTGCCATCTTTGGCAAGCTCTTACTAGCTTTAATTTGGTCTGGTCCCTTGGCTCAAGCTACTGACCCATAAACTAGTCCTGTTCCCACTTGTTTTCCCCGGATTTGCTACAGATACTCAGAAGTAAAGAAATATGGAGGCAGAAGGATCAGAAGTTCAAGATCAGTCCCAGGCTGAGCTACAAGAGACCCTACCTAAAAAACAAGGTGTATGTGTGTAGACATACACATAAGAGAAGAGGGGAGAGGGAAAGAGACACTTCCATTGGATTTAGTCAATAGCAAAGATGGGTTAGAAGGAAGGAAACTGCTGCTTCAGGTTCTGTGAATGGCCTGAAAAAGCACTTGTCCTTCCTTGGCAAATAAGGCTTTTATTAGCTCCCTCTGGAGTCTTTCTGGCTTCTAGGAGGTTTTAAATTAAGTATATCCCTTTCAGCTGTACTGTTTCAAATGCACTTTCTCTCTTCTCTCTCTCTCTCTCTCTCTCTCTCTCTCTCTCTCTCTCTCTCTCTCTTCTCTCTTCTCTCTCTCTCCTCTGTCTCCCCCCTCCCTCCCTGTTTTTTTGAGACAGGGTTTCTCTGTGTAGCCCTGGCTGTCCTGGAACTCACTCTGTAGCCCAGGCTGGCTTCAAACTCAGAGATTCACCTGCCTCTGCCTCCCAAATATTGGGATTAAAGGCGTGTGCCACCACTGCTTGGCTTGATGCTCTTATAGAGGTCCCAAGTTCCGTTCTCAGCACCCAGATGGTGGTTGACAACTATCTGTAACTCCAGTTCCAGGAGACTCTGTCTCTTCTAGACTCCTTAGCCATCAGACACAAACATGATGCGTGTATACACATGCAGGCAGAACACTCATATGTATAAAATAAATCATTTAAGAACATATTCAGGGGGTGGAAAGATGACTCGGTGGTTAAGATCACTTGATATTTTTGCAGAAGATCAGAGTTCCAGTACCCAGCACCTACATGGTGGCTCACAACCATGTAACTCCAGTTCCAGGGATGCTAATGCTCTCTTCTGAATTCCTCAGGTACCAGGCACACACATAGTGCACTTACATACACACAAGACAGTCATAGACATAAAATAAAAAAATAAATCTATGTTTTTGTTAGTTTGTTTTTCAAAACAGGTAGTCCAGGCTGGTGTTGAACTCAGAGATCTGCCTGCCTCTGCCTTCCAAGTGCTGAGAATAAAGGCGTTTTAATCTTTATTACCACCACCTCTAATGTATGTTTGTTTTAATTTCAGATCAAACCTTATAATGAAAGAAGTAGTTCTGAGTTTTTGTTGTTGCTTTTTTTGTTTGTTAGTCTGTATCCTCAAACTCAGAGCAACCCTCTTGGCTCAGCCTCCTAAGGACTGGGATTAGGCCCAGATCGCTTTGCTGTTGCTGGTTTTGTTTTCTGAGACATTGCCTCAGACTAATGCTCTTCCTGCCTCAGCTTCTCAAGTGCTGGAATCATAAGGCTGTGATCTGTTGAGCCCTTGCAGGCAGCATTTTTTTTTGTTTTTTCGAGACAGGGTTTCTCTATATAGCCCTGCCTGTCCTGGAACTCACTCTGTAGACCAGGCTGGCCTTGAACTCAGAAATCCGCCTGCCTCTGCCTCCCAAGTGCTGGGATCAAAGGCGTGCGGCACCACCACCCAGCTGCAGGCAGCATTTTTAATCCTCACCTCATAGAGAAACTGGAAGAAACAGAATAACCTCCCTAAACTGATGTGCTGAGGCTAGGCTCTGGAGTCCATGTCCTTGACAACTAAGCCATGTATGGTATCCTATTTCCTAATACCCCCTCACATGAAAGTAGCCGTTCATGTTGAGGCCGACGATGCCAAAGTGGTAGGATCGGGAAACATCCGGGATGATGCATTCTCTGCCCCGGCGCTGTTCCGGCATCCGCATCCACATGTCCCAATCCCATAGCTACGGTCACAGAACATTATGAAGGCTACAGGTTTGGAATTAATAGGGATTCCAGTCCATTCATCCTATCCTGCTGGGTACCTTTTCTGGTGTGGGCCACTTGGGCTCAAGCTCTTCCTTGTATAAAGATTTCCTGAGCACCCATCCTAACCCAGGCATGGTCTCCACACGGTACAGTAGTGCTGGATCCTCAGCTGTGTGCTCATACCCCTAAGGACAGGGGCAACATAGGAGGCATTAGCTCCAGGCCTTGACAGATCCCCATGCTGAGTAAGCCCTGGCCACCCAGCCTACCTGGTCATTCCAAGCAGAGATGCAGTACAGGCTGTCATCTTCCTCCAGCAAGTGGATGGACTGGCTCAGGAAACTGAGAAAGCCAGAGTTCAGGAGTTCAGAGAGGCAATCCCAGATACACCATAATGTTGGAAGTGCAGGTCTGGTAGTCCCACTGTCTCCGTTCACCCTTTCCACCTTCTGTACAAATTCAGCGCCTGCTCTCCTAGCTTTGTAAGCTGTCTCAGCTCATTCAAAGCTCTCCAAGGCACCTCACCACATCCTTTCCTGAGACCCAGTCAAGTACAGAAGTCCCATGTGGGCTACCCCCATCACCTGAAAAAATCCACAGCGATGTCCAGGTCCTCTTCCAGAACCACAGCAAACTTGGCCTCCTACAGGGATGGGAGGGAACATCATGGTTCCAAGGAGGCTGCTCTCATCCCATGGATTTGTCTTCAGACCTAGTGTTCAGGCACTACCCACCCTATCCTTCAGATCAGAAGTGCAAGGCCGGGTGAGGGAAGAGTTTTCATAACGTAATCTCTCTCCAGAGATCCAAGGATTGTATGGGTGGTACTCACCGGAAACAAGTTGAAAGTGGCAGTGAGGCTGGCCTTGTAGTGCTGGGTGGGGAATTGGGCACGTAAGATCTGAGGCAGGGGGTGGGACCAGGTGTCTGCCCCTTCCACCTTTGCCAAGGAATACCTGAGACACACGGGCGTTCTTGATGCTGATGGGAGTGTGTTGGATACCTCTCAGACCAAACAGCGCCACCACATCCATTGGCTCCTGGGGGCACGGTCACCAGTCACTGTGTGTGTTACCTTCCCTACCTCTGCAGGCTCCAACAGGTCAAGCCTCTCATACTTTACAGCCCTCACTGATCACTGCTTTTTAGCACCCATAGTCTGGTGTCCTGCTCTGCCTGAGCCCCCAACCCCACTCACCTCATAGTAGCCATCAATGAAGACTGTTATCATCTGTGGAGATACCCCTTGGGCTGAGAGCAGAGAGCGCAGCATCCTGAGGAGCCCAGGGAAGTAGATTAGGGCTCTTTCTCTTCCCAGCTCACAACTCCATGTTTATAAACAGGCCCATGTGCTCTGTGTTCACCGTGTAGAACAGGGCTAGCAGCTGCTGCCCTTTGCCTCCTTTAAGAGTTCCTCGTACAAGAAGTCGAGCTAAAGCACCTCCCACTACCTGAGCACCCCCTGTTCAGTGCTGAGTACAGCCCACACCCAGGCTCACCTGTACAGGTAATTGGGCCGGTTCCCTGCAATGACAGCCACAGGCACATTGAGGACCTTATTGTCTGGAAGCTGTGTGAGAAACAGCTTTTAGCTTCCCTTATTCCCCCTTCCAACTAGGATCTCCATTTAGGGAAGAAGTCGCAGTGAAGGGCCAAGGGTCCTCCTTGTTCTTGTCTTTACACACACACAGTCCACCCCACCCAGCCCTGGGAACACAGCCTGTCCCACCCCCAACCTGTCTTCAGAGTTCAGTGTACACACATCCTCAGCCCCTACCAGATCAAGGCAGAGAAAACCTAAGCTGTGGGTTGTTCCTAAGGCCTTTTGCTAAGCTGGAAAGGAGTCCAAATCTCACTGCTCTGGCCCCACTTACAGGGTCGGGGCTGAACTCAATAGGTGTCGGGTCCTTGCAGCTGCACACACTCCCGTAGCCCTCGACTTTGCTGCAGAAGCGCCGGCGGCGGCGGTTCAACTCCGTATCTGCCCAGTGACACTCTGCCTCTAAGGGAGGAAGTTAACAGGATGCGGGAATCTTAGCAGCTATGTTGGGGAAGCCCCAAACACACAGTCAAGGAAAAAACAGCCTCATTGAGGATCCAAATGCCCATTCTCTGCTCAAACATTGCCCGAACCCTGCACCCACTAATCCCACCTTCAGCCGAGCTCAGTGGCACATCTGTCTTCAGCAGGACCGGGTCACCCCAGGAGGAGAGGGCAGGAGATTTAGAATGTTTCTCACACAGTACAGGACCTGGCCAAAGGCAGGAGTGAGGGACAATGAAGGCTCAGACTCGAGAATGGGGTTTCTTCTTGCCCACTTTACTGACTCCAGTCTACTCTCTCTCACACCACCCTCTCTCCCATCATTCTCCTCTCTTGATACTACAGGGTGGACAGCCTTGGTCCCCACACCTCCTTTTCGTCCCACGAAGGCCCAGGTGTCCCTCCAGCCAAGGGCAGGGCCTGCCTGGCTTCCCAGGCTCCTCAGCAGAGCCTTCGCTGTGTCCTTGAGGTGAAACGAGCCCTCATCCTGGAGACCAAATCAGACAGTCACCATAACCTGTGAGGGTCCAGGAGACCTGGCCTCACTCAGTACTGGCTACGCTTCAAGCACTACATATAAAATCTTTTACTTAAGCTGACTCACTGACTCCAACAATACTCTTTGGTTACTCTCTTTCACAGACAAAAAAAGTATGAAAGGCTTAAGAGTTTGAGACTTATTCCAAGTTCCTCAGATACTAAAAGTAAGTCCTTTACCCACGAGACCGGCACCTGCATCCTGCCACCTCTTCACACTCTTCCCAACCCTCTTGTCTAGCTCTATTGGCATCCTTGCTGTCCCTCAAGCTTGCCAGGTACTTCCCCACCTCCGGGCCTTTTGTGCTGATTGTTCCAGAAGTTTCTTCCTAGGATAATTCTTCTTCCAGACAACTGCCTAGCTTACTTCTCTCTTCCTCCAGTCTTCTGCTCACCTCCTATTTCCCAAAAGAGGTGTTCTCTCCCTAAAACGCGGCCACATCACCCACCTCTTTATTTTCTTCTTCACCTGTCATTTCCTGACACTACTGGCTGAGCTGACTGTTTTATTGCTATCACTGTGATATGAGCTCCAGGGAGGTAGGAAATCTGTCTCGTATTGTATCTTCAGCATCCAATGCAGTACCTGGCATATAGCAGATGCTTAGTAACTGCTGAACTGATGAAAAACAAAAACAAACAAACAAACAAAAAACCAAAAACCTAGAACTCAGCCTGGACCTTGAGCCACCTTTCTCTAGAAGTTCTTTCCATTCCCTGGGCAAAGTCAGAGTTAGGGGTGCGGAGAATAGAGCTAAGGAGACACAACTGACCTTAACTGTGCAGATCAGCACACGGCCGGGTGCCACCATGTTGAGGAACAGCACCATGGCCTCATCCTCATGAGGAGAGTATGTGTCAAATACACGCTTCGCCATCACATGGCCCTGGCAGGAGCAAACCTCTTATGAGATAGGGTCACCAGCAAGGAGGGTCCAGCTTCAGCCCTCTGGGTCGCCCATCCTTAAGCTCACCGTGGCCTGGTTGAGGACAATGACATGGATGCCTCGGCCCTGCTCCCGGGCCTCATCCTCTAGCACCTATGTAGCGGCAGAAACAAAGTCCAGCTATTTACCCTGGTGCTCACGGTGACTTGGTCTTAGAAGCATGAACCACATCAGCCTGGTGTGTTATCACTGTTTACAGTTCTAACTCAGAGTGAAGGCTGACTCTCCCAGAAAGCCCCATGGTACCCTCATCAGAAAAGATTTCATCCCTTTACGATCCACCTTTTAACACTTTCCTGGCACCAAGAACCCTGAACTGTCTTTGCTTAACCGTGCAGATCTCCTAATCCTCTACCAGTGCGCCTCTCTAGGAAGGGCAGGTCCCATTACCTCTAGGACCCCAATGACTGGCCCAAGGCTGAAGCCAAAGGGATTAGGAAGTGGTTACATAATACATAAATAAGGGAGTTAGCTGCCCGCTAATTCCCCTGATCACTGCCAAGCCTTTGCCACACAGACATTTCATATACCCTTCACTTAATCCTCCAAGTCCAAGCCAATGGCAGAGGGCTGCAGTTCCCACCGTGTTCTGAACGGACTGAAGACGTTGGTCCACTCACCGTGGTGCCATCCACCGCCACATACACTTTGCTTCTACTGGAATATACTTCTACATCCAGCACACGTCGGGGACTGCTGCCTCTGCGCCGAGGGGACTCCAAACGTCCTAGGGCCTCATCTGGAGAGGGAATTGTTAAAACAGGCACGGATAATGACTCACGAGCAGAGTCATACCCTGCGGGATCTACATGCCATTCCTGCCACGAGATCCCAGGTCTTTCCCTACCCCACCCTCAGCCAGCCCCCACCATAGTCTTGCTCTGGTTCTGGGTCTTCATTGGCCTCGCTGATTGCTCTCCGAGTGTCTAGGATCAACTTGATGTTGACAATGACAGTCACCAGCAGGAAAAGCACAGCCCCTGTCTGAGTAGAAAAATGGGGATGATTTTGGCAAGCCCTCTCCAGATCACAGCGGCCTTCTGAAAGTATGACCTTGGCTGGAGAGGACATAGGGACCTGTCTCTCCTCTTTCTGGTTCTCAATCAGGACATGGATTTATGGCCATCTGCCAGAGAATGTCCCCTGACAGGTCTCCCTCCACCAACCAGGCCCTTCCTACCCCATGGTCTTGTATTTTCCCATTTGAGTCCTTGACCTCTTTGGTCTCCTCCATAACTAGTTCCTTGAGATGGATTTAGGACCCGAGAACCACAGTGGAGAATCAGAAGACACAGAAGAATGTAGGCCACACTGCCTGACAGTTGGGTGTCAGGGGCAAAGCCTGCCTGACCAGACTTCTGGTTTCTGTTGGATGCCTAGGAGGTCAGACTTGGGTTCTGATTCCAGAATCCTGGGTTTAAACCACTGCCTGAGAAGGCCATAACACACAGAGGTTTCCTCTCCAGGAATTTGCAACCTCTTCTTGGTAGCCAAGGTGGTTAGTTCATAGTTTATGTTAGGGTAAAGTTAGGAAGCCAGCTTTTGGGACACGTGGGACCTCATTTACCTGACAGAATCTCCGCAGGGCCCGCTGGTTTGTCAATTTATACTTCCAGGTAAGGTACCAGCTCCGTTTCTTCCTAGCCCCAAAGGGCTTGATGAGGGGACTGGGCTTCCAGTCATCCATACTGGATTAGGGAGTCACCCCTGTCCCGGCCAGTCCATGACTTCATGAATCTGAGGGGACTATAGAGTCACATAGAGTAAGATGTTTGTCCCAAAACCTAATGCCTTCTGGAATGACTTCTCTCAGCAAATTGCTGAGCTGTGTGTCCTAGGCAACGTGGCTCAACTTCTCTGGGTCTGGCCAGAAAATCTTTAGAGGAGTTGGATCACCTGAAAATTCCCTGGGGCTAGAGGAACTGTGTCCGGGATCAGGGCCTCTGAGGCGGAGCCCAGTAACTCAATCAACTCTTACCGATTCAGTCCTTAAAAGATCCTAATCCCAGTCCTTCTCAGTCCTGGGGTGGAACAGTAACAGCGACCTCCCGCGCCCCAATCCTCCACCCTCGCCCATCCATCTGGCTCAGCTCCTCTCCTCTCAGGGCTCAGGGACGCCGGAAGGATCAGAAGACCCACCCAGGCCGCATCACCCCTCTGAGACCCGCACTGGCAGGCACTTACGGCTCAGGGGGCCCGGGCCCCGCTCGGGCCGCGCTCGGGCCCGCACAGCTCGGCCCCGCGCGCCGCGGCCTCCGCGGCCTCCGCCTCCTCCATGCCTCTCGCGCCCCGCCCCGCCCCGGCCGGCCCGCCCCGCCGCTTCCGCCGCCGCCGCCGCCGCCGCTGCCGCGGGGTGAGAGGGCGGCGGGCGGCGCTTAGGGCGGCGGCCGGGGCCGGGCGTCTGTACCGTTAGGGGAGCCGGCATGCTCTGCTTCTCCTGCAGGGTTGCAACCCGCACGAGTGGATCTCCGGCGAGAGCACATCCCCGCACCGCGGAGCCAGGAGCAAGCGTCTTTCCGGGACCTCGGGCCAGCTCACTGGGCACTCCAGGATCAGAGGGCTGCAGCTCGAGGCCTGGCTCAGCCATGCAAAGCTGTTTCCAGGCCGGGGAGGAGAGGATTAGTAAACCTGCTACTATTTTGAGCGCTTACATCAACTCAACCATGGTTGATACACACCATTCTTTAAAGAAAACCAAAAATTCTATTTGATTGGTCCATGTGTGTGCATGTGCTGGTAGTGCGGGCACTCCTTGAAGAGACCAGAACCTTGGTCTGATACTCCTGGAACAGAAGTTAAAGGAAGTTGTGACCCTTAACCGCTCCTCTAGAAGAGCACCAGGTGTGCTTAACCATTGAGCCATCTCCAGCCCCTGGTTAGTTCTTTTTTGAGGAAACAGGAGCTTACCTATCTCCATATAGCTCTGGCTATCCTGGAACTCCCTATGTAGACCTGGCTGAACTTGAACTCTGAGAGATCCACCTGCCTTTGCCTCCTAAGTGCTAGGATTAAAGGAGTGTACAACATGCCCAGCAACTCTTTCTTTCTTCCTTTTTTCCTTCTTTCCTTCCTTTCTTTTTCCCACGCTCCCTTCCTTCCTTCTTTCCTTTCTTTCTTTTTTAACATTTGATTTTTTTCGAGGACTCCAAAAGTGTTGGTATCTTTCAATATGGTAACAGTGCTTGCCAGGTTGGGAGTGGTATTTCATTCCTACAGAGGTGAGGGAAGAACCATCTGTTTGAGGCAAGTCTATTTTCATAGCAAGATGCTAAGACCCACAGTAGCTCACTTCTGGATTCCCAGCCCTTAGGAACTGAGGGAGGAGGATTGCCATAGATTCAAGGCCAACTTGGTCTACAACATGAGTTCTAGGACAGCCAGGATTATGAAGTGCAACCTGCGCTCACAAACAAAAAAACAAACCAAAACAAAAAAAGGTTTTGTTTTTTGCAACTTTTTATACTGAAGGTTTTTTTTTATTTAAAAATCAAGTCAGCAGAAGTTCTCACATTAGTCTCTAACCCTCTTCTGTCCTCGTTTACTCTCCATGAAGATCTTGTCTTCTCATGATCCTTATTAATGTCCAGATTCTTGCATGTGCAGTTGTCAGTTCTTTCCTGACCTTCAGACTCTCCTGTGTCTCCCTGCCTGCTGCCTCTCTCCGCAGGACTCACAATTTAGAAGCTACTGGCTTCGTCTCGACCTGCTCTCAGAGCTCTTCTAAATTCCTTTGCTTGGGAAATTGTATCAGGCCGTATAGCTGGGGCTCCCTTTGTCGTTTTCCAGCGCTGTTAGTCGAAATCAACCATCATGACAGTTGAAATCAATTGTATGGCCGGGCGGTGGCGCTGCGCCTTTGATCCCAGCACTTGGGAGGCAGAGGCAGGCGGATTTCTTAGTTGGAAGTTAGCCTGGTCTACAGAGTGAGTTCCAGGACAGCCAGAGTCACACAGAGAAACCCTCTCTCAAAAAAAGAAAAGAAAAATCCAGAGAAATTTTTCACAAAGGCAAATATTTTGCTAATCTCTAGCTAAAAACGTAGTTACTTTTTCAGGGGGGCTTTGATCAGGATGTAAAGTGAATAAATAAATTAATTAATAGGAAAAACCATAGTTACTTTCCAGTTGCTCTGACAAAACACCCTGACCAAGGCAGCTTGTAAGGAAAAGTATTTAAAATTGAGGTTTATGGGTTTCAGAGGGTTAGAATCTATGACCAACACAGGGGTGGGGGATGGCATTAGGTAGGCAGGCAGGCATTGTGCTGGACTGATAGCTGAGAGTTCAAATCTCATATCTATCTACAAGCACAAAGCAGAGAGAACTAATCAGGAATGGTTTGGGCATTTTGAAACCTCAAAGCTCACTCCCAATAACACACCTCCTCCAATAAGGCCACACCTCTTAGTCCTTCCCAAACAGTTCCATTAACTGAGAACCAAGTATCCAAATATATGAGCCTATGGGGACCATTCTCATTTAAACTACCACAATAACCATGGGTCAAGTAATGCAAAGGAGAGCTAAGGTATGACAGTGCACACTTGTGAACCCAACACTTGGAAAAAGGCAGGATCAGAAGTTCTAACCCATCCTCAGCTACACAACTGAGGCCAACCTGGGCTATATGAAACTGTGTCTCAAAGGAAAACAAAGTGCATATATTTGAGCCTGAGTCTGGCATAGACCTGTAATCCCAGCACTAGGGAGGCAAATGGATCTCTAAGTCGGGGCCATCAAGAAACCCTGCCTCAAAAAAAAAAAAAAAAAAAAACAAACAAAAAAAAAACCCAAAAACCACCCATATATTTATAGAAAGTCAGTATATAGTATTTAAATTTAGAAGGAGTGGTAGAAGATTGTTTAGAATTATGAATGGTTGGATTGGAAAGATAGCTTAGCAGTTTTAAGAGCACATATTGCTCTTACAAGTAGGACCTGTGTTCAGTTCCCAACAGCTCTAGCAGATGGTTCACAATTTCTAGTAACTCCAATTCTAGGAGATCTGAGACCCGCTTCTGATCTCTAGGGGCACTTGTATAATATATATATTTCCACATAGAGACATATAGATACACATGTAGTAAATTAATAAATAGAAACCTAGAATTATGAGTAGTTAAACACTCACATGAACAAACAAACAAACAAACAAAAACCTACAAAAATAACAAACTGAAAGTGGGTTGCTTTTGGGAAGTAGGCCCAGAGCTGTGGAAGAGTAGAGGGAAGAGGTATTTTTTCATTGTAAAGCTTCTTGTAACGTTGAGTTGGAAATATTTGGATTAAAATATCAAACAGAACAAAACATTTTTTTTTCTTTTTCTTGTTTGTTAAATTTTTTCTTTTAAAATCTCTTTATTTTTATTTTATGTATATGAGTACACCATTGCTTTCTTCAGACACATCAGAAGAGGGAACCAGAGCCCATTACAGATGGTTGTGAGCCACCATGCGGTTGCTGGGAATCAAACTCAGGACCTCTGGAAGAGCACTCGGTGCTCTTAACCACTGAACCATCTCTCCAGCCCAAAACATTTTTTTTTCATGGTCCTTCTTTACCTACGATTAAGTCCAAACAGCTTAGAAACATACCGGTATCGCTTAGTGTGGTCCTAAGAGCAGTAGCATGGCCATCCCCTGTAGCTTCTTAGAAATGCAGACTGGGGCTGCAGATGGCTCAGCAGGTGAGAGCACACAGGACTCTTAGAGAGGACTGGAGTTCAGTCCCTAACACCCATGTTGCATAGCTCACAACTGTAAGTCCAGCTTCCAGGGATCTGTTGCCGCCCGCTCCCCCAACCCGGTGGCCTCTAGACACTTGTACCCATGTGTACATATCCCCACATGAACATACTCAAAAAATACTTGTAATTAAGATAAATTAATCTTTGAAATTAATCTTTAAAAAGGATTTTAATTCCTATGTTGGTAGGGTAGTGGCAGGTGGATCTTTGTGGGTTAAAAGCCAGTCCACTCTACATAGCAAGTTCTAGGCTAGCCAGAACCACACAGTGAGACCCTCTCTCTAGAGAGAGAGAGAGAGAAAGAGAGAGAGAGAGAGAGAGAGAGAGAGAGAGGCAGAGACAGAGAGAGAGACAGACAGAGAGAGAGAGTGAGCGCCAGGCTGTGGTGGCACCTTTAATCCCAGCAGAGGCAGGGGGATCTTCAGTTCCATATCCAGGATCAACTATTCGCTCGCCTCCAGGGTTAGAAGTTGTGTGCGCACCACTCGGTACCTCGCTCCCCTAACTGCGCGGCTTTTCTGAGCGTTACGGCGCCCTCCTCCTGTTCCCCCACCCCACCTCCCGCGCGGGGCGGGCAGGGATCCACGGGTTTCGCTCCGCGTTCTAGCAGAGAAGGGAGGACCCTTGGGAACCGGTCCCTGGTCGCCCAGTCCTGTTCTGGCTTGGGCCCACATGGAGGGGACCGCGGAGTCCCAGACGCCTGACTTGCGAGACGTGGAGGGCAAGGTTGGCAGGAAGACCCCCGAAGGACTGCTCCGCGGGCTTCGAGGCGAGTGCGAGCTGGGAACCTCTGGGGATGTGCTGCTCCCGGGGGCGCCCAGCACGGGCCACGGCCTAGGGGACAAGATCATGGCGCTGAGGATGGAGCTGGTGAGTGTGAGTGCTACAGGCCACGGGGACGGGGACATTTGTAGGGGCAGGCTCAGGTTCCCGGAGTTGGGCTGGAGAAGAGCGTCCTTCTCGGATCAATCCATACATCCTGGGTTGAAAGCCCAGTAAAGTGACGTCTCATTATTATTTGTCTCCCAAGGGTGAATGAAGGGTTGATAGGTCCTGAGAACTGGGAGTAGGAGGCACAGCTCTTGGAAGTTTTCCCTGCCCAATAATCGGGAGGAGAGAGGCGAGGGCTAAGTAGCAAAAAAAAAAAAAAAAAAAAAAAAACCCAAAACTTAGTACAGCGCAAATTCTTTCCATCGGCATCCGGGGCCACCAATTTCCTCAGATCCCTTTATAAGGCAACCGTTTTCATCCCCTTTCTCTGGCAAACAGGGGAAGAGGTTTGTTCCTAAGGCCCCAGGGTGTTCATGTCGGGATTCAACAAAAAAGAGCTTTGATGAGGTAATAATACCTGCTGGAAACTGTCTGCACTGGGGCACACTGAACACCGGTCCTTTTCCTAAGCATTCCACCATCACGGTATTAGACTTTCTAAGACCTTAATAAAAACATAGTAGCATCACAGTCCGAGTTGATCCTTCGCCTGGGACTCAGTCTTGTTTATAGACTCCCAGGGTCTCTCTCTGTATCTTCTTGGGGAAAGGGGGAGGAAACAGCCACACCTCCCCACCCCCTTCCCTGGAGCTGTTGGTCTAGATTCTGAGCCAAATGGGCAGCCGGGTCCCAGCGGGCTCCCCTGGGGCCCTGGTTCCGGTTAAAAGAGATGAATTACACCTGCCACCACTTTGCAGCCAGTTCTGGAGAACTGAGGAATTGCCAGCTACTCATTGGCTCAGAACCAGAAGCCCACACTGACTACTGTACTGAGTCTTCCTGGGGTCCCACTGTGTGCATAACCTGTGTCAAGGAGACTTGGAAGGGTGGAAGGAAGGACATGGGACCTCGAAGGCCAGTCCAGGACTCTCATTCTATGGTAAGAGAGGCTAAGAGAGTCTTCTGGGCAGAGTGGTCAGAGAGGATCCCTGTGGGTAGGATCTGAATGCCAAGTGTGTATTTGGCCTTGAAGGTTGAAGTTGAGTGCCAAATTCTGCAGAGCAGGGCTGTGGCTGTATTCACCTCTGAAAGAGGTCTGGTTTGCCTCTTTGTACAAATCGCTCAAGGCATAGAGAGAGTTTACCTAGTTTGTCCTTGGAAAACTAAGGTGTTTTGTTTTGTTTTGTAGATGTGGGCTCTCTCTGTAGCTCAGGCTGGTCCAACTCACATTCCCTGTATCTAAGCCTCTTGGGTGCTGGGATTATGGTCATGTGCTCACATACCCAGCTGGAAATTAAATTATACTTAGAATATAAGACATGTATTAACATCCAGAATGGTACAAGGTGTTTTTCTTTTTAAGGAATTTTAAGAAACTTTATGTGTAGGAGAGTATTTTGCTGGTGTGTATGTGTGTGTACCACATACATGCCTGTTGCCCATGGATGTCAGAAAGAACATCAAATCAACTGGAACTGGAGTTATGGATGGTCATAAGCCACTGTGTGGGTACTGGGAACCTAACCTGGGTGCTCTGTGAGAACAAGTGCTCTTGACTGCTGAACTCACTCTCTCCAGCTGCTCTTCTCCTTGGAGGTGCTGAGATTGAACCTAGGGCCTTTCACATGCTACGGGAGTGCTCTGCCATCCAGCAGTACCACCACTTCTAAGTGATGTCCCGTTCATGTTGGCTTGATACATGGTATTTCATAGATGAAACGAATGAGGTACAGAGAGGTTAAGCAGTTGCCCAAGGTCATTCGAAAAAGTAAAGATTTGAGCCCAGATCATCTGACTACATTCATCATGAATGCTTTGTGCCAGATACGTTACCACACTTCATGTCATTGAAAAGAGAAAACTTTCAAACGTCCATGGGCTTGCTTCCCATACAGAGAACCCGGAGGCCAGCCTAACCTTTGACTCCATTCTTTAAAAACTTTCAGGAAGTACATTTAACTTCTGGTTTCATCTTTTAACTTTTGGCCCATCGGGCCTGGGTCTGAGATGTCCCATGAGGTGTACCAGAAGAGGGAGAAGATCTCCAGTCAGGCTCCTTTCTCCCTCAGGCTAGGATAGCATTAATTTCTTCTTGTACTCTGCTCTACCCTCTGGTTTACTGATGCACAGGGTAGGGCAGGAGGTTTGAGGCCTGGAAGGCAGAGCTGACCCAAGCCCTCTAATATCCTTCAGCTAGATATCCGTCGCCCTGCTCTCCTTGTGTAGGAGTAGAGGCTTGCCCTTCAGGCTAAGGTCAGCCTTGCTTTTGGCTTCCCACTCTTACTTTGTTTCCCTAGTTGAGTAAAGAGCCAGATTCTGAGATGTGTGGGAATGGCAAACAATTTGACAATCTCCCAGTCCAGCCAAAGAGCTGTTGCTATGAGAAGCCACCTCCACAGAGCAGTTTGTGAAAATACATTAGGCAAGGAATGAAGGAAAGGCATGAGTTCCAGTCTTGTCTCTGCTTCTGATGTGTTTTCTTGTCCTAAGGAAGGCCCTGTCTCTTCCTTATCTTTAGGGCTTTTTACTCTTTGGTAGAGGAAATAAAAGGGTAACTGTGAAACTAGACACCTGTTAAGAGCTTTTATTTTAATGACAATATTTAATGCCAGCAGTCAGTTACCATGGATCTAGAAATTGGTCTTCAGGCTTTTAACCTGAGTCCTGATTTGAGTTGAGCACAGAGGGAGCCCTGCTGTGGACGCCTGGGCTGGGCAGAGTCTGATCTACTTAAGGGGAAGAGAAGGAGCCTCCAGGGCATTGGGTGGCCTTTATTTATCTTCTGCTGTTTCCAAAGAGATGGCATGAAATGAATGTTTCTTTTTCTATCGAGAAAGCTTTCTGCTTCTATTCTGGGAGGTGATGCTGTCACAGTCAGGGAATCCCACTGTCACAGGATTAAAGAATCTGGTGCTCAGATTGGTTTCCTAAGCAACACAGTACAACTCAGCCTCTTGAGTCTTGGGGACCAACAGAGAGATCAGGTAATGAAGGGGAGAGAATCACAAAATTGAACAAAAGGTACTCTGTGCAACCTTAGGCAGAGAATCTCAAATGAGCTGGGCAGGAACTGCTCTCAGGGAGCTGATGACTTGGGTTAGGGAAGGAGACAGACTGAGGCTTGTACAGAAGAGAAATGCTGTTGGGGGCTAGGGATGTACTCAGATGTTGAGTGCTTGCTTACCTTTCATACTGAAAGCCCTGAGTTGAATCCTCAGCACTACAGAAAACTGGGTGTGGCAGGGCATGCCTGTAATCCCAGTACTCTGGAGGTTAGGCAGCAGAATCAAAAGTTCAAGAAAAAAAAATGCTGGAATGAGGGCCTGCCTCCCAGAAGAGCTGATCTGGAGTGATGTGGTGTCAGGTGTTTGCCATTTAGAATTGGAGGAGGGTACATCCTTTAGTTGGAGTGTTTTTCTCCATTGTCTGGTCAAGTCCAGCCTAACTAGTCTTAGCTCACGTCTTTCATCTAGGTTGGGGTTATGGTCCCCAGGTAAGCACAATTCTCTGTAGCAGTTGTTTTCTCTACCATTTGTCACATGGAATTTAAAAAAATATGCATATGTGTTGGCCACATATATGACTGGGGCCTGCAGAGGTCATGAGAGGGCTTTATATCTCCTGGAACTGGAGTTAAGGATTGTTATGAGACACCATTCGGGAGCTGGGAACTGAACTCAGGTCTTCAAGAACAGCAAGTGAAGTCAGGCATTGTGGCATACACTTTTAATCATATGGGAGGCAGAGGCAGGTGCCCTTACCTTATCTGCTAAGCCACTTTGCTAGCCCTCCAAGTCCTCTTTAAAAATATCTCTCTATTTTGAAATAGTTGTCTAAAATGACCTTGAATTTGCAGTCTTGCCTCTACCTCTTCAGTAGCTGGGATTACCAACTTGTGCCACCAGGCCCATTTCTATATGAATCTGTTAAATTGGTTAAAAATTAAATCTAAACTTAAAAACAATAATGTACCAGGTGTACTGGCTCACTCCTTTAATCCCAGGACTCAGAAGACAAGGGCAAACAGATAGACCTCTTACTTCCAGGGGACTAAATGGAGGCCAATGGCCCCAAATGCCAAGTATTGGGATTCTGACCCTGAGCTTTGCCCAGCCCTACTTCCCTCAAATCTTGTTACCCAGTCTTCAGGGAATAGGGAATCAAACTAGAACCCACTTGATTCCTCAGCTCCCACTTCCCTTTGGCCCAGACTGCTCCCCAGCTAACACTTTACTAGCTATCCTTTGGTTTCTAAGTCATATTGCTGAGTCTGGATTGGTCTAATAGTTTACCTTGAATAGAAAGTTTGAAGCCTAATGTCTTAGTTAGTGTTTCCTATTGCTGTGAAGAGATACCATGGCCATAGCAATTCTTTTTTTTGTTTGTTTGGTTTTTTTTTGTTTTTTTGAGACAGGGTTTCTCTGTGTAGCCCTGGCTGTCCTGGAACTCACTCTGTAGACCAGGCTGGCCTCGAACTCAGAAATCTGCCTGCCTCTGCCTCCTAAGTGCTGGGATTAAAGGCGTGCGCCACCACTGCCCAGTGGCCACAGCAATTCTTACAAGGGAAAATATTTATTTGAGACTGGCTTAGAGTTCAGAGGTTTGAAACATGGTGGCATGCAGGCAGACATGGTGCTGGAGAGGTAGCTGAGAGTTCCACATCTTGATCCTCAGCTGGAGAAGGGGACTGAGGCACACTGGGTATAACCTGAGCATGAGAGACCTTAAAGCTCGCCCATTAGTGACATACTACTCCAACAAAGCCACACCCACTCCAACAAGGCCACACCTCCTAATAGTGCTACTCTCTGGGCCAAACATTTATTTATTTATTTATTTTTGTTTTTTCGAGACAGGGTTTCTCTGTGTAGCCCTGGCTGTCCTGGAACTCACTCTGTAGACCAGGCTGGCCTCGAACTCAGAAATCTGCCTGCCTCTGCCTCCCAAGTGCTGGGATTAAAGTCGTGCGCCACCACCGCCTGGCCCACATATTTTAATATTTAACATCTATAAAGACTCCACTGTAGAAAGTGCGCACCTGATAGCATTTCAAAATCCTTGCTCCCACGTTGTAAAGTGAATGATTTAACCTTGTTTTTCCATCAAAGAAACTGAGGCTCAAAGAAAATAAGATAGCTACTCAGAATCGTGTAGCTAATCAATAGGAAAGTTGTTTTGTTGTTGTTGTTGTTGTTTTGTTTTTCGAACTAGAGCTTCTCTGTGTAAGTTCTGTAGACCAGGCTGGCCCCAAACACAGAGATCCACCTGCTTTTGCCCCCAAGTCCTGGGATTAAAGGCATTCGCCACCACTGCCTGGTTGGAAGTTGCTGTTTTGTTTGGTGTAAGGCATGCTAGCACCCAGGATTTCACACATGCTAAGGAGGCAAGATGATTTCCACTGAGCTATATCTCCAGCCTAGCTCCATCTGAAAATTTAAACAGGAGTCTCTTTGCTCTAAAGCCTATATCTCCTTCCAAGTTATTTAAAGTGAAGTGTAGCTGGCTGTACCACAAGGTTAGGGAAACACCTGGGAAATTCAGCCTGAAATGGAACTAATCTCTTTTCTCACTTCTTCAGGCTTATCTTCGAGCTATCGACGTGAAGATCCTGCAGCAGCTGGTGACCTTGAATGAGGGTATTGAGGCAGTGCGTTGGCTGCTGGAGGAGCGGGGCACACTGACCAGCCATTGCAGCAGTCTCACCAGTAGTCAGTATAGTCTGACAGGGGGAAGCCCAGAACGCTCAAGGAGGGGCAGTTGGGACAGCCTGCCAGACACCAGTTCAACTGACCGGCTGGACAGTGTCTCTATTGGCAGCTTCTTGGACACTGTGACCCCCAGAGAGCTGGATGAACAAGGACTCCCTGGGCCTTCCTGTCCTGAGATTGACTGGGCAAAGGTTATCCCCAGTGAGGACAGGGCCAGGACTGAGGTGGACATGACATCCACCAAGCTAGGGAGCTTGACAGCTACATGGAAGCTCCCAGGGGATGAGCTCCATTGTGGACCACCTGAGCCATCAGAAGATGACAATGCTAAGCAGGGCTTTGAGGCTCATTGGTACTGGGGACAGTGCCAGGATGATGTGACCTTCTTATAAAAACTTTCCTACCCATTTAGTACAAATGACAAAAGACTTTGGGCTCTTTTGGCCCAAGTCTCCCTCAATTTTCCCTCCACCTCCAACTAGATGGAGGCTGTACTACAATCGGTAACCATGGAAGCCTGGCTTATCTCTCTGGTTCCTGGGGAACCTCTGCATTTATCTCTCAATTATTGGGTCCCTAGAGCTATTTCTTTAGAGATATTGACTCTAGAGGCCTAGCCTGTGGCTCCGGGTGTAAGGCTATCTCCATGCCCCTCCCCTGTGAGGTGAGTTTTATGGAATGTAGGACTTCTGATCACTGAAGAAGAGATGGGGAAGTAATTACCTCATCCAGAACCTAGAAGCCAGGGTGCTTCTTACAAAAAACTGAAGAATGGACCCTGTTTCAAATGCGCAGACCTCCATGGATCGGTCCTCCCAGATACCTTTGGAGTTGAGGGACCAACCCTTTCATGCCTGCTGAGTGATGTCATTGCCTGTCATGATACATGAAGAGTGCTTCCTCTATACCAGTCCTGGTGGGTGTGTCACTTAATGTCCCTGCCACTGCCTCTTGTGAGAGGGAACATATTGCTTTTCCTGCCAAAAGTGTGTGCTACTTTCCTCAAGTTCTTACTTTTCCTTTTCCTTTTTGGTTTTTCGAGACAGGGTTTCTCTGTGTAGCTCGGGCTGTCCTGGAACTCACTCTGTAGACCAGGCTGGCCTCGAACTCAGAAATCCGCCTGCCTCTGCCTCCCAAGTGCTGGGATTAAAGGCGTGCGCCACTACTGCCCGGCAAGTTCTTACTTTTCAAACAAGGTGTTTTCACGTTGCACTGAAGGATTTCACTTCTATGGCTACAGCCCCGTTCAGGACTGTCAGGATACTCTAATCAAATAAGAAACCTGGCTCACTTCACTGCAGATTCTTGTCTAGCCCTAGGCTGCCCTCATCCCTGATTTCTGCCTCCAGATCTGCCAGCCAGGAGTTCAGTCTGAGTGTCTTTACACCTTCTCAGTTTCCTTTTTAGGCCTCCGTGGTTTTTTTGTTTTGTTTTGTTTTTGGGGACAGGGTTTTTCGGTGTATCCCTGGCTGTTCTGGAACTCAGTCTGTAGATCAGGCTAGCCTCAAACTCAGAGATCTGACTACCTCAGCCTTCTGAGTGCTGGGGTTAAAAGTGTGTGCTACTGCCACCCAGCTAGACCTCTACATTTTATGTCTCTTATCCCACTGTTGCTTGGGAATAAGGAGAGTGAAGGTCTCAGGTTCTGGAGACGCTCTTGGATAGTGGGATGATCCTGTCAACTCTGACTCTGTGCTTACTTACCTTCCCTCATTCTGGCCAGCCTTCCACAATTTGGTCACAAGGATGCTTGCCTGAAATTGAGACACAAGGAATCTCTTTGTCTGAGGGACAATGTGGGAGTGTACAAGAAAGCACAGAGGCCCTTTGGTCCCTGGGCCTCATTACGGAGAAGAGACTATGCAAAGTCCTTCTTTAGGACAAGCCCATGACTCCTGGACTTGATGGATAATCAGGACTGGCTCTAGGGTTGGATCCCAAAGCCCTAGCAAATTATACCAGAGAAGAAATTCAGAGAAATTGCTATTTTGGGGTTCAGGCCCAGAGAAAGGGGATGGGGTATGGGCAGAGTAGGGGACAAAGGATGTGGTTAATACTTGGACAAATAAGCAAGGTATGCTGGTGTATGTATGCATTTCATCTGGGCACTCAGGAAGCAGAGCTGGGTGGATCTCCATGAGTTCCAGGCCAGCCAAGGCTATAATACATAGTGAGACCCAGTCTCATAAAACAAAGAAACCAGAATGACTTCTTGGCAATTAACCCTTTGAGTCCCAGGTAACTGCCCTGTCTTCCCTATCTCATGTTGGGGAAGGGGAGGTAGCCAAGTTAACTGTGTCTACTCTCCTGTCTTCAAGCTCCACTGACTCAATAGATGTTTTGCAACCACCAAATCCAACAGCAGTACAGCCTCTGGCTCTTTAAAGTCCCTCTCCTCCCCTGCCTCTAAGTGATCACATTTCTAAAGTGACTCAGCCTCTTCTCTGCTGTTGCCAGATCTCCTTACTATGCCTATAGCTCTGAGACCCAGACCTCTGCTTACTGTGCACACAGCTGAGACCCAGACCTCTGCTTACTGTGCACACAGCTGAGACCCAGATCTCTGCTTACTGTGCACACAGCTCTGGGACTCCTGCTTTCTTACCCTCAGACTGGAATTTTGAAAGCCGTATTCTAGTCCATACTCTGTGCTGATCTATAAGTGTTTCCTTTCCTCTTTGAAGCTATTGCATTCCATTTTTTTGAGGCTCATTTCTTCGGCTTTAAACTGAGCTCACTGAAGAGACTGCCTGCCTCCTTGTGGCCATTATGCAACATTGCTTGAGTTGCTGGGTGAAATCTCCAAATTTAAATGTAATTCAGTCTAGCCTTTAAGTACAGAGAGGATTAGGCCTAGAGATGGCATAGATTTGCCTAATTGTACCTGTTGTGAAACTGTAGCTATGTTACAGACCTTACTGTCTGCCTGCAAACCCACAGCTCCATCCTTAGACCCACAACACCCCAAAGCCCCAAGAATTTGGGAACTATTTTTCTGGCTGTAAGATTTGAGACCTATCTGAGTATAGTGGCACACACCTGGCATGTAATCCCAGCACTGGATACAGATCAGGAGTTGAAAGTCATCTTCAGCTACATAGCAAGTTCAAGGTCAGCCTGACTGTATTGACTATATGAGACCCACTGTCTATCTGTCTGTCTGTGTCTCCCCCCCCCCCCTTAAAGAGTCAATTGAGTCTTTAGAGGAGAGGACAGGGATTCTAATCTGACTAGGTAAAGGGCATGCTGGTCTGGACATCAGATAGGCAAACCCAGACAAGTGATTTTTTTCTGTGGAAGAAAGGTTAGATGGTTCAGGTATGGGGGAGAGGTTAGCACCCTGGAGCTGGAGCTTAGAAGATGGGTTGGGTGAAATTAGGAAAGCCAAACTGATCCTGTAAAGGTGAAAGTGAACCACAGTTCAGAAATGATTTGAAAATGTTGGACAGGACATGTGTGAGTGATTTTTGAGATTCCAGTGTTTACCTTGTTTTGAGACAGGATCTCAATACATAGCACTGGCTGTCCTAGAACTCAACATTGTAAGCCAGGCTAGTCTCAAACTCACAAAGATCTGCCTGCCTCTCCCTACCAAGTGTTGGGATTGAAGGTGTGTACCACTGTATCCAGAGTTGTTATTGTCTTTAAAGTTGGTTTTTTCAGGAAGCATCTATATTGTAGCCAGTGTTGGCATGATACTCACTATGTAGCCCAGTCTTGTCTGGAACACATAGGCAATCCTCCTGCCTCAGCTTCCTGAATGTTGGAATTACGAGTGAGAGTCACCCCATTTGGCTTTGGGTATCCTGTCTTAATTTTAGACTTCATCATCTGAGGAGTCCATGAGCAGATATATCCTGGGTCCATCCTAGCTGCCTCTAGACTGCCTGGTTGAGACCTGGGTGTTGTATTAGCATGAACCTTTAGGAGTTACAGGTAGGAGCTGTTTGCGAGCTCAGCAACTTGTGGAGAGGTTAGAGATGCAGAGAGAGAAGAGAGATGAAAGCAGGACGAAGTCTGAGCAGAGGAAGCACACTGCTCTCCATGTATCTTGGGGTCTTCCTCAGAACTCATAATTCCAAGATGGCAGCTTTGGAAACAGGACCTGGGATGGGTAAAATGGGTCTGGCCACCCTGATTTCATCTGCCCAGGCAACATGAGACTGTGGGAGAGGTCAGGTGTTAGGGTGTGTACTTGGTAGAAGTGGGGAGTGGCGGTGGTTGAATGGAAGCTTAGTGGCAGTTCCAGTTAGAAATATTTGGGGTTACAGTGAACAAGCTCATTGTGGGTACAGTGCCAGGTCCATGCTGAGTATTCAGTTACACATGCTCAAAGAATACTGTGGAGACGCCCACAAGGAAATGTAAGATAGAAAAAGAAAATTAACCTGACTTACACATTAAGCATTTAAAAACATTAATTCTTAATCCTAGAAGCAACTCATTGTTACCAACATATTGTTGCTTAGAAATTTGCTAATTTCAGATAGGTAACAATAAGTCAGAGTAGGATGAAGTCAATGTGACTGTAAGGCTTTCCAGGAAAGCTGTGGCTCCTCGCTCTCTCAAACCCCCACAGTCATTCTTTCCTTATCCTCCTAGGAGAACAGGCAGTATACTGGTTTGTTGTTGCTGATGTAATGAATTACTATAAATTCAGTGGCTTAAAAATCAGTTAGGCTGGGCATGCTGGCACATGCTGGCAATCACAGCTCTCAGGAGGCTGGGGCAGGCAGGTTGCAAGTTTGAGGGTGGCCTCAGAAAAGGATTCAGATTTAGGAGAAAATCCTTAGGATTTTAAACACCTGTAGCCCTTGTGACCAAGGGTTTCTGCAGGCTGGGTTCTTGGCAGTTTCTCCTTTTCAGTACCACTGTATGCGCCTATTCCTCCAGGGAGAGGTAATTACACTCCCAGCAGACTAACCCGGGCTCTCCCTGGGAAGCAGACATGTCTCTTTTTAAATGGTTTTTATTCCTTAGTGGTTAATTATCATTGATACTAGACTCAGTTTTCTCTTGGACAGAGGTAGTCACTCAAATGTATCAATATGTTTGGAAATGTATCTTTAATTTGTGTATGTGTTTGTGTACGTTGTGTATGGATATATGATTCTGTGCTTTAATGTGTGTTAAAGTGTATAAATGGCTATTTGATCATAAACTAACTTCTTTAATGAGCTGCTCTCCTGTTTCAGTGACAACACAATGGAAGGCTTGTTTTTCACTTATTCCACAGAGTACAGTATTTCTGGGCACCATCCTTCCTTGCACACGGCAGGCCCCAGCCTCCTTCTATTTCAGATGTGATAGCCATAAACATTCCTACCAACTTGTCACCTTACTGTCCACTGATGACCCTTCTAGTCACTGGGGTTACAAATATATGATTTCCTGACACTATTAGTACACTTTCATTTATAAGTCTAATATTGTACAGAAAAACTTCACACCTCAGAGGACCATTTAGATAATCTAAAAATAAAGTTCATACCAGTGATAAGTGACAAATGCTTAAGTGTCTTCCATCCTCCTCTCCCTTTTTTCTTGACATTCTCGTATTGTCCACACTGGCCTTCAACTTACTATGTAGCTGAGGCTGACTTTGAACTCCTGATCTTCTTGCTTCCATCTTCCAAGTACTGAGATTATAGGTCTACACCACTTTACCTGGCTTTACAGAAATAAACTAAACCCAAACAGGGTCTTGCTTTGCAGTTCAGGTTGGCCTGGCCCGCAGGGGTGCTTCAGCCTCAGGCCCCTGAGACTTGGATTCCATGTGTTCACTACCACGCCTAGTTTTCCATATCATTTTGGAAGTAGTAATAGTGTCCCATGCTTTTGTTCTGGTTTATTCTCTTTTAAACTTACTGGTATGAATCTGTAGTCATTGTAAATGTCTTTCAATCATGCAGGTTTGGTTTTTTTTTTTTTTTTTTTGGTTTGTTTTAAATATATAAAATATTAAACATGGGGGAGCTGAAGAGATGGCTCAGGGGTTAAGAGCACTTGACGCTTTTCCAGAGGACCCAGGTTTGGCTCTTTACACATCCAGCAGCTTATGATCACTTGTAACTCCAGCTCCAGGGATCAGATGCCTGCACTCATTGGCACTTACACGTTCACACACCTACACATAATTAACAATAAAATATATTAAAAATTATTTTATGTGTATACATGTGTGTACATATGTGACTATGTAAGTGCAACATGTGTATGCAGGTGGGCATGGTGGTTAAAAACAGTATTAGACATCCCGGAGCTGGAGTTACAGGTAGTTGTAAGCTGTCCCATGTGGATGCTGGGGACTGATCTCTGGTCCTCTGAAAAAGCAGTAAGTGCTTTTAACCACTGAGCCATCTTTCCAGCCCTAAAAAAATAAATCAAACATGGGACTGGGAATATAGCTCAGATATGAGGTAGAGTGCATTTCTAGCATGCATGCATGCATACATGAGTCCTAGGGTAAATCTACAGAACAGTGAAGTTAATAAAGTGTGGTATGGTGGTGTACTCTGAAATCATGGCATTTGGGAGACAGAGGAAGAAAGATCAGAAGTTCATAGTCATCCTTGCCTATATAGTAAGTTTGAGACCAGCCTGGGCTCCATAAAACTGTCTGGAGAAATAAAATAATCAAGAAAAAGTAGAGAAAATAGAATAGTGTATACTTACACATTTACCAAGCAACATTCTTTTTCTTTTTACCTTAGTTTATTACATTTCTCAGGGGTGGGGGTGCATCATGCATAGGAATGTCAAAGGACAATATGTAGGAGCTGGTTTTCTCTTCCCACCATGTGGAACTCAGTCATGGTTAAAAGCCAGTAACTTTACCCACTGCACCATCTCACATACCCAGTGGACCTGGGTTTAATCCTTAGAATCAACATAAAAGAGGTCAAACAGGCAAGCCCATGAGGCTCATGGGCCAGTCTAACTAGCGTACTTGGTGAGTTCCAGGCCAGTGAGACCCTATTTCAAAACACAAGGGAGGCAGTGCATAATGAACAATACTCAGTGTGGTCCTCTGCCTCCTAGACACACGTCTACACAGCTACACATATATGTGCACCTGCACACACACAAGAACATTCAAAACCCAGCACTGAAAAAGAAACAAGGCTGGGCGGTGGTGGAGCCTGCCTTTAATCCTAGAGTGTAGAAGGCAGAGATAGGGTGATCTCTTGAGTTCAAGGCCAGCCTAGTCTACAAGGAGAAACCCTGTCTTGAAAAACAACAATAATAACAAAGCAAAACAAAACAAAAAAAGTAAAAACACGATAACAGGTAGGTAAAGAGACTTGTTGCTAAGCCCAAGTCTGATCTCCAGGACCCACACAGTGCAAGGAGGCTTTGAGTGTGGTGGGATTGGGGGGAAAGGGAGGATGGGATTCTAAGAGATACCACACAAGATTACCAGAAACTAAGGAGTTATTTTTATTTTTTAAAATTATTTTATGTGTGTTTTGCCTGCATGTATGTATGACTATATACTATGTACATGTCTGGCCCCTACAGAAACCAGAAGCATTAGATGCTTTGGAACTGTTAGTTGTCATGTGGTAGCTAGGGATCAAACTAAGGTCCTCTGCAAGAGCAGCCCGTGTTCTTAAGCAGCCCTGAAGGATTTATTACAAGGGTTATTAATACTATGAACCAGCCTGCCTCCATCTTGGGCTTGATAGCTGTCTTATAGTGAAGACAAAATTAGGCATATTCCTGTTTATGATTAAATCTCTATTTCTCAAGAATCGGGCTAAGCCTAACCTAAGCCAGGAAATAGCAAACACGTCTTTGTTTCAAAAGTTATTATAACTATCTTGCAGCCCTGCCTTTGTTTCAAAAGGTTGTTATGATGATTTTTTTTATGACCACTTTGCAACCATGTCTCTGTTTTAGGATGCTGTTATGAGTAACTTGTTATACTTATGTTATTTTCCTGTAACTCCACCTATTTTGCCTGACAGATGTCCCCCATTTGGACACCCTACCCCTCAGCTATAAAAGCCTTGTTTTCCCCACTTCTAAGACTCATCTCTTGAACCCCGCTTTTAGAAAGAGAGAGCCTTGTTTATAAAATTATTATTTCTGAATCTAGATTCATAAAATTAGGATGGCAGCAGTTATTCCTTAACTAGATAATTCCCCAAGAACTACACAAAGAGACTAAGATTTATTAAAATTGCCTTGAGCCAAATACTGAGCAGTTATTTCTCCTTTCTAAACCTCCATACTAGTCAGGCTTCTTCCCAGACAACATTCCCACATTACTTGCATTTTTCTGTCCATTCTAGATCCAACTTTCTCCTGAAGCCTCCTCAGCCTCTCCTCATGGCTCCCTCCTTCATTTGCTGTCTCTTTTTCTTCCCTCTTAGAATCAGAAGTCCTACCTTATTCTCTCTAAAGCTCTGTACTGGCTTGGGGGCTTTTATTGACAAGGCAGAGAATGAATAAGGAGCACTGTTTATACAAACTTGAGACTGGAGCATCTAAGAATAAACACAACAATGCCATGTCCAGATTGAAACAAGATATGGGGGCAAAGAAATCAGCATTTGAATAACACAAGGATAACCTTTACACAGTGCATAAAAACATGGCTATACTTGTATACAAATAAAAAAATCTTGCTTTAAATTGTTTGCTTTAATTTTGCCATGATGATTTGGGTCAGTCTTTCTCCTCCAATCTTTGGGATTAACAACACTGTAGACAGACAGAGGGACAATATCGTGATGTAGGAGAGTGCAGGCCTCAGCACCAGGGGCGTGGTGGGATCTCTGAACACAATCAGAGCAACACAGAAGAGGAGGGAGCCTCATTTTCTTTTTGTAAACTTTAAGATTTTATGTTTATGAATGCATGCTTGCTGTGAGTACTATATATCTCTCCCTGTCTGCCTATCATAGAATCTATTTAACTCCTAGTAATTTACTGGAATGTACCCAAGCAAAATACTCAATACACATATAATTCTAAATATATATATATACTTTAAAAAAAAGAATGTTAGCATCTAAACTCTCTTCAGGCTTCCTCACCTCACAGATACTGACAAGCTCCCTATTGGGACATTGACTATAAGGCCCATGACTAAATAAAGAAAGATAGTGAATTTTCAAGATGACCAGTTGCTTCTTCATCCTCCTGACCTAAGCCAAAAGCACAGCATCTGAAAACAAAGGCTTGGCAGGCCTTTTCTCTGACTGTAAGGCTTCCCTGCTTGTGGATGGGTCTGACAAATTCAAGGCCAGACCAGGGTGTGTTTACCTCAAAGTTCTGGACCTATCAGGCTTCCAGTCTTTGTTAAAACCTTAAAACCTCTAGCCCTCAAGGAGAGACAAAGCTCCTTCATACAGTCCTCCTTTCCACTTTGCAAGGAGTCTTTTTTCTGTGTGCCTTTTGTTTGTTTGGGTGATTCTCCCACACCTAATAATAGCCTTTCTATCTAGTGGTGCACCCTTTAATCCCAGTATGAGGGGCAGAGGCAGGCAGATCTCTGTGAACTTTGGGTATAAAAAAAGAAAAAAGAAAAGAAAGGAAAGAAAGAAAAGATGACAAATATTTGAACATAGGGAATGTTTCCAGAAATATTTGAGACTCAATTTATCAATATATAAAATTGTTACTAAAAGAATAAGTATATAAATTGAGAACCTTGGGTAGTTTTTACTATTTATTACTTAAAAAATTGTTCATATTGTCCGAGGTAAACTAAACAATATATCAAACTTTTAAAAACTTTAGTTATCAAGGCATAGTAGTGCCTGCCTTTAATCCTAGCCACTTTGGAGGCAGAGGCACAGAAGTCTCTGTGAGTTCCAGGCCCTTCAGAGGTACACAGTGAGAACCAAGCCAAGTCTTCTAGAATATCAAGAAGTGCACTGAACCACTGTGCTATCTTTCCAGCCTCAGGAACTCATTTTTGTGTGGCAAACCCTACTGACTGAGTTAGCTGTAATTCTTTTTAAAAATCTTAAAACTTTTATTTCAAATTTTATGTTTTGCCTGCATGTATAGTCATCTGTGTACCACATTTGTGCCTACTGTCTATAGAGGCCAAAGGAAGGTACTGGGTCCCCTGGAACTAGAGTTACAGATAGTTGTGAGATACTGTGTGGGTGCTTGGAATTGAATTTGGTCCTCTGGAAAAGCAGCCAGCAATCTTATCTCTGAGCTATCTTTCCAGCCTCCTATAATGGGTTTGTTTTGTTTTTTCGAGACAGGGTTTCTCTGTGTAGCTCTGGCTGTCCTGAAACTCATTCTGTAGACCAAGCTGACCTCGAATTCAGAAATCCACCTGCCTCTGCCTCCCAAGTGCAGGGATTAAAGGTGAGCGCCACCACACCCACTCCTAGCCAGAATATTTGATTCTTGGCTGGTGAGAAACTTCACAGATCCCAGGGGGTGGGGCTTCTTTCCTTTCTCTTGTGTTTCCTGATTTTCCTGTCTTTCTAGTCTGCCTCTTCCATTGTGAGGCATGATGCTGAAGGCCTATAATCCTAGCTTTCAGAAGGCTGAGGCAGGAGGATCTCAAATGAGTTCTAGACCAGACTAGGCTACATAGTAAGGTGTCTGCATATGGCTCCACAAAGAACAAAACCAAAACCCAACCTAAACCAGAACAGCAACACAAAACCAACAAACCCCAAACCTCCGAAAAGTCCCTGTGAAAAAGATGTTGCCACTGTTAACCGCACATCGTGGGGCCCTCTCCTGAGAGAGACCCCACCCCAAAGGGTTATCTTTTTCATGAAGTAAAAGACTTAACAGGTTGAATACAAACTGCACAAGTTAATTCAATGGCCAAAGAATGAAAAAACCAGACTCTATCAACTTCTTTAACCTTTAGGGGTAGAAAAGTCATAATATATGTGGGTTTCCAAGTCGGATTAAGGGACAGTAGAGCATTGTTAATACTCCACAGCCCCACCCCCCACCCCCATGTCTTAGAAAGCACAGCAGGTGTGGGGCCACTCCCTACCCCAATCAGGTTAGCCTGCTCCACAGAGACAAAGGCCGAGTCATGATAAAGTCAGGTAGGCTTCAGTTTCCCTGCTAGAGGCCTGGTTTTTCAGAAATCATGTGACCATCCATCAGTCTGCTAATTTAGCTGATATACTTGGAAGGCCCAGCCCCCACTACAACATTTCCCCCCTGGTCCTTTTCCCTTCCCTCCCCTCTGACTATATAAGCTAGTCTCAATATTCCAGTGAATGAGCTGTCCTCTGAAACAGTCTCCTGGGTTGGTCATACTTGCCTTTCACCACCGAGACCCTGCTCCCTTGCTCCTCTGCATCCTGATGGCGCTGAACTCATGTCATTAGGCTTGTGTGACATGCTTTTTTATCCACATCTATACATCCCCCATCCCCTCATTTTGAGACAGATTCTGACTATATAGCCCAGGCTGGCCTCATATGCATGGCAATGAAGTTAACTTTCCTTTTTGTGTATATGTTTTGTTTTTCATTAAGCTGCTCACAAGCCTTCTTGTCTCCCAGCAAGAGATTCCTAGGGAAATCCAGATTTCTTGAGTTCATTGTTCCCACAATAAAAACCAAGGAAAGGACATAAGTATCTCTTTAGTACATCCTTATTTCTGCCAGGTGGGCTGGTGACAGAGGATCCTAAGTTTAAGGCTAACTGGGCAACACGGCAAGACCTTGTCTCAAATAACAACAAACCTCAGCAGTGATAGGAATTGAGTCTACGGCTTCACGAAGCTCTACCACTATGCTTTACTCCTAGCTACCACCCGCCCCCCTCCAAAAAAAACCCCACACACAAAACAAGAAATGGGGACAATAAACATACCTTATAGTTGAGGCTATTAAATGAACCATAATAGCTAAGGAGATTCTTTTAAGTAGATAGTGGTTAAGTGTCATGGTATGCAGTCATGATTAGTTAGCACTTAGGTAATGCATGTTATGGGGCTATGTTAAATACTTTGAACACCTTTTTTTCTGTTCTTGGAGATAGTCTTTCTACAGAACTCTCGCTATCCTGGAACTCACTATGTAGACCAGGCTAGCCTCACGGAGATCTTCTTGCCTATGCCTAGTGAGCACTAGGATTAAAGGCCGACACCACCAGTCTCAGCTACTTTGCTCACTTTAATTCGCCCCTGAGAATAACCTCTTTAGGGGAGGTACTATTGTTAGCATTCTGTCAAACTCCACCTCCACAGTTACTTGGCAACAGCCAGGTATGCTCCTCCCCACAGCTACCTGGTAACAGCCAGGTAGCCCTGCCCACTATTATAAAAAGGGCTGTCTGGCCCCTCCACTCTCTCTTGCCCCTTGACCCACTCGCCTGCAGGTTGTATCCGACCCTTTTCCCTTTCCCTTCCCCTCTCCACGTGGTCATGGCCGGCCACCTCTCTCTCTTTCCCTTCTGCCCTAAATAAACTCCCCTTCGTGGAACCCCTGGCCTGGCGTCTTCTGTTCGAAGCTGCTGCTGCGCGATTTAAGATAACAACTATAATATCATTTAGATAAAGGGAAACGGGTTTTTAGAGAATAGGTGATTGTGTCTGATTCGAAAATCACAACTCTGCCCCAGGAAAAGGCGGCTTATTTCAAGACATCTTAGACCAATTGGCAGTGCAGCACCAACGATTCCGCTCACCTTCTGACTGGCCACTGGCCTTGCCTGCCTCCAGCTCAGATTTTTGCTCCAGGTCTGGCACAGTAAAGATACTCAAGGCTCTAAAGAGCCCGAAACGAATTCCCAGAGATGTGCTGCCTTTTCTAATCTAGTCCAGTCGCGACTCCTCCGCACGCCACTTCAGTGCAAAACATCTATTTGGTTCACCTGCTTGGGCCAAAGGCAGGAAGCAGGAAGGAGGGGCCGTCTGCAAGCACGTGCCGGTCGCATCCACAGGTTAAGCTACAGCTCCTACAGGTCTGTTGAGCCTCTATGCGGAAATCCAAGTCCCTTAGCAACCTCAACCCAAGGCCCGCCCCTTCCTTTAGGCAGGAGTGTCGAGCATCAAGTTCACTGAACGCAGCCAATAGGGGAATGTGGCGGCAGAGTGGCGGGAGGTTCGATTGACTCTGCCTGGAGGCTGTTAACGCGCGCTTTGGAAAGAGGAAGAATAAGGGGAAAGATACTGGAGTCGCTCTTCAGCTTCTTCAGCCTCTCTTCAGCTTCTTCTAAGATTCTCCTCCTCCCAACCTGGATCTTTTACTGGGCCTTCCCGGGTTCCTGCTTAACTTCCCACAAGGCTTTCCTGAGTCTCTGCTTGACCTCCCTCAGACTGAGGTTTGATGTCAGTCCAGCTCTGGTAAATCCCCATCCCCCTCCTAAGAATTCAGGCGTTGTACTTTTTTTATGGTTAGCGATACTCTCAGGGAAGCAGCCCGGCTAGGGACGTTAGTCCGACTCCACTTTGCTCATCTGCAACTTCATCTTTCTTTTCTCCCATCCTAGATTTAGACCCTGCCCCGCCTGGTCTTGGTTTTGGATTTTTTGGAGCTTGAGTAACTTGGGGATCGATACTCCGGGTTTGGACCCAAGCCTCATCCGCTGGTTGCGTCCTCATCACTCATACCGACTCTTCAGACGATATTTTTAATGATCTAGCAACTTGCTTTTATAGCATCCCCTGGTCCTGCATTCTCTGTTGCTGAGTGCTTTTACCTTAGCTAATGGGTTCAGGATGGTAAGTGTAACCTTAAGCTGACTTAAGGGGCTTGGCTGCGAGACCACTGCAGGAACTCACTTTCTGTTCTCCCTTACAGAGGAGGAGCTTAGCTCCCAGCCAGTTGGCCAGGAGGAAACCAGAGGACAGATCATCTGATGATGAAGACTGGCAGCCTGGGACAGTAGTGAGTATTTAGGGGAATAGGGAAAATGGAGTTTGTAGTCATCTTGAGAAAGTATCTTCATACATTTTGAAGCTTTTTTTCTTTTCTTTCTTTTTTTTTTTTTTTAATCAAACCATTTTTTTGTTTGTTTTGTTTTTTAAAGATTTATTTATTTTATGAATGTGAGTACATAGTTGCTGTGATCAGACACACCAGAAGAGGGCGTCAGATCCCATTACAGATGGTTGTGAGCCACCATGTGGTTGCTGGGAATTGAACTCAGGACCTCTGGAAGAGCAATCAGTGCTCTTAACCACTGAGCCATCTTTCCAGCCCCTTTTTTTCTTTTTTGAGATGAGGTTCTCTCCAGGTCTGTAGACTGTGGTCAGCCTCCCAAGTGCTGTGTGTGGTCATAGGCATGTACCAGCACACCTGGCACTTAAGGTTTCTTGAAACAGGGTTTCTCTGTGTAGCCCCGGATGTTCTGGAACTTGCTAGCCTTGAACTCACAGAGATCCACTTGCCTCTACTCCCCAGTGCTGAAATTAAAGGCGTGTGCCACTACTGTCCTGCTTAAGTAAATTTTAATGAAAATTTACAGTGTACTAGGCATTGAAGAAGATTAATAAAGTTATCTTCTAGGTAGGTTCACTAGAAATTAATGCCGACTCAGTTTTCTTGGCGGGAGGAGTATATCAAAACCGAGGAATGGTTACGTTGGGTTCCAGTACTGCAAAAATTGGGTGTGGTGGTGTACTAATATATTCTGTGTGCTTCCCTAACTACATAGTATATTCAGGCTAGCCTGGGATACATGAAACCCTGCATTTAAAAAAAATAGTTTTGGCATGTGAGAACTTGAGGGTTTCTCTGATAGCCCTGGCTACTCCTGAAACTTGCTCTATATAGATCAAGCTAGCTTCAGAATTTAGAGACCTGCCTTTGGTTTCCAAGATCAGGGATTCATTTATCACCATGCCTGGCCAGTTTTTTGTATGTTTTTGTCTATTTTGAGGCAGGAATTCTGTTACGTAGCTCTCTGACTGACTTGGAACTCACTGTTTAGACCAGACAGAGATCCATCTGCCTCTGCCTGATGAGTTCGGGATTAATGGCATGTGCCACCACATCTGTCCTTAGAAGGTACTTCTTGTTAGTGTCTGTATATGAGTATAGGCCTGTGAAGAGAAGGGCCTGGTAACTGTTTCAGGAGATTCAGATAGCACAAGTTGGTACAAATGTACACTTGCCTGATGCCTTGGCATTCACTTTTTTAAAACTTATTTTGTGAGGAGTATGTATATGCCATGGTGGCACTGGTTTTGGGGATCAAACTCAGAGGTCATCAGGCTTGGAAGCAATGGTCCACACTGCTTAGCTGTTTTCACAGCATCCTCCTCTCTACCGACTTTTGAAACAACTTCTCTCATGTAGCTTAGGCTAGCCTCAAACTCATGGTATAGCTAACAGTGATTTTTTTTGTTTGTTTTGTTTTTTCCAGACAGGGTTTCTCTGTGTAGCCTTGGCTGTCCTGGAACTCACTGTGTAGACCAGGCTGGCCTCGAACTCAGAAATCCGCCTGCTTCTGCCTCCCAAGTGCTGGGATTAAAGGCATGCACCACCACTGCCCGGGGCTAACAGTGATTTTAAATTGAGCTTTCCACCTTCAGAGCAAACCTACAAGCCTGGCCTGGGGTGGGGCTCATTAGCATTGCTGCTTTGCAGGGAGTTTTTAACCTGTGAGGGAAGAACAATGGCTTGCTGTCACCATTTACAAAAGTTGAACTTGGGGCAGCATTCTCTGCAGGTGAGTCACAAGTTGAGCTGGATTTGGATGGTTGCTCCTAAAAGTATGGGTTTGTTTGTTGTTGTTTTGAGACAAGTTCGATTTTTTTTGGGGGGGAATCAATCTTTTTTTAAAGAATTATTTATTTTATGTGTATGTGTACACTGTCGTTGTCTTCAGATACATCAGAAGAGGACATCAGATCCCATTACAGATGGTTGTGAGCCACCAAGTTTTTGCTAGGACTTGAACTCAGGACCCCTGGAAGAGCAGTCAGTGGCCTCTGAGCCATCTCTCCAGCCCCCAGGATCAGATTTTTTAATCTAGGCTAGCTCAAACTCACACAGATCCAACTGAGTGCTGGGGTTAAAGGTGTGTCCCATCATGCCCAGCAAGTTTCAGTTTTCTGACTTGGTAGATGAGCCTAGTAAACATAGAGTTGCTGAGATAGTCATATATGATAATGTTAAGAGTTTAGTGTAGTCAGGCGGTGGTGACGCACGCCTTTAATCCCAGCACTTGGGAGGCAGAGGCAGGCGGATTTCTGAGTTCGAGGCCAGCCTGGTCTACAGAGTGAGCTCCAGGACAGCCCGGGCTAAACCAAAAAAAAAAAAAAAAAAGAAAGAAATAAAAGAAAGAGAGGAAGAAAGAAAGAAACCATCTCATTGTGGAAGCACTAGTATGTCACAGTGTGTCCCACAGTATGTCCTTCTGTCCACATATCTTTCCTTGCAAATGAGTCATTGGTCTGGTTTGAGATCTCTGGCTTCTGTGACACCATTAATATTAGATCCTCACTGGGATTCCTCCCGGTTATCCTGTTGCCCATGTCATGGAGATCCTGCAGCTTTGGAACAGCAGGACCAGCCATTTCATGCATCCTAGCCATTTGCAGATGATAGAATTCGGGGTGGGCCAATTCAGAGCCCTAGATCTGGGCCTGGATGATAGCTGAGCTGGTCAGCTTGACACCTCTCACCTGTATCACCAGAGCAAGCAAGCTCTCCAGCACTGCTCTGGCTAGGCCACCCAGTGCTGCCATCAGCAGGAGGCAGTGTCAGCTCTCCTGCTCTCATGCTCTCATGCCCTCAGGGCTGCCTCACCCGTCCCCACACCTGTAGAGGCAGCTCCACTGTGCTGCCCAGGCAAGGTTGGGGGTCTATTCCAAAATGCTGCAGCCTGTGAGAGTCTGGGCCAACTCTCCCCATCTCACATTTTCAGGGCTGGTTCACCTGTGTCTCCATTATTAGGGTCAGCTCCACTGTGTTGCCCAGCTGAAGTGCCTAGCCCACTCTTCCAAGTGCTACTGCCAATGACAGGCAGGGATATCTCTCCAGCTTTTCTTATGACCCCAGGGTCAGTTCTCCCAGCACTGCAGGTGGTGAAGGGGGCATCACCCTCACCCATGCCTCCTCATGCCAGAGGAGTGATGGGGCCACCTCTCCTACTCATCCTCGGAGCTGGCTTACCTGAACCCCTTCAACCAGAGCCAGCTGCACTGTGCTGTCCATGGGAAGTGTGGGGTCTGCTCTCAGTGCTGCAGCCATTAAGGGCGGGGCCAGCTCTCAAGTAGCCAGAGGGCAGCAGGCAGCCCCAACCTCCCAGGGCTGGCACTTTTTTTATATTTCCTAGACAAAACTCAACAACTGAGTGATATTGTCAGCTTGCTTCAATCTCTCAGGAACCTGGGACTACAGGTGCTTAGCATCACTCCTTCCTCTAATAAATTCTTTAAATGCTGGTTGCCATTAGGGTGGTCTCTAGGGTTGTCCAGGTATTACAATATAGCTTTCCCATTTCTCTCCTAGACTCCTAAGAAACGAAAGTCCAGTAATGAAACCCAGGTCCAGGAGTGTTTCCTGTCTCCTTTTCGGAAGCCCTTGACTCAGTTACTCAACCGACCGCCTTGTCTGGATAGCAGTCAACATGTAAGTCACAAGTATAACCAGTCTGGTTTTGTTTGTGTATGTGCCCAGTTCTTTGCCTCAGTAGATTCCTTCGTTTCTGTTTGATCTGCTGGGAAGTCTGCTTGACTTGAGTTTTCCCTTGTTTATAATTGTATGGGTACCTGATCTAAAGTGGCTCATTTTCCTAAAGAAATGAGAGTCAAGAAGGAAGTTATGGCATTGAGCAGGTACTGCATATAGCTTTCTGTTTTGTTTCTTTCATTTTTTTTCTAAAATTGTTTCATGTAGGCCCAAGGTGGCCTTGAACTGTCCAAATTTTCTTTTTCATATATATATATATATATATATATATATATATATATATAACACACACACACACACACACACACACACACACACACGTATATATCTCCATATATGTGGGTATACACACACACATATACACATATATACACACATTTATGTATGTATGTTTATATGTATACATACACACATGTATGCATTTTGCCTGAATGTATGTCTGCATCATGTGTGTCTCTGGTACCTACAGAGAGAGGCTAGGAGAGTATCAGATGCCCTGGAATTGTCATCTTCTTGTACTTCTTCAGCATGTGGTTGCTGGGAATTGAACTCAGGACCTCTGGAAAAGCAGTCAGTGCTCTTAACCACTGAGCCATCTCTCTAGCCCCTACAAACACCATTTAATTGCTGTCATTAAGAACTTGGTTTGAGCCGGGCGGTGGTGGTGCACGCCTTTAATCCCAGCACTTGGGAGGCAGAGGCAGGTGGATTTCTGAGTTCGAGGCCAGCCTGGTCTACAGAGTGAGTTCCAGGACAGCCAGGGCTACACAGAGAAACCCTGTCTCGAAAAACCGGAAAAAAAAAAAAAAAAGAACTTGGTTTGAGAAAATAAGAATGGTGATGGCTGTATTCAGAAGTATTTAACAGGTTGTTTCTCACTGTTACAGAGTTCTGAAATTTGATTCCTGAGATCCTCCTGCCTCTGCCTCCAGAGTGCTGGGATTAAAGGTGTGTGGCACCACCACACTCAGCTTTACTAAAACACTTTGATTTGCATGAAGTATTTTTTGCTTCTGCATTTTTGTTAAAATTCTCTTATAAATGAGAATGGAAAATTGCTGATATATCTGATTCCTAGCCCGTATTTTTCTGCTTATAATCATATACTTAGATACTTTCTGACACCATGGAGAAAATTCAGAACTACCAATTACAGAGAGAAGAGCTTTATTTAATTTGTTTTTAGGCTGTTTGTTTGTTTGCTTGCTTGCTTGCTTGCTTGCTTTGAGACAGCACCTCATAAAGCCCACACTTGTGTTCTGGGATGTAGGTCTGTTTTGAAGGTCTCAGCATTTTTTCATAGCAGACCAGATACCAACAGGGAAATTTGCTGGACTTCTGACAATGTTTCAGGTTTATCCTGATGAGGTTTCTTCACCTTCCAGTTGAGGATGTGCTGTCAAGGATCTTTCGTAATCATTTCGTAATCATACCTTGTGCGTGTTTCCCTACTGGTAGTAGATGCAGGTATTTTGCTTTGTGACAGTTCCTCTAACATAATACTGCCAGCACTGCACAGAGAAACCCTGTCTTGGAAGAAAACAAATAGAACAAAAAATATATTAGGTGATCGTTGGCACAGGGATACTTGCTATCTCAAAGTGTTTTGCATCATCAGTTGGAGGAGATTTGGGGTTCGGTCCTGGGTCCTGAGGAACACTGAGGAGCTGTAAGGGCGTGTAGGTGGCTTTGGGGGAGATGGAAACACCCATTAGGCTGAGCACGAGGCTCCTGAGAAGTGCAATAGCGGGAGAGCGGTCAGGAAAGCATATTTGAGAGGAAAGAATGGTAAGCTTTGTTAAGATAAGAATGGAAACTTGTTCGTTGGAATTAGAAGCGTGCTGTGCAGAGTCACATATGAAGACAGATTGTAAGAGTAAGACAGATTGGAGTCGGAGATAAGAGAGAAAGACATTACATTCTTTCTAGAAGTTTGCCTGTGGAAGGGAGAGGTAAATGATCAAAGGCATTTTTGTTGTCCAGGTAGCAGAGTACTAAGCAGGCTGATGAGAAAGAACTCGCAGGGGTGGAGCAGTGAAGATGGACAGATGGGTATAACTGCCCCTTGACTCTGCTGACATAGAAAACTGGGGACTGTAGAGGATGTGCTGTCCTCCTCCCACCAGAAGGAAAGGACATACAGAGCACTATCCTCCAAGCAAAATAGCCACTCACCATCTGCAGTAGATAAACTTGCAGTAGATAGGGCTTGGACACTGGTGAGATGCTCAGTAAAGAGGAGGGGATGGGTTGGGTGACAGGAATCGGGTTTCAGCCACACCATTTGTATGCAGTTCTCTAGTTGTCTGTGTTCTGGGGAGCCCTAGAGTATTTGGGCTGGAGAAGAGTGAATGGAGAAGATGGAGTCCGTGCCATGCGTGTGAGGACCTTCCAGTGTCGTTGCTTTGGCGGCACTCGTGTTCCTGCCAGTAGCCCATCCTCTGTGCCCTGTAAGTAAGCCATTGGTTTCCCAGGGTGAGCTTTAGTGGAATTTGTGAGGAGGAGGGAGTAGACATTGCTCCCCAGGGAAGGAATTTGCAAAATATACATATGAATTATCCACAACTAGTAGAACGAGAGAATGAGGGCCTTCTTGTGCCGTATCTGTATTGTAGATCAGATCCCCACAGGCTAGTCTTGTCAAGTTCTGCTGCCACTAGCTAGCTGATGGTTTTGGCTTCATAAATATGAACGCCCCAAACAGTAATACAGCTTGCTGTTTGCCCTACAGATCCTATGGCTTCTGAGTTCTGTTGGAAATGTTTTTTGAAATTTGGAGTGTGAATTCTTGGCTACTCAAACCTTAAATCTAACCTCTTACCCTGATTTATGTACTTACTGAGTCTCAAGAGGATTGGCCTGGAATTGTGTAGACTAGGCAGGCTTGAACACAGAGCTCCTTGTCTCTCAAGTACTAGGAATATGCTACCATATCTCATGCCAATAATCTTGAAAATAATTTTTCTGTTTTAGAATTGATGTCAAATTCTAATAGAGTTCATTCCTGCATTTTTGTGATATATATTATATATATATATTTATATATTTTTTTTTTTTTGGTTTTTAGGGTTTCTCTGTGTAGCCCTGACTGTCCTGGAACTCACTCTGTAGACCAGGCTGGCCTCGAACTCAGAAATCCGCCTGCCTCTGCCTCCCAAGTGCTGGGATTAAAAGTGTGCGCCACCACCGCCCGGCTATATATATATATTTTTTTTTATTTATTTTTTACCATTTTATTTTATGTGTGGATGTTTACTTGCATGTATGTTTGTGCACCACGTGTGTGTCTAGTGCCTGGAGGGGTAAGAAGAGTCAAGAGATCCCTTAGAGCTGGAGTTAAGGATGGTTGTGAGCCACGATGCGGTGCTGGGACTTGAACCTGGTGCTGTGCAAGAGCAACGAGTATTCTTTTTGTTGTCTGTTTGTTTTGAGACAGGGTCTCTCTGTAGTCCTGGCTGTCCTGGACCAGGCTGGCCTCATATTCAGATATTCTCCTGTCTCTGCCTCTTGAGTGCTGGAGTTAAAGGCTTGTGCAGCCGGTGCTTCCAAACTCTGAGCCATTTCTTCAACATCCCTTGCACCTCCCCCCACCCCCTTTTTGGGGTGGGAGGGAAACAGGTCTTTGTAGCCCTAGAGGAGACTGGCCTCAAACTCACAGAGATTTGTCTGCTTCTGCCTAAGGAAGTTTCACTTTTTGTTGTCTTTGTAGGAGCCTAGATTATAGTTACAGGTGTGAGCTACTGCTCTGGACTTAATAGTGATGGCAGGAGATAGAAACTGGTCATGTAGAGAAAGGATGCCAAAACAGCAGTTCCATTCCCTGCTGGAGGCCAGACATGGCAAAGGAGTTGTGGTTCCTGTTTGCTGTTACCTTCCTGCACATCTGCCTTCAGGCTGGAGATTGCTGGGACTGAACTAAAAGATATCTAGATTGACAAGTTCATCCCCTGTCCCATGCCTCACCCCCATTTCTGCCATAAATTCTCTAAGATACTCCCAGCCTAGGGGCTTCAGTGGTACCCTATATCCTGAGCCCTTCCTGCTCTATAGGATCCCTGCCACTCCCTCTCCTTTCCCCATCCCTGTCTCTCATCCTTAGGTTCCCCACCATGAATCTATGTTAAATTTCCCTCTAAAACTCACCCTCTGGGACTGAAGAGATGGCTCAGCAGTTAAGAGAACCAAAAAGAACCTGAATTTGGTTCCCAGGATTCATGAGACACCTCAGCCATCTATCACTCCAACTCAAGGGGATCTAGCGCCCCTTTCTGGCCGCCATACGCAACAGGCATCCTCACAGTGCACTTAAATATATTCAGGCAAAACACTCATACACATAGACATAAATAAGTCTTTAAAAAAAATCCTCACCCACTATGTCTGAGAATTTAATTGTTTGAATATTCAAGACATCCTAAAAACTACTGTCCCAGGGTGGCTTGGTTCCCAGGTTCTCTGGGATACTAGTCCTTCAAGCAAAGCTCACTAAGAGCTGAGAAAGGCTTTGGAATGGCACTCAGGACACCCCAATAGTCCTGTAATAGTAACAGTTTTTTCTAAAGGTACTGTCTTGTGTAACCAGGCTAGCCTTGATTTATTGTACTGCCTTGGATACCCTTGAACTCTGGGCCCTCTTGCTTGTGCCTTGTAAGCGCTGATACTGAGGCATTCACTTGAAGCCTTCTATGTTAGCATTTTTCTTCTTTCCTCTCTCTTTTTTCCTTTTTTGTTTGTTCCTTCCTTTCTTCTTTCTTTCTTTCTTTTTTTTTTTTTTTTGCTTTTTCAAGACAAGGTTTCTCTGTGTGACCCTGGCTGTCCTAGAACTTGCTCTGTAGACCAGGCTGGACCTCAAACTCAGAGAAACCCACTAGCCTCTGCCTCCCAAGTGTGATTAAAGGTGTGTGGTTTAGACTTTCTTTTGTTACTGTTTTTATTAATGATTATTATTGGTGTTCATAACTATTATATTCATGCTAATTGAGAAATCACAGCCAGGTGGTTGTGATGCATAACTTTAATCCAAGCACTCAGGAAGCAGAGGTAGGTGGATCTTTGTAAGTTCAAGGCCAGCCTGGTCTATGGAGTGAGTTCCAGGACAGCTAGGATATGCAGAGAAATCCTGTCTTGAAAAACCAAAAAAAGAAAGCCCAGATTTAGTCAGAGCCAGGCATGTTTGCATAAACCTAAAATCCCAGTAAACTAGAAGCAGGAGGATTGTGAGTTTAAGGCCAAAGTGGACCTCTAGGGTAGCCTCAAAGTAGTTAGTGCCACTGTTTCAAAAAACAAAAGTTTTCTTCAGATGCTAATAAATGAGATTTCTCTTTTGTCACATTATTTAGTGATGATGAAGGCACTTACCCATTCTTCATTTGACCACAAAAAATACATTTTGGTTTTGAAAGCTCTGAATGAAGATTTCATTGGGTTTTATAGTGGCTTTCTGATTTTGGTAATCTATACAAGAAAGGAATTTGGAAGTTCTTGTATATTGTTGATTGTCTGCCCATGTCCTGTCTGAAATACCATGATTGTTTATGAAAAGTATCTTTAATAAAGCTGGTTACAGTTAGGCTTGGAAAAAAAATACATTTTGGGGGAGGGTGAAAACATTGGGCTTCTAGAAACTTATAATGTGTATATGTAAAGAATAAGTTAGAGCTGGCGGTGGTGGCGCACGCCTTTAATCCAGCACTTGGGAGGCAGAGGCAGGTGGATTTCTGAGTTCGAGGCCAGCCTGGTCTACAGAGTGAGTTCCAGGACAGCCAGGTCTATACAGAGAAACCCTGTCTCGAAAAAAACAAAACAAAAAACAAACAAAAATATTGAAAAAAAAAAAAAAAAGAATAAGTTAGATGTAAAGGTAAACATTTCATAGCAAGATAGGCTTGCCTTTGTCTCTGTTACACATTTTGGTAGAAAGTTTTTTCATTACTGCTTTTTCCTATAATGTAACCCCATTAGCCATCCAAACATGGTGGTTCATATCTGAATGCTGATGCTTGGGAGGTGGAGGCAGGAGGAGTGCTGTGAGTTTCAGACCAGCCTGGGCTACATACAGAGTGAGACCCTTACTCCAAACATGCAATAAAACCAAGGCTGCCAAGATGTTTTAGTGTGTATAGTACCTGGCACCAAGCCTGATGGACCCATATGGTTGAAGAAGAGACTGCAAAGAGTGTGTTATCCTCCATAGCACACCCAGAGAACCATACCTTTAGCATGTTTGCTCTGATTTCTCCTTCGGTATTGCCAAGGTTGACAAGCAATTATAATTCCCTGAATAATCTGGGTGTACAGATAAAGATCAAACTATTGGGAATTGACATTTAATTCATCATTAATTCTCTTGTCTGAGAACCCCCCTCCCTCTTCTTCCCTCAGCTTTGCCTCATAGTCTCTTGAGTAGTCTTGATTTCAGGCTAGCCCAACTCAGTCTTCCTTTTTAGGGTCCACATGTATCTGCTTTCTGCACCTTTATCCCAACTGCCTTTTTTTGATATTGATGGGCTTGCCTCTCTTCATGACCTTTTAACACGTTCCCTGTCTTGGACAGTGCGCTCATGGCAGGAAGCACTCACTGGCTTTGGGCTGATATGCATGGCCTTAAGTAAAAGGTTAAGTAAGAGATCATAAGTAGAGGCTGTAGAGTCAGGAAGAGTCTCCATTTATCATAGCTGTGTATTGTGTGTGTGTGTATACATGTGAGTACAGGTGTGTGTGTGTGTGTGTGTGTGTGTGCGCTGCGCGAGCGCATGCTGTGTCACTTGTGGAAGTCAGAGGACAACTGTGGGGATTTGTTCTCTCACCATGGATCCTGGGGCCAACTCAATTTGTTGAGTGTGGTAGCAAGTACCTTTATTTAATTGTCTGTTTCTCTCTCTCTCTCTGTCTCTCTCTCTCTGTCTCTCTCTCTCTCTCTCTTCTCTTCTCTCTCTCTCTCTCTCTCTCTCTCTCTTGTGTGTGTGTGTGGTGTGTGAGTATATGCAGTGTGGGTGCCATCAGAGGCCACATGAGGAGGTTGGAGCTGGAGCTGGAGTTACTGATAGTTGTAAACCTTCCCAAACTGAACCTGAGTCCCAGAGAAACCCTCTGTATAGCAGGAAGCACTCTTAACTGCTTTTAACTGTTGTGGTGTTTCTCTAGGCATCTTATCCCCTACCGCCCTTTTTGAAACAGGTCTTATGTAGCCCACGCTGGCCTCAAAACCCATTGTGTAGCTAAGGGTGATCTTGAACTCCTGGTCCTCCTGCCTCTTCCTCTCAAATTCCGGGAATAGGTATGAGCTACCATACTGGCTTAACTTTCTTTTTGGGACAAGGTTTTACCAGGCTGGCTTCATTCTCAGCATTGTCCTTGGCTAGTCTCCTGGGTACTAGGAATATAGGTTTGCATCACTGCTTGCTTGAAATAACAGCAGCCTGTGGAGCTCATAGAGGGCTTAGTGAGGATTAAATCATGATAGGAAACTAGATGTAGTACCTGTTTAATCTTAGTATTCAGGAAGCTGAGGCAGGAGGATTGAAAGTTTGAGGTCAGCCTGACTGGGGAGCATAGGTAAGATTGTCTTGGCCCTGCCTCCCACATTGCGCTGTGATGATAGAGACTTGGCTCTTAGCCGTCATTGTCATGTCTCTGTTGGTAGTTTACTGATGTTACTGCTACATTGCTTCTAATCTTGGGGCTGTTTAATTTTCAAGGAAGCTGATATGGATTTATAAGAAGTAAAGAGTTAGCAGAAATAATGCAGCAACAGATGTATTTGGGACTGGAAGGCTAGCTTGGTGTTACAGTGAAACACCCATATACATAACATTTATAAATTAATAAAATAATAAAAAAATAACACCTGAAGTGGAACATGTAAGATTGTTGGTTTATAACATCTTCAACAGTCTTGAATTTCTGTTTTTCCTTTTCTTTTTTAGGAAGCATTTATTCGAAGTATTTTGTCAAAGCCTTTCAAGGTCCCATTCCAAATTATCAAGGTAAAATGGAGACTTTAGGGTTTTCTTATTTGGTTAGTTGTTTATTTGTGTTTTTTTTTCTCCCCAAGTTTATTGTATGTTTTGGTCGAGAAAGGGTCTCCATGTGTAACTCTGGAACTTGCTTTGTAGACTAGGCTGACTGGCTTTGAACTTATAGAGATCTTCCTGCTAAGTGTGAATTTATGTCATGTGGCCGTGTGTGTGTGTGTGTGTTGTGTGTGTGTGTGTGTTGTTTGTCTTTTGTCTTGTTGTTGTCTCTCCACCTGAGGTCCAAGGCATTGGATCCCTGAAGCTGAAGTTACATGAAATTGTGACTTGCCTGACTCAGGTGCTGGGAATTACACAAAGATTCTTTGGAAGAGCAATGCATGCTCCTAATTGCTGAGACATCCTCAGCTTCCATTTGTTTAATGCAGGCTTTTATTACATAACCCAGAGTAGCCTCAGTCACAGCAATTCTTCTGCCTCAGGATTCTAAGTAATGGGATCACAAGCATGCACCACTGTGCCTGGCATATCATCATTTCAGGTTCAGGGTTTTGTTTGTTTGTTTTTTGTTTCTGTCTGTTTGGTTTTTTGTTTTTTGGGTTTTTTTTGTTTGTTTGTTTGTTTTGTTTTTCTTTTTGTCATTTGTGCCTGAATAGATTGAGGTCTGTGTGAAGGCTATACTACATTTGGCAAAGACTACCAAGATTAATTGCCCTTTATTTTCTTAGCGGGTCATGTCATTGTTCAGAAAGCTTTTGGTGGGCCCAGTGGCTAATGGTCCAGGCCTTCATTCAGTCCAACATGTTCAGTGTTAGTTCCTTTATAACACTGACTGTGGGAGGTCTCCTTCCCACAGTTCTCCTTTGTCTTGTTTAGGACATTGCATTGCGCCTGAACTGGGACTGGAGCGGAGTGACCAACTTTCAAGTTCAAATACATGAAAAGCCTCTGTTGAGTTTTATACTTTTGGCTTTCAATGAACTTGATAAATCTCTCTACAAGTTTGTAGTTGAATGGGAAAAATAAAATGGAAAAGTGCTTGAGGGTTGAAGAATAATGGTTAGATAAAGATGTATAAATGGTTTGAAGAAGCTCTGGGAAAGAGGTTGGTGTATCCTGAAAAGTTACATGAAGGATGGGTCACGTGTCAGTTGGACCTTCTAGGGAGGCTGAATAAAGAAGGTTGGCTTACAGGTTGGTTGCTGATTTCTAGGTCCTCTGGGCTCTCGTGCATTGGGCCTGAAAAGGGCTGGAGTTCGTCGTGCCCTACATGACCCTCTGGAAGAAGGTGCCTTGGTTCTCTATGAGCCTCCCCCACTAAGCGTCCATGACCAGCTGAAGCTTGACAAGTATGCACATTGGTATTTTTGAGTAGTCCTGGCCCACTGTAAGTGTTAATAACTAGGAGGATGGCACGATTTATTTTTCCTTCGGGATTGACATAGGTTGTCAGGGCTGCCATGACAACTGCACTATACTGAGAGCAAGTGGCTGGGAAGGCAATTGTCTGTGGGAGAGTGTGTTGTTGTGGTCAGCTTATGGGGTTCCTAGCTACCTTCTGCCATGCTCACTGGGAGGAGCAAGTGATGAGGTGAGGACAGGCGTCTCACCCGTTCTGAACTTTCTGACTCCTAGAGCAGGACCTCACTGTGTTTATCACCTGACAGAGAGGTGCTGTCTGGGTCTCTGGGTCAGTAGAGGACACTACTTACTGACGGTTGACCTTGCCTGGGTCTGATCAACATGGGTTTTTTTTTCTGCTGTATTTCTCAGGGAAAAACTCCCTGTTCATGTAGTTGTTGATCCTGTTCTCAGTAAGGTGCTGCGGCCTCATCAGAGAGAGGTAAATGAAAGTCAGAGGACGGGTGCTGGGGTGCTGGGGCTAAGTAAGTGCCAACATGGACTAAAAGTGTTACTCATCAGGGAGTGAAGTTCCTATGGGAGTGCGTCACCAGTCGTCGAATTCCTGGTAGCCACGGCTGCATCATGGCTGATGAGATGGGCCTGGGAAAGACTCTACAGTGCATCACCTTGATGTGGACACTTTTACGCCAGAGCCCAGAGTGCAAGCCAGAAATCGAGAAAGCAGTGGTGGTGTCACCTTCTAGCCTGGTGAAGAACTGGTTCAATGAGGTTGAGAAATGGCTTGGAGGGAGAATCCAACCTCTGGCCATTGATGGTGGCTCGAAGGATGAGATAGACCGAAAACTGGGTATGGAGACTTAATGTACATGGCTGTACTCTTCCACCTGAGTTTTTTACTCGTGTGTTCACTTGTTGGCAGCATTGATGGCAGTGTGGGGAAAAGTGAGAAAATTGCCATTGGAAAACAGTTGAGATACAGACAGTTCTTTCTAGGCTGTGTTAAAATCCATCAGTCTGTTTTTCTTTAAGATCTCTGATGTGTTCTCTGCCACCTCTCTGTTGTAGAAGGATTCATGAACCAGCGTGGAGCTAGAGTCCTTCCCCCATCCTCATCATTTCCTATGAGACTTTCCGCCTGCATGTTGGAGTTCTTAAAAAAGGAAATGTTGGACTGGTCATATGTGACGAGGTACTTAACACTTTGTAGTCTGGGTGGGAGACAATCAGGATGCAGTCTTCACTAACTATTACTGTCCCAGGACTCCACCAGTTATGCGGCACTGGACGGGACAAGTGGGTGGAGAGTCTATGACACCAGTTTGCCAAAAGAGGATGAAACAGTGTATGCCTCGTAATTCCAGCACTCAGGAAGCAGAGACAGATGGATCTCTGAGTTTGTGGCTTGGTTTACTGTATGAGTTCTAGGCCAGCCAAGTCTAACCTGACCCTATCTCAGACAAACAAAACTCTGAGGAGAGTTTAGGTACTGTGGGCCAATTGGTATTTTTCTCTTTGTAAATAGTGATATTAAACTAAAGAAGGACTTTGGGAAGATTTGGGAGGGATTAAGATGTGAGAGGTGGCACAGTATTTAAGGGAACAGGTTATTCAGACCTTTATTCAGATCTGCTCTGTCACTTAACAGTAGTATGACCTTTATAACCCTACCATGTGAGATGCTTTTTCTGCATCAGGAAAATAGTGATATACTGCCTCATAGGATCACTGTGGGGACTTAGTAAATTGATTGGGGAAACTCTTATCCAGTGCCTAGTGTCTTCTTAAGCCTTAGTAAAGCTGGTCTTTATTCTAGGTTGATATGTTCGGATAAAAAAAAAGAAAGTCTGATGTTTTACATAGTATGGTGGCAAGCCTAGAGTTCTAGAAACTCAAGAAGTTGAGGGGGAGAATCAAGAGTTCATGTCAGGGGCTTGAGATGCTCAGGAGCTGAGTGCTCACTCCAAGTGACTGTCGTGTGCTCAGGGTCAGGAATACAGCAGTCACATATATCCTACCTTAGCCGCTATGTACTTGTATTAGGAGGGATTGCCTATCAGGGTATCCAGAAACTCACCAGAAAATCAATAGTAGACTTTTCATAAAGATAAAAGGCCAACTGGGAAATAGCTCATAACTAGCAAGCATGGTCTCCAAAAGTAAGCTGTTTTATCACCATGTAGGGTGACTGATAGGATCCTGGTCTAGGTCAAAGGAGCGTATTAGAGAAAGCAAACTGAAGCTCTTGTTCCCTGGGAGTATCTAGGTTTATTTATTTTTCCGTAGATAGGGGCTCATTCTAGTCCAGGTTGGGCTCATACTTGGAGCAGTCTTCCTTCCTCAGCCTCCGAAATGCCCCGGTCACCAAAACTCAGAATCTGGTTTTTTTTTTTTTTCCTCTTTTTCTTTTTAATCTGATGGTAACGATAGTACCATCTGGAGCCTCAGTGGCTAGTCCAGTAGGAGCTAGGGTTGTCTGTCTCTTCCACAGGGACTCACAGACTAATAATGTTCATTCATTAGATTTCATCTAAGTACCTGGTGTGGGCCAAGCCCTTGGGATTCTATGATGCCATTTTTTTCAGGGAGCTGAATTATTGATGCCCATTAAAGTTAATTTTATGTTTAATTCTTTCTTAGATGAACCTTAATTTATCTTACATTCAACTGATAGTCACTGAGTAGTACTTTGTGCATCACTGTATTCTGTGCAGTGAAAATATTGTAAAGTCAAATATGTGGATCTGCTTTAAGAAGTTCATGTCAGAGGCTGGAGAGATGGCTCAGTGGTCGAGAGCACTAACTGCTCTTCCAGAGGTCCTGAGTTCCAATTCCAAGCAACTATATGGTGGCTCACAACCATCTATAATGAGATCAGATGCTCTCTTCTGGTGTGTCTGAAGACAGTGACAGTGTTCTCATATATATAAAATAAATAAATCTTTAAAAAAAAACAACAGAAGTTCATGTCTAGTTGAGGTTTTGTACGTAACAGTGGTTGAGAGGCAGGATACACAGTGCACAGACTTTGGAGTTAACAGACCTGGGTTTCAGTTTTAGCTCTGTTAACTTCCATAGTGTGATTTGGAGGGAAGGAGACTGTTTACCTAAAAACTGAACTTGAATTTTTTTCATTTTAAACTGTATAATTTCCATTTGTTGTATGGATTATGGGGAAGTCTGGGAAGAGTCATTTAATACCATTGTCAAAGGCAGACTGAATTGAACATGTCTAATTTGTTTGTTTAATTTTTCACTGGTAGTTGAGGTTGTTTTTGTTTTGTAAGTGAGTGTATGTGGGAGCGTTCGACTTTCCCAGCATGGATCTGAGAGGAAGCTGTGTTTACAGAGACCATTGGTTTGCTCTTGGCCACATGGTTCTGAGGGAAAAAAAAATAATTTTTTATCTTCTTGAAAATAAATGTTTTTGGGGCTAGAGAGATGGCTCAGTGGTCGAGAGCACTGACTGCTCTTCCATAGGTCCTGAGTTCCATTTCCAGCAACCACATGGTGGCTCACAACCATCTGTAATGGGATCCAATGCCTTCTTCTGGTGTGTCTGAAGACAGTGACAGTGTACTCATAAAATCTTTAAAAAAAAGAAAAAAGCTCTTCCTTTAAAAAAAAAAAAAAAAAAAAAAAAGAAAAGAAATGATTTCAAGAGAAGTTAGAGATGGCTGCAGGGAGGACAGGTTAGGGAATGGCTGTAGAACTGTGAAGGGAAGCTCTTTGTGTGTATACATATATACACACATATGTAGTATAATATTTAGTATATTATATGTTAAGTATTAGTATATATTATGTAGTTATTATATAATATGTTAATTACATATAATGTAGTATATAATAATTATGTAATATAAAATATTGTATATATTAATATGTTATAATATATTAAAATATATATGAGCTATTTGAACTTTGCCTGAAGGTGGAGTGCAGCTGAGTTTTCTTAGCATCCGTGGCTCAAACAAGACATTTAGTCACATGACTCTGAAAGCTCTGGGTTAGTTGGACTGGTTGGGAGCGGTAAGATTCCCTGACTGTCCGTGAGAGATTGGGTGAGTAGTAGTTTGGACATAGGAGGGGACAGAGGGGGAATCCTTGCTCTTTTGGATATAGCATTGATCTACCTTGTGAGCCTAATGCGTCTCTTTAACTCATTAGGTGAAGAACCTTATGCTGGCATGCCTAGTTCCTGCAACTTTAAGACCTGTAATGTTTGTGACTCTATCTGCAGACTTTGTTATCATTAATTTTATCCTTTAAGAATATGAAATCATCCTAAGTGAGAATTAATTATCTTGCAGGGCCACAGGCTAAAGAACTCTGAGAATCAGACTTATCAGGCTCTGGACAGCTTGAATACCAGCCGGCGGGTTCTCATCTCTGGTACCCCCATCCAAAATGATTTGCTTGAATATTTCAGCTTGGTGCACTTTGTTAATTCAGGCATTTTGGGTAAGCAATTCTGCCTGCTTTGTCCTTAGATGTAACTTCAGCTAAGAAGAGTAAGGAGACATTATCAATTAGGTGTGGATCACCAGACACTCTTGTAGAAAGGCCTCTCTTGTCAGAGAGTAGCCAAGCCATAGCTGAGCTGATGTCTGTATCCCAGCACCTGGCTGGGAGATGGTGGCAAGAGAACCAGAGGTTCAAGACCATTCTCAGCTACATACGGTGTTTGAAATCTGTCTGGACTACATTAGACTTTTTTTTCTCAAAAAAGAAAAAGTGGGTAGGAAGGCAAAGCTGTTGGATGGTTTTAACTGGAGTAACTCAGGAAGGCCATCTATCTTGTGCAGAGGTGGTGTTAGCTATGTAGGGATGGTTAGATTATATGTGATATAGGTTAGTGTGGGCACCTGGGTGTAGGTCTCTGATTGATTACTCTCTGCTTTTTTTAAGTTTTAAATTATTTCTTAGAGAATTTTTAAATGTATTTTAAAAATTTGTATCTGTGTGAGTGTTTTGCCTGCATGTATGTATGTATGCCACCATGTGTGTTACTGTTGCCCTTGGCCTCAGATCTCCTGGCATTAGAGGTGTATAGATGGTTGTAGTCACATGTAGGTTCTGTGAACTGAATCAGGTTTCGTTGCTTGGGTAGCAAATGCTCTTAACTGCTGAGGCGTCTCTCTAGCCCTTTATACTTACTACATCTGTGTGTATCTGTGTGGGTTTATGTACATTAGTGAAATTGCCCACAGATTTCAGAAGCGTATTAGATCCTCTGGAGCTGGAGTTATGGTCAGTTGTAATTACAATTGTTCATGTATGCTTTCCAGAGGTGGAGTTCAAATATCTTTCCCAATTGCTTTTCGTCTTCTTTTCTTTCCTTTTTTTTTGGAGACAGGGTTTCTCTGTGTCTTTGCCTTGGCTCTCTTGGACCTCGCTCTGTAGACTGAGCTGGCCTAAGCTCGGAGGTTCAACTGCCTCTGCCTCCTGAGTGCTGAGATTAAGAGAGTGGTACCATCCCTGCTGGAGAAGACTGGTCTTAAGGTCAAGTATGTTGGCACACATCTGTAATCTGAACACTCGGGAGGTAGCAGGGTTACATAGGGGACCCTTACCCATAAACAAACAAGTAAATAAAATGAGAAAGAAAAGAAAAAGACCAGGTATAGTGACTTTATGTTACACCTGGAATCATAATACTTGACAGACTGAGCTAAGTGGAACTTGAGGCGTGTACTGTCATTCAGCTTAATAATATGTCTTGATATGAAGGTGAATCTTCCTAAATTCCCACCCATTGTCATTAATATTCTTAGCTCTTTGTATTCCTGTATAAATATTATTTATTTTTACTTTTGAATAAAAAAGTTGCTTATTCATTAATACAAAGTGTATCAGCAATAGGTAATAGGAATATATCTAAGTTCTAATTAATCTTCACTTTGAAAGGTTCAGGACTTTGTCTTTCATTCTACCTTATTATATTTTGTTGTTCATTTGTTTTGTTTTTGAGACAGGGTTTCTTTGTGTAGCCCTGGCTGTCCTGCTACTCACTCTGTAGACTGGCATCGAACTCTCAGAGATCTGCTTGTCTCTGCCTCCTGAGTGCTGGGATTAAAGGCGTGTGTAGGAGTGTTCTGTCTTTGTATATGCACGTGAACTGCATGTCTGCAATGCCTGTAGGGGTCATAAGATAGCATCAGATTTGATGGAATTGAAGCAACTGTGGGTGTTGGGAACTGAACCCTGAATAACAACAAGTGTTCCTGACCGCTGAGCTATCGCTCTAGTTCGTTCTTTTTACCTTTTGAAAAATGTTTCCCTTTATTTGTTCATTTGTTTATTTATTTTTTATGTGGTATATCTACATGCCAGAAGAGGGCAACAGATGCCCTTATAGATGGTTATGAACCACTAAGTGGTCGCTGGAATTGAACTCAAGACCCTGGAGCATCATCCAGTGTGCTCTTAACTGCTGAGCCATCTCACCAGCCCTTTCTACCTTAAGTATTTTATTTCAACAAAATGGCAGACAAAAAATTTTTTTTCTTTTTTTAGTTTTCCTTAAAGTCATATTGTGACAATTACAATTGTTCTTCAGAATTTATGTATCATACACAGTAAGCTAGAGATTTAAGCCCAGTACTATAAGTGCTGAGGCAGGTGACTTGTTCAAAGCTAGCATAACAATTTCCTGTCTCAAAAATGACAAAATCTGCCTACCAGGTCTTGCTATGTAGCTCAGGGTGAATTAACACTTGAGATCTTGCCTCAGACTCCAGATTTCTGAATTTAAACAATAAGTGTTACTATGTGCCTGACCAAACCTTTTCTTAAAACTTAAAAAAAAAAAAAAAAAGAGGTTTTAAAACTTTTTTTGTTTTGTTTTGAGATTTTTGAGACAGGATTTCTCTGTGTAGCAGCCCTGGCTGTCCTGGAACTCACTCTGTAGACCAGGCTGGCCTTGAACTCACAGACATCTGACTGCCTCTGCCTCCCAAGTACTCCACCACTCCTGGCTTTAAACTTTTTTTTTTTTTTCTTTCCGTTTTAAACTAACTGTAGGATGTCAGAGAGCTGCTTTCGGGAAGTCAGTTCCCTCCATTCGTCATGTAGGTTCTATGGTTCAAACTCAGGTAGTCACGCTGGCAGCAAGCGCCACTGAACCATCTTGCTAGATAACCTACTTTTTTGAGACAGGGTATTGCTTTCCTGATTTCTAGACTGACAGATACGTAATATGGCCAATATCTTGTTTTGTTTTTGTTTTCTTTTGGTTTTTCGAGACAGGGTTTCTCTGTGTAGCCCTGGCTGTCCTGGAACTCACTCTGTAGACCAGGCTGGCCTCAAACTCAGAAATCCGCCTGCCTCTGCCTTCCAAGTTTTTTTTTTTTTTAAACAACTATGTTTACTTTATATTTATATGTGCTTTGCTTGCATGTATGCCTATGTACCACGTGCGTGCCCAGAAGAGGGCATAGATCCCTTGAGGTTAGAGTTAGAGACAGTTATGAGCCACCCTGTGAGTGCTGAGAATTGATCCTGGGTCCTCTGGAAGAGTGGCTACTGAGTGCTCTCTCTGTACCCCATACTGACAGCATATTTTATCTTATTTTATGACATAACATTACATGGTCTCACTATGTAGCCCTAGTTGGCTAGGGTTCTCCTATGTTGACCAAGATGGCTTTGAACTAAACAGAGATCCACCTGCCTCTGCTGGGATTAACTAAGTATCACCATACTCAGCCTCTTTGGATTTTTTTTTTGTTTTTTACTTTTTTAATACATGGTTTCTTATGTAGCCTGGCTACCCTGGAGCTCACTCTGTAGAGCAGGTGGCTTTTATCTCACAGAGATCTTCCTGCCTCTGCCTCTGATGCTGGATTAAGAGATGTGCGCTGGGCGGTGGTGGCGCACGCCTTTAATCCAGCACTTGGGAGGCAGAGGCAGAGATTTCTGAGTTCGAGGCCAGCCTGTCTACAGAGTGAGTTCAGGACAGCCAGGGCTACACAGAGAAACCCTGTCAAGACATGTGCCACCACTACCTGCTGTTTTAAATTTATTGTAGTGTGATGGAAGTGATTGTATATGAATGAGTGTATCATATCACGAATCTGGAGGTCAAAGGACAACTTTTAGGAATTGATTCTTGTTAAGGCAAGGACTTTCTTGTATCTGGTGCTCCTGTGTTCTCAACTTTTAGGCGATCCTCCTTTCTCCTACCTCCCCTTAGCAATGCTGGAATAGATGTGTGCTAGTACATCTAGCTTTTGTCATGGGTTCTAGAGATGGAATTTGGATTGTGCGGCTTGTGCTGCTAGTGCTTTTTTACCCACTGAACCATATCCTTAGCCTGTGTCTTTATCTTATAGTTGGAATTTTAGTCCATTTACAGTTACTGTAAGGTTTTTTTATTGGAGCATTACTGTCTAATTTAACTACTCAAGTCTTCCTGCTTTACTGCCTGATTCATTGAATCAAAATTGCCTGCATTTTGTTCAGCTTTGTTCTCAGCAGGGAAGGTGACTAATCACAAGGTGGTCTGTCATTAGCAGTGAGAAAATCATTCTACTTTTATATGTTTTAATATTCAATTCTCTCCTCTGTTTAGGAACTGCCCATGAATTCAAGAAGCATTTTGAGTTCCCAATTTTGAAGAGTCGAGATGCAGCTGCCAGCGAGGCAGATAGGCAGCTTGGGGAGGAACGTTTGCGGGAGCTCATCAGTATTGTGAATAGGTACTAGCCTTCCAGGCCATCTGAGAACTGCTAAATCTGTGGGCTTGGTCTGTCTGGAGCCTTTAAGGACTGGTGTTTGAGGGTAGAAATGGGATCCGTGCCACAAATTATCACTGTATAAATAACATAGTTGTACAGGGTAAGTTCTCCTTTGAGTAGCCCTGTGGCCTGGTTTTGTTCTATCAACTTCCTGAAGAAGCTCTTCTGTGGTTCAGTTAGCCTTCCTGAACAAGATGTATCCTTGTTAGGGCTTGACAGTTGCTTTTAGCCTAAAGCATCAGGCTTTTTATGTGTAGACTAGTTGTGTGTTGGGTTAAAGAGCTGAAGAATTTTTGTGTGGCTTCTAGGCCAAGAGTGTTTATGTTTTTCCCAGTGGGTTTCAAATGAACCAAGGGCAGGTACATTCTGGACTCCTGTTATTGGTATGAACTGCTGATAACTTTCGTTATGAATGTTCTGCCCTCCCAACTTCATGGCTACCTCTTTCTACCAATTTTAGATAGCAGAGTTATTGTGTCCTCTCAAGCTGCTGTCCCTCTTCCCCCTCTTTTTTTTGAGATTGTATCTCATGCATCCCAGGATACCTCCCAGATAATGGGATTACAGGCATGTGTTATTATGCCTGGTCAGGTAGATGCTCAGAAGATGACTCTCTATTCTTCCTGGTCTGCTCAGGAAATAAGGGCTTCCTGACTCTGGAGTTATGTGACAGCCGATGCCTGTGCAAATACAGATAGAAGCCTCCCAATACAGACCTATAATTTAGGCACTGGAGAGTTGAGTTGGCTTAGTGGTTAAGTACACGGGTTGTTCTTGCAGAGGATTTCCAACACCTACATGGTAGCATCTGTAACTCCTGTTTCAGGAGAACTGGTACCCTCTTCCTCTATCTGAGGCCACCAGAAATGAACATAGTGCATAGACATACATGCAAAATGAATACTCATGCACATGAAAAAAAGAGGTGGGGGCAAAGTTTGTGATCCACTTTTTTTGACAGTTGCATGGTGAATGTGAGACCCTAGTTTATTTTATTTTTTTATTTTTTTATTTTTTTATTTTTTTTTTGGTTTTTTCGAGACAGGGTTTCTCTGTGTAGCCCGGGCTGTCCTGGAACTCACTCTGTAGACCAGGCTGGCCTCGAACTCAGAAATCCGCCTGCCTCTGCCTCCCAAGTGCTGGGATTAAAGGCGTGCGCCACCACCGCCCGGCCCTAGTTTATTTTTAAAGACCAGTCAACAAGCTGAATGGAAGGAACAAAAGGCATTGTCAGTTTAAGCTAGGTAATTTTGAAGGTCTTTGTTCCCAAGATGGAAACCCTGAAGTAAACAAATGAATAACTCCAATGTGAAATGATGAGTCTGATATATCTCAGAAATGATAGGTCTGACCTACTATAAGATAGTGAGTGTTGTCCTTTAGCTCTTATTCTAGTGCACCAGTTTCACCACCTCTTGCCTTTCCCTCCCCTAGGTGCCTGATACGGAAACATCTGATATCCTCTCTAAGTATCTGCCAGTGAAGATTGAGCAGGTGGTTTGTTGTAGGTACTGAACTTGGCTTGAAAGGTAGACAGTGAATGGGTTAAAAGTGGGTTAAAGCTTAACTTCTGAAGTGTGGTTGAATTTCAGTGTTCTCAGGGTAGCTGTGTGTGTGCTCCAGTCTTTTCTATTAAGCTACCTACCCTTTTATTTTCAGGCTGACACCCCTTCAAACTGAGCTATATAAGAGATTTCTGAGACAGGCTAAGCCTGAAGAAGAATTGCGTGAGGGCAAGATGAGTGTGTCTTCCTTGTCTTCTATCACCTCTCTAAAGAAGCTGTGTAATCGTGAGTGCATCCATACCCAGTATCTTCTATGTGAGTGAGCAGGGAGTGGAAGTTTCTGTGATTAGGCTGGTGACCTTCACCAAAACTTCTCTCGAGACCCCATAGAGGCCACATGTGGCCTCATCTGAATTACACCTTTACTTTGGAGACTTTTCCATTGTCTTCTGCCCACTCGATCCTTGATGCTTGAGACATGCTGGGCTGTGTATGTGAGTGCTCGTATGCACTCATTCTCTTGAACAACACGAAGTTCTTTTGTTGTTGGGAGCACATACAAGTGAGTGATGGAGAGGCTTCCAGATGATACTGGCTACACCCTGTGGGAACTTGGGAGGGTGTACGCCAAGCTAGTCTAGTTGTAAATGAAGCCTTATGTCAGCACCAGATATCCAGAAGGTGAGCACTGAAGTACAAGCTTAAGACAATCAGAGGCGCTAGCATTTTGATATGGATTTGTGGTTTTTTATTTTTTTCAGATCCGGCTCTAATCTATGACAAGTGTGTGGCAGAGGAGGATGGCTTTGAGGGCACTTTGGGTATCTTCCCACCTGGTTATAATTCTAAAGCTGTCGAGCCACAGTTGTCAGGTGAGCCTTCCCAATCAGCAGACGGTCTCCTTGGAGGAGGAACTATAGGGAAGATTAGGAAATTACCTCTGTGCTGAAGCTAGCCTGTCTGAAGTCAGGATAGCAAGTATAACAACCCTGGGGCACTAGATGACCAATTGTGAGGACTGATAATAGCCACTCTTCCAGGTAAGATGCTGGTCCTTGACTACATTCTGGCCATGACTCGAAGCCGTAGCAGTGACAAAGTCGTGCTGGTGTCTAATTATACTCAGACATTGGATCTCTTTGAAAAGCTGTGCCGGGTTCGAAGGTAGGGAAGAGCTTAACCAGGCTGGCTAGCAAAGGGGTGTGTCTTCCTCAGAGACACTCTAGGAAGACAAGAGTTTTCTGATCATTGGATGTTTATCAGCGTGTGGCTATATGAGGATTTTCTACCTTGTGGCTGTGATGGCAGTAGTTCCATCTTTACACAAGGAGTCCTTCAAGTACTCCCACAGATGAGAATTTGTGTCCTTCTCTTAGGGAAGCCTCAGACTATGCATAAACAGCCTCAAGTATGGTTAATCTAGTCTCCATAGGTCCAATTGATTTATGCTTCTTGGGTCTTGGATCTCCCTCAAGGTACTTGTATGTTCGCCTGGATGGCACGATGTCCATTAAGAAGAGAGCCAAGGTTGTGGAGCGCTTCAATAGCCCATCAGTAAGTACAGCAGTGCAGTAACAGTGATGAGTATCGACAGAGAAGCTGTGTGGTGGTTGTGCTTCACTGTTTTTGTTTTGTGTTCTGGTGAGTTTGGTTAGATGAAGCTCATCGGTGATGACTGGCTTAGAAACTGATTTTGTAGGTTGGGGAATTGAATGGTAGGCAGACCAACCTGTGGTCCTAAGTGTGAGTATAGAAGAGTGGGAGACAAGTTGGCTGAGCTGAGAAAGATCCTTAGTTTAGGTTTTCAAGTGTGTGCACCCTACCCCCTCCTTTCTTGTTTCTTTTCTTCCCAGAGCCCTGATTTTGTTTTCATGCTGAGCAGCAAAGCTGGGGGCTGTGGTCTTAACCTCATTGGTGCTAACCGGCTGGTCATGTTTGATCCTGACTGGAATCCAGCCAATGATGAACAAGCTATGGCCCGAGTCTGGCGTGATGGTCAAAAAAAGATGTGCTATATCTACCGACTGTTATCTGTAAGAATGGTGATGGTGGTCAGAGTAGGGTGGGTCATGAAACAAGACCATCTTAACTGTTTATCAGTGTCTCTTTTTAGTCCTCCTGCCTTTTTCTGGCTACACTATGGATCTAACCCTGAGACCTTTATTCTTCTGTTCTCTTCCCTTCTCTTTTCTCTCCCTATCCTCCAGATGCTTCTTGCTGTATTCTTTCGATGCTTGGTCAGTACATATTTTTCATAGGGTACTATTTTCTTTCATACTGTGTCATTTGCTTTAAAATTGTCTCATACTCCATGTCCAATTGGGCTAAGAAGTGGTAGATAATGTTCTCTTTTTTTTTTTTTTTTTTTTTTTTGGTTTTTCGAGACAGGGTTTCTCTGTGTAGCTCGGGCTGTCCTGGAACTCACTCTGTAGACCAGGATGGCCTCGAACTCTGAAATCCGCCTGCCTCTGCCTCCCAAGTGCTAGGATTAAAGGCGTGCGCCACCACCGCCCGGCGATAATGTTCTCAATTATCCACTACAAATCATGCATACTGTTGTCTTTAACTCTGCCTCACTGATGATTTTGGACATGCAGTAGCTATGCTCTGAGTGTCCTGCAGGTGTCATGTTTAACTTCATCTCTGACGATCTCAATTCCCCTCATTTACTACTTACTCTTAAGATGTGACCCTCATTTGTTTTAAAGCCTTTTTTTTTTAAAGATTTATTTATTTATTTTATTTATGTGAGTACATTGTTGCTATCTTCAGACACACCAGAAGAGGGCATTAGATCCTATTATAGATGGTTGTGAGCCACCTTGTAGCTGTTGGGAATTGAACTCAGGACCTCTGGAAGAACAGTCAGTGTTCTTTAACTGCTGAGCTATCTCTCTAGCTGGTTTTTAAGGCTTTAATAGAGATCATCTTACTCTTTCATCCTTTCTAGCTTTCTTTCTTTTTTTTTTTGGTTTTTCGAGACAGGGTTTCTCTGTGTAGCTGTCCTGGAACTCACTCTGTAGACCAGGCTGGCCTCGAACTCAGAAATCCGCCTCCCAAGTGCTGGGATTAAAGGAGTGCGCCACCACCGCCCGGCCCTTTCTAGCTTTCTTATACTCACGTATTTACCCTGTTTCTAGAATCTTCAGCCTTGTCCAAGAAATCTTCCTGCCTCAGCCTTCTGAATAACTGACCCTCTTTGTTTCTCACCCCATTATGCCCAATTTGTTGACTTTGCTCTTGGCTTCTAGTCCACTTTTTTTTTTTTTTCTGGAGTCAGCTCGAAGAGAATCTGTTTTTAGTGCTTTCTGAACTTCTTGACTCTTTGATCATTCCTTTCATGAGACCCTGAGTATTACAGCTTTCTGCCATTGTACAAGTCTGTTTATAGAGCCTGTCTATCGAAGTGTTCTGTGACCTCTGTGATGGCGATCATACTTCATTCTTTCTTGCATCCTGTTACTAGTATATGACATAAAACAGTCAACTGATACTGAACAATGAGAGTGGGCTTGGTGTGAAGGACATTTTGACACAGACAACCTGTTTACCCTAAATAGATTTAGCCAGGCCTGACACTCTCCACTGACACAGCAAATGTCCACGACAGATTTGACTCCAGAACTAGGAAAATGGATCTCTGATAATTGCCCTTTCTCAAGATGTTTTTAACCCTGGTTTTCCTGCTCCCTTAGTATCTACAGGAACAATTGAATCCTACATTTCATCCCATTTCTAGGCGGGAACAATTGAGGAGAAGATCTTTCAGAGGCAGAGCCACAAAAGGCTCTGAGCAGCTGTGTGGTAGATGAAGAACAAGATGTGGAGCGCCACTTCTCTCTTGGTGAGCTCAAAGAGCTGTTTACCCTGGATGAAGCCAGCCTCAGTGACACACATGACAGGTATGTGGAGAGCCTTGTCATTACCTCTTTGCTACCTGAACAGCACAGAAATCTGTAGTGACTACAACTCTGTGCTCTGACTCCAGACTGCATTGCCGCCGTTGTGTAAACAGCCGCCAGGTCCGGCCCCCCCCTGATGGTTCTGACTGCACTTCAGACCTGGCTCAGTGGAACCACAGCACAGATAAACGCGGCTCCAGGATGAGGTACTCCAGGCTGCCTGGGATGCTTCATCTACAGCTATCACCTTTGTCTTCCACCAGCGTTCTCATGAGGAGCAGCGGGGTCTTCACTGATAACCAGCTGGTCTGGATGTAGTAGTTTGGGAAAGGATACAGGGAAAAGTGGGTTTTCTGCCTCATGAGGCTATGCTCAGTTTTGTTCTCTGGGAGAAAATCATCAAGAAGGGCTACATGATGTTTGCCCAAAATTTATTTTATAAGAAAAACTTTTTTGGTTTAAAAAAAAAAAAAAAAAGAAAGGAATAAAGGCATGAAAGGGACTGAGGCCTGGGAACAGATTGGGAAGCCCAGGAGGGAAGAGGCCTGGTGGTAGGCATTCCTATACTTCTTTAAAGCCTGGGTACCTGCTCGAGGAATGAAGCAGGAAACCCCAGAGCAGGGGTAGGGAGTTTTTTCCTCAGTGAAGATAGAGACCCATAACCTCCTGGCCTGGGGTTCCCAGAGTACTGAGTAAGTGGCCCAAAGCCTCTGAACTCAGCTGTGGGAGTGCCTTTGCTGGGACTCATCAAGGCCTCCAGGACCTCAGTGCAAGGAAAGATGAAAACAAAACAGAAATAGAAAAGTGGCAGAAGGAGGATGACAGAATCAGTGGTTGGGGATTCTGGGCAGCCCATGGCTCAGTCCCTGCAAGCTGATGGTACTGAGGATGGGCCTGTGAGGTATGGGCCCCATCACATGGTGCTGACATAATCTGCAAAGGCCTGGGTTGAGTCCCATGAGTCGCTAACCACGTGGCAGGTAGCCCGGAGTCGCCGGATTGCTTCTCTTGCTGTGACTGCATCCTGGTCCAGCCAGTTCTGGAAGAGGCGTAGGTGACCAAAGGCTCCTCGGCCCCAGCGCTCCAGTCGTTTAGCAAACTCCAAAAGCCCATCTGGCTTGATGCAGTTGGAACTGGTAGGGATGAGATGAATTAGATATCCCGGAAGCAACTAGACTTTTGTCTATAGTATATCCCTTTCTCCCCTATCCCTTGTCTCCCAATCCCTAGCATACCTGATGTCCAGCTGACAGAGGGAAGAGGAAGAATCCTCTGAGAAAACATCTGCTAGGGCTAATAGGCCAGCGTTCCCTGGAGAGAGGGAGGAATACTCATTACTCTACCCACGGACAGGAAAACAAGGTTATCCTATCTCAGTTCCAACTTGGGAGAACCCTAGTCCTAACGTTCTGAAGACCTAGTACTCAGATTGCAACCTCAGCCTTCTCAGTGGACTGGTCAGTACCTTTACCCCAAAAGTTTCTAGGTCCTTTGGCCTAGTTCCTTCTTTCCTTTCTCCTTCCCACCTCTCCAGGGTATGGTCCCTACCCAGACGGTTCCCTGGTAGTCGAAGGCCCTTCAATGTAGAGTTGCCCTTCATAGCAGCAACCATCTCAGGAAGAAACTGGGCTGGGCGCTTCTCAAATAGACGACAGAAGGAGAAAGTAATCTCTGTCAAGAGAAAGTAGAATATTTGGATGACTGAAGTGGGTGGTGCTGTCCCTCCTGTCCCAGGTTGGCCTGATAATCTATAATGATCTGAGCAATATTGGATGGAACTCATTTCAAATAGGATATTGAGTCTGTCTGAGGAACATCTCTGCATGGATAATTTTTTATCCACTTCCCCCTCTATAGTAACTGATGCATTTGCAGGGGTGGAGATTATCTGAAGGGAACATCCACACAGAGTAGCACGTTTATTTCTCCCCACTATCTTATTTTTTTAATTGAACCCACCCAGGTGCTACCACCATTTCTGACAGCCCCTTTAAAAAAACAAAACTGGGTGAGGTACTAAAATCTGTGATGTTAGAAGGAAGGTCATGCAGGTTCTATATCCTTTATAGTCTAGGACGATAAACGACTAGGACAACAGTGGTTTGCAGACTAAGATAATGACAAAGCTACAATAAGGATGCTCAGTTTCTGGGTTAGGATCTTACCTTGAAGGGTCAGATTCTTTAGCAAAAAGAGCACCTCACTCTGACAGTCTGCAAGATTCATATCATGGAAACTCAGCCTCTTCAGGGATAGGTTGTATTCTGGATAGGAGACATAAGCCATGGGTGATGGGGCCTAGTTTTCCCAGGGAACAATGCTATGTCACTACCTACCCACCTGCACCATTCCTACCTTTGAGTGTTTGCAACACAAGCCCAAAGTCTTGAGGAGAGGCAAAGGTGGCACTGTCCAGTGAGAGTTGCTGTAGAGAACCTGAGGCCTTGAGAACAGAGCAGAGCAGTGGGGCTGGCTGGGCTCCTCGTGGAAACCCCATTTCCAACTGCTCTAGGCAGTTTTCTGTATGTGAGAGGAAGAGGCTTCCAGTTAGCTTTCTCCACTTAACATGTTTTAGGTGTGGTAACACACACCTTTAGTTCCAGAACTCAGGAAGCAGACAGAGGTCGGTGGATCTGTATGAGTTCAAGGCTGGCTTGGTCTACAGAGTAAGTTCTAAGACAGCCATGGCTACACAGAAACCCTGTCTCCAAAAAAAATCAGAAAACAAACCATGTATTTTATGTGTGGCATGTGTGTACCATAGCACTCATGTGGGGTTCAGAGAACATCTTGCAAGAGTCACTTGTACCATGTGCATTCTGAGGATATTTCAGGCCTGGTGGTAAGTGCCTCTTCATGCTGAGTCCTCTTACTGGCCCTCTACTACATGTAGTAGACTCACTAGAAAATGGTTTATTATCTTATCCTGCTCCTGTTATGTGTCAGACATTATTATATGTAAGTTCTAGAAATGGACCACTAAACATAAAATCTTGTCTTTGTATTCAGAGATGCAAATATAGAATATGTAGGGACTTGGATGGATACCTCAGGGGTTGTTTGCTGTGTAAGTTAAGTGTAAAGCCCTATACTTAGGAGGCAGAGGCGGGCGGATTTCTGAGTTCAAGTCCAGCCTGGTCTACAGAGTGAGTTCCAGGACAGCCAGGGCTATACAGAGAAACTCTGTCTCGAAAAACCAAAAAAAAAAAAAATTGTGAAGCCCTGAGTTTGGATTCCTAGAAATTACATAAATGGCAGGCCTGTTGTGGCCTACACCTGAAATTCCAGCACTGGGAAGGTAGAGTAAGACAGGTCTTGGATTCACTGGTGAGCCAGTCAAAATCGTAAGCTCCTAGGTTCAGAAAGAGACACATTTTCTTTTTTTTTTGTTTGTTTTTTTTTTTTGTTTTGTTTTTTCAAGACAGGGTTTCTCTGTGTAGCCCTGGCTGTCCTGGAACTCACTCTGTAGACCAGGCTGGCCTCAAACTCAGAAATCCGCTGCCTCTGCCTCCCAAGTGCTGGGATTAAAGGCGTGCGCCACCACTGCCCGGCTTTTTTTTTTTTTTTTTTTTTTGGTAAGAGCACATTTTCAAAAACATAAGATAGAGGACTAGAAATATAGCTCAGTTTGTAAGTGTTTGCCTAGCATGAAATGAAGTCCTAAGTTCAATTCCAGAATTACAAACAAAAACTCCAAAATTCAGGAGGCAAAGTGTTAGCTGCACAATTCTAGATTTAGTCTCTGCATTCCACAGTGGAACACAGACTGAAACCCAGAGTTGTCCCCTGATTTCTACAGTAGTATATATGTGCACACACACAATAACAACAAAAAAACTAGAGAAAGACACCTAGTGTCAACTTGTGGCCTCCCCATCCAGACAGACACATGCACACACATACATACAGATAGCAAATGCATAGTACACAAGAGGAGACATAAAAGGAAATAGAAACGTAATGAAGGACCACCAAATCTAGATTAAGAGTTTATCAGTTTAGATCCTCTGTCTAGAGACAGCTGCCCTAGTCATGCTCACAGCAGTCTCAGGATCTGTTTAACCTAAGGTTATTTAAGGAATGGCATCTGTAAAGGGGGAAACACGTGACAGCAGGGTTGAGAGGAATGGCTATGCAGTTGAAGTTCCTTCATCTACCCACCCAAATGCAGCTGTACATATAACTAAGACATGTGTATGTGTATACACACTGCTTCACCTGGTAATTTCTTCATCACCAATTATGTGTCCGGGGGTCCAGCATTTTCTGGTACAGCAGGGTTGTCCCTCTGGCTTGGGTGGTCAACACGAATAGACAGGACCCGCAACAGGGGCAAGGCTCGCACAATGGCACGCGTCAATTCCAGGATGGGCAGTGGTGAGAAAAGGTCACTGAGATGCAGGGCACGGAGGCGACATCCAGCCTGGCCTGACAGGGCCCGTAGGCTGTCCAGGAGGCGGAAGATATTGGAGCCCAGACCTATGGCAAAAGAGATTAGGTTACAGCTATGGGAAATTTAAGCAGAATATTCAGTGAGAACTCCATAATAAATATTTCTATTGATTACTATCAAATCGTGAGCTTTTAATAAGACATCATATTTTTAGTTTTAAAACAAAGCTCCAGACCTTAACACTCACTCCCTTTGCTTCTCCAGGGCTATGATCATAGGTATGTACCACCATGCCTGGCTGTAGGTCATATCTTTAAGAAATTCTTAATTTTTCATCCATTCTTACCTTTTCCTCAGGTAACTAGCAAATTGCTATCAGCTATACTATACTCTAGAGACATCAGGATATGGTTGTGCCAGTAATAGTAGATCCAGACTGCTGCACAGGTATGTAGATATATAGACTCTAAGCTTGATAAAGATGCATGGCCTTGAAGGGAGAGAGGATTTTGGATAATCAGGTCCTGTCCAGGAGTAAGCAAGTTATGAGCGGGATACTAGATTGGGTGTCGAGACACAGCTCTACAAAGTGAGGTACTGGATCTAACATTGTGTAAAGTCTTGAAAGCTAAGCTGTAACGAACTTCATCTCATAGGTCATGGAGTATACTTGTAAACTGAGAAGTAATGATGGTCCAACCCAGTGAACTATAGGTAGGAATGGCAGGAAAAAAAATTGTAGACTGGAATCACATTTAGGTCAGTGGTAGAGCACATGCCTAATATGCATGAGTTGTTGGGTTTGATATAACAGAAAAGGGAAAAAAAAAAAAACAAAAAAAAAACAGAACCAAAGCATCTTCCAAAGAATGAATACAAAGAATTTTCAAAGGTATGGTAGCATGCTTAATAATCTAATCTTTTTTTGTTGTTGGTTTTTCGAGACAGGGTTTCTCTGTGTAGCCCTGGCTGTCCTGGAACTCACTCTGTAGACCAGGCTGGCCTCAAACTCAGAAATCCTCCTGCCTCTGCCTCCCAAGTGCTGGGATTAAAGGCGTGCGCCACCACCGCCCGGCTTAATAATCTAATTTTAAGTAACCTTGGAAGCCAGTTCCTCTTTCTTTATATTATACTGCTGCTATTGATGTATTCATTGAAGTAAACTTGAACCAGCATTTTTTTCCCTCTCCTAGACACAAGGAGTACATAGTGTTCTTGTCCATATAGCCTGATAAGACAAAATAGGAATTGAGGAAGCAGGAGTACAATGGATGTGTGAAGGATGCATACTGAACACGGGCTTCCCAATTCAGCTTTAAATAAACTACAAGGGAGAAGAAAGTGTTAACAGAAAAAACTTGACATTGTCTGAGCAACAGGTTGTAAGCTGGAATACGCCAGTATGTAAAGCATAAAGGGCAAGCAGGAGTTAACATGAGCAAAACAATCCAGTAAAATCTGGAGGTGGTGCATGCCTGTAATCCCATGTGGGAGGTGGAGGCAGAAGGATTGTGAGTTTAATGGCAGCCTACATTATATAGAAGACAATGTGTGTCTCTTATTTTTTTCCAAACTAAATATGTTGCCAGTGATAGCCTTACCTCCATTATCTTCCTGCCTCCACTTTCCTAGTACTACCATGCTTGGCCTGTGAAGGAATAAATGGGTCTAACTATGTGTTTAATGGAATATTTGTACAGTATAAACAATGGACTGTATGAAGTCAGGTGGGGAGTAATGATAACCTGAACTAAGGATACAGGTATAACTCGATTTGGAAAATGTCAATGTGGGGCCTAGTGACTAAATATTTTGGGAGAGACAGAATCTTCGTTTCTTTGAGCAGCTGAGCCAGTTATGTCTTTGTAAGCAGAAGGATCAGTATAATGATAGTGTATCCAGGTTGGAAATGAGTTGGAAGGGTGATACCTATTGGTAAGCTCAGTAAGTGGATCTGGACCTTCAGGAAAAAAGATAGGGCTAATGTCTTCAGCTAAGTGAAGGGAATTCGTATCAGTGGCTGTTGAAGCTACAGGAATGGATACATTTGTCTATTAAGGAGAGAAAGTGGGAGAGTTCTGAGAAACTGATAATTAGGATGAGAACCGTTGAGATAATGGAAATATTTCAGGAAAAAAATAGGGTTTTGTTGTTGTCGTTTTAGGGGGGTTATCTTTGTGGTCCTGGCTGTCACTAAACTCACAATGTAGATCAAGCTGGCCTTGAATTCACAGAGATCTGTCTACCTCAGCCTTCCAAGTTTGTAATAAACATGTACCACTACATCTGCCTCAGGAAGAAATAGTAAATAGATGATGAAGTTGGGAAAATGCATGTGAGATCTAGCAGCAAGGAGGACCTGGATGACTGCAGCTTACTTTGTGTGCTGGTGAAGGTGCAGATAGTAGAGAAAACTACATCTTGAAGAGGGAAGGGAAGGAAATAGAATGTTGGTGGAGACCAGGATTTAATGTTCTGGTGGTGGAAGAAGCAGTAGAAAGAAGGGAATATAGTGATTTAATAGAATGGATTTTTTGTTTTGTTTTGTTTTTCGAGACAGGGTTTCTCTGTGTAGCCCGGGCTGTCCTGGAACTCACTCTGTAGACCAGGCTGGCCTCGAACTCAGAAATCCGCCTGCCTCTGCCTCCCAAGTGCTGGGATTAAAGGCGTGCACCACCACTGCCCAGCAATAGAATGGATTTTGAAGTCAAGTTATCTGGGCTCTACAGTTTGCTAAGCAGGGTTATGGGGTAAGCCACTTTATAAGGTCAGTGTTAAAAATTAGTATTTTGAGAATATCTAATGTTAGTTAGAGCCCAAGTATATGAAAATTGCTAAAGCATTTGAGAAGCATGCCTCTCCAGAGAAGGAGGAAATATAGATCTAGAATATGAGGAATATTAGGAGGTTGATGCCCATGAGTGCACATCATGTGGTTTCAGTAGTAGTTAGCAATTTAGGTAGTTTTAGTCAGATTGTAAATTTTGCTGACAGTGTCTGATTAAGTGGATAAGGACAGAAGACTATCGTATCTAATAGGTGGCTGATCTGGTTCTTTGTCTTTTTCCTTCCTTCCTTCCTTTAAAAAAAAAAAAAAAAACCTTAGTCAGTTGCTTTAATTCGACTGATGTGATACAAATCCAGAGCCCTGTCTGTGTCTGGATTACCCTCTGTCTCTGACGCCTCAGCCCCTTAGCCTTTCTTCTAATGGTAAATCCAGACTACAGACTCATTTTCCTTTCCTAACACTGTGTGCCAGTGTCTTTTGTGTTTCTCTTTTGCCTCCACAAGACACAAAGAACCACATTTCCACCTCGATTATACTCCCCACTCTTGATTAGGCACAGTGCTTTTGAGAGATGCAAGCCCAGCCCTGTTCCTTCAGGTGCTCACCATTGTAGGAAAGTGTAAGGCTCTCCAGTGATACCCAGGAACTCAGCAGATGGCACAATGTCAGAGCTGCCTCTGTGGAGAGAGGAACTGTGAACAGCTCCAAGGTGGAAATGCTGCGGAATCGCTGGGATGCCTCTAGTGCTGGGAGCCCCAAACAGCTGGGATCTGATCCATCTAGTGCTCCGCAAGCTACTTCCCCAATCTCCATCTCTTCACCATTCTCTTTCTCACCAGCCACAATAAAAACAAAGTCATACAGGTCTTCAGACTCTGCACCAGACCCCTGACGGGTGCGGGGACCTTTCTTCCCTGCAGCTCGTTTGAAACGCTTTAAGGACTTAGGCTGTGAGGCTGAGCTAGCTGGAGCCCGTTTGGATGATGTGGAAGAAGAGGCAGAGGAAGCTGCAGCTGAAGCAGAGGATGGCTGCTTAGTGCCAGAAGCCTCATAAGAGGTGGCTGGGAGGTAAAACTTAGAGTCTGTTCCACCTATTGTTAGGCTCTCTTGTGTGCTGCGGCGTGTTACACGAGTGGTAGGTACAGCCCTGGACATCTGCTTGACTTCACTCTTCCGCCGGGTAGCCATTAGTGCTGCAGCACATCGCTCTGCTGCATCACGCCGTGGCCTGCGAGAACCTAGCAATAAAGACCCTTCATCTCTAGATGGGGCCCGACCTCGGGAGGCTTCACCACAGAGGCGGCAAGGCAAGCTACCAGGGCCTGGCTGCCAAAAGCCAGCACTCATGGTAAGAATAAGGATGAAAAGGGCTGACTCGGGCACGGGCCAGGAGTATAGCGACACTTGGCTAACAGCCCCATGGTGGATGAGCTGATGCAACAGCTGTCGAAGTGACTGCTGAGCAGCCACATCAGAGAATAGCAGGTGGCGGAACTTGAGGGTATGCAGAGAACTGGCCAGGGTCTCTAGAACCCTGCGGTTGGGCTCTGCCACTAGCTCAGTTGCTCCCTGCAGCATATTACAGATGGTTAGCTGTCGGACATGACGGGAGCTGTGCAGAAGAGGTGAGAAGCGTTGATCACAAAGACGCTTATCAGAAGACACGTCAATAGTTCCACGTAGAACATGGGAAAAAAAGGCCTCCATAAACTTGGCTCGCCAGCAAGTCACACTCTAAAGAGCAAAGAAAATACCAAAAATTTGTCAAATGCATTCTAAGTTTCTTTCCTGTAGCAAACATTTCTGAGTACTCACCGAGACAGGCTTCAGTCTAAGTAACACAAATTCGCAAATCTATTTAGTGTTCACACCTTTGAGGCATGCATTACTAGTGGCCCCATTTTACAAATAAGGGATATAAACAGAGGAAGGAACATTTTGGTTCTTCCTGTAGGGTAAATGTATAGTGTTTCTTGTCTGACGAGTGATAACTTTTTTCACTTGGTGGCTGCATATACAGGTAGAGAGGCCAGAGGAAGCCATCCAGCACTGCTCCTCAGGTGCTGTCCACCTTTTTTTGTTAAGGTGTTCTTACTAGGTTGAGACTTGGCAAATATGTTAGGCTACCAGGCCAGCAAGCTGAAGGGATCTGTTCCTCTCTACCACTGGGATTGAAAGTGTGCACCACTTGGGAGGCAGAAGGCAGATCTGAGTTTGATGCCAGCCTGGTCCACAGAGCAAATTCCAGGACCATATAGAAAAACATTGCCTTGGGAAAAAAAACACCAACAAAAAACCCACCAAACGAGTTGGTGGTTAATGCCTTTAATTGTAGTAGTTGTGAGGCAGAAAGCCTGATCTACAGAGTTGCAGGACTGCAGAGAAACACTGCTTAAAAAAAAAGCAGAGGGATGAGGGATGGCTGAGCAGTTGGGAGCATTTAGCTGGCCCCTCAGAGGACCCAGATTCAGTTCCCAGCATGTTTCCGGAGATCCAAGATCCCTGTGGAAACAAGGCTCATGTACACATACATAATAGATATAAGTAAAACAGTCAAAACTTTTTAACGGCACCGCTATACCTAGCTTTTGTGTTTCATGCACATTGATGTCAAAGGACTAATTATTTGAGGTTAGCTGTCCTATGAGATGCTCACTAGGGGTGTACTGGGATTACAAACAGCTATGTTGTCTGGCCTTTATGTGGGTTCTGGGGATCCAAACAGGCTATCAGGCCTAGTGAGCACACACTTTTAAGGTAGCTCAGGGAATCAGACACTTTACTGATTAAGCTATCCCCTAAGCCTTTCAGTTTTCTTTGCTATGGTATACATATTAAGTAAAACTTGCTGTAGGACGCTTCTATCTAATGTTTATATACAGGTCAGAATGAGTGTCTGGACAGGTCCAAAGAGGGAGTTAGGGTCTATGAGCTTTTTTTAGGAGGCAATGCTGGGACCAAAGCTAGTGCCTAATTAAAAATAAAAATTCTAAGCGCTGGGAACCAAACCCAGGGATCTGCTCATGCCAGTTCCTTACTGTACTACTGACTTTCCCCAGCTGAAATAAAAACCTAAACCTGGAGAGAGGGCAGAAGTTATCACCAGTTACTATATAGGAAAGTAGCAATCAAGACTTGGACCCAAGAAATCTGGTTCTAAGGAGCAACCTTTGTGTGCATGTATGTGTTCATACATGTGTGTCCCTGTGGCTGCCAAACTCAATACTGGGTGCCTTTGACACTTTGCTTACTTCACTTTTAAGGTAGGGTCTCACTTGAACCCAGAGCTGATTTGACTACTTTAGCCACCTTAATTTGGGAACTCTGTTTCTGTGCTGAAATTACAGGCAGGTGTCACGCCCACCCAACATTTACCCTGTCTCAGAAAAACAAGCTCTGAAGGGAACAATTTTTTTCTTCTGTCTCTTCTTGAGATGTGGCATCTCTGTATAGCCTTGGCTATCCTACAACTAGCCTTGTGGACCAGGCTGGCCTTAAATTCAGAGATCCATCTGCTCCTGAATATTTCAAAGGCTCTTGACTTACATAACTAGATTGCCCTACTAAAGAGTTATAACAGGGCCAGGTGTGCTGGAACAAACCTTTAACCCCAGAACTTGGGAAGCAGAGACAGGATCTCTGTGAGCCTAGGGTGGCCAGCCTGGTCCAGTACTATATAAGATCCTGCTTCAACAAATAAATAAATATATGGATGGATGAATGAATAATAAATATTGTGACAGTTTGTTCCAACCAAAAAAGCATTAAGGCACAAGTTTCAGGCATCTGGATGTTTTTTACTTCACAGGAGTTTTTTAAAGTCAGGGTCTTAGTCTTATACAGTGAAGGCTTGAAACTTACTATGTAGCTAAGGATAATCTTGAACTTCTTGTCAACTTTTCTTCTCCATATTCTAGGGACAGACGGGCTGACTACCACAAAACCAGACAGGACTATTCTCCTGTCCAATACACACAGATCAAGGTACACTACACAATGAGTAGCTTTAACCACTGATAACTAGTCCTTAATCTTTTTATTTTAATTTTGTGTGTGGTTGTTTTACCTACATGTATATCTATGTACCGTGTACAAGGCTGGTGCTCAGTGAGGCCAGAAAAGGGCATTGGATTTCTAGGAAGTAAAGTTACAGACCGTTGTGAGGTGCCATGAAGGTGCTGGGAACTGCACCTAGGTTATCTGTAAAAGTAGCCAATGCTCTTGACTGCTGAACCATGTCTCTCCAAGACCCTCCCCACTTAATCCTTTTTATATAGCTTCTCCTAAGCTAGATGAATGTACCAAGGTCTTGCAAACTGAATTTTTGGACTTAGCAAAGATGAGTTGGTTTGTTCTGTTATTTTAGTTTTTTGCATCAACTGTCAAAAACTCAAGGAATCATGGGTCTGCATTCCATGGGGTTCATAGCCTTTTCTGTTTTGTGTACCCTGTAATCATGGTGAACAAGTAAATGCTAAAACCCAAATGAGCCAAAACCCGCGTGACAATCACCTGAGCTCAGCTCCCAAACCCACTCCCTGCACTTCAGTAGTTTCCAGTTAGTGTATGTATGTTCTACTTGCTTTTACTATGCAACGTTAGGCTGGAGTTCTTCCTGGTATCTGAACTTACCTCCAAACTGGAAGGCCTTGTCTTCATCAGCTCATCCCAGAGTCGGCGCCAGATGGCTTGAGTTGAGAGACCTGTAGGAAGAGGTATTAACAGTTGGCTGCCTGCTGCCCAACCATGAATGAAGTATATCAGCCTTTCCTATTCTCTGATTATAGAGGAGCAAGACAGTTACATGAGTAGCTAAGACTGACTCTAAGGACATGATAGAGGTTTGAATATTAATAAAGTATTCTAAAGCTATATGATCATGGGAAAGCTACTTGTTTCCTCATCTATAAAATACAATTATATTTCATAGGGCTGTTGAATCAAGTGAGAAAATGAATTTCTCTGGATTAAGTACCTAGAACTGCTTGACCAATCAAGGTTACATGAATATTAGCCAATGAGAAACAGCTTGTGCCGGGCGGTGGTGGCGCACGCCTTTAATCCCAGCACTTGGGAGGCAGAGGCAGGTGGATTTCTGAGTTCGAGGCCAGCCTGGTCTACAGAGTGAGTTCCAGGACAGCCAAGGCTACACAGAGAAAACCTGTCTCCAAAAACAAAAAAAAAAGAGAAACAGCTTGTTAAATAGAAAAACTAATGTCCAAAAGTTCTATTTATAGCTTGTTTGTGTTTTATCAGCATAAAAGTGATTGTATACATGAGTTATGGGACACTATAAGAAAACATATAAGAAAATAGATGTGAAGGTACTTTTTATAAGAAATGTATTTCTTTTATTCATGTGGTATGTTTTACCTTAAAGTATATTGTATATTACATATCTGATGCCCACAGAGGCCAGAAGAGGATGTTAGATTGCTGCAACAGGATTTATGTAGTTGTCAACTGCCATAAGGGTGTTGGTACCCAAACCCAGCTTCTTCCAAAAAGCAGCAAGTGTGCTTAAACCATTAAGCCATCTCTCCAGTACTATGTAGATGTTTCTATCTTTTGTTGAGACAGGATCTCACTATGTAGCTTTGGCTGGCCTAGAACTGAGTCTTTAGACCAGGCTAGCCTTAAACTCATAGAAATAAACCTGCCTCTGCCTCCTAAATTCTGGGATTAAAGGTTACACCACACCCAGCTAAGGTACTTTTTTTGAAAACCATGAAGTTCTAATTGCTTATATCATGGTGCCTTGTTCACACTCACTGACTGAGAAAGAATGAGAATGACACTTACCTTTTTTGAGAGCAGTTTCCTCAATCCTCTCCAAGTAATATATATTGAGCAGAGGTAAGATGCTTTGAAGTATTGGGCCTGGGAGGGCTACAAAAACCAAAACACAAAGTTTACTTTTTCCCTTTTTGAGTTCTAAACATTATCTATCTTAAGGCAGCTGGAAATTCAGAGGAGAGAATGAGTTAAACAAACTGACCTGCTTGCTCACTGAGGTCAGTACACTTCTGCCTGAGGAGCACTGGGCTCTGAGTATACTCCGAGCTACTATCTTCCTATGAAGGTAATAAATACCTATGAAAATTAAAGATAACTGTTTTCTAAATTCATTATACCTTAAACAAAACCAGTGTTTCCCTGGAGGCAAGAGGATCAGGAATTCAAGGCTAGTCCTGATTATGAAAGTTTCCTAATTCTAGTCTTTTGGGTTGCCTTTCTTTATTCTTCTCCCTTGGCCTCATTACAAGAAGTAGTGCTAATCTTAAAAAAAAGAGAGAGAGAGAGAGAGAGAGAGAGAGAGAGAAGTTGGGAAAAATCTTACTCCAAGTTCAAGCTAGCTGGAGCTACATGATGAGTACTAGGACAACCAGGGATAGTATAGCAAAATCCTGACTCAATAAAACAAAATAGGGATGTGTGTATTGGGGGTTGTGTGAAGATTAGAAATGACTACCTCAAAACATTAACGATCATGCTTGTAATCTGTTTAACAAAATACCCGCCCACAATAAGATTAATGAATACTGGCTATATTATATTCATTCTGTCTTTGCATCTCTATTCTATTAAGCTTAAGATCTTGTAGTATACCAAAACTTTCATGCCTTGATCTACTTTTTTTTTCTTTTAAATGCTTCCTCTTTGCAAGCCAGGGCCTCCATTAACACTCACCTCCTCTTCTAGCCAAGATTAGCATCTAAAGAATCTCCAGGCTGATAACAGGCTGCCACATTTCCAGGACTCCTTTGAGCCCCTGCTTAGCGCCACTGAGGCCTTTCTCCCATTCACCATAGGGTCAGCCTGACCTTTTTCTGCTCAGCTTGGCACAGGGCCTCCACAATCTCCTCTGTTCACCCAGGGCCTGAGGACTTCTTACTCCTCTCTTCTCCCCAACCCCCACCTATAGGAGGGCGCTTGGGCCTCTTCAGCAGTGGTGGCCAACTCCAACCACAAAATGGCCTACCTGGCCACTCTAAGGCCTTACAGCATATTCCGGAGCAGCAACCCTTCAAACCCACCTCCTCATGGTTTAACAAAACCCTCACTCTCAATTCTTAACTGACCAGGGCCTTCAATCTGGCAAAGATATCACCAGCACCCTGGGGCCTCCTGGTGGAACATCCCCTGTACACTCCAAGGCCAGGAGCCTCCTCTAATGTTACCCTCTCTTCCTCCACCTTCCATTTGGCATGACCTGTGATTTCATCCAACTTCAGACTGACTACTCCACTACCACCATTCTGTCAGGCCCATGGCCTCCCTTGTCTCTCCTGAAGCTGGGACTGCCTCAGAAGGCTCTAACTTTCTCTTTAACTCTCTACTATCACTTTTCACATCGTGGACCCTTTCCCCTCTTAAGTTGCCAGGCCGCTGGCCTGTGGTATCTTCCTACAGCAGGGCCTCCTAGAGACCATCTGGTCGGGGCGCTGCAGGCCTTAGCGCAGGTCGGACTGTCTAGACGGGTCCAGCCCTTTGGTATCGGCCGCTGATACCTGAATGCCCGGCTCCCTCCTATTCGGACCAAGGCCTCTTCCCCATGACGCGTCTTATCCCACTCCGGCTCCACAGCCCGGAATACACTGGCCCCTGCCCCGCCTGAGGCCTCCTCGGCCCTGCCCGCCGGCCGGTCTTTCGAGCCTGTCCGTGCTCACAGAACCTCTCCCAGACCCCTCCACTCACTTTCCACCCTTCACCACCCTGGCCCATCCAAGAGGCCTCCGGCGCTACCTGCTCTGGGGGCGGATCAGCAGCTCAGTTTAGCAGTGAAGTCTAGGGCGTCCGTGCGCTCCCTTCAGCCCTCGGGCCGTCAAACAGGCCACGGCGCCCCCAGCCTTTCGGCTTCTCCCCCAACTCCAGTCCCTTGCTCTCCGCTCGGTTGTCTCACCCCGCCCATCCGCTGGGCTTCGGGAGTCTAGCTCCCGGTGGTGTGCCCCGCAGACAGCGGAGGCCCTGGGCCGTCAGTACAGGTGGCTCCGGGCCTGGCCTCCTTCCCTTACGTCGGGCCTGCCAATTTCGGCCCCTGCCCCGAGGCAGCCCGGCCATCCCTGCCCGTCGGTTCGATATCCGAGAATCCTCAGTTCAGTCCGGTCCAGCACAGTGTCAGTTCTGAGCTTGTGGCTCTGGCCTGTCACTCCAGCCCCCCGTCGCTAGGGCCCTGCCAGCTTTGCCCCATACCGGGCCTTCTGGCCTCGCCCCCTGCGCACCCCCCCTCCCCGGGCAAGCCATGGTTCGGGTCCACTGACTAATTTGGTCTCAGTCTTCACTCTGTCCAGCCCTGTCAGTCACGGAATTTATGTTCCGACTCAATAATCTAACTCCGGGTGCTCCGGGCTGGGCCTTGCCCCGGGCCTCTCGGCCTCGCCCCCCGCGCCCCCTAGCCGCTGGGCCGTCCCCGCTCGTTGCTGGAGGTAGCCCCTCACTCGGCGACTTACCCCACACCCCGCTCTCCAGAACCCCCATATGGGCGCTCACTGCCCGCCCGCACAGCTCGAACAGGGCGGGGGGAGCGCTGGGGCCCGAGGCCGAGCTCTTCGCTGGCGCCGCCTCCCGGGACGTGGCCTCCATGGTCGTTGCTGCCGCTACCTCACAGAACCAGCAACTCCGGGCGCGCCAGGCCTCGGGCGCCGCCATCTTGGGGAGGTGCGCGAGCCCGAGAATGACACCCGCAGACCGCCATCTTGAAGAGGTCAGCTTTTAGGACCGCTCCATAAGTGATATGGGTAAGAATAGGAACTACATTAAAAAACTGTCAAACAAATTAACAGATATATCAAGTATCTTAGGAAACACTACTTGAAAAGCTATTGTAGATCAATACATTTGGGAAGGAAGTGACCAAAAGAATGCTTCTTAGCAAATTCTTTGCAGGCATATATACCAGCTCCCCCTATGTTTTGCAGCTAGCGAGTAGTACAGGCCAATTTGTGCGTGTGTTCGAGACTACGACGAGTTTGCCGCACTTCCGGCCAGGTCGCCGGATATCCGTCGAGTGACCCTTACAAGTCCTTCTTAAACCTGAAGTGGAGTAGCTACCCTTGTTGCTCTTGGTGTTGAATCACAAACCGCCTCTCGACATGGGACTAGAGGACGAACGAAAAATGCTCACTGGATCCGGAGACCCCAAAGAGGTAAGGCTGAGGTTGGGAGGCCCGGGTCCTAGCTTATCAAAGCACCTTCCGAGGCTCTCTTAGTCCAGGTTTATGTCCTAGGGTTTGCGGGGTCCAGAGAGGTGGTTTCCGCTACTTATCTTCAGAAATCCTTAATTGACCTTGGACAAATTAATAGTTAGTCTTTTTCGGGGCTGGCTTCCCCATCCCACGAATGTGAAGTTGTAACTGGAGTTTCTAATGCTGTACTATTAAACTTGTGTAAAGAAACAAACTAAAAACCCACAGTTTTTTGAGGTTCTAATTTGACAAGTGTTTTGACGTTCTAATTTGATAAGTGTGTGAAGCAAAAGACCAACGTTAGTCTTTAAGCTTAGGTCAGGAATTCCTATTTATGGAGATTTCGGGGACCCTAGTTTTAGTAATACTAACACATTGTGAAAAGTGGTTTCAGGAGTTAGGGTTTATAACTTCACGATAAAAACGCTTGCCTAGCATAAAGAAGCTCCGTGTTCACCCCCCAGCATCTCCAGCAAAAAGCGGTTCTTTATTTTTTGGGATGGAGATGGCCGAGGACTTGTGTCTTTGGGGCAGTGTAAGAATGTGTAGTATTATTATGTGGTGAAAGAGGGAGCTCTTTCCCACGTTGAGTATCAATGTAATAAATATTGACTGCTTATGTTCTGAGTGCTTTATATGCACTAAGATATTTAACTTGCACAGTTTCCCATGAGGTAAATATCAGGTACATTATTTTTGTCATTTTTATTAGATGAGGCAGCAAGCAAGGAAGTTTATTATCTTGTCTGAGGGCACACAACTAGCAAGACAATGCAACTGGGACGCCAACCTAGATGTCCTGGCTTGAGAGCCAGAGCTCTAACCACGACTCACTTTGCTTCCATTTCCCGTGCATTTGTCCTCTGTCTACTTCAGGACAAGCCATCGGGACTAATGGATTTGGAATCAGTTGGAAAGTTGTTTATTCCTTAATTTTTTCTTGTTTTAATTTTCAGAAAGTGCTGGAGCCAGGCTCAGAAAGTTTAACAGGATACCACAGCAGAATGTAAATTTTAAAGTTAAGAAAGTTGGACTTGATGGTTCATGCCTTTAATCCCAGCACTCTGGAGGCAAAGGCAGGAAGGTCTCTGTGAGTTCAAAGCCATCCTGGTCTTCATATCAAGTTCCATGATGGCCAGAACTACAGAGATACTTTCTCAAAAAGCCAATAAATCAACAAACCAATTAAATAATAAAATGAAGAAAGTTGAATTAATTTTATGAAAGATCCATAATGAATGGAGATTAAATCCTTTTATTCAGTGTGACTTTGGTTTTTCTCATTGGTAGAAACAGTCCATAATTAGTCCTGTTTTTGGATTTGTTTAAATGGTATTTTTAACACATTAGTGTTGTAGTGATGCTAATTGGGAAATGTCAAGCTGTCTTGCTTCTAGAATGCTAATTTCAGGGTTTTTTTTTTTCCCCCAATTTTATTTTTACTTTAAGTGTATATTTGTGTTTTGCTTACATGTATACCTTTGCACCACTTGCATCCCTGGTGCTCTCTGAGACCGTAAGAGGGCACTAGATCCTCTGGAACTCCAGTTATGTTTGTAAGCAACCATGTAGGTGGTAGGAAGAGCCAGGGTTCTTTGGAAGAGAGACAGGTGCTCTTAACTGCCGAGTTACCTTTTGTGAGCATGTATAGATTTGGATGTGTGTATGCATCTGTCTGTAGGTTCTTTCACATGGACTCCTGGGTTCAAACTCAGGTTGTCAGGCTTGGTAGCAGGCAGTTTTATCTGATGGTTTTAGGGCTTGGACCCAGGGCCTCAAGTATTCTAAGCATGCTCTTTACCACTGAGCTCTGAAGTCAGGGGCTCTTTTTAGGGGGGGATACTCTTTCTTTGTGAATTTTTAAAAATAATTTATTTTTATGCATACCACTGTTTTACCTACATATATGTGGCTGGAAGATGGTGTTGGATCCCCTGGGACTGGAATTAGAGATGGTCTTGAGATGACATGTGGGTGTTAAGAGTCAAATCTGGGCTGGGTGGTGGTGGTGCACGCCTTTGATCCCAGCACTTGGGAGGCAGAGGCAGGCAGATTTCTGAGTTGGAGGCCAGCCTGGTCTACAGAGTGAGTTCCAGGACAGCCCGGGGTTACACAGAGAAACCTTGTCTCAAAAAACCAAAAAAAAAAAAAAAAAAAAAAAGATAAGATGTTGTGGATAGCCTTAGCCTTGTATTTTAATTCTAGTTCCACCCTCCTGGGAGGGGCTACAGAGGATGATTGAATCAATGTTGTGGATAGCCCCAGCCCTGTATTTTGATCCTAGTGGATAGCCCCAGCCTTGTATTTTGATCCTAGTTCCACCCTTCTGGGAGGGGCTGCAGAGGATGATTGAATCTGTACACAGATGACGTCTTGTAAACCTTCTGTCCAATTAAAACCTGTAAAATAAAGACTAGAGCCAGAGATTGGGCAGTAGAAGGGGAGGCGGAGAAAAAGGCTTAGGGGAGGAGAAGAGAAGGAAGTCGTGGGGGGGGGGGGCAGAAGAAGAGAAGAAGCAGCAGAAGGAGAAGCAGGAGGAAGCAGGCAGAAGGAAGTCGGAGATAGAAGGAAGCCAACGACGGAGGAACCACGAGGCCTGGATAAACTGAAAGTTATAAGGGATCTCATAGCCGGGGATTAGAGTAGTGTAATGATAAATCTGCCCAATCCAGGCGTGCAATTTATACCATAATTATCGAGTTGTGTCTTCCTTTACTGGTCTCATTCAGGTAGGAGATCTTACAGCAGCAAATTTGGGTTTCAATAATTCCCTCTACTTTAAATTGGCACCCAATGCCAGAGGCCGACTTAAATAATTTCTTCTACTACAATAAGAGTCAAATCTGGTGGGGCTGTAGTGATGGCTCAGTGGTAAAGAGCACTGGCTGTTCTTCAATTCCCAGCAAGCACATGGTGGCTCACAACCATCTATAATGTGATCTAATGCCCTCTTCTGTCTGGCATGCCAGTGTACATGCAGATAAAGCACTTATATACATAAAATAAATACATCTTTAAAAAAGAGAGTCAAACCTGGTTCTTTTGCAAGAACAGCAAGTTCTCTTAGCTACAAAGCCATCTCTCCAGCCCTTTAATAAATTATTGAAAGGCTTTTTAAGAAACTTTACTTGATGAAAAACTAGAATTTATATTCTACTTAACATCTTTACATTTAGGACAAACCTTGCCAATCATGTAAAGAGTAAAGAGCAGAGGTTACAGTTGAACCTCCTGTCCTCCACTTCTAGGTACTGTCTTGTGTTAGGATTTGGGAAACCTGATTGTTGAGCCCATCTTTGTATTTCCCAATGTGCCTTTATTTTATCTTCTCTCAAATGTGGATACCTGTATATATAGGCAGGCAAATCATGGTGCCATGCTGTGCCAGATTTAGGACCTATGCACCAATAGGTAATTTTTACAATTAGGGAAAGAAAGGAAACTAATTAAAAGTTATACACTAGAATCAGAAATTTATAATGTGGGGGCCTGGTGTTTCTAAGGTGTTCCCTTTTGTTATATTTACCTGCAAGTTAAAAAGCAGTGATTGTAACTTTAAGTTGGCTAAAGAAGGATTTAGGTTTGTCCATATTCATATTCCAAATTCAAGTTAAGAGTCTAGAAGAAGTGCTGGAGAGACAGATAGTGCAGTGGTTAAGATCCAGCACTGCTCTTGCAGAGAATCTGAGTGCAGTTCCCAGTACTTACACCAGGTGGCTCACCATTGCCTGTAACTTTGGTTCCAAGGAATCTTATGTCTTTGGCCTCTACAGGCGTCTGCATTTTCATATGTGCACACACACACCTACCTGTAGTTAAAAAAAAAACAGAGAAAATATTTTTAAGTTGATTTTCTTCTAAACTTGGTTTGGGATATAAAACAAAGTTTAGCAATTTTTTAGTTTCTGTAGTTTTGAGACAGGGTCTTATATCATCCAGGCTGGACTCAGACTTGGCCTCCTGATCTCTGCCTTTTTAAGTGCTGGGTTTGCAGGAGAGTACCCCACACCTGGTTAACCGAAGGCAGGTTACTTTTGTTTTGTAGATAGATACCTGATGTCCCACCCCCTATTGGCCTCCATGCACAATGATATATACACAACACCTGCACACACATGTGCAGATGCTACACACACACAAAGTATTTTTATAAAAATTGGGAAGGAAACTGGGTATGATTTCAATACTTGGGAAGGAGGGGGAGGGAGCCACTCTGGGCTTCAGTGAGACCTTATCAAGCACAAATAAGGAATCACAGGGAAAACAAGGTTCAGAGCCTTGGTTCCTATGGGGAGGAATGATGGAGGCAAGATAAATAAGGCTCAAATTCAGGATTGGATAGTTTTGAATAAATTTGGTGAGTTCCAAACTATGGCGTTGGTCCCTTGTTGACCTTTGGCTCTGGATAGGGGTAATACAAAGTTGGTGTGTGAGATTTGCCTAAGAACGTGATTGGGTATATAGGTTTTAGATTGGTGCATGAAAGGTGTGTTCCCAGGCAAACTGTATTTTGTCTCTAAAAATTAGCTAGTTCTGGGAAGGCAAGATTTAGTAGAGATTCAAGCTAGGATTAAAAACATCATCGTAAAGTAATGTGACTGATACAATCTCTTCTTCATAATTATGGTCTAAGTGTGATTGGGGAAATGCATGTCATAAGATTGCTGCTGACTTAATTTTCTTTCCCTTTTGTAGGAAGAAGAAGAGGAAGAATTAGTGGTAAGAGCAGCGTCCAGTTTGGGACTACCTTACTAGAATTGGAAGGTTGAGCTGTACTGAAACTCCAGGGTATTTTAAGGAATTTGTGACAACTTGGGGAAAATGATGGGATAAGCTTTTAATACCTCCTGTGCAGTGGAGTATGTAGGAGTGTGAGCCTTAGAAAGCTACCTCTTCTAAGGTCTGGGGCTTCTTTGGTCCTACCAGGAATCAGACAGCATCCTGAAGGCCTGGCATTCATCTGCTGTTTGTGTTTTAATAAAGAACTCTAGAAGGAAATTTTCTTAGTTCTCCATGTTTGCATTTTTCCAACTTTGCAAGTAGGGGGCTAGGCCTGATTCTTACATAAGAGAAAGTGAATCCTAAATGCTGGGTTAACAAACAATGCCTCTAGTAGATCTACTCCCTGTTTGACAAGGTTTCCTTTACTATCTTGTTTCTCAGACAGGACTGAGGCTTTCAGTGTAACTGGCAACCTTGGAAGGCAGAAACTTGAAACTTACCTGCTGCTTAAGCATCAAAGAATTAAATGGTGCAATTTCTGGCTATTGTATGGCTCTGCCTGCTGGCCTGTGTGGTAACTCAGAGATAGCACCTTTATTTGTTGATTACATTGCCCAGAGACCAAAGTGTTTATATTTGGTAGATGTTTCCTGAAGCTTCCATTTTGTTCCTCTTTCTTTTTTTACCCCCGTTTCTTTGTCAGGACCCCCTAACAACAGTGAGAGAACACTGTGAGCAGTTGGAGAAGTGTGTAAAAGCCCGGGAACGACTAGAGTTGTGTGATAAGCGCGTGTCTTCCCGATCACAGACAGAAGAGGATTGTACAGAGGAGCTCTTTGACTTCTTGCATGCACGGGACCACTGTGTAAGTCAGTCTGACAATAGGAAGGGCAAAGCTAAACAGTAGCTATCAGTTTGAACGGTCTGTATGTTCTAAGTAGACACATCTAACCATTTACTATAGGCCCTTGATCCTTTATGTTGGGTTTTATGACAAGCATTTTATATATATACGTATCCCTAAACCTTACTGCATATGCAGGAGGTAGGTATCACTGTCTCCATTGTACAAATTGAAACAGACTGAGACAGGGAAAAAAATGACCTCCTAACATGCACTGTTAAATACTAAGGAAGCTGGATTTTATACATTGTTTTCTTTTAGTACTGAGATAAAGCACAGGCCTTATGCATGCTGGGGAAATGCTCTATCCACTGAGATGCACACCCAGCCCTGGGTTGTATATTTAAAAAAACAAATTATTAACTTAAAAAGAAATTGTTATTTTAAAATTAATTATCATGTATGTGCTGAAAGTCAGAAGATTTCTGCAACTGGATTTGTGGACAGTTCTGACTTGATATGTGGGTACTGGAAACTGATCCCAGGCCCTCTGTAAGAGCAGCTAATGTTCTTTTTTGTTGTTGTTGTTGTTGTTTGTTTTTGTTTTTCAAGACAGGGTTTCTCTGTATAGCCCTGGGTGTCCTGGAACTCACACTGTAGACCAGGCTGGCCTCGGACTCAGAAATCTGCCTGCCTCTGCCTCCTAAGTGCTGGGATTAAAGGCGTGTGCCACCACTGCCCTGCAGCAGCTAGTGTTCTTAACTACTGAGTGATCATCTCTCCAGGCTCAGATTTTATATTCATATTTATATTTTATATTCATATTGGCTCAGTCAATACGTTAAATAGCTTGGCAGTTCCTTAGAAAGGCAAACATAGAGCCTACTGTGATAACACACATTTGTAGTCCTAATTACTTATGAGTCTGAGGCAGGAGGGTCACTGGAGGCCAGTTATTTGAAGCCAAGCCTGGTCTAAGCAGGGAGATCTTTCTCTTTAGGGTAAACAGTTAAGCAGGGATCTACCATAGGGCCATAGTAACACTGAGCAGCAATACCATTCCTACATACATATCAAGAGAAATACAAAAAGCTTTAGATTTCTAGTAGGATGGTAGCACATTGCTGCCAAGGTAATTGCAAAACAGATTTGTGTGGTGATGTAGTAAAAGCTTACAAGAGATTATATGCAACATTTTTATTTATTTATTTATTTTATTTTTTTGAGACAGGGTTTCTCTGTGTAGCCCTGGCTGTCCTGGAACTCTGTAGACTAGGCTGGTTTTTTTTTCTTTTATTGGATATTTTATTTATTTATAGGTCTCCCCTCTGGGACCCCCCCCACTTCATCCCCCTTCCCCTGCCTCTATGAGGGTGCTCCCCCACCCACCCACATACTCCCAACTCTTTTTTAAAGATTTATGTATTATGTATACAGTGCTTATATGCCTGCAGGCCAGAAGAGGGCACCAGATCTCATTATAGATGGTTGTGAGCCACCATATGGAATTGAACTCAGAATTTTATACATGGAGGTAAATAATGAATGTTATAAATGTATAAATGGAATTTTATACATAGAGGTAAAAGTAATTGCTGGGAATTGAACTCAGGATCTCTGAAAGAGCAGTTGGTGCTCTTAACCTCTGAGCCATCTCTCTAGCCGCTACATGCAACTTCTAAAAGAAGTAAAAGATAAAAACTTCAGAGTTGCAGACAGGACAGTCAGGTTCCCGACGGAGTTCCTAGGGCTTGCATGGATGGGGTGCTGAAATGAGTGAGTGTCAAGACAGGAGCTGGACTGTTCAGGCCATAAAGTACCTGTGAGCTGTGACGGTAAAGCTAAGTGATGACGTTATTTTCTTTTTCTTGTCTAGGTGGCCCACAAACTCTTTAAAAACTTGAAGTAAATGTGCAGATTCGTTTGCCTCAGCCTTGTCACTGGGAATCAGGAAGAGTTCCTTGTTGTGGTTTTGAACATTTGTTTCTGATGTATTTAGTAAGTTCTTGAGAACCTCATTGATTTTGGCAAGTAGCTTCTCTTGTGTGTAATTAGCAGTGATTCCATCTTAATAAACTGATCTACAGACTGCTTTTTGTCCTTCTTTGCCACACCCTTACTTTATTATTTTATATTTTAAATATTGAAAAAAAAAATTTCTCCATAAAATTGAACGCACAGCATTGTACATGGTAAGCAAGTACCTTACTACTGGAGTGCATTTCACTCTTGTTTTATTTGTAAGTTTTTCAAAATTATTGCACTTTCTGGGTCTCAAATTTTTAATCCTCCTGCCTCAGTCTCCTGATTTTCATATTACAGGTAGGTAACATAAACTGTTCCTTTGAGATTCCTCCCTAACCCCTCCCCTCTGTTTTTCTTCTTCTTCTTCTTCTTTTTTTTTTGGTTCTAGGAATTGAATCCAGGGTTGAACTTTGTACAGGGTGTGATTATGCGTGTCTGTAATCTCAGCAATAGGGATCCTGGAGTAGTATGAGTTCAAAGCCAACCTAAGCTATATGAAGAGACCCATCCCTATTCCACCTCCCAGAAAATGTTCTTTTTCAAACATGTAAAGGATAGAATGTAACCAATTCCTGTTACCTAGCAAGTAAATAATCTCTGGTAGTAAGATGAGTCTATATATTTGTGTGTGTGTGTGTGTATATATATATAATTATACATAAAGGTAAAAGTAATTGCTTAATACCTAGTTTCTCATCTCAGAAATATCTTTTGTCTTTTTTTGTTTGGATGGAGTTTTTTTGTTTTAGAATCCATCAAGTTGTGGGGTTTTTTTGTTTTAAGATTATTTAATTTGGGGCTGGAGAGATGGCTCAGTGGTTAAGAGCACTGGCTATTCTTCCAGAGGACTTGATTGAGTTCAGTTCCCAGCAACCACATGGTGGCTCATAACCGTCTGTCATGGGATCTGATGCCCTCTTCTGGTGTGTCTGAAGAGAGTAATGGTGTACTCATACACATAAAATAAATTAAAAAAATTCAAATGTACAGCAAAGCTGAAACCTTATAGTGTACCTCCCCTGTAACTTTAATTTCTTTTAAAACCAATTTTTTTTAAGGTTTATTTATTTATTATATGTAAGTACACTGTAGCTGTCCTCAGACACCTCATAAGAGGGCATCAGATCTCTTTATGGATGGTGTGAGCCACCATGTGGTTGCTGGGATTTGAACTCATGACCTCTGGAAGAGCAGTCAGGGCTCTTAACTGCTGAGCCATCTCACTAGCCCTAAAACCTATTCTTAATGATGGTTTTTAAACATTTTAACCTCTTAGCCCAACACCTACCAGAAGTAGTGGGAAAGAAAGGATAACAGGGAAAGTGGACTTGTTTAGAAATGGTTCTTTGGAGCAACTTTCATCTGTGTTGTTAGGAATCTGTAGTTTAGTTTATAAGAGTCAGTAGTAGCAGCTTGATTTACTTGTAAATATTTTATGCATAAATCAATAGTCTAGTTTGGTAGAATCAGGATAGCAAACACAAATCAGCAGCAGAGAGATTATCCAGTAGAGACAACCAGGCCTCAGCCTCAGCACGAGTCAGCAGGAGGGACCTGTGGGAATGCCAGGAGAAGTTCTCAGCTGTACCTCTCTCAGCAAACCAGAAGATCAGCAAAGATGCCAAACTAGCTCTATAAGCAAGCAAAGCTCAGCGTCTGTCACCATCTGTGGAAATTTTTTTATACTCTTTTTCTACCGGTCTTAGCACTTGCATCTGTCTCAGCTGACATCACTCTGTCAATCAGTGCAAGTCCTAGGAAGTGGCAAGAACTGCAGCACACCACCGGAAGTTTTTGGTGCGTTTTTCCCTATGGAGTCCTGACAAATGGAGCTCAACTACTCAATGTAAGGCTGACCCATATAAGTGTGTTGTTAGCAAAGACTTTCATCACGTTTCCGTTCACGTGCTTGCTTTAGCAGAACATTCTCTTTCCTGTGTCTGTTTCAGCGAGCAGTGAAACGTTCCTTCATGAGTTTGCCTTAGTCTTTCAGATGTGTCCACTTTGGGAAAACACCATCCAACATAACTTTCTAAAGAACCCTTAAGTTAACACTTCACTCCCCCTATACCATCACCCAAACTTTAGTATTATTAAACTATTATACTTGTGTTATTCAAAGGAGGAAACTACCCAAATGAGTAAGGTAAAGCTCCCTGATGCTAGGCAAAACCTGCTGGGAACTGTATAGTTACTACACTTAACAGGACTGGGCATATTTGAATTGTAGTCAAGTCTTTGTGAAACACTCTTGTTGAACTGTGATTAAAAAGTTCCCAGAAAACAAACAAGAAACATGTCCATTTTAAAGATTCTATAAGGCTAGACCGATTAGGATTAAAGAGTTGTAATGTTGCCCATCTAGAGATAGATGACTTTGGGCCATCTTCAGTCCCCTTAATAGTCATTCACTGCCCACTTCTGTATCACCTCACTTATCTGTGGTAGTGCTAATGAATTTTGACCAGTAAAGATGGATTTATGCTAGGTCTGGCATGGCCTTGGTAGGGACAGAATGACAGTTCCTGGGACTGGGCCAGCAGGTGTGGGCCTCCACAAGTGTCAAGGGCTGCTATGGGTGTAAGGCTTGTTTGTATAATCATGTACATATTTTACATTCCTCTTTCAACAAATGTCCTCTCTGTTAACCGGAGGCAGTAGGTGTCTGGGAGGTGAAGGTGTAGCTAACATCTCAGCAAAACAGTAAATGCTGCCTTCAGGACAGCCTAAGGCCGTGGAAAAGAACTTTAAAAACATGGGTTCAAAAGTACATAATTTCTCCAAAAATAAGGATTCAATATGAATTATTCGAGGGTCTTCACAAATCTAAAGGAACAAAGGCAGCTGCATTAATGAGTCAGCTTGTCAGAAAGATACAAAAGCAGGCAGATTCCTGAGTTCAAGGTCCAGCTTGGGATGCAACTTGTTCTAGCCCAGGTGTGATAGAAATGATAATTTCAGGGTTGGGTCCTACCCAACTATTTTGTGGAGTGTGTTTAGCAGAGGAAAGCAGATCTCTGAATTCTTTTGCAATGTTAAAAAAAAAAAAATGTGCTTGGGCCTGAGAGATGGCTCAGCAATTAAGAGCACTGACTGCTCTTTCTGAATTCCTGAGTTCAAATCCCACACCTGGGATTAAAATAAGAATATATTCCCATATTTCTGTGTTTTTTCAAAGAAACCAAAATTCTCACTACATTCCTCTGATTACATTAACAGTAAGAGAGAGTAGAGAGAGAGAGAGAGATTTCATTATACATCCCTAGCTGGCCTTGAACTCTATGCAGAATAGGCTGGTATCTAACTCAGATCCACCTAACAGACTCCAGGAGTGCTGGTATTAAAGATATGAGCCTTTGGCCGCATAAAGGATAGGAACTCTACAGGAAGACCAACAGAGTCAACTAACCTGGACCCTTGGGGCTCTCAGAGACTGAACCATAAACCAAAGAACATTCATGGGCTGAACCTAGGCCTCCCCGCAGATATGTAGATGTGCAGCTCTGTCTTTATGTGGATACCAAACTAATGGAACAGGGGCTATCCCAAAAGTTGTTGCCTGTCTGTGGAATATGTTCTTCCAGCTGGGCTGCCTCGTCTGGCCTCAGTGTGAGAGGATATGCCTTGCCATGCAGACTTGATGTGAGGGTAGGGGGGGGATCCACCCTTTAGGAGGAGAAGAGATGGGAGAGGCATTGTGGGAGGGGGAGATCAGTCAGGGAAGCAGCAATTGGGATGTAAAGTGAATAAATAAATAAAACAAGAAACAAAACAAGAGGACATGAGCCATGATTGTGTCATTTGACTCTCTAAAATTTTGAAACTCAAATTCTCACTTAAGTCTTATTTTCATTATTTGGGTTGGAGAGATGGCTCAGTGGTTAAGAGCACTGACTGCACTTTCAGAGGTCATGAGTTCAATACCCAGCAACCATATGGTGGCTTACAACCATCTGTAATGGGATCTGATGTCCTCTTCTGGTGTGTCTGAAGACAACTACAGTGTACTCTTATATATATATATATATATTTTATTAATTTATATAAGATAATGATAGACAGATATATATGTGGCTTGAATGATGAATACAGTTTTTGGCAGGTGCTCATTTTATAATTGTATGAGTTATATTTTGGGCACACATCTTTAATCCCAGCACTTGGGAGATGGAGGCAGGTAGGTATAATTTCCAGACTAGCTGCTCTATATAGAGGGTTATAGGCCAGCCACAGCTATGTAGTGAGATCTTGTCTCAAAAAGCAAAAGGAAAAAAAAAGTGTGTGGCATGTTTGTATATGTTCATGCATATGTGCTTACGGTGTATGTGGGGCAACAGCAAGTCAACACCATGTATCTTTAGATGGTCTCACTGAATCTGGAGCTCACCAATTCTAAAAAGTTGACTGGCCCACAAGTTCCAGAGATCTGTTTGGCATATTTTAATATTTTAAAAATTATGACTTAGACTATAATATATGCTGGGGAGCAATACATTATAAGAATAAAAGTAAAAGTAAGGTTACAGAAAAGCTGCAAAAACTTGAGATATAATATATATTAATTTGTCTTTGGTTTTTCTGAGACTAAGTCTCCTGTGGCCCAGGCTCGCCTCCAACTCTCTTAACTCCACTTGCTAACTGCCAGGATTACAGGTGTTCCCCACCAGCCATACCCAGCAGTATTTTATTTAAAAAAATAATAATAATTCAAAAACTTGGGAAGGACTGTTGGGGATTGAACCCAGAGTCTCACATAGGATAAATCACACACTGTGTGCTGTCCTGTGCCACTTTAGATAAGGCCGATGCGACCTACAATTCTAATAATTATTGAAATCCTCTCTGTTCTCACTGCCAGTACACTAATCCAAACCATCATCTTTCTCATCTTCCTTTTCTTATTCCTACCTAGATCAACTCTGTCTCTCTCACTAGGAGCTCTTGCTGTTTGTCCTGTAGCTGTGAAAACCTGGTTTGGTCTGGAACTCACAGAGATCTGCCCACTTCTGCTTTTCAAGTGCTTGAATAAAGACATACGCCATTCTGCTCAGCTAGGCGATCATTTATAAAAACAGTGATCACCCTTTTCTCTTCTTGGATCCTGAGTGGTGGAGTCAATTTGAGAGTCTCTGAACACAAAATTAGGCACCGAGTCTTGAAAAGGACTGTCTAAAAGGCAGATCTTTAAACTGAAGTTTCTATGGCTTCCTTGCAATTCCGCTTCTGTCTATAGTCTGGTCTGATTTCGTTCTACCTCGGCATCTTTCTCCATGCAGTTTTGAACCCAGAAAGCCTTTCCTGCACCTTCTAGGAGCCTCTTTAGATGCTCTTGCACAGCCACCGCTTCGGGTTCGCGCTGTGCTCTCTGGTGGGCGGGGTGTGGAGGCAGGCGGAGCCCTGGGGGCGCGGCAAGTCTAGCCCCTCCCTCTTTGCCGCTGTTCTAAGCAGCCCTTAATCCTCCCCGGAACCCGCAAGAGTGCAGCTGCTGTTTCCAGTCGGAGTTATCAGCGTTGCTAGCTGACATGGCTGCGCCCGTATTAAGAGGTGTTCAGAAGCTGCTGAAGCTCGTGGATTTCACGCCGGTCCCGCGGAGACATCGATATAAGAAGAAATGGGTAAGATCTGACACTAGAGGGAAACTTATCCAGCTCTTTCGTTTTCTCACGGTTGCATTCGGGACAGCCACTCCAGGGACCGTAAGCTTCTTGTAGCTAGCTCTTGTCACACCTCTGCCTGCCCCTGACTCCGCCCCTCTCTGTTAAGTCACCGTATGAGCTTTCGTTCGGTGACGTCACATCGCCTCGTGTTACTTTTTCTTGCTCACCTTTATCTTGCCCTTCCCAACCTTCTTTTTCCTTTTCCTTCATCCCTTTTTCCCTTCCCCTTCAGTCCCATGACCTCTTCCCCTCCTTTCCTCCTTAAAATTTCAGCCCCTGCAACTTCACCTCAAGCAGACTGTCCTAACAACTACTCCTTCCCTCCTGAGTCTCCGTCGTCCTTGCAGGAAAGGTTTCACCCCTCTTCTTACTGTCGAGGTGCCTGTGGCGCCCGGGAAAGAGTTCAGCGACCGCCTTTCCTGTACTGCTGGCCTTTCTCCAAATGCAGGCAACAGATTCACCAAACCCCCTTACTCCAGAGAACCTTTCTCTTGCCTCACCATTTCTTCCCCTGGCTTACCTCGACGGATCCCCACCCCACCCCCTCCGCCCCCAGTACTCTCCTCCCCACCCCCACCGGAGAGGCGTTCTTTTGAACCCTTTTCTCCACTCTTAGGAAGGCTGTACAGCCAAGAACCAGGTGGTTCATCCCCTCCGAGTCCTTGTTTTGACCGACTCAAGCCTTCAAGGGTCACCCTCTCCTCATCAACGGAACCTTTATTGCAACTTTATTGGCTCCCCAGAATCTCAGCGTTCATGTTCTCCAAGTTCGCGTCTTTGTTATGTGTCTTCCCCACCTCTCATTCATCAGCCCCCTAGAGCCAGCCCAGTAACTTCCCCTCAACTTACTCATATAACCTTGGAGACAGGCCCTGTGATTTCGACTCCCCTTATGCCAGGGTCCCAGAGAAATTACTCCATAGTTTCACCTCTTCTTACCCATCGGCCCCTGAGAACTGGCATTACAATTTCACCTCCCCTTGCTCACCGGTCTGTGGAAACTAGACCTCCAACCTCTGCATCCATTTCTCACCGAGGTTTGGAACCTGGGCCCATGATGTCCCCTGGTCCTCTGGAAGAAGTTACAACGATCCTCCCCTTTCCTCGGCATCTTCCCCACCCTCTGGCAACCCTTACAAAGACCACCCTATGCCTCCAGACTCTTGTGAACTTAAACCTCAGCTTGATGTGTCTCTTGGGAAAAATGGCTGTGGTCCTCCACTTTCTTCTCAGGCAGGCATGTCTGGCTCTTCCATCTCACCCCAAGAGGGCTGTATTCATTATTCCCATTTATGTCCAGATTCCCAGATATCTGCTCCTAGGAGTCCTTACTGTGTTATCAACCTCCCACCTGAGAGTGCTGGTTCTCCTAGCTCATCCCTGCCTCAGGCTCTCCAGAAGCCCTGCTTAGGGTCCTTTCGGTGGGAGCCTGGGGGGAACTCTTACCTCTTACTAACTCCAGGTACTGTAATTTCTGGTCCCTCCTGCCCCACAGAACCACTTCTTCCTCAGTGTCCTTCCCTGTATTTTCCATCTCTGCAGGACAACCAGTGTTTAGCTCCACCTCAGTCACCCAGAGTTTATAAAGAACCCCGTCTCCCTACCCCAGCTCCCCCTAAAATGAAGTCCCCCAAATCCTCGGAATCACGACGCACTCCCTACAAGTGTCGCTCCCTAGTCAGCACACCCCACCACACTCCTCCTACCCACCCTAAATCCCATAAGACCGATACCTGTCCTCAGTCTCCCTCCCAGCCCCTTGGCCTCTCTAGTCCACTTATGGAGCCATCTAGCACATCTACTTCAAGTTCCGGCCCAAAAGAACTTCCCCAGAGACTCCTGTCCTCAAAACTGTTGCTCCTACTTCCTGTCCCCATACCTTGCCTTGTAATCCTGCCTTGCCCAGTAGATACCCTAAGAGCAGTCCCCAGGGACCACCTCCAGTTTCCCCCTGTAATACTCATATGTACTCTGTGGTTCCCCCCACCTCCCAATTATCCCCACTCTCTAGTCCCCTAAATCAGTCTGTTCATCTCCCTTATAACCAGCCTGTGGTTCTCCCCTGTGGCACTTATTCTGCTCCCAGGGGTCCACCACCGCCCCTTAGCAAGCCTGTGGCACCTCCTTGTTCCACCCATATTTATTCTTTTATCCCTCTGAGAACACCCTTTGACCCCCAATGTTTACCTGTGGTCCCTCGAGCTCGGTTTTGCCCCACTACCATTCCCTGTGGCATTCATACCTATGCTGTGACCTCTCCAGGCCCGCTGAGCAATCCCCCCCAGATTCCCTACAGCTGCTCTTTGCCTCTGTCCCAGACCCCCTCCACCTGTAGCACTTCTGCCAGTTCAACTCTTGTTTGTACTGACTACCAAAGTAGTGATGGCCAGAGTAACCACCAAAACAAAAGTCAGAGCCAGAACAAAAGCATCTCCCTTGGTAATCGAAGCAAGAGTCCCCTAAAAAGGGATACCTTTCAGAGCAGAAGTCGGAGCCTGAGCAATAGTCCTCCCCGAAGCAGCACTCAGGACCAGAATGAGAGTACCCACATGAGTGTCAGTCACTATAAGAGAAGTCGGAATCAAAGCAAGAGTCCTCCAGATGGTAAAATTGAGAGCCAGAGCAAGAGTCCCCAGCATTGGAAAAGTTTGGGACAGACCAAGAGTCCCTACAGTAAGAAGAAATAATGACCAGAACACATGTTCTGACCAGAACAAAAATCCAGACTAGGGCAGAAGTTGCATTAACAAGACTGCCATCTGTAGAGTCTCAGTTGTTGCAACGAGGACCAACTTGTGGACTCCTTGTCTGAAGTCTTCAGTTCTTTTTTTAATCTGACTCAGGTCCTTCACTGCTAGCCCATAGCAGTCATCCTAGAAGTTTCTGCTTTAATTCCTACCTTCAGATTCTGTGAACTGTCTTTATTCTGCCTTCCTGGGGTTTGGGAAATCTCAAACATCTCAGCTCTATGATTCTGTGCATTATTTTGTCCATTTACTGCATTACCTTAGGTGAGTGACTCATTGCTGTATCAGATGTGAAAGGTAGAATTATTTGTATTCTATTGAGCACCACTGCCATAGAACTCTCTCATAAGCTAGTAAACAATAACAAGTTTTTGAAAACAGAATTGTAAAGAATAAAAGTGTCAGGCATGGTGGTGCATGCCTTTAATCCCAGCACTCGGGAAATAGAGGCAGGTGGATCCCTGTAGTTTGAGACCAGCCTGGTCTATAAATCAAGTTCCAGGACAGCTAGGTCTATGCAGAGAAACCATCTCTCAAAAAAAGCTTTAAGCCTCAAGTTTCCCCAGGGCTTTCACAATTTCTTCAAGAGTTTTCCCTTGGGTTATGTAAGTCCCCCCTTTCACCTTTGCAGTGCTAGGTATAAATCTAGGCCATTGCTTGTGCTAGGCAAGCACTGTTACACACCGAGCACACATCTCAGGTACACACACACACACATATTGAGGTACATCTCAGCTCAAGCCCTCAAGCCCTCCCTTCTGTTTGTTTGTTTTTGTTTTTGAGACTCTTCTATGTGTCTTTGTGTGGGGTGTGTGTGTGTTTGTGTTTGAGATAGAGTCTCATGTATCCCAATTTGTTTTGAACTCTTTGTAACCAAGAATGACCCTCCTTTCTACTTCCGGAGCGGTGGGATTATAGGAGACTTTTTAAAATGACATTTATTTATTGTTATACTCATGTGTGCGCGTATGTGCTATGGTACACCTCGGGAGGTAAGACAGTAAGTAAGGAATTAGTTCTTTCTTTCTACCCTGTGAGTCTCAAAGATCAAACACAAGTAGTCAAGCTTAGTGGCAAAAACCTTTCCCCATTCAGCCATCTCGATAAGAGACTTCTGATGTGTAACTCACCCTGGCTTTGAATTTGCTTTTGTAGCCCCAAGGTTAGCTTTGAACTCTAGATCCTCCTGCTGAGTACTGGGATTACAAGTGTATTCCACTATGCCTAGCATTGATTCTCTTTTTTGATAACCCCTAGAGTTACTATGAGAGGTATGTGTCCCTTCCAATCTGTAATATGAAGGCTAACTTCACTCTCTCCCAGTTCTTCCTTTGGTAGGCAGAAGCAAGATGCAAAGATAGGAGAGAGCACTGAGTGGATTTGAATTTGCCTTGGGGCTCTGAGGCATTGGTAGATATGCTGGTTAGTTTTATGCCAGTTTGACACAAGTTACATAGAGTTATGTGAAATGAGGGAACCTTGATTGATAATTTGCCTCCATAAGATCCAGCTGTAAAGCCGGGCAGTGGTGGCGCACTCCTTTAGTCCCAGCACTTGGGAGGCAGAGGCAGGAGGATTTCTGAGTTCGAGGCCAGCCTGGTCTACAGAGTGAGTTCCAGGACAGCCAAAGATACACAGAGAAACCCTGTCTCGAAAAACCAAAAAAAAAAAAAAAAAAAAAAAAAAAAAAAAAAAAAAAAAAAAAAAAAGATCCAGCTGTAAGGCATTTCTTAGTGATTGACGGAGGAGGGCCCAGTCCATTGTAGGTGGTGCCATCCTTAGACTGGTGGTTCTGGGTTCTATAGGAAAGCAGGCTGAGCAAGACATAAATAAGCAAACCAGTAAGCAGCAGCCCTCTATGGGCTCTGTGTCAGCTCCTGCAGTTCCTGCCCTATTTGAATTCCTGCCTTGGCTTCTCTCAGTGATAGAGTGTCACCTGGAAGTATAGGCTGAAATAAACCCTCTCCTTCTCAAGTTGCCTTGGTCACGATGTTTCATCACAGCAACAGAAACTGCAGTAAAGTCAGATGATAAGAGGTAGAGTCAAGACTGGAGCAATTAATACACCTGCTCTTTCTCTCTTAGGCTACCACAGAGCCACAGTTCACTGCCAGTCGGCTTGCTCTGCAGAATTTTGACATGACCTACAGTGTACAGTTTGGGGATCTTTGGCCATCAATCCGTGTTAGTCTTCTCTCAGAGCAGAAGTATGGTGCATTGGTCAATAATTTTGCTGCTTGGGATAATGTGAGTGCTAAGCTGGAGCAGCTGAGTGCCAAGGACTTCATCAGTGAAGCCTTCTCTCACCAGAACCTGGAGCCCGAGAGTGGCCTCTCTCCAACTCCATCCCTGGACTGCAGCCCAAACCTTCGATGCTTCACTTTTTCCAGAGGGGACGTCAGCCGCTTTCCTCCTGCCAGGTAGGGCCTGGAACCGTGAGGTCATCCTGAGTGCCGGCTACAAGTGGACCTGAAGAGCTTAGCTCCTGCCCTCTAACACAAATCAGTACTATTGGTGTTTCTAGTATGTTTATAGACTAGGTGTTTGTCTAAGTGCTGTGTATGTATTGTCTCTTTTGTCAATACCCTGATGGAAATAATATCTGCTTTCTTTTATAATTGATGTACAGACAAGTTAAGGAAGTTACTTGCTTTTGATTATTTAGTCCCAGGAAGTTTGAACCCCAGAACCTGCACTTGGAACCTGTTCTGCATTCTGTAGAAAACATCTACCTTCCACAAGAGCAGCTCATTGCATCCTTCCCAGTGAAGATGTCTCCCCTTCCCCTTTGCCCTGTCAGGCACCTGTGAAGGGAGGAGGAGAGGAAGTGGACTTTGATAGGAAATAGGGTTTGTCTGTGAGTACAAGTTAGTGACAGACCTGAAGAAAACAGAACTTCATCTCTTCTAGAGGTGGTACTTATGGGTATGAAGTTTAGTGGGAAAATACTGTGCAGTCAAGTGCTAAATTGTGCTTTATGCCTTGAGAATAGGAAGCTGGGTATGGTGGTACAAGCCTATGATACCAGCACTTGAATGGTGGGCTTGAGGCTGGAATGGGCTACACACACACACACACACACACACAAAGTGAGAAACAAGTGCTTTGAAGAAAAATAGTGCAGCTGGAGCTAGAGGGTGATAAAAAAGAGAGGCTGTTATATTTAGTCAGACTAGACAGGGACTGCCAGTGGCTCTGAAGAGATCACTTTGAAGCAGTGCCTGACAGAAGTAAGGAGGCACATCAGGGATATTTAAAAGTGTTACGACAAAAGGCATAGGAATTGAAAGGCCTGAGGAATGTGCATGGCCCAGTGAAGGAATAGCAAGGTGGCTAGCAAGGCTAGTTTCGAGTAAATTGATTTGTTTTCAAAAGGATCACTCAGAAATGGGGATATAGCTTAATTGGTAGGATGTTTACCATGTATGCACAGAACCCTAAGTTTAACCCACATTTCATAAGCCAGGTGTGGTAGCACAAACCTGTAATTCCACAATTTGTCAGTGGAGCAGGAGGATCTGAACTTCAATGTCATTTTCAGCTTTATAGCAAACTTGAGCCCAGCCTGGTATATAGAGACCTTGATTTTGTTTTTTAAAAGAATTACTGTGGATACTATATAGATGAATGAATGAGTAGTAGATACCGATAGATGAATGAATGAGTACTGTGAATGTGTATAGCTGAATGAGTGTCTGAGAAATAATTTTACTGAGTGGAGCTTACTGGTCCTGAAGGGCCTGTACTTGCTCACCTTGGCTCCTGGTAGGTGTGATGGTCTTCTCTCTTCTAGACTTGCACCCTGGGTCTCATGGATTACTATCTGATGGATGCTGCCTCCCTGCTACCTGTCCTGGCTCTTGGTCTGCAGCATGGAGACATTGTGCTTGACCTGTGTGCTGCTCCAGGGGGAAAAACCTTGGCCTTACTTCAGACAGGCTGTTGTCGTAAGTAGTGGCATGGTGTCTTGGGCAGGTAGGAGGGCACACTGAATATCATAAGTTTAGTCCCAAGGTCAAGGAGTAATAATATTTACTAAGTTTATTGTCAGTTGGTCAAGAGGAATGACTGATGAATGCTTCATGCAGATTAAATCGGGGCTCTAATAAATCCACCACATGATCCTCTCACCCTTTTGTATTTGCTAATTTGTCTCTAAGGTAAAGTCTCACTTCTTTGTATTGCCAACCACTCATTTTTAGCTTTGTATGCCACGTAAGCTTTCGATGCATCCAGCACACCTGCTACCTTTGCTTATGTTACTGTCTCTCTTTAGAATTCCCCCATCCCACTCTGGCTGTGATGCCTAAATCTGTTTAGCTTTTGAGCCTCAGTTTAGGTGTGCTACCTGCAGGGCGTGTTCTCTCGTAGCTGCTGCTGCCTTGTTCAGCAGGATTCCTTCCTGTGCACCCATGCCGTGAGCATCACCTGTTAGTGCACTAACATTATTAGCCTTTCCTCAGGATATGTGTCTTCTCCCTCCTCAAGATTATGATTTCCATGTTGGGTTGTGGTGGTGGCAGAGCATGCCTTTAGTCCCAGCATTTGGGATGCAGAGGCAGGCGGATTTACTTGAGTTTGAGATCAGCCTGGGCTGATAGAGTGTCAGCCAGGGCTAAACAGAGAAACCCTGTCTTGAAAAACAAAAATAAAAATTCTGAGTTCCTTGGCTGAAGATTCTTCATGTTTTTTGGTATCATAGGTAACCCTGGTATTCATAGGTGTTCACTTTAACCAGCCTTTGGCCAGCATCCTGCCTTAAAAAGTAGAACTTGTTAAGAGCACTGACTGTTCTTTCCACGTCCTGAGTCCCACGTCCCACCAACCACATGGTGGCTCACAACCATCTGTAATAGGATCGATACCCTCTTCTGGTATGTCTGAAGAGAACAACAGATAGGTCTTTTAAAAAAAAAGAAGTTACCTTTTCTTGAGGCCTGAGAAATAGGCACATGTGATTTTCACATCTGATCTAGAGCTTACCAGACTTCTCCTGCCACATGCCTGCACCTTTCTATCAGGTGTTGACCTTCTATTCTTGTTACTCTGAAGCTAGCTTGCACAGTTTGAGTTAGCCCCTAGACTCTTGGTAGGCCCATGAGTAAATTGTTTTCAGCCTTCTGGAAGCTGAAAAAGAAGAGAGAAAAGATGTTGGCACAAGTTTTAACAAGGGAGTTATGAGTATGAGTATGAGAGCCCATCCTGGGTGCTGTGCTATGCTGTGAGAGACTCCATTAGAAGGGAGAGGAGAGAAATTGACAAGGGAGAAATGCTCCCAAGGTGTACTAAATTAGTAGCATCACTTCTTCATCCCAGATACCCAAGTGACTGGCTTCTTGGCCCCAGAACATAGATTGGGTCACAGGGTATCAGGGCAAGCATGGAACTTCTGATTTACTTTGGTAAGTCTTACAAATGTTGGACACAGAAGTGGAACTGGAAGCTACCTTTTCTTTCTCAGTTTATTTCCTCCTCAAAATTCCTTTAGAACCGAGTGTCTGATTTGTTTAAAATGTTAAGTGCCCTCAGAAATTGGGACATTTCTTATGGGGACACTAAACCTCTTCCTAGTAGCAGCCTCCAGCTCTTCAGTATAGTTCCATGTGCTGTTGCTTCTCCTTGCCTCTGAGGCTTGGTGCAACCTGTCCTTTATCATCAAACCTTTTGTTTTTGCTTTTTGTTATTGTTGTTTTGTTTATTTCCCCCCAAGACAGGGTTTCTCTGTGTAGCCCTGGCTGTCCTGGAACTTACTCTGAAGGCCAGGTTGGCCTTGAACTCACAGAGATCCACCTACTTCTGCCTCCCGGAAAGCACTGGGATTAAAGGCATGTACCACCACCACTTAGCTTGCCTTTTGGTTTGTTTAAAGACAGAGTCTCATTTTCTTAGCCCTGTCTTCAGGTTCTTGATCCTCCTCCCTCAGCCTCCCAGGTGCTGGCATTACAGGCATGTGCCTCCAGGCCTACCTTAACATCAGTCTTACAGGAACATATTTCATATAGCAGAACTAAAACCAACCAGATATTTCTTAAACTCCTGTCTGTCAGGGATGGGGGCTGGAGAGGTGGCTCAGCAGTTATGAACTCCTGGTTCCCAGCACCCATACCAGGCAATTTGTAATGGCCTATAACTTCAACAACATGGGATCTGATGCCCTCTTCTGGTCTCCTCAGGCATGCACACAGGCGTACATTTACATAAATGTATATACATATACATTTAAAAAAATAATAAGAGAGAATGTAAAGTAGTAAATTATTAGGTTTGGTTTTATACAAAAGAAAACTAAGTGGTGGGGGCTAGAGAGATGGCTCAGTGATTAAGAGCACTGACTACTCTTCCAAAGGTCCTGAGTTCAATTCCCAGCAACCACATGGTGGCTCACAACCATCTGTAATGGGATCTGATGCCCTTTTCTGGTGTGTCCGAAGTCAGCTACAGTGTACTCATATACATAAAATAAATATATATAAAAAAAGAAAACTAAGTGGCTAAGCTTCTTTCTAAGAAGTATGCCTCTCATACATGCTTGTCTAAAAAGCTTCCAATATCCAGGAAGTCAAGGGATGGGTGTGAAGGCTCCACAGTCCTCAGGAACTCATCAGGGACTTATGCTGTTTTTATTTCTGCACTTGTTTTAGTTTAGGCATCATTTTTAGAATCAATATCATGGTACAAGATAGCTGCTAGAACGTCAGCCAGCCATTTGATTTTGAGGTGGAAGGAAATGACTATTAGCCTTCTAGACAACAGAAGGTTGTCTTTCCTCTGTTAAAGACCCCTTTCCAGAGGTCTCACATGGTATTTGTGTCTACAGTTCACTAGCCAAACCTAGTAATTTAGTCATACTTAGTTGTAGAAGAATGCTAGAAGGGCTGGAGAGATGGCTCAGTGGTTAAGAGCACTGACTGCTCTTCCAGAGGTCCTGAGTTCAATGCCCAACAACCACATGGTGGCTCACAACCATCTGTAATGGGATCTGATGCCCTCTTCTGGTGTGTCTGAAGACAGTGACAAGTGTACTCACATATATAAAGTAAATAAATCTTTAAAAAAGAAAGAACACTAGGAAAGGTATACAATGCCCTCTGTTGATAAAGTTGGGGTTCTGTTATTAAGGAGTAAGATAATAGTACATTCTGGGTGAATAATCTAGTATCTACTGAAGACCAAGAGAAACATATTGTCCTGTTTTTAACTTGACACAACTAGAGTTATTTGTAAATAGGAACCTCAATTGAGAAAACGTCTCCATCCAAATTGCCTGTAGGCCAGAGAGGTGCCTCAGCAGTTAAGAAGTAATTATTGTTATGGGAGGGTCCAGCCCTCTGTGGGTACTACCCCTGGGCAGGTGGCCTGGGGTATAGAAGAAAGCAAACTGGCTAGGCAGGTAAGCAGTTCCTACATGGTCTCTGCTTCAGTTTCTGCCGTCAGGTTTTTGCCTTGACTTCCTGCTCTGCTCTATGAAGAACTGTAAACTGAAACAAATCATTTCCTCTCCCAAGTTGCTTTTGGTTGTGGTATTTATCACATCAATAGAAACCCAACTAAGACACAAGTGTTTCAGAGAAATCGGGTAGCAGGCACAGTGTCATACTCATATAGTCCCAGCTACTCAGGAGGCTGAAACTGAATTGCTTGAGAAGTTCAAGGACCATAGGTATCAAAAACAAAACAAAACAGCAATAAATTGGCATGGCTAGTGTATGCCTGAAAGCATATATATATGCATTGAGGCAGGATGATCTCAAGTTCACAGCTAGTCTAGGCTACAGAATAAGACCCTGTCACAGCATTGTAAAATCCAACCAACTCCATTTTTGAAGTTTCAGGGGCTAAACTCCAATTCCAGGAGAAAAATCACAAGTCCACTTGAGCAAACATCCTATGGCAACCACCTCCCCACCCCTCCCAGCAACAGTCAGTCAGGCTACCACAGTAGGGTCAAGATGCATATAGATAACCTAAGACATCCTACAGAAAATAGATAACCTAGCCATCCTGTTTGTCAGGTGGTTTTGCCCCCGTGTTTGGTTCCTGAAAATTATGCCAAAAATGCCGTTTTAAAAATATTAACTTGCTAACCTGTATGGAAATTCCCCAAACTTGCAGTAACTACAGTAAATACTCTGCACCTTTAGACTCTGTTTACTTTTTCTTTCTGTAGATATTTGTCTTTTGTGACCTCTGCTCCAGAGTGACTGATTTGGTGCCACATATATAATAAGTGTCCCTGCCCCTGGGGTCTTTGTTGACTGGCAACATCTAAGAATTGGCTTCATTTTCCATTAACACCTTTTGTTGGTATGATAGATGTTGAGTCAGAGCCTCTGAAGACTCTTTATTTCCACAGGTAATCTAGCTGCCAATGATCTCTCCACTTCCCGAACAGGCAGACTACAGAAGGTCCTTCACAGTTATGTGCCTCAAGATATTAGGGAAGGGAACCAAGTTCGAGTTACCTCATGGGATGGCAGGAAGTGGGGAGAACTGGAGGGGGACACCTATGATAGGGTAAGTGACCTCTGACTCTGTGTTCTGGTCTCTGATCCAAGGGTAAGATCTAGCCCCTGGGTTTTGAGTGTCTGCGGCTGTTTTTGTACCTAGACAGTTTTCCATCAGTGATTTGGAGAAAGCCATTTGCAGAGTTCTCAGTTCAGCTTAGATGACTTGTTACTGTTTTCATTAGAGATAGTTGGCAGCAAAAAGAATTTGAACCTAACTGAGTGTGGAAAAAGTTATTAGGCATATTTTATTTCTCAAGTTTGGTTTCTTGCAACCCCTTGCAATGATGAGTATGAATGAGAATGTTTATTTCTGAATATTAAAATAGCACATGGTGCAAAATTCAGGAGGTATAAGAGAGTACCCAGTGGAAAATAACTTTCTTTTTAGACTTGTACACGGACATCTTCTTCCTCTTCTTGCAGATAACTATTTTTATTTTTTATAGTCTTTGTGTAATTTGTATATGAAAATATAGATTTGTGAGTTTCTTAATAGAAATGATAGCATGTGGTATTCATTCTGACATCTATTATTTTTTTAATTAATTAAAATATCCTCAGGTATAGTCCATAGTTTTATGCAATTGAAGTAAAATTGCTGGTTAATGGTTTCTATCAGTTAAGATTTTGACAGTTTGAGAAATGTTTTAGACATTTGACCAATCTTGCTTTCTCTGACAATGAGCACATTTTCTCTATCCCGTTAGTATTGCTCCTGTCTGTCTTGTTGTTTTTTTTTTAAAGATTTATTTATTTATTTTATGTATATGTGAGTGCACTGTAGCTGTCTTCAGACACACCAGAAGAGGGCATCAGATTCCATTACAGATGGCTACCATGTGGTTGCTGGAAATTGAACTCACAGCCTCTGGAAGAGCAGCCAATGCTCTTAACTGCTGAGACATTTCTCCAGCCCTGTTGGTCAGTTTGATTAAAAACTTGCAGTACCTCTCATATTTCCCTGTTGTGTATGTTGTTGAAACTCTTAATATTTTAAGTTATTTATTTCCTTTTTTAAAAAATTCTTTTAGATTTATTTATTTTTATGTGTATGATTGTATGTTAGCCTTCGTGTATGTGTGTTTACCACATGTATGCCTAGTGTCCTTAGGTCAGAAGAGGGAGTCAGGTTGTCTGGAACTGGAATTACAAGCAATTGTAAACCACTATGTGGATGCTGGTAATTGAACCTGGGTTCTCTACAAAAGCAACAAGTGCTCTTCACCACTAAGCAAGCTCTCCAGTCCTTAGTTATTTTCTTTTAATTAGCATACTATAAAAATCACTTATTTAAAACATGATTTATGATCACTATCTATTATACATGTGTATAAAACGGACAAAGTATATAGTCAGGCAGTGGTGGTACAAACCTTTAATCCCAGCACTCGAGAGGCAGAGGGAGGCAGATCTCTGAGTTTGAGGTCAGTCTGGTGTACAGAGTAAATTCTAAGAGAGCCACAGAGAAACCTTATCTTGGAAAACCAAAATTAAAAAAAAAAAAAAACATGTGTAGACTGCATGGCATGTGGGTGAGGGCTAGTATTTTAGATTCAGACTCCTTGGACTGGAGTCCTGGCTTCATGACTTGCCAGCTGGAAGATTTTTTTTTTTTTTTTTGTTTTTTCGAGACAGGGTTTCTCTGTGTAGTCCGGGCTGTCCTGGAACTCGCTCGGTAGACCAGGCTGGCCTCGAACTCAGAAATCCGCCTGCCTCTGCCTCCCAAGTGCTGGGATTAAAGGCGTGCGCCACCACCGCCCGGCTGCTGGAAGATTTTTATAAGTTACTTAAACTTTGAATTGTGTTTAGCTTCTTCAGTGTGGTACATTGTAGTGCCCATCCCATAGGTGGTCAACTGAAAATGCCTTTGCACAGTTGGAGACTACAGCAAGTATCCAGCACTGCTATTGTTGTCGGGTTCCTCATCATTTCTGTTCACTGATTGTAGCTATGCCTTGTGGGGCAGTAGAGGATGAATTCCCTCCCAGTTTACTTGACAGCGCTTGAGGCATTTGAAATAGCTTTGGTCCTTGAAGATATCTTCATTAATTTATTTGTTGAAGAAGTAAAATCAAATAGCTAAGGGCAGAGCCTTGAAGAACTAAGATTTTTTTCCCTAGGTTGATATCAATTATGCAATTACAATTATTTATATGCAGCTTTTGTTTTGAAACAGGGTCTTATGAAACCTAGGCTGGCCTCAGACGAACTCTGTAAACTGAGACTGGCTATGATTCCTGATTCTCCTGCCTCCACCTCTCAAGTACTGGAATGCTAAGGGTGTACTACCATGCATATTTAATTTAATTTAATTTAATTTAATTTACTTTTTGAGACAGGGTCTTACTCTGTGCCCATGGCTGGCCTGGAAAACCAGAGAAGAAGTTACTTTCGAATTTGTAGCAGTGCTCTTGCCTCTGCCTCTGCTTTTGATCAACCATGAATATTTCTAAATATATTATTTTAATTGCTCACTATTTCACAGGTTAAAATGAGAAGCCTTGTCAGGTACTCGTCAATGGAGGGATGGGTAGAAGGAGCATCTCCAGTGAACTTTGTCATCTGAGGGCCTAAGCTGCTCTGACCTAAGTCAGAAGAACCTAGAAGGAGCTTTAATGCTTTATCTTTTAACCTTCTGGGCAGGTGTTAGTAGATGTGCCATGTACCACCGACCGCCACTCCCTTCATGAGGAAGAGAACAACATCTTTCAGCGGTCAAGGAAGAAGGAGCGACAGATGTTGCCTATGCTGCAGGTGCAGCTTCTTGCGTGAGTGACATAGTTACAGAATCTCAGACATTAGGGTCTAGATCTTGACTGGGTAACTAGAAACCAAGACCATCATATATAAGAATCTTGGCTGGAAATTTGCTTGAAGGCAGTAGGCTTCATGAGTTGGTTTTTTCTAGAATAATAGCTACCGTACTTCATCATTTTACCCCCAGTGCCAGTGACTTGCCTTTTTTTTTTTTTTTTTTTTTTTTCTTTTTTTTGGTTTTTTGAGACAGGGTTTCTCTGTGTAGCCCTAGCTCTCCTGGAAGTCACTCTGTAGACCAGGCTAGTCTTGAACTCAGAAATCCACCTGCCTCTGCCTCCCAAGTGCTGGGATTAAAGGCATGCACCACCACTGCCTGGCACTTGCATATTTTTAAGAAGCAGATTTTGCCAGCTATCCTTAAATATTTGAGAAGCCGAGGCAGGAGAATAGCTTGAGCCTAGGAGTCTGGGTTATCCTAGGTGCTAACCTGGCCAACATAGTGAAACTATATTAAAGAAAAAAAGGAGACTACAGAGATGGCTCAGCAGTTAAGAGTACTATTTTCTCTTGCAGAGGACCAGGTCTGGTTCCCAGCACCCACATGGCTTCTCATAACCATCTGTAACTCCACTAGGGTGTCTGATGCCTCTTCTGATCTCCATGGGCTCCTGCACACATATGGTACATTCAGGCACACATATACACATAAAATAAAATAAGTAATAGATATTTTCTTAAATAAAAAAAAACTATTACATTTATTTATTTTAAAAAGATGCCAGGCATGGTGCATGCTTTTTTTTTTTTTTTTTTTTTTTTGGTTTTTCGAGACAGGGTTTCTCTGTGTAGCCCGGGTTGTCCTGGAACTCACTCTGTAGACCAGGCTGGCCTCGAACTCAGAAATCCGCCTGCCTCTGCCTCCCAAGTGCTGGGATTAAAGGCGTGCGCCACCACCGCCCGGCATGGTGCATGCTTTTAATCTCAGATTTTGGGAGGCAGACGCAGGAGGATCTCTGATTTTGAGGCCAGCTTGGACTACCTTGTAGTTTCAGATCAGCCAGGGATATATAGTGAGGCCTTGGGAGTGGGCTGGGGGGCGAGGAATGAATAGAAAAAGAGCAAAGAGAAAGAGAAAAGGAGGAAAGAAAGAGGAGAGAAAAGGGAGGGGGCTTAGGGGCTAGGGGTCTGTACAACTGAAGAGAATTCAATTGATAGCCAACATTAGGATTTAGTTCATAACTAGAATCAGGCTTGAAAGGGTCATTCTTTCTTTTTATTAGTTATAATTATGTGTATGCATGTGTGTCTTCATGTAGGTATGTGCACACTTGTATAGGTGCCCATGGAGGTCAAAGACTTTGGAGCCCCTGGACTTGGAGTTATAGGAAATTTTGACATGGGTGCTGGGTACTGAACTTGGGTCCCCCACAGGAGCAGTATGAGATCTTAACTGCTGAGCCATCTCTCCAGCCCCATCAAAGGATTCTTTAAAGGAGGGTTCGTAGAAGTAGGTGTGGTAGTATGTGCTTATAATCCCAGCAATTGAAAGGCTGAAGCAGGAGGATGGCAACTTGGAGGCTACTCTGTACTATATAATAGGGTCGTACCTCATAAAGTAAAGACAAAAGCAAGAACCAAGCAAACATACAAGGCTCCAAGAGGAAGGCCTTGTGCTACTCCACTGGGTAGTAGACCACCCTACCTATGTTCCTAGCCTGCACTGCTCTCAACTTCCGAGAAGTATACTAGTTATTTCTTTTTTTCTTGGTTTCAGGGCTGGACTCCTTGCCACCAAACCAGGAGGTCACGTTGTCTATTCCACTTGCTCTCTGTCACACTTACAGAATGAGTATGTGGTGCAAGGTACCATTGAACTTCTGGCCAATCAATACAACATCAAGGTTCAAGTTGAAGACCTGTCTCACTTCCGAAAGCTTTTCATGGACACATTCTGTTTCTTCCCATCCTGCCAGGTTGGGGAGCTGGTAATACCAAACCTCATGGCCAATTTTGGACCTATGTACTTCTGCAAATTGCATAGGGTGCCATAGTGTCACCCTGTTCCTGAAGTAGGAAGGTGATGACTCCATTGGAAGCATTGAAACTGAGGCTAGTGGCAGATGTATCCCAAGGCTGGTCTCCATCCGTTACATTTAAAGATAGTTGTAAAAAGCAGTAAGTAGAGACTGCTGCCCAGCTATGGATTATCAGCAGGTTTCTAACTCATACTGTCACTTCTGTCTCTTAGCCTCTAAGGCCCCTGCTCCATTAGAGATTAAGACAGAATCTGTGAATAAGCCCATAGTTTAAGCTGTAAACTCAGGAAGAAACATTTAGCCAATAAAGTGCTCTAAGGGTGAGCCTGCAGTTGGGGCCATCAGTCTAAGTTCTATTTTGTTTTTGTGTCAGCTGAAGCTGCCAAGCACTCTCTCCAAAGTACCCAACCCAGGTCTGTTTAATCAGCCAACAGGCCCACCAGCCTCCCCACGTGTCTCCATATGGCACATGGTCTAATTTAAGGAATAAGTAACTGAAACGGTTGAGCCTGTGGCTGATGATCCTCTTACAGTGAGGAAGCTTTCCTAAGCTGAGTGCCTCTGGCTCTCCTTCAGATGCAGCTGCAAAAGCTGCTCCTGGTACAGATTGGTTTTATATGTTTCTTCCTTTATTTCTTCATATAAGAGCAAGCGTTCTGTGAATTCCTGTATGACAGCTATGGAGCTGCTAGAGAGATGGTTGGGACTATGGGAAACAGTTGGGTTTCCTCATTTCAGAATGGCAACCTACTTCTTTTCACTCTCCAAGTACTTAGGAATTTCCTAACTTTTTTTTTTCTTTCAAATGTCTTGTTTTTATTTCTAGTCTGTGACCCAGTTCTGGTGCCTGCTTTGGCCCATCTCCAAATCCTTCAGAGTTCTTCCACATAGCAGGGCTTTACCTCACACCCAGTGTTTTGGGGTGACATTACATATGGTGTTGTATGCTGATTGTTTTGTAAGACTTGTCAAAACAAAGCAACTTTTAGTGCCAGGAAATAGTAAATATTGCTTATGGTCAACTGTGTGTGTGTGTACCTTGTGAATAACTTGAATATTTCTTGGCTTTTCCCACCTTCTTTATTCTTCCTTTATTACCGTCCTTTTTGTCTTTCATACCTTCCCTGTTAATCTTTGAGTATTAGAAGTATCCATTGAGAAGGATGTTAGCAAAGATTAAGACATCTCCTTTCTTGAGATTTGTATTATAACTAAGGACCCTGGAAGGCCTTCCAGACTTTAAGTCAAGTGAAGCTAGTAAAATAGAAGTGCAGAGAACTTGGCTGACATCTGAGTAAGACCCTCACCAGCCTCTATTCATGGCGTATTGTTGGGAGCCAACTCCTAACAGAAAGCGACTATCATCTTTACAGCCATCTCGAGCCATATACCCTGACAAGAGACTTGTTTTTCAACAGTCCACAACAGCTGAACACACTCTGATAAACATCTTGTTTTTCTCACATATCTTGCTGTTTAGTGCCCCCAGCTACAAGGCACACGTGGTATCCACACTACAAGACACATGACATAGTGCCTTCAGCTGTGCTTGTCCATGAGGACAAGACATGTGATAAAGGGTATAAATACCCAAGACTTCCTTTCAATAAACAGAAGAGACTTGATCAGACCCTCTGTCTTGTCTCCATTCTTCGCATCTCTTGCCCCTCCATCCCCACTCTCTCTCTTGCTAGACCCTGACCCTCGGACCGGAACAACAAAATGGGCCGGAACAAAGTGGCCCCCAACATGGGACAGAACTGATAGTTACAGCATATAATCGCTGCCTGCTGTTGAATCTGTACTTAGTATTTCTGAAGCTGAGAGACCTGTGGTGCCTGGGTTTCTGCCTCTTAGATATCCACTTGATGCTAAGTAGTAATCATTGAGGACAGGGTCTGCTGGCCCTTGGATCATGGTCTAATTGACTGACAGATTAGGTAAGAGAAACAAAACTACTGTATTAAACAGGGTTTTCTAGATGAATAGAACCAATAGCATGTGTATGTGTGTACACGCACACACACAAAGTATACATAGACATATGAATATGGGTTATAAGGGGGGTTTATTGAATTGGAAAGAGCCTGAGTAGCCCACCAACAGCCATTTGCATACTGAAGGGGCAGAAAACTAGGTTCCCAAAAATGCCTGAGAAGTTTCAATCCGACACTGAAGTTTGGAAGCTTCTTGGAAAGTTGCTGCTATTGAATCAGTGTTAAGAACTAAAGAATTGGTCTGATGCTTAGTGGGCGCAATGACAGTAGGTGGTATCACTTGGAGCAGAAAGAGACTTGCTGGTTGGAGAGTTGCCTTCCCCTACTTACCTTCATCATCTGGGCAGTTTGCCCTTTTGAGGGTCCCACTCATATTCAGGATGGATCTTTTCCTCACTAGACAGTGTCCCATGTGCCAGTCCTCTTGAAACATCCCTAGAGGCATACAAATGTGTTTCACTAGTCTGAGGCATCTCTTAATCCAGTCATATTGACAACTCAGACCAACTTTTACAACAACTTCAGAAAATGGTTTGTCCTCTGTAATTGGACCTACCCTGCTCTCTAACTCAGTCACTACAGTGCTAAGGGGGAATTCACGAGAAACTCATATGTGCATGTCAGCGCACCTCTGAAGGGTGTTCATAGCAGTCCTGCTCACAAGCAAAGCCCACACACAGTCCACAGGTCACTGTGCAAGAAACTGGATGGATAAACTGGATATTCACACAATGGAATGTATGATGTATGATCTTATTTTATCTTGCAATCCATCAATGTGCCGCGTAATGAGTTTTGTATTTAATAATATAGCCATAATCACCAAGAGATATTGAAAGTAATTCTATCCTTAAATGTTACCTTCTGGTCTTTGTTCTCAATCACTACTTTTATTTCTAGTCTCAGATAATAGCTGATCTGCTTTCTATCACTATGGTTGGAAGATGGAGTTGATTTATAACTAGATGAGAGTTTCACCTTTATCTGGACCACTGGACTTTTGGTATGTCACTTTGAATAAGATAAGAGGATTAGGGTTATTTAAAGTCTAAAGATCCTGTGGTGCCCCCAAGATGTTACTGTGGGTTTGCACCTGGTCTAACCGGTTAGGTGCTTTCAGCTTACTTACTTCCCTCAGGGTATCTTAAAAGCTTCCTGGGAACTTCTGATCTGAACTTTCCCAAAGCTGGGATTCAACCATAGCAAAAATCCTTAATGATGTGTGGTACATGTCTGTTAAGTGTAGCACTTGGTAGGTAGAGGAAGGAATAGCAGGAGTTCAAGGTTATCCTTAGCAACTCAGTAAATTCCAGTCTGCCTGGGCTGCATGAGACCCTGTCTCAAAGAACCAAAACCCAAACCAAACCAAAATAGCAGGGCTAGACCCAGATGGTGGGGGCACATGCCTTCAGCCTCAGCACTCTTTCAATCCCAGGCAGAGGCAGGCAAATCTCTTGAGTTCGAGATCAACCTGGTCTGCAGAGTTGAGTTCCAGGACTGCCAGGGCTACACAGAGAAGCCCTGTCTTGAAAAACAAGCAAATAAACAGATACAGGGCTAGAGCACTTACCAGGGCTACACAGAGAAACCTTGTCTTGAAAGACCAATTAATATGCTAATAACAGTTTCATGATATGAGTGGAAGTATTAACATGCTTATTTAATGTTTTGTTCAAAGAAATTACAAGAATTACTTATAGCAGTGGTTATATTTGTTAAACATAAAACTAAGTTTTTAAAAAAAGAAAAAAACAAATAATGAATGAATACAGGGTGAGGGAATATGGCTCTGTGGTAAAACACTTATCTGGGATGTATATGGTCCTGAATTTAGTCTCCACTGTGCAAAAACAAAAATAAGCAGCCAGGTGGTGGTATATGCAGTCTACAGTCTTCCAAGGCAGAGGCAGAGTGATCACAGACAATTCAAGGCCAGCATGGTCTATACAATGAGTTTATAAAGTGAGACTTTCTCAAAACAAAAACTTCAAAACAACAGACAACAGCAAACCCCTTGGAGTGTGGTTTATGTGGGGAACTTGCATATAGGTCATCTCTCAAGTAGTGGGTGCTTGCCTGTGCCTTTTTCTGTCTGTCCTTTCTTATTAAAGGCTTAAGTGATCTGTGAAGTCTGTTAAGTCATGCAGCCTGACCTTGGGAAATGTCTGAATACATAAATGGAATCACATAGCACATGACATTTGTGTTTGTCTGTGTTGTCTGAAGTCTGAGATTCATGATGCTGTGTTGCTGCTTTCTTCCCACAGGCACACCATGCTCCCTTTGCTCACTGGTTGGTGGGTTCTCATTGCTTTCACTTTTGCCTGTCATCAGTAACACTTCTGAGAACCTTTATATACATGACTTTAAGTGTTCACAGTTTTTTCTGAGTAAATATTTAGGGTTAGAGTTGGTGAGTTATGTGGCTAATGTATATTTTATTTAAAATTTATTTTAGAAGTGTTAGCGCACACCTTTAATCCCAGCACATGGGAGGCAGAGGCAGGCGGATTTCTGAGTTCAAGGCCAGCCTGGTCTACAGAGTGAGTTCCAGGACAGCCTGGGCTACACAGAGAAGCTCTGTCTCAAAACACAAACAAAAAAAAAATCAAGATTAATTATTAATAATGTGCCTGTGTGGGTATGTGCACATGAGTGCAGGTACCCTCTCAGAGATCAGTAGATGGTTATCAGGTCCTGGGGCTGGAGTTAACAGATGATTGTCAATAGACTTGCACACAGGCAGAAACACCTGTACACATAAAATAAATCTTCCAATCAATAAATTATCAAATGAGTTAAATAGTTTCCAAAATAAGCAATATAAATGATTAATATGTTTTTTAAGTGTTCAACATCCTTAGCTATCAGGGAAATGCAAATTGAAAGCATATTAAGCATTATATGTAATTTTAAAGTAAAGGAAAAACAAACTACATCAAGCAGTTCATGATGGTACTTTATTTTAATGCCATCACTCAGGTGGTAGAGCAGGCAGATGTTCAAGGCCAGTCTGGTCTAAATAGTGAGACCCTGCCAAAATAAAAAGAGGCCATCAGATCCCCTAGAACCAAAGTTACAGAGAGTTGTGAGCACCCATGTAAGTTCTGAGAATAGTACCTGAGTCTTCTGGAAACGCAGTCAGTATTATTAACCAGTAAACCATTGTTCCAGCCCAGGCTGCCTTTTAACTAACTGTGTAGCTGAGGATGCCCTAGAGCCTTTGCCTTTGCCTCCCTGGTATTGAGGTTACAGATGTGCTTGCCATGCTTGCCTTTCCAAGTCTGGCTCTTCATCTTTTCCCTCACACTTTCAGTCCCTATTTCAGGGTCTTTGATCCATTCTAAATTGATTTCTGTTCAGAGTGAGCAAGAGATCTAGTTTCATTCTCCTGTATATGGATATCCATTTTTCTCAGCACCATTTGTTGAGGATGCTGTTTTTGATGCAATGTGTACTTTTGACCAAGTCTATCAAAAATTAGGTAGCTGTCAGGGATGGTGGCTTATGCCTTTAATCCCAGCATTCATTGGGCATAGACAAGTAAGTGGATCTCTGTGAGTTTGAATACAACCTGGTCTACATATCAAGTTTCAGGACAGCCAGGACTATACGGTGAGACCCTATCTCAAAATAAGTTATCAGTGGCCTCAGCTGCCTGGGTTTCTTTCTAGGTCTTCTTTTTCCCTCCCTCTTCCCTTCTCCCTCTCGCCCCTGCTCGGTCTGGCCCAAAGGTTTATTTTTATTTATTATATAAATAAATAAACACTGTAGCAAACTTCAGACACCCCATAAGAGGGCATCAGCTCTCATTACAGATGGTTGTGAGCCACCATGTGGTTGCTGGAATTTGAACTCAGGATCTCCAGAAGCGCAGTCAGTGCTCTTAACCACTGAGCCATCTCACCAGCCCCATTTTCTAGGTCTTCAATTCTGTGGAAGCAGTGTTTCTATCTGGCTTAGATGAGAAGTCATGAAGTACCTCTGCCTGGCAGGTGCCTTGAGCTGACTGAAGGTGAAGCTGAGCCAAATGGAGAAAGGCAGAACTGAGCAGAGAGCTGAGAATCTGATGAGGTCACCCTCATGCTGGTCTTTTTCACTTCAGCTAATTTAAGCCAACTGACTGACAGGAAATATTGATAAAATACAAAGACCCTAGTGTTCTTCAAAGTGTTGAGAATAGAATCACACTCAGGTGGTTGTTAAAGATATTGCTACTGTGGTTGAGATGGCTCAGTGGTTAAGAACACTGGCTGTTTTTCTAGAGGACCAGATTCCATTCCCAGCACCCAGATGATGGTTCCTAACTGAGTAATCCCAGTTTCAGGGGATCTCCTGAGGCACCAGGCACACATGTACACAGGCAAAACACCCATACACATAATTTTAAAAACTTACTACATTGGCCCAGCATTAATTGATGCAGGGTTTTTGTTTTTGTTTTTTCTTTCTTTCCCCTGCTTCATTCCCACCCCCAAATTACAGACGGGGTTTCTCTGTGCATCTCTGGCTGTCCTGGAACTCAGTTTATAGACAAGGCTGGCTTCAAACTCAGAGATCTGCTTGCCTATGACTTTCTGGGATTAAAGGCGCACACCGTCGCTGCTGCCACCACCATCAAAATAAACTCTATCTTGAGAAGCGACTGGGATATGAACCAAAGGAGTCTTTGAGGCTACACAGTCTATAACTGCACGGTTCATTTACACAATCCATTGGACAGTGCCCAGCTATAATATGCTGACATAGCCATAGGTCCTGGAAAAGTCCAGAATGATGAATACTCAGTTGCATCCCAGCAGTTAAGGCACTGGAAGTTTTGGGAAGAAAGAGGAGTGGCTGGCCTCAAGGCAGACCAGAAAATTTTGAGAAATCCTCCAGGAGGAAGAGAAACTTCAGCCAAGCCTGGAAGTAAATCTAGTACATTATAGAGGAATTCATGCACACACTACAGTCACTTGAACTATGAATCCTAACTATGCCTTTACAGTTCTCATTTAACTTGGATTTCTGTTTTAACTGCTAATTAATGGTTATTGTTATAACTTCAAATAATAACCTATTATTTTCTGTCTGTTTTGTGTTTTTTTGAGGCAGGGTCTCTTCTATGTAGCCTTGTTCTACTTACTATGTAGGGCAAGCTGATCTCAAACTCGAGGACCTTGCCTCTTGACTCCTGAGTGCTGTGATTAAAGGTGTGTGCCACCACCTCCCAGCTCATTCTTGCTTAGGGCTCTCCATAGCATCCTGGGGAAATCACCTTGGTTCCTTCTGCTGTCTTATGCTGATTTTCTTTTCCTGTTTGTCTTTTCTTTTTCTTGTTTTTGTGTTTTTTTGTTTTGTTTTGTTTTGCTTTTTTCAAGACAAGGTTTCTCTGTGTAACCTTGGCTGTCCTGGAACTCACTCTGTAGACCAGGCTGGCCTTGAACTCAGAAATCTGCCTGCCTCTTGGAGAAGAGTGAGTTTGCTAGGCAGTATGTATTGTAGATTGGGGTTTTGGTTAGAGGGAAAAGCAAACAAACAAACAAACACACAGAAGTGTTGAGGAAATAGGCCAAGGGAAGTCTGTGCAAAATAACAGTGGAACCTCAAATACTGAGGGAGTCAGGCTGAGGATTTTCCGGCTCTACCCTCATGTAGGTGCTCACTGGTCTGTCAGAACCATCACATACAGACACACATGCTGCTTCAAGTTAGAACCAGATATGAGAGCATCTTCTGGAGCAAGTGACTTGTTTCCCTTAGATGTTTTTGTTGTGACAGGTGTTCCAAGTATTTATTGCAGCTATGACAGGATCCAGACAAATCAAAGGTATGGCCACAGAGAATGCAGACTGATGGTGTAAGAACAGTCCAGTCACTGGAGGCTACCGAACCAGAGAGGAGAGGGCAGGTCCCACGGCTAGAGGTCAAGAGCTTCTTGAAACACTGAGTCACACTGAAGGTGACTGGAACTTGTGGGAGAGCAGGGCCTGAGTTTCTTGAGAGAATCTTGGTAATTGGAGAAACTCTAGTCAGCATTTTAAGTGTCCTGTAAGGATCACTAACCCCTTTCTTCCTTTGCTCTGTCTCTCTTTATCACCCCTTTTCTTCCCTCCCTCCCTCTTTCCTCCTTCCCTTCTCCATTTCTTTTTTAAAAATTTACCTTAAAAGTAAAATGAAAGGACATGATTCTTTAAACTCAATTTATTCACTTATACATCAATTTACACATCATAAGTCAAGGTCTAAATTGAAGGTGTTTTCTTCTCCCAATACTGGGAACTCGTGTTTTTGCTGCTTGAGAAAGCTAACAAAGATAAGAGAATTCAAACAGTAGTTATACCCTTGGGGCTGTACTTAGGAAACCAAGATTGTCTTTGAAATCCTTCTCCACAATTTCAAAAGAAAAGGTTTTACTGAAAGTCGTCTTTCCAATGTCTTTTTTAATTTGTTTTTTTGTTTTGTTTTGTTTTTTTTTGTTTTTTGTTTTTTGAGACAGGGTTTCTCTTGGTAGCCCTTTCTGTCCTAGAACTCACTTTGTAGACCAGGCTGGTCTTTAATTCACAGAAATCCATCTGCCTCTGCCTTCCAAGTGCTGGGATTAAAGGCATGCGCCACCACCACCCAGCTTTTGTTTTTTGTTTTTTGTTTTTTTGTTTTTTTGGTTTTTTTTTTTTTTTTTTTTTTTTTTTGCCAATGTCTTTAAAAAAAAAAAAAAAAACCTTCTCCCAGTGGGCTGGTGAGATGGCTTATTAGGTCATGGTGTTTACTAGTTATCCTGATGATTTATTTGGTCCTTGGCCCTAGAAGGAGAGAACTCCACAGCATTGTTCCTCTGACTCTACATGCATGGGGCAGGCACCTGACACACACAAACAAGTATATGTAACAACAAAACAAACTCCAAAACATCTAAAAAAGTTGAGTTTTTATATTTTTTAAAAATCTTTAAAACCTTTATGTGCATCAGTGTTTTGCCTACAATGTCTGTATGTCTGTGTGAGGGTGTCAGATCTTGGAGTTACAGTTATGAGCTGCCATGTGTGTGCTGGGATTTGAACCTGGGTTCTCTAGAAGAGTAGTCAGTGCTCTTAACTGCTGAGCCATCTCTCCAGGCCCCATGTTGTCATTTTTCTATTGCCGTGATAAACTACCTATGGCCAAGGTATCTTACAAAACAGAGTTTCATTGGCCTTACAGAGGTCAGAGGCTGTGATACCAGAGCAAAGGCATGACTAAAGGCACTTAGAATAGGCTCTGAGTGCTCACAACCTGTTTGGCAAGCACAAAGCAGAGTGAGCTAACAGGATGATGAGAGTCTTTTGAAACCTCAAAGCCTGCTCCCAGTGACACTCTTCCTCCAGCCAGGCCACCATCCCTAACCCTTCCTAAACAGTTCCACCAATTAGGGACCAAGTATTCAAATATGCGCCCAATGGGGCGCATTCTCATTCAAAGTTTCTGTGTCTCTGTCCTCTCTCCTCTTCCATCTCTCCCACTCTCCCAGTCCCTCTGAGTGCTAGGATTTCAGGCATAAGCCACCGTGCCAGGCCTGATTTGTGAAAACTATTTTCCCAGATAAGTTCTCCATATATCATTGATCTACACACAATCTACCATGAATATATTATCTGTGGAATACAACGTGAACAAGTAATAATATTCCAGTAGGACTTTTAAAGCATGAAAATATGTGCTTTTTTGCATGTCTGGGTTTCAAAAACTGTTTTGCCACCTACAAGCTATCTCCCAACCCATCTTGATAGCTTGGCATGTGAGCTGGCTCATCACAGTGATGCCTCCAGCTCACAGTGAAAACAACGCTTCAAGATCAAAGTGTTTCTCTAATTCACTGCCATTGCTGTGGCTCATTTTCACACACACTACTCTGTTATTTAATGACACATGGCAAGTAGTGTTCTAAGGACTTTAAACATTGGCTCATTTAGTTCTTATGGCCAAATAGTTCACTTTTTTTTGTTTTTGTTTTTGTTTTTGTTTTTTTGACACAGGGTTTCTCTGTGTAGCCCAGGCTGTCCTGGAACTCGCTCTGTAGACCAGGCTGGCCTCGAACTCAGAAATCCGCCTGCCTCTGTCTCCCAAGTGCTGGGATTAAAGGCGTGCGCCACCACCGCCTGGCTCAAATAGTTCACTTTTACAGTTGAGGAAACCAAGTATTGAATGTTTAAGAGACTGATCTCACAATTTCAATTAAGTTACAGAAACTCTTGGTGTAGACCAAGCTAATCCTCCTCCTCCCTTCTGAGTGCTGGGATTAAAAGCAGGTGCCACCATCTGGCCCCAGATGTAACATTTTAAGTAAGGTGGGCATGGTGGCTCACTCATAGTTCAACCACTTGGGAGGCTAAGGCAGGAGGATTGCTGAAAGTCTAAGGCCAGCCTGGGCTACACATTGAGTCATTTGGTTCAGAGTGAGACACTTTCTCAGAGAGAGAAAGAAAGAGAAAGAGAGAGAGAGAGAGAGAGAGAGAGAGAGAGAGAGAACAAAAACAAAAACCATTTTCTGTATGTGCAAAGGTAGCACAGCTTAAAAAAACAGGACAAGGAAAACAGATGAGGGCATGGCATGACTGATAGATTTCCAGTCTCATGGCTAGCTTTTAATAACAGTTGTAGTCTGTGTCTGTGGCAGACATGGAGACAGGATTGAGGCTTCCCACAGAGTAGGCGGTTTTCATCCATGCTCCTAGTGAGTTTGTGCTCCTCAGTCACTCATCTGAGCAATGGCATTTAGTAGTCTACCTCCCACTTCCCCTTTCCTTCCATGACAGATTCCTATTGTGTGGTACAGGCTGGCCATAAACTTGCTATGTAGCCCAGGCTGGTCTTGAACTCACAATACTCTAGTTTCAGTCTTGTGAGCATTGTTGGGAGGACAGGTATAGATCATTATATCCAGTTAAGCTAGTGTTTTGTTGTTTGGTTTTTCGAGACAGGGTTTCTCTGTATAGTCCTGGCTGTCCTGGAACTCACTCTGTAGACCAGGCTGGCCTCAGACTCAGAAATCTGCCTGCCTCTGCCTCCCAAGTGCTGGGATTAAAGGCGTGCACCACCACCACCCGGCTTTAAGCTAGTGTTTTTGTAAGAAGATTGTTGGTTTTATTGTGTCTGTGGGTTAGCTGGTGGTTCTGCTAGCTCATTTGGGCTTAGTGAGATTCAGCCTCGTGTCTGTAGCTCTGACTGCTTGGCTAATCTGTGCTGTGTAAGGAGCTGAGCAGGTATAACGGCTCTCACTAGGCTCTGCTAAACTCTCCATTGAGGAAGCAGCAACAAGATGCCACCCACAGGCTAGAACAAATACCTGCTGAACGCCAAATCGACACCTTGATCTACACTTCCCACGTTCTTAAGAACTGTAAGGAAAGTTTTCTTCTTTGTAAATTACCCAACCTTAGGCATCTTGTTAGAGTAGCACAGACACTAATACGAGAACTTCCAGTCTCGTATGTAAAGTAAGAGTCACATGCAGAAGCACTGTCAGCGTGGGCTGCTTCCAAGTCACAAGGCACTGTTGGGTCTTTAGACTCAGTCTGGGACCTTCCAGCACCTTTCTGAGTTTGGAGTTTGATTTCTGTGCTGTAGTGATTGTGAAATGTCTCCAATAAAGCTGGGAGTAGTGGCTATAATCCCAGCACTTGGGAGGTGGAGGCAGGAGGCCCAAAAGCACAAAATCATCCTGAACTACAATGTGGTGGGCTATATTATATAGCCCAGGCTGGTCTTAAACTAGTGAGCCCTCTGCCCATGCCTCCTAAGTGGTAAGAGTACCCCAGCACTACCAGAGAACAAGTTCACAGAAATGAAAGGGAGAAGAACAATTTACACACACACATGCCCATTGTAGTGGCTCATGCCTTTAATCCTAGCACTTGGGAGGTAGAGGCAGGTGGATTTCAAAGTTTGTAGGCCAGCCTGGTCTACAAAGTGAGTGTCAGGACAGCCAGGACTACACAGAGAAACCCTGTCTCTAAAAGCCAAAAAGCAAAACAAAACAAATGAAAACAAACCAAACCAAAAACCCCCAAACCCTCCCCCAACTCCCAGAACAAAGATTTCAAAACCTTCTGGAATATGCACAGCTGACTTTTTGAGGGGCTCTCTTATCCCTGGGTAAACAGACTTACCTCTCCCCACCTCCAAGGGAGCTTAAGGAAGTATTAACCTGTGTCCTCAGTTGTTATTTGAGACACACATGACTTGACTCAAGGTCATCAGTTAATTAGGGAAGGACTCTGATCTTGTTCAGAGAAGCCACCAGGATCTATTGTGGTGTTGTATGAAGGAATGGAGGGGGTGTGAGGGACTTGCATTTCTGGATCCCACAATGCTGTGCTGTTGCCTCACCTCACAGCTACTTTCCAAGGTACAGAGCCTTGGAACCCTCTCCCCAGTGAGTGTCTCATGAACCTGCTCTTCCATTCCAGGCTTCATGCTCCAAGCTTGCATGGAGCAAACCTCCTCCACTCTGCCTTCTCCCAAACAGTTGCATCACATTCAGAAAGGAGATAGCATTTATCAGACCCTTATCACTGGTGAAATGCTAATGCAATCTCCTTCCTTCCGTGAACTAACTTGTTTAATGTTCACAGAACTCTTTGATTATGTATTATCCCTGTTTCACAGTGAAGGAAAGAGGCAGAAGAGGGTAATGTGATTTGAGTCATGGTAAATAGTAGATTTAGGGTTTGAATCCAGGCAGTCTGCTTCTTGAGCGTGAGCCTCTCAAACCAGAAAATCCCTCTCAGTAGGACTCTATTTTTCTAACAATAGCAATACTAATTTTTGCTAATAGTGTGGGTAGCTACATGCTGGACTATAATGGCTCTGTTATATCCACTAATTTCTTATACAAGTGCTAGAGTGTTGAGAGGTATTTTTATCTTTATTTTACAATTAAGGAAACTGAGGCTCAGAAAAATCATGCAAGGAGGGATAATAGGCAATCTAACTCTAGAGTGCTATATGCAGAGTTCCTGGCTTTCCAACCCAAGGGCCGGAATCCAGGAGTCTCTGGATTTATGCAGCATGATCTTTTAGTTGGGTGGTGTTTGGTTTGGTTTGGTTTTGGGGTTTTGGAGACAGGGTCATGCTATATTTAGGTTTCAGGCTGACCTTGAGTTTGAAACCCTCTATCCTAAGTGTTGGGCTTATAAGGCTGCACCACCATGTCCTGTTTTCCAAGGCTGCCATCAGGTCTGGATTTATTTCCATTTCCCTGATTCACAATGGACTGTCATTCAGTAGCAGGGGTCAGTGGAAGACCGAATTACAGAATCTGAGAAAATGAAATGTATCAGGGGGGATCCTCTCTCACAGGGCACCTACCAGATCCTCTACACAAGACTTAGCCAGCCCAGAGCTTGCTGTTCAGTCCTCCAAATCCACTCTTACCTCCACTCCCACCTCTTTTGTAAAGTAAATCCAATTTAATATGTTCCCAGGGAATTCACTGCTTAGAGAAGCCATCATTACAGCAAGCACAAAGGGGTGCTTTGTAAATGGAGTCCCTAAGGCAGCAGGCAGCAGGACAACAAACTGGGCCACTAGGGCTAAGAAATGACCACCCTCCCAATCACTATCCCTAGAGGCATTGCAGGCACACCCAGCTAAATCACTCTGAAAACAAGAAGTAAAAAGTAATGATGTAGTTTTCCTTTACAATGAAAAGAAAGCCCAGTGTGGAGTGTGGTTGCTCACAACTTTAATCCCAGCACTTAGGGGAGAGGCAGAGACAGGTGATCTCTGTGAGTCTGGGGTTTGGGGGCAGAGAGAGAGAGAGATGAGAGAGAGAGAGAGAGAGAGAGAGAGAAGGAGAGGAGGAGGAGAAGAGAGGAGAGAGAGAGATTGACTTTAATGACAGAAACTCATAGGCTCCTGACACTCTACGGTATGCATAATTACCACCCCTATCAGATTCAAAGGTAAAGAAACCCAGGGACTCTTGAGTTTCCATTCAGAGTTCTGGGACACTCTACCCACAGTTCCTCACTTCCAGAGGCAGCAGTGGCAACACCAGCCTTACTGGTTGAAGCACCTGCTTTGAATAAGACTGGAGTCTGAATCTTCATTGCAGCCACCAGTAGACTCAAAAAAGCCATTTAACCCTTCTTGTCCTCAAGTTACCTCACTAGTAAAGTGCAAGTAGACATGCCTTTCTCACAGGATTTCTAGATGGATAAATGAATCACTAAAATTCTGCGACAGGAATCTAGCCACAATTAGGGTGTGCATAGCCCTAATTTACGGCCCCCAGTAATGGACACCAGATCGACAGAGAGGACTCTGGTTCAGACAAAGTTGTTGTTTCTTGGGTGTGGCCCTGGAGAGGATGAGCTATGGGGAGAGTCTGTGTGAAGTGGATGAGGAAGAAGGCGTGGGTAGAGCGCCCAGAGTAAAAAGAATCAACGTCTGGAGGATGGGTAGAAAAAGAGAGGCCACCTGGTGGACACCTCAGAACTTCCTGCAGTCCAGAGCCCAGGTGAGATGGACATCCAGCTCTGCATGCACAACCCCGACAACTTTCGGCTCCTCAGGAAAAATGATGATGAGACGTTGCTAAGGTCCACTGCACCCGGTCTGTTCTGTTAGCCGGGTTTTCCGGGAGAGAGTTGAAGCTGTGGGGTGTATAGGGCGTAGACGTGGTCAAGGGCCAGGTCAAAGGAAACCAGCTGCTAGGGTGATTTCGAGGGCGCCCACGTGGAGCTCAGCTGCCTTAAAACGCTGGCACGCCGGGAACCAGGCCAGCAGGGGGCCAGGCTTGACCTTGACCGTTGGAGCTGCTAGCTTGGCTCTCGCTGCCGGGCAACGGCGCGCTCCCCGCGGGCCCGCGGCTGCGCCTGCCTCTCCCTCAAGCGGAATCGCAGGCGATCCAGGCCGGGTTTTGCAGCGGAGCTGTTGGCTTGCGCGTGCCGAGTCCTCTCGGGTGGCTGTCGGCTGCTGGAGATCATGGTGCTGAGCGAAGTGTGGACCGCGCTGTCTGGACTCTCCGGGGTTTGCCTAGCCTGCAGCTTGTTGTCGGCGGCGGTGGTCCTGCGATGGACCAGGCGCCAGACGGCCGGGGCGCGGTGACCAGGGCGCGGCAGAAGCAGCGAGCCGGCCTGGAGACCATGGACAAGGCGGTGCAGCGCTTCCGGCTGCAGGTGAAGGCGGGCGCGGGGCCTGGGGTGGGCTGGCGTGGGGAGCACAGCGTGGGCAAGGCAGCGCCTTCAACTGCCCGGACGCCAGAGGGCCGGCTGGCAGGCAGCGCAGATGTGAGCCCCGGAACAGAACCCCCCTCCTCGAGCTAATGCATTCCGTACTCTTTCTGCGCCAGGTGCAGCGCAAGGGGAAACGGCAAAGAAAAGGACAGGTGGTGGAGGCTGGGCGCTGTACTGGGTCAAAGAGGAGCTTTGTCCGGCCCAGAGAATCTCCATAACCGACTATGAAAACGCTGGGAGGTCGGGGGGGGGGGGGACCGTTAGCATAAGAATCAATAGAATTCATTAGGGTTTAGGACTTTGGAATCATAGAGTGATGACCCAAGATGTAACGTCAATGGCCCAGGGCTTAAAGTTCATGTTTGCTAATTTGTACATAGGGATCTTAAAAGAGGGGTGAAAATAGACGCCTATGTGCACAAGGGAGTTAGTGGCCAAGCCCCTTTAAGTCTTCCAGGTTTTTGCCGCCCACATATTAAACACCTCGCAAACCCTTCTATGAGCATCTTTCCAGCGGCTTCTCTGGGTGTCCCGGTCAACAGGCTTCTCTTCTCCCCATTGCCCTTTGGACATTTCAGTGTGTACCTTTGGAGGATGTGAGAAAAGAGTCGGTGGGAAGGAGGGGCTTTTCCTCCTGTGGTATGAAAACACTGATTCCAGTTAGAATCCCAAATACTGAACTCTAGATGTGCCTATGTGCTGAAGGATAGAAGAGTTGCTGTGGGTATCTGTGGGATCTGACAGGTAGCACGAGATCCCAGATAATGAGGACAGCAGGAGTCGTTTAGGTGTTTCTGGGTCAGTATCAGGGAGGAATGCAGGTGAAAACTGCATTTGGCAGGTCCTCAGTTGCCTCAATTGAGTGAGTTTTGAGGAAGAGCTGCAACTAAGTGTGCTGTAGAACTCTAGTTCATAGCAGTGGAGAGCAATTAGAAGGACTGGTCTCTGGATACCCAGGTGTGGTCCTGAATGCCCTCAAAACTTTGGCTGGCTGTTAATACTTTAAATTACTCCCTCCCATCACAAAGTCCAGTGTGCATCTTAAGTCTCTATTGAAATAAAAGTCTATCTGGTTCCAGCCTACTCAGGCGGTGTTTGGAGTTGGCTCCTCCTAGGTTGGGAGGTTCTGATCCCACATTGGCTACCTCCTCTACTTGAGCTCAGGTTCTTTGGTTATTCTATGGTGGCACCAAAGATCTCAGGATCTTCATGCTGATCCTAGGCTAGGCCTGGGGAGCCTTGGCTGCTCCTCCATGTCCTTCTGTGCTGCCAGCTTTTAGCACAGCTTGGGGAGCACGGGAATCTGCCCACAGTTCCTGCCTACGGGAAGGAATACTTCTAGCCATAAGGAATCCTTTTGGCTGGGAGGCTGGGAGGCTGGGAGAAGGCTGGGTCTTCCTGCATTTCAATTTCACCTCCCCAATTTCTTCCAAAATAATTGCCCTTCATTCTCTTAAAAAAAACCAAAGAATTTTCTCTCCTTCTCTCTCTCTCTCCTCTCTCTCTCTCTCTCTTTCTTTCTTTCGTCTTTTTTTCAAGACATGGTTTCTCTGTTTAGCCTTGGTTGTTCTAGAACTTGCTCTGTAGACCAGGCTGGACTTGAATTCGAAGCGATCCACTTGCCTCTGCCTCCCAAATGCTAGGATTAAAGGTGTGTTCTGCCACCATCACCTCCACCCCCACCTGGCAAGAATCTTTTTTCAGAGGATGTTTTAGAGCAGAAGTTTTGGCTCAAAAATATAAAATGCTTTTTACGTAACTTCCTGGAGCCAAGATTTAGCCTCAGACACCAAATTTAGCTTTTTCAAGAAGGGAAACTACCTTTGGAGTTTCAGGGGCTGGAAGCCAAAGGAGTCTCTGTAGTGGTTTTGCTTTTTTTTTTTTTTTTTTTCTTTGTGTCTTAAACAGGGTGCCATGCTTCCTAGCCTGGCTTTGAACTCAAAATATAGCACAGGATACATTTGAACTCCTGGTTCTCTTGCTTCAGCCTCCACGTGCTGACAAGACAGCACTCATTTTTCTCTGTGCTTTTTAGCAAGTAGAAAACATGTTCATATTCATATTTTTGTTCAGTTCTCCACTACCTTGCTATCCAGACTGAGTTAGAGACCCACTCAAGAGGCCCTCCCATTTCAGCCATTGATATCTGGGACTTCAGGTTTGGCCTGCCATACTTGACTAAGGGTTCTTGTAGACCTTATGGGGGTGCTTAGGAGGTAGGATTTTGTTGTAATATCAGCTCAGCCTTGGGTTCAGCCCTTCCCTTCTTCACTCCACAGAACTCTCCTGCCAGTCTCTGGTTTCCTTGAAGAAGAGAGGGGTGGTACCTGAGGCTGCCTCTGAAGTCTCTCTTCTAGTGCTTTCTCAACCTATCCCTGAATAGCAAGGGGTACCTGGGGAGATTGGACCCTGTGTGCTGGGAGGACAAGCAGTCTGGTTCTTCTGATAGATACTATACAAGTTAACTGTGCCAAGGTAGTCACAAGCTGGATGGCAGTAGGACATGGGCGTCTCTGAGTCATATCAGTTCACACAATGGTTCACTTTTCCAGACTCTGGAGCAGCTCTAGGGAGAGGTGTATTTCTGGTCACTGTCAAACAATGGAAGCTTATCAGCAACAACCTTTCCCGTACTTTCCCCAGATGCCCCCTGAGTGAGCTTTTTAAAAAATACTACTTTTTACTTTTTTCTTATTTGTATGAATGTTTTGCCTACATGCATGTTTGTGTACCATGTGCATGCCTGGTACCTACAGAGGCCAGAAGGGCATCAAATCCCCTGAAAATGCAGTTGTAGAAGGTTGTAAGATACCATGTGGGATTGTGGGAACTGAACCCAGGTCCTCTGGAAGAGCAGACAATACTACAAACTTCTGAGCCATTTCTCCAACCTCTCTCCCCCATTGTTTCTATGCTGCAGACAAGAACCAAAAGAAATAGACTATTAGCTGGAAGAGATGTCACAAAACATGACTCCTGCCCCAGGGCCTTTGCACATGTGGTTTTGCTGGTCTGTCTCATGCATTTTCTTGGGAAAAGTTCACTGATCTTACAACTCACTCTCCCTTCACCAGATCCACTGTGGCTCTGTGTCCTGGCCTTTTCCAAGCCTTCCTGGCATGCTTCTTTGGAATGATTCTATTGCTGAACTGAAAGTATGGTTCCACCATTGAGAATATCTTCACCGTCACTGTGAGCAAGTGGAGCTAGCTAAAAACAGAACAAAAGAGATAAAAACCATGAGAGAAAAGGAGACAACCAAGGGTCTGAAATTAGGACAATAGATTGTTTGAGAGAGGAAGAAACAGTTGAGAGATGAGCAGTGCTTACAAGATAGGTACAGGAGCTCCTTCTTAAGAAACGCCTCCATACTTGGTGGCCATACAGTTAGCTGGAGGAAATGAGTACCTGGCTGTCTGTTTCCCATGCAAAATCAAGCTCCCTAATATTCACAGACTGGTCTCTCTTCGTGCAGACTTACTTTGGTGATATGGGAGAGAAATGATGTCTCAATTGCCTGATGCTAACTGAAGATTTAAAAGTAGCTGTTAGGAAGCGTGTCATCTGCTGTCAACAGGAAGGCACTGGAAAGAAGGGAAGCTTGTGTGAGAATGGGGGTTGTCCTCAAGTTTCTGTTGCTGTGAAGAGACCGTGCTGTGCACCATGGCAACTCTTTTATTACTGTGTTTTGTCCTAGAGACAGGGTTTTTCCGTGTAGCCCTGGCTGTCCTGGAACTCCCTCTGTAGACCAGGCTGGCTTAGAACTCAAAGATTTGCCTGCCTCTGCTCCTGAGTACTGGCACTAAAGGCAGGCACCACCACCACTGGCAACTCTTATGCAGGAAAGAATTTAATTGGGGTGGATTTCCAGATTCAGAGGGTTAGACCATTATTGTCATGTCATGGCAGACATGTTGCTGGAGAAGTAGCTGAGAGATAGGCAGGCAGCAGGAAGAGGGAGACACTGGGCCTAGCCTGAGCACTTGAAACCTCAAAGCCCACCTCTCAGTGACATACTTCCTCCAACAAAGCCACACCTACCTTAACAGGGCCATACCATCTAAGAGTGCCACTCCCTGTGACCAAACATTCAAATCTGTGAGTCTGTGGTGACCATAGACTTCCTATCCAGACCACCAGAGGGGTTGTTGATAACTCTGAGGTGATGTGTGAAGGGAGGCACTTGGTAGGCGGGGAGGGGGAGGGGTGGCAGGCAAGCTGCCAGTAGTAATTGCCCCAGGTAGTGGGTACTGCGCTGATTTTGACTTTCTTTGCTCTATTTTCAGGCATTTTTAAAACAAAGCAATGACTCATGTATTATTCCAGGCTGAGTTTGAATTAACTCTCTCTCTCTAAATATCTATATTATATATCTATATTCTATATCTATATCTATATCTATCTCCTCTGCCCTCAACCATGTCTGGTGTTTGTTTGTTTGTTTTGTTTTGTTTGAGACAGGGTTTCTCCATGTAGCCCTGATGGTCCTGGCACTTAGACAAGGCTGGCCTTAAACTCAGAAATCCCTCTGCCTCTGCCTCACCTCTGCTGGGGTTAAAGGCATTTGCCACCACTCCCATCCACCATGCCTGGTATTATGTGATACTAGGGATACCAGTCCTTTGTGAACACCAGGAAACAACACAGCTGTATTCTTAGACTCTTATTTTACTTTTTTTTGGTAATAAAAATGTATGTGTGTGTGTGTGTGTGTGCAACAGCTCACTCTGTACCCCAGGCTGGCATCAGATTCATGGCAATCCTCTTCCTCCACCTCCCAAGTACTGGGATTACAAGTGTTAGATTTCGGTGCAGCAGCTTAGACAGACAACACCAGACCAGACGGTTCCACAAAGGGAGGGGGTTTATTGGACGGAGGGCAAAGGGACGGAGGGCAAAGGTGGGGAGAGAAATGGGAGAAGATGGCGGGGAGGAGAGAGAGAGAGAGAGCAGAGAGGTAGAGGCTGGCCATGACCACATGGAGAGAGGGGAAGGGAAGGGGGAGGGGCAGAGAGAGAAGCTACAAGCAAGAGAGGAAGAGAGAGAGGGAGGGGCAAGCAGCCCCTTTTATAGTGGGCAGGCCTACCTGGCTGTTGCCAGGTAACTGTGGGGAGGAGCATACCTGGGTGTTGCCAGATAACTGTGGAGGTGGAGTTTAGACAGAATACTAACAAACACAAGCCTCCACGTCTGGAAAAACTATGAAGTACAGTTTATGTTTGTTGTGGGGAAGGAGAGGCAAGAGGCAGTGCTTTGTGCAGTGTGATTGCTTTGTGAAAAATATGAGTATGGACAGCAATGTTGCAGGTTTTCACAAATGCAATCACGTGTTTTTACATATTATTTTGTTCATCAGAAATGGTCAACTTTGGTTTTCTTTTCAAACTGGCTCTGGGCACAGTGGGCAAATGTTCACTTTTGATATACCTTGGTGTGTCTGTATAGTGTGCATGTGTTTGTGCTTCCATGTGTAGTTGTGTGTCCGTGTGTTCCTGTGTGTGGAGGCCACATATCAGATGTTTTTCTCTATCACTGTCCACTTTGCTTTTTGAGATAGTCTCTCCTTGGACCTGGAAGTCACCAATTCAGCAAGACCAGCTCTAACTGGCCAGCGCGGTCCAGGGACCTCCCCGTCTCCACCTCCCTATCATTATTTTCTTTCTTTTTTTTTTTTTTTTTTTTTTTTTTTTGGTTTTTCGAGACAGGGTTTCTCTGTATAGCCCTGGCTATCCTGGAACTACTCTGTAGACCAGGCTGGCCTCGAACTCAGAAATCCGCCTGCCTCCGCCTCCCAAGTGCTGGGATTAAAGGCGTGCGCCACACCGCCCGGCAGCAGTTATTTTCTTATTATTTTTGGTATCCATGAAGTTAGTACTCGCTCGATACTTGTGAAATAATTTGCTTGCCCTGTGAGCTAGATCTATGGAGATCGGCTCACGAGGTCAACCCGTGGCGTAAGAGATGCATGTGCTTTTTGTTTTTTTTTTTTTTTTTTTTGGTTTCGAGAAGGTTTCATCTGCTTAGCACTGGCTTGGACTCACTCAGAGGACAGGCTGCCTCCTCAGAAGTCCGAACTGCTGTGCACTGAAGTCTGGGATTAGGTGGCAACCACCCGAGGGAGTAGTTTTATCTCTGGAACATGCGGAATGTAATATCCAGCCTCAGATACTTTGTGAAAAGAACTTGGACTGGCCTTGTAAGATCATTGGGAAGGAGGGTCAGAGGCCATGTGGGGGGAAAGCTAGAGGGCTGAGGCTTTTAGGGCAGAGATGGGCTTGACAACTGTTGCAAACCGGAGGGTTCCAATGGAGAGAATGCAGCACAATGCTTTTCCCTGATCACGTGAACATGGATTTCATGAGAGTCTGGCATCCTGAGGTGGAACCATATTGAAAATGTGGGAGATGCTGATTGCAGAAGGACAGGGGTGAACATCCGTGAATTCCCTTGTGTGGAGCTTGGTGGAGGGAGGATCAGGGAGGAGGGGGAGGGGTGGAGCACATGAAGGGAGTCAGGCACAGGGAGTGGAAGCTAGGGGCAAGCCTTCTTTGGCTGTAGAGAGGGAGTACAAGTGCCAAGGGAACCGGGAGGAGGCTCCGTGTCTCTCCCCTTGTCACCCTTGAAATCATGGCTAAAATGCCACCTCTTCAGGGAGACCTGACCACCCATCCACAGCATCCTCTCAATTCCACCAAGTTCACCAAGGCCGCCTGTCTCACCTTACCACAAGGTGTCTTGTTTACTTTCTGAATGCAGGGACTTTGCCTTGTCTCACAGCGCTTTGCACTTGTTTGCCAAATGATCAAAAGAATGAGTAATGGAGGGAGGGACCCGGAACAAGGCAGTGGCTTGTGGTCTGATACCTTTGAAGACCTCAGCAAAGCCTGGAGGAAGATGTGCTTAAGTGGGTGGATCTGGTAATGGGAGATGGCAGAAGCAGGAGGATGGTGATTCAGTATTCAGTAATTGGTGTAATACCCTTGAGGAGGACCCAGGAGGATGTCTGTGGGTAGAGCTGGCCTCAGGGACCTGGCACATGGGTGTGGCTTAGAACTTCCTTCCTTAGAAGTTCTTCCACCCCCTACCAAACCCTGTTTTGTTTTTTTTTTTTTCAATCCAAGTCACTATCTAAAATTCATATTTGATTGTGTAACAGCTTGTGTTTCCTGATGTTGTGATAAACAGCACGACCTGAAGTAAGTTGGGTTTATTTCAGCTTATAGGTTATAGTCAGTCCATCATTGGGGGAAGGCAAAGCAGGAACTCCAGGCAAGAACTGAAGCAGAGATCGTGGGGAACACCGTTTACTAGTTTTCTTTCCATGGCTTGCTCGGCTGGCTTTCTTATAGCACTAAGAACCACCTGTCCAGGGTTGGCACTATCTACAGTCATTAATTAAGACAATGCCCCACAGACACGCTAGTCTGACGGAGGAGGCAATTCCTCAGCTGAGGCTCTGTCTTAGATGACTAGCTTGTGTCAAGTTGACAAAAAAATCTAATCAGCAGTTACTTATTGTTTCTCAGCTCTGCCCCTGCCTCACATAAGCTCATGTGGGCATAGCTTTTTGTTTACTGCTGTGGTGTCAGATACTGAGCAGGCTCTTTATAACCTGTCTAGAAATGGGTGTGCCAATTATCTCCCTTTGGGTGTGGACTTCAGCCAGACACCTCAAATCTTGCTGGGGCCTTTCTTGTGGTTGCACTTCCCTGTCAGGGCTTGTGTGCAGTGGGTGTCCTGAGCTGGGTGGGTAAGACATCACTGCCTACCTTTCTTTAAAAAAAGGATTTATTTCCTGTCTATGAGTGTTATGGTTGTGAGCCATCATGTAAACCAGTCCCAGGTCCTTGGCAGGAGCAGTGTTCCTCGCCACTGAGTCGTTCCTTCAGCCCCACGCTTTACCTTTCGGTCCTAAACACAGCGCTTCTTTTATTTTAGTTTCAGTCTCTATAGATCTGTGTAGTGGAAATGTTGGTAAGAGTTAATCAAGGTGCCAGGCGGTGGTGCCACACACCCTTAGTGGTGACTCAGGAGGCAGAGGCAGGTGGGCCAACCTGTCTATAGAGAGAGTTCCAGGACAGCCAGGGCTACCCAGAGAAACCTTGTCTTGAACACCCCTTCCCCCCAAAAAGTTAATTAAGACATAGAAGGTCATAGACTTGGTGTTAAAGCCAGTGATTCTATCTCCTTTGAGGGGTGAGGCAGGAAGATCTTGAAAGCTCAAGGCTAGCCTGGTCATAACAAAGACCTTCTCTAAAAAAACAAACACAACCAGGTTTATTCCTAGCACTTGGGAGAGGCGGGCAGATTTGTGAACTTGAGGCTAGCCTGGTCTACATAGCAAGAACCTGTTTCAAACAAACAAACAAAATAAATTCAAGTGGGGAGGAACACTGTAAAACCTGCTGGCTAGGTCTGTCATGGCTGTTAGAGCAGCGAGCACACAGCTAGGTCTGTCATGGCTGTTAGAGCAGCGAGCACACAGCTAGGCTGTCATGGCTGTTAGAGGCACGCGAGCACACAGCTAGGTTCTGTCATGGCTGTTACAGCAGTGAGCACACAGCTAGGTCTGTCATGGCTGTTACAGCAGCGAGCACAGCAGCTGTACATGATTTGGACACACTACCTCCATCACCATTACACAAACAGAAACCAACCAACCAACCAACCAACCAAAAAAATACCATGAAGAAAGTGGGAGCAGGGATAGTTGGGAAGAAGGAGGTCAATAGGTGTGTGTGCGTGTGTGCACACGTGTGTGCACGGGCTTGTGGTGGGGAAGGGGGGGATCAGAAATGAGAGAAGGCAAGGGGGTGGGGATATGATCTCAATGCATTATGTAACAGGGAAAAACTGTCAGAAATACAAGAAAATGAAAAATAACCATGTGAGTGGGGGCGGGGACCCAAAGCATCCAACCCTATTCAGCACTGTGCCTGGCAGGCAGAGGCAGGGGTGCTGGATGCAACCAACGCCTCACGCTCACCGTGTTCCATCTCCAACAGTTGTCCAGAGGCTACATTTGCACTGGCCTGGTGTGTCAAAAGCCTACCTAGGGTAGGATCTGGTTTCTAGTGTCAGAGCTGCAGGTGGTACTTTCTGTCAGGGACGTTAGCAGGTGACAGTGAGCATCTGCCTGTTTACTGTGGGGCCTGAATGGCAGACTCACCAGGGGATGGGGAAATGGAGGAGGAGCTGCGTGGGAGGGGGGAGGGGGGATGAGGGAGGGGGAGGGCCTGCATGCGGAGGGGGATTGGGAGGAGAGGGAGTGAGATCGGTGTGTGAAGTGAATAAATAAATCAATGGGGGAAAAAGAAAAAAGAAAGTTGCATGTGCGAGATTGATGTAATGTGTTACCCACAGAACCCTGACCTGGACTCAGAGGCTTTGCTGGCCCTGCCCCTGCTCCAGCTGGTACAGAAGTTACAGAGTGGGGAGCTGACCCCAGAGGCTGTGCTCTTTACCTACCTGGGAAAGGTAAGCCTAGCTAGTCCTAACCTTTTCTTCGCAGGCTGAGGGGAAAACCTGGCCTGGAATTGTCCTGCTCTGGGTCATGGTAGAACTTCAGTGCCAGGGACTACCAGGGAGGGAGGGAGCCTCTCTGTGTGTGTCTGTGTGTGCGTGTGCGCGTGCGTGTGCGTGCGTGTGTGTGGACACTGAGCATGTTGTCTTAGTTACAAACATGGCTTTCAGCCCAGATTTCCCTCTCCGCCTCTAGCTCGGTCACCAAGTCTGTTTTGTTTCCTTCTGTCTCTCCGGTCTCTCCCTGTTCTCTACCCACCTTTATCCATCCTGGTCTTTATCTATCACTGCTCTTGTCCTCTGTAAGCAGCAGCAGCAGCAGCAGCCTCCGGGCAGGTGCCCTTCAGGTCCTATCTTCATCCCCAGCCATCCAAGGACTTGGGAGATGGGAGACCTTTGAACTCAGGGTCTGCCTTGCTTTGTGCTAGTGCCTTGTCCCAGGATTCAATTTTTCTCTGCTTGCCCCTCCACACTGAGCAGCAAAACCTCCCCTGTGTGTTTGTCTGTGTGAGGGGTTACAGGTATGCCTGTGGATGCTCTTGGAGTCCAAAAGAGAGCACTGGGTCCCATGGAGCTTGAGTTACAGGTGACTGTGAGCCACATGACATGGATACTGGAAACCAAACAAGGGTCCTCTGGAAGAACAGTTCTTAGAAAGAACTCTAAGCCACAAAGCCATCTCTCCAGCCCTGATGGAAATGGTTTCCCTTTTAAGCCTTCATGCCAAACACATTGTCTTTCATATAAGAAGTGCTCAGGGGGCTGGAGAGATGGCGCAGAGGGTAAGAGCACTGGCTGCTCTTCCAGAGATCCTGAGTTCAATTCCCAGCAACCACATGGTGGCTCACAACCATCTGTAATGGGATCGATGCCCTCTTCTGGTGTGTCTGAAGACAGCTTCAGTGTACTCATATAAATAAAATAAATTAATCTTTAAAAAAAAAAGAAGCCGGGCGTTGGTGGCACACGCCTTTAATCCCAGCACTTGGGAGGCAGAGGCAGGCGGATTTCTGAGTTTGAGGCCAGCCTGGTCTACAGAGTGAGTTCCAGGACAGCCCGGGCTACACAGAGAAACCCTGTCTCGAAAAACCAAAAAAAAAAAAAAAAAAAGAAGATGCTCAGGGAATATATGTAAGAAAAAGGAGTAAGACAGACTGTGCATTCTGGCACATTCTGAGTGTGACCGTGACCCCAAGTGTGTGTCAGTGCCAGAGGGAGTGTGTTATCATACTGTTAGAAGGGATAAGCAGCCAGTGTCATCAACAGAAACACAGGGACTCCACTGAGGCCCTGAAAAGGGCCCTGCATTTCTAGTTCACAATAGCTTTTTTTTTTTTTTTTTTTTTTGTTTTGTTTGTTTTTTCGAGACAGGGTTTCTCTGTGTAGCCCGGGCTGTCCTGGAACTCACTCTGTAGACCAGGCTGGCCTCGAACTCAGAAATCCGCCTGCCTCTGCCTCCCAAGTGCTGGGATTAAAGGCGTGCGCCACCACCGCCCGGCCACAATAGCATTTTAATTGCACATGGGTCCCTCCCTTCTTGCCTTGGGTAGCTTGGTGACTGATGTCTGCAGTTTTGAATGTGGCCACACAATCTACTCTTTTCTCCAGTTGTCTCCCAGGAGCAGGGGGCTATCATTAGGCTGAGCCTGGGTGTCCCCTCCTTTGCTTCTGGGGCCCTGGGCCCGTGGCTGGACGTTCTAGATGTCTGCTGTTATTTTATAATTCTTGGGGTCCAACTGATAGCTTCCTTCTAGGCTCCGCCCCACAGTTACCTGGCAACAGCCAGGTATGTCTGGCCTACCATAAAAGGGGCTGTCTGTCCCCTCCTTGCTCTCTTACTCTCTCTGCCCCTTCCCTCCCTAACCCCTTTCTCGCTCTTTCCCCTCCCTCCCCCTCTCCCACAACCCCATGTGTTCCTGGCTGGCCTCTCTCTCCCCCCCTCTTTCTCTTTCTTTCTCTCTCTCTCCTTCCCAATTCCCCTTCCATGCCCTAAATATATTCTTTTCTACACTATATTCCTATTATGTTACCCTGAATATACTATATTCTACACTATACAGGTATACTGTAGGCTGGTACCTCAGCATGGGCACCCCCTTCCACCTCACCATACCTAGCTCTATCAAACATATCCTTGGCGCTCTCTCTCTCTCTCTCTTTCTCTCTCTTAAATAAAACAACAACCCTTATTTCTCTATTGAGGTCAGTCATCTGTGTAACTCAAGAGTCCCAAGGAAATGAGAGGCTTGACTTGGCCGGGTGAGCGTGGCACGGACAGAGAAAGGGGTGTCAGTCTGGTCTAGCCTTGCTGTGCAGCGGCTGACTCCCAGCATGACCTGGAGTGGAAATGCAGGTCTGCTCCTGTCTGTCTCCCTGGCCAGAGTTATGGCTTGGAAGTATGGGGCAGTGGCCAGTGGTCATCTTCCTAGCTACCCTCCGCTGAGCACTTCTGAGGACAGCCTGGCCTGGCCTGGCCTGGAGTCTCGAAGAGAGCCTGGGTGAGGCTGGTGAGGCCTCTGAGCCATGTTTCTTGGTTACCCATTCCCTTATAGGAAGTGTAGAAGGGGCAATTTGAAAAAGAGAGGAAGCTGGCTTCCTTGTGTCCATTTCCCTTTCCCTAGGCCTGGGAAGTGAACAAAGAGACCAACTGTGTGACCTCCTATCTGGCTGACTGTGAGACTCAGCTGTCCCAGGCCCCACGGCAGGGTCCGCTCTATGGTGTCCCCGTGAGCCTCAAGGAGTGCTTCAGCTACAAGGTACACCCTGTTCAGCCTCGGCCTTCCATACTGCCTGTGTCTGCCTGCATCCAGCTCTGCGGCCTTAGAGGACATCTCTGGTCCAGAGTCCTTGGGGCTTCTGCCTGCCCAGTGTGGTGGTGGTGGGTGTGTCCCCGAGCTGCTGAAGGGTCCTGTGGCATTGTTGGTGTCTTCTTTCCCCAAGGGCCACGACTCCACACTGGGCTTGAGTTTGAATGAGGGAATGCCATCGGAGTCTGACTGTGTGCTGGTGCAGGTGCTGAAGCTGCAGGGAGCAGTGCCCTTTGTGCACACCAACGTCCCTCAGTCCATGCTAAGGTTGCTAAGGCGGGGCTTGGTCTACCAGTGAGGTGGGAGGAGACAGAGGACAGTTGTTGATGAGACCTGGGCTGACCTTTTCCTGCTTCCTCCAGCTTTGACTGCAGTAACCCCCTCTTTGGCCAGACCATGAACCCATGGAAGTCCTCCAAGAGCCCAGGAGGTTCCTCAGGGGCGAGGGGGCTCTCATCGGATCTGGAGGCTCCCTCTGGGTTTAGGCACTGACATTGGTGGCAGCATCCGGTTCCCTTCTGCCTTCTGTGGCATCTGTGGCCTCAAGCCTACTGGGAACCGCCTCAGGTATGCTGGTGACAGGGAGGTCTTGGCCTCCTGAGGAAAGCATGACCTTGGCTGCAGGAGGGATTCGTTAACCAGCCTTTGGTGAGGGTGCGGGAGGGCATTATTACCACCAGCTGTGCACGGTTTTGCTTCTAGTGCTGGGAGGTTAGAAGCATGGCTGGGCTCCTGAGTATAGGGTAGCCAGCGCTTGTTTCCAATGTCTTGTGTTTCTGACCAGCAAGAGCGGCCTGAAGGGCTGTGTCTATGGACAGACGGCAGGTGAGTAGGTCTCTGGTACTCTCGGTGCCCTGGAGGGTGTGTGTGTGGGTGGACATCTTGATTTGCCTTTGCCCCTGTTTTCTCCGTGGGTGTTAGCTGATTGCCAAGCCACTGTAGGTGTCAGTCCTTACTGCCCTTTCTTGCTCGCTCTGGAGCCACAGACCAGTCCTTACTCAGACCTAGAACTCATTGGGGGGCCAAGTGACACCTCTTCCTTCCCTTCCCTACAGTGCAGCTTTCTGTTGGCCCCATGGCCCGGGATGTGGAGAGCCTGGCATTATGCCTGAAAGCCCTACTGTGTGAGGACTTGTTCCGCTTGGATTCCACCATCCCCCCCTTGCCCTTCAGAGAGGAGGTGAGTGGGGATGGAATGGGCAAGGGGAGGGAACTCCAGAACCCCGGTGGTGTGGGCAGGATGGCAGTTGCTACTACACCTGTGGCCACCAGATGGCACCAGTGCCCGCATTTGAAACCTCTTAGGCTTTTCCCCTATGCTGCAGAAGACCACTAGTTAGGGACACCTTAAACCTTGGTAACTCCTAGCAAAGAAATTGTGGTCCTGTGTTGAGTTTGCCCTTAGGAGGCAGCGTTTATTCCTGCCCATCTCCCCAGAAAACAGGCTACCTGGCAAGTAGGCTGATTCAGGTGAGAACAGTGTGGAGTGTTGGCTACCTAAATATGACCAAGATAGGCCATTGATCAGACAGAACTGAACGGCTTACTCCCTGAAGCCTCCCTAGTATCTAAGAGGGAAGGGTAGGGTGGAGCCTGCCTTAGCTGGATCTCTCAACCAGGAGTTGGGCTTGGATTAGGTCAGGACCATGATGTAATCGTTTGGGATGGGAATACAGAAAGAGGAAGAGCTTAAGGTGAGAGGTTCAGAGTCTGGTGAGCTGGTGAGCTGGTGAGCTGGTGGGTTCCTTAACTGCTTCCCACTGATGAGCTGATAGAGAATCAGGGAGTCAGGAAAATCACAGAGGTTATTCCTATCTATGTACAAAGCTTTTGGGAGTAGTCCCAGCGAACGGATGCAGACAGATGAACAGTGTATCATTCATGTCAACTATGGGAGGAAAGCTCCACTTTCCAGAATTCCTGTATTTCCTTCTTCTGTGCAGGCCCCTTGCTTTTCTCAGTGAGGCTGCCTTGAAGGGTCCCCGTGTAGTAGAGTGGCATAGTTATTTTTAGGAGTTAGGGTGGTTGCGAAGGTCTGTGTGGAGTAGGCTATTCTCCTTAGCAAACAGGTTCAAACAGTGAGAAGAGCCTGAGCCTCTTCTGAAAGGAGTGAGAGGTGAAGAGGTCTGGAAGAGCTTCTCACAGGCGTGGGGGCAAGCAACAGAACCCCCACTCCCAAGACAGAATGCATGGTTGGACTTCTGTCGTTGGATAGTCCCTGTTTCCTCTTCTGACTACTGGGAATCCCCTCATTCATGCTCTTCTGCCCCAACCCTGCTTCCTATGTTTGCTTCTAGATCTACAGAAGTTCTAGACCCCTGCGTGTGGGATACTATGAATCCGACAACTACACCATGCCCAGCCCGTCCATGAGGAGGGCTGTGGTAGAGACCAAGCAGAGTCTCGAGGCTGCTGGCCACACGGTATGGCATCTCCTCTTCTTCAGGGGAGTCTCCAGTGGCCAGTCTCTCCCAAGTCCCTTCATTCCTTGTTACTTAGTCATTTGGGCTGAGATTTTTGGCTATGAGAGACCAGTCTAAAGATGGCTGAGGTGGGAGTACTGGGGTGAAGAGTTGATGGGGGATGTGTGAATGCATGCCTCAGTGACATACAGCTTTCTGGAGATTCCTGGGGACTTGAGACTGTCAACAGGCCAGTGGGCTTGGTTTGTTAATTCTGAGACAACTTCATGTGTGGACCCAGACTTTTCATGAGGTTATAGGTCAACAAAGCTGACTTTGTAGCTTTGTGATCATATGGCACCAATCACCCTAAGGGCTGCTGGGGCAGCGTGTGAGTTATGGGAACCGAAGGCCTTGTAATATCTGTGAGCCTTCCCCTTCAATCTCTGCAGCTGTAATATCTGTGGGCCTCCCCCCTCAATCTCTGCAGCTGTAATATCTGTGGGCCTCCCCCCTCAATCTCTGCAGCTGTAATATCTGTGGGCCTCCCCCCTCAATCTCTGCAGCTCTAATATCTGTGAGCTTTCTCCCCTTCAATCTCTGCAGCTGTAATATCTGTGAGCTTTCCCCCCTTCAGTCTCTGCAGCTGTAATATCTGTGGGCCTCCCCTCTCAATCTCTGCAGCTGTAATATCTGTGGGCCTCCCCCCTCAATCTCTGCAGCTGTAATATCTGTGAGCTTTCCCCCCTTCAGTCTCTGCAGCTGTAATATCTGTGGGCCTCCCCTCTCAGTCTCTGCAGCTGTAATATCTGTGGGCCTCCCCCCTTCAATCTCTGCAGCTGTAATATCTGTGGGCCTCCCCCCTTCAATCTCTGCAGCTGTAATATCTGTGGGCCTTCCCCCTCAATCTCTGCAGCTGGTTCCCTTCCTACCAAACAACATCCCCTATGCCCTGGAGGTCCTGTCAGCAGGCGGGCTGTTCAGTGACGGTGGCCGCACTTTTCTCCAAAACTTGTGAGTGCTATTGGGCTTGAGGATCTAGGGTGGAATTGGAACAATGCAGGGGGCTGTGCTCAGGGGTCACGAGCACTGGATGCTCTTCAGATGATCCAGATTTGATTCTCAGCACCCACATGTCAGCTCATAACTGACTGTTAACCCAGTTCCAGGGGATCTGATGCCCTTCCACGCCTCCAACAGGCACCAGGTGGGCACACACGTGAGCATGGAAATACATGCAGGCGAACACTTATACACATAAAATAATAAAATAAATTATTAAAAATGTGCAGACCCAGGGAGAGCAGCTAGGCCCTGTGCCCATCCCCAGGACAGGACTAGCTGCACACATAGAAGATCTGGGTGGGGACCTTGCTGTCCTTTTAGCTATGCAAGTTGAACCTGGAGATACCACACCACAGAGACTTTGAAAAGGTGACATATGATGCAAGATGCAAGGGAAGGCTGGATGATAAATCCATAACCCCCTCTGAGCTAAGCGCCCTGTGGTGTGCAGCTGTGCAGAGGCTTCCCTGTTGTTTGTTAAGGAAGGATGTTGGGTCTGGACAATAGCCTTTCCTGAGCCAAGTCTTTCTTTGAAGGCCTCAGTTTTCCTTTTTCTGAGTGAGTGTGTGGAGCAAATTTATTTAAGAGGCTTGCCCAATACTTGGGAGGCAGAGGCGGGCAAATCTCTGTGAGTTTGAGGGCAGCCTGGTCTACTAAGCGAGTCTAGGATTGCCAGGGCTAGACAGAGAAACCCTATCATAAAAAAAAAAAAAAAAAAAAAAAGAGGCTTGGTAGAGAGCAGCTGGTTCCTCCCAGCTGTTTACAGAGGAGAGGCCTCAGGTACCTCCTGGAGACATAGCTGGGCTGGCTTAGGCAAAGAACCTGCTCTTTGGTCTCACTATAGGTTTGGGGGAGCCTATCCTGCAGCCCCATTCAGAGATGTAGGCTGGCATCAGTGCTAAATAGAAAATGCTGAGGGAGATAGTTCCTCTATCTAGTCTCTACTGGGGGGCAGAGTCCAGGCACCCCAGTGAGCAGGAGAAACAGTGTGCTTTGGAAAGAGGCCAAGGAAGGACCTAGATATCAGTACTCCTGGAGTTGGGTAAGGAAGGAGGTGGACAGTACCACTGAGTGACAGGCTTGCAGTCACGGGAGGGGGGGAGGGGAGGGAAGGGGGAGGGGGAGGGAGCATCTTAACTAAGCCTTTTGTCTTCCAGCAAAGGTGACTTTGTGGATCCCTGCTTGGGGGACCTGATCTTAGTTCTGAAGCTGCCCAGGTGGTTTAAGAGACTGCTGAGCTTCCTGCTGAAGCCTCTGGTGAGAGTAACAGGCATGCAAGGACACAGCCTCTGGGCCCCCATCTTATGGTTCCTCGTGGTCTCTGGCTCTTCCTCCCTCCCTCCCTTGGTCTGTAGGTCTGGACAGGCATGGCCTCCTCATCTCTTCTACCCTGACTCTTCTACTTTCCACTCGTTAACAAACCTGTTTGTCAAAACCTCCTGGGACTGGAAGGTGAGAGAGCATGGAGGAAGTGGCCTAGGTCACCAGTCACTGACTCTGTGTCTGTTCTGGTGCAGTTTCCTCGGCTGGCAATCTTTCTCAACAGTATGTGTCCTCGGTGAGAACTTTTCCTGTACCCTAATGCCCGCCCCTGCATTTCCTCAGCTGGTCTAGTCTGAGTTCAAACGGTTTTGACCGAAAAATCTCTGGGAGAAATAGATGCTAGGGTTGAGGTGTTCCATCAGGGGACCCTGAAGCTGTTTTAAGACAGTTTCGTCTGGATCGTCTGAGGATGAGGGCTGGAGTGCAGAGCAGGACTGGTGACACAGAGGGAAGAATGGGGAAAGGCCAGAAAGGAGTTAGCCCAAACTGTGGTGGTGTGCGGATTGTGGGTACTGAGCTGGTCTGGACCTGGTCCTACCTGACCCGTTGTGGCTGGTCTTCAAAAGCAGGACATGGTCACCCCATTCCCAGCATGATGTCTGTGGACATAGTCCTCTTACCTCCAGATATTAAGGACTTTTGACAGCCTGCCTTATCCTCCCTTGTACCTCAAGAGTCATGAAGAATCAGGCCTGGTCTAGTGCTGGTTTAGCTATGAAGTCACTAACCGACCCAGCCTGAGTCCCTTGAAATCCTGGATTTTCCCATCTGGACAGCAGGGCCTTGGTTTCCTCCCTCAGAGCTCCCCTGGGGTTGAGTGAGATCTTGAAGTGATAAGAGTAGGGTGTGTGGTGTTGCTGATGCTGATGGCTATGGCTGTGATGGTGATGACCTTCCTCTGTCTGCTCAGGTCGGCTGAAAAGCTGTGGGAACTGCAGCATGAGATTGAGGTAAGGTCTAAGTCCTGGGGAGCAGGGGAGGGAGCAATTGCTCAGGGCATCTACCAGCAATCTTCTCTTCGCTACTCCCACTGGGGCCCTGGAGTGACCATCTTCTCCCTCCCCAGTGACTGTGGCTTGGGCCCTTCCGTGATGTTCATTTGTCTGGTGTCTGTCCTTAGAGTCTGGGTCAGACTAGGCTCCTGTCCTAAGCCCCTCTCTTGGTTCCCCAAGACTATCTATGTCCATGCTAGTAAATGGCTCTGCTTTGCAGAAAGTATTTTGTCTGTGGTGGAAACAGTATCCTCAAGAGGCAGCTCTTTTCATCTATTGGGGGCTCAGCTCAGATCCAATGGCAAGTGTTAGAGCCAGAGCCACCTCAGTGTCCATTGGTCATCGTGAGGTGCCTTGGCTCTATTGGAGCACCGCCCCCAGTGTGCTCGTGTCCCTTCAGATATATCGTCAGTCCGTGATTGCCCAGTGGAAAGCAATGAACTTGGATGTGCTGCTGACCCCCATGCTAGGTCCTGCTCTGGATTTGAACACACCGGGCAGAGCCACAGGTGAGGCCTATTGCCCCTCCACTAATACACTCATTCCCCGTCCCCTTCTGAGTTCAACCCTGTGCCCTATGGAGCTATGGGGTAGAAGAGGAGAAGTTCTGAGGGAACACACCATCTTGCTCTTTTGGGTCTCACTAACTGTTGGCTAAAGAGATGGAAGACATGAGGAGAGAATGCGTTCTCTAACCTGAGCACTGTGTAGGTAGGAGGTCCCCCTTGCAGAGTCTGCAGTTTGAGGAGATGGTATTTGAATCTAGGTGGGATTTAGATAATCCAAGAAAACAGGAAGAACATTCCAGGCCAGGGAAACTGCGTGGATAAAGACCCAGAATGAGCATCAGTGAGTCTTGCTGCCTTCTGTGCTTTACCACAGACCTCAGGCCTGGAAGAGGACTTGTACCAGCTGTGGGAGCAGGGTGCCATTTTATGTGTGGGATAAGGGTGACTTAGGCCCAGAGAGGACAGGTGGCACTGCCGGTGGCAGGGCTTGCCACAGCCAGTGTGTTTTTTTTCAGGGGCTATCAGCTACACTGTTCTCTACAACTGCCTGGACTTCCCGCGGGGGTGGTGCCTGTCACCACTGTGACCGCTGAGGACGATGCCCAGATGGAACACTACAAAGGCTACTTTGGGGACATCTGGGACATTATTCTGAAGAAGGTAAAGCCTGCCTGTCCCCTAGCTCTCTGCTTCCCAGACCCAGCTGCTGTAGAGGACAGAGCCCTAACACTTACAGGCTTCGCCAGCCTTCGTTAACACAGGCCCCATGCCTGCTCCCTGCCTTCCCCAGCAGAGTGCATGTGTCCTGGCCCTATGGTGTGGTCTCACTTCAAGTCCCCATCCTGATGTCGGTATCCCACCCATGCAGGCCATGAAGAAGAGTGTCGGCCTGCCTGTGGCTGTGCAGTGCGTGGCTCTGCCATGGCAGGAAGAACTGTGTCTTCGGTTCATGCGGGAGGTGGAACGGCTGATGACCCCTGAAAAGCGGCCATCTTGAGGGTCATTCATCTGCCCAGCTCTGGAGAACCGAAGGCCGGTGTGTCTGCACTACAGCCCCATCTCTTCAGGATATTACCACCCATGAGGAAATGCCCAGCACAGGGAAGAGGTGTCCACCTGCCCTCCCCTGGACTCCTGCAGAAGCACAGGACACACCTTCCACAACCAAGTCTGGGCCTTGCTCCCCTTTCTGATCTACCTTCCATCCTGACCCCTACTTTATATGACAGGCAGCAGGAATGACACGGGCCGAGGATCACCAACAGTCAAAAAAACAATGTGTCTATGTATTTTCTGGGTATTTCTATTAGGGCCCTAGGAACCAGAGCCTGCTGAGAGGGCTGTGCTGACACTCCAGAGCTGGCTGTAATCACATCACTCTCCTCCTCCAAAACCTTCCTAGGCCATCACCCACAAGGTAGACACAGGGACATGTCCTTGGCACTCGACTCCTGCCTGCCCTTTCTTGTTCTAGTTGGCCCTAGCTTTGGTGAACACTGCCTCAGGCTGCCCCTCCTCAGTCCACCTCTCTGCTGACTCTGCTGACTCTGCTGACACGCACGCCCTTTTCACTTCTCTATTTGCTGTGGAGACAAGATATCTCTGAGTAGCCCTGGCTGTCCAGGATCTCACTCTGTGGATCAGGCTGGCTTTCAGCTCACAAGGCTACCTGCCCGGGTGCTGGGATTAAAGGCATGTGCCATTACAGCCTGGCCTGATGGGATGGATATCTTTTAGGGTCATCTCTGTTACCTATTTTCTACTTATCTATCCACAAATCAGAACACTGGACAGAGGAGGGAGTATGTCACCCTGGATACATGCTAGGGAACACTTTTAGAGACAGCAATGTCATCAATTTGAGCTTCCCAGCCAAATATGTCTCCGGTCTGTGTTTTGTTAGCTTGCCAGTACTGGCCTGGCTTCTAACGTCTCCTCCATGTAGGTCATAGTGGTGACTTAGGATACCTTAAGTGAGTGAGACCACTTGTGGTCTGGGCTCTATAAGGTTTATCATTGTATGCCTAGCACTCAGCATGTACCTGGCACTTAGTGGATAGCCAGTGCAGGCTTTTTGGAGGGATGGCAGATCTATTCCTAGTGAATCCGTTTTGGCACCTTCTGATTATTTTCTTATGTCATCCATGATAGGGAATTTCCCAGTTTTTCTCTGACTTGCTACCTTTGTCTAACCCACTTTCTTTGCTTTGACTCATGACCACAAGGACAAATATCTCCTTGTCTGTGATCAACCTAGAGCTTTCTCCTGATCTAGAAAGCTGCATGCATCAACTTCCACCAACCCTCAGCCCCTCCGCCCCTTCTTCCATCCAGCCCATAAGCACCTTGAATTCCTCCCACAGTATGCTCAGGGTGATCAAACAGAAATAGCCCCTGCTTGAATGGTTTTTCATTCTACCAGCAACTGTGTAATTACACCGCGTGTCCCAAATGCTATAAAGCAGAAGTCCCTGGGTATGATGACATCAAGTAGGTTACCTGGCCTGCAGGTAGTGTGTGCAAGAGTAGGTGTGTCAGGGAGTGTGAAGTGACATGTTAGCTGGAAAGCGCATGGTTAGTGGGAGCCAAGGAACAAGTATTTCAAGAAGGTGGAGTCAACGTAAATGCTGCTAATGTAACAGGGGATGAAGACAGGCGAAGGGAGGGGTGGAGAACTCCACCTGCGTTGCTGAATTGAGTGCCTAGCGTTTGCCAGACACTTTACAAAAGGTGGCCATTGCTTTTAGGGAACTCATTTTCTAGAGGGAGGGCATGCAAATAAGACCATAAATAAAATCATTTCTGCTGATAAGCGTGAATAAATAAAAAGGTTGGTGTGGTAAACGGGGGCTTACAGCCTGAGGAAGGGTGAGGGAGCAAGGTCCAGGTGCCCCAGGGCACCTGTGCAGCTGTCACAAGGCCTTCCAGAGGGGCCCGAGGGCATCACCAGACAGCGTTTGAAATGGGACAGCTTAGGATATCAAGAGGTAGAAGGATGGACCGGGACAAGCTCTGGAGCTGTCTTGAAGGTGATTTGGCATCTGCTTCCAAGTGACTTGAGGCTCAGGTCCAACAGTGTTAGCCACAAACTTGACTCCTGTGTCTCCTGACTTCCGGGTGTTGAGGGTAGTCACTATTCCCTTGGTCATAGTCACACTGACTAGCTTATAGATGGTTATGCTGCCTCCTGAAGCAGACTGGATTAAAACATCAAGAACAACATCAGGGTTCCTGATTCAAGTCCCCTTTGTCCTGCTTCTGGCTCTTACAGCTTCCCATCTCTCCCCACAGACCCTTTCTTTACTGGGAGACTCAGCAAATAGGGAGGCTGGGTCCCTAGATCCCGGCTGACTGCCTCAGTCCTTACTCTCTTGGGTTGTTTCCCCAGGGCAGTTGTGGGATAGACCTGAGGAGTCTGTCCATCTCCTAGTGATTTTTGTCCTCCATCTCCACTCGGACAAGAACCTAGTCAACACACTCTCCTGTCCACATTCACCCAACTCCATTCTGAAAATGTTTGCTGAGCATCGTATAGAGACTTGAAATCAACCAGACAGCCATTGCAGCTGGCTGGCCAGGATTGATTGACAGATGAAAATGGGCTCTGGGTGCATCATATCATAATCCTTCCTAGGGTGGAGGAGAGAAGGCAAGGAAAAGGAGCAATGAGACATAGCCTTGGATCTGCTGTGTGGCCTAGAGCATGTGATGGCCCTCTCTGGGCTTTGGGCTCCCCAGTTTGGATTCTTCAATTTGAGTAGCACACTCCCTCTGGGAAATCAATGGGGATAAGGGTTGGAGATAGTGTCAGAGGTATGGAGTCCCGTGTACTGAAGATCCAGAGTGTCCTCTGCTGTCCCCTCTTGGTGATTGATGGCCCCAATGGGCAGCTTCTCTGCCTGAGCTGCCGCAGTTGCTGAGAATGTGTATTAATATTAATTGGGACTAATTAGTTGGATAAATCAATCCACCCCCAGAGAGCAGCAATCCCTCCCAGACTGATGAGCAGGAAGTCTGGCTAATGGGGCTGCTGTGGTGAATCCGCGTGATGGAGAGGACTCCTAGACTGCTGAGGCCTCATCTGTGGACAGTGGAGGCCTAGGAATCATTACTGTGAATGCCACATGTGCCTCCTGCTGGAGCTTCACTGTGCTGTGGTAGAGTGTGTGTGTGTGTCTGTGTGTGAATGGCTGCGTGCAGCTTGCGCCTGTGTGTGCAGTGGTGTGTGCACCTGAGTGTACTATACTATACAGCAGTTTCCTCTGATTGAAACATTCCCTGTAGAAGGGAGGAGAGGGGCTCATGAAACTTGGGAGGTAAACAGACTCTGTGGAGTCTAGACAAGCTATGACTTGAGAGATCGTGAGGCCCCCCCCTCTGCAGAGTTATTGAAGCAGTAAACAGCTGCTCGGGAGAAGACTGACGAGAGTCCTCTCAGACTTGTAAAGCTTCCTGCAGGTTGTACGGAGAGCTCCAGGGTTGCAGGCTTTTTTGAGTCATCACCTGTGTCTGGTGGGCTTCTCAGTGACGCGGCTGCTTTTGCATCATCCCTGTTCCTGTGACACGTCACCCACACTCCTGTAGTAACCTTGATAAAAACTCACTGGTCCACAAAGTTGGACTTTAGTGAAATTGTTATTTTAGTGTACTGTGGGCTCTCTCTTGGGGTGAGTAGATGTGTATGAGTTGTGTCTGCCCAGGAGAAGTCTCTGACACAACAGTTTGTTGCGTGTGTATCTTGACATGTATAACTGAGGTTGATCTGAATGTTTGCCAAATGTATAAAATGTCTGATAATTGGCTGATTCCATGTGGGATTTGACACCTGGTTGGTGTGCATATAGGCACTGGTGTGCAGCTACCAGCTGGCTAACCATTGGGATGTGTGTCTGGTTGGCTGGAGGGGTTTGGAAGAGGTCATCTATCTCTAGGCTCATACCTGCAAGCTTCTTGGCCCTCAGCACCTTGTTCTCTCTACAACAAAGCCACAAAGGTCTGCCCTGGATGGCTTCCCAGTCTGATTGTCCTCCAATGGGAGTGCCCTTAAAAATATGCAGCTTGATGTCCCAGGAAAGGAGGAAAGTCAAAGCCTCAAACAACCGCAATTCAGCTCAGTGTTGCAAAATTTCACAGGACTCTGGTCAATCCACCCAGGAGATTTCTCTGGGTCTTTCTTTGTTCTGGTCCCCATATTCATTATAAAGATGAAAGCATGTAAAACACCTGCCATGCAAGTGTAAGAGCCTGAGTTTGAATCCCCAGAAGCTGTGTAAAGCTGAGTACCATAGCACATTCTGTAATCCCAGCACTCCTGTGGCAAAATGGGGGATGAGAGACAAGAGAATCCCATAGTCACTCTGGCCAGCTAGTGTGGTGTGTGTAGTAGAAAACCTGCTCTCTCCGCTAGGCTGGTCTCAAACTCTTTGGTCTTGGTTCAAGCAATCCCTTTGTCTTCTCAAGTCCCTAGCTGGGGACACACCGCCATGTCTGGCTTGAGTCTCTTTGAGACCAATGATCTTTCTTTTGGGATGATTCCTATCTCTCTGCTTTTTGCTCAACCAATAGCTATTATGCTCATAGGTTTCTGGCTCTTCCCATATAGCTTAGCATTTGCACAGTCAGGCATCTGTGATGTCAGTTAAGTCTGAGAAGTTTTGGTAGTGTGTTATAATAAATGGTGTTGACACCCTGAGAGGTTACATAAACTGGCAATGTGGCCTCTGTGTCTCCATCTCCCTGTACTGAAATTCCAAGTTAGACACTAATATTTTAAAGAATTCCTTTGTGCCTTTATTTACTCATCTCTTTAGTGGGGGAGTGTTCTTTATAGTGTTCTAAAATGTATCCTGTGAGGAGGCAAAGAGAAGCTCCTTCAATAAGTGCCTGTCTTAGGGTTCCATTGCTGTGAAGAGACACCGTGATGACCACAGCTACTCTTATAAAAGAAAACAGTAAGTTGGAGCTTACAAATTCAGAGGTTTAATTTGTTATCATCATGGTGGGAAGCATGACAGCACATAGGCAAACGTGGTGCTGGAGAAGGAGCTGAGAGGTCTACATCTGAATCAGTAAGCATGGGAAGAGACAGTGACACTGGGCCTAGCTTGATCTTCTGAAATCTGAAAGCCCACCCTTAGTGGTACACTTTTTCTAACAAGGCCACACCTCCTAATAGTGCCACTCCTTCCTTCAAACCACTACAATGCCCAAGATAGAACCAGAGGATTATAGCTCCAAACTCCAAGAGCAAGTGGCTTACACAGCTCAAGCCTTTAGAAGCCAGAAACAGGTAGGGTATTGAGGTGTACACCTGCAATCCCAGCACTCTGTAGGGGCTGAAGCAGGAGAGGAGCCTGAGGAAGAGAGAGTGTAGTCCTAGGGGAGAGTCTAGGATGGGAGTGGTGGTGGTGAAGCCCAGGAAGAGCCAAATGAGTCAGAAGTACTACAGCATTTTAGCCATTGGGGCAGCCAGTGAGGAGGCTAACAGAACCAGAGATGGGCATTGTAAGACAAGAACAAGGAAAACAGAGGGAGGGAATAGGAAGGAGGCAGAACCTTTGTGGGGAATGCACAAGGTGTTAAGCTCATCTATTTGAACACTTGCTCTCCAGCTAGTGGTGCCCTTTTGGAAGGTTGTAGAACTTTTAGAAGGTAGGATTTTACTATTGGAATTGCTGAATGGAGGGCAGTCTATCTGGGATAGCCCATTCCCGGTTCTGGCCTGAATTTTTCACTTTGTTTTCTGACTGCTGGTGCAGTGCAACCAGCCACTCCACACTCCTGCTGTCCCACACTGCTCCTGCTACCATGTCTTCTTGCCATGATGGACCAGACCCTGTCAAGCCAAGACCCAAGTAAATCCTTAAAATTCACAACCTAAGGAAAGCGTTTTCTCTGGTTCAGCTGTAGGCTCTGTCACAGCTATCGCTATTCAATGGACCAGGGTGTAACCATGGGCTGGCAGCAGAACTTCGTGCTACCACTATTCACATACTGCTGATTTTGTAAGCATACAAAATTGAAGGGTTATGAGGTCATGGAGGCTTGCATCAAGCTCCCAGCAAGGTGCTAAGGCTAGGCAATGTGTAACAGAGTCCAGTTCCCTTCGTGAAGATCCCGAATGATCATGAAGCTGAAACCTACAGGCAGACCCTGGGGTGTGTGTAAATGTTGAAAGCATGGAACATCTGCTGAGGGAAGTTACAGGCAACGAATCGAGCCAACCCAAGAAAGAGGCCATGTGTGTCGCAGGCAGCAGAGCTGTAGGGGAAAGGTTCTTCAAACCTGTTGGAGCCAGATGATGCTATCATGAACTCCAGATTCTGGACATGGAATTCAGGGTTTGGAGTTTGCCTGGTTGCGTTTTGATCTTGTTTTGGTCCGATTTTATTTTGCTGTCTTCCTGTACCTCCCTTTTGAGATGGGAATGTTTACTTGTGATGATAAGTTATTTCTCCATTCATGAAATGAGTCAATTCAAGTCAGATTAGAGTATGTAAATGCAGGGTTACTGGGAAGCGTCTTTCAGGCAAGTTCACTGGTCCCAATGTGGAGAATTTTTGGGTCTCTTGACAGGAATCTGACATTGGGCCATGACAAGGAAGTAAGTTCAGGCAGGAATCTAAGTCTTTGACTAGAACAAAGAAGTAGGCCTCAGGCATGAATATGACTCTGTGCTAGGACAGGGAAGTAGGCTTAGAAACAGTGATCGTGAGAGTGATCATGGGACTTTGTTTATTGCCTTGTTTGTTCCTTGACTGTATCTATTGTATTGTTGGTTCCTCAACCTAGAACTGACCTAAATACTTGCATGTAATTAAAATGGTTTAAAAGAAACATGGAAAAAATAAACCCCCCTCAGCCTTCAGCCTCAAAACTGGCTGGGGTCATGCTACATTATTGTCTAATCATCTCTTTTCTTTTAATCCTTACTCTGCACTGGAGAACCTGTTTACTGACTGAGCGGGCTTGATCACCCCAAGGACTGAGGTCAGGGGAGTTGACCAATGAGAGGGAGAGAGGAGAGGGGAAAGAGAAAGAGAGAAAGAGCAAGCACAAGAAGAGAGAGAGAGAGAGAGAGAGAGAGAAAGAAGAGGAGGAAGAGAGTAAGAGAGAGATAAGGAGAGGGAGAGAAAGAGAGAGAGAGCAAGTACAAGAGAGTAAGCATGAGAGAGAAAGAGAAAGAGAAAGAGAGAGAGAGAGAGAGAGAGAGAGAGAGAAGAAAAGAGGGGGATTGTCTAGATTATATAAGGAAGAGCTGTTGGACTCTAAGATCCAAACCAGGGGACACGCTCCCGCAGAAACACACATGGACAGAGGATTCGCTGCAAAAACATGAGGTTTAATGATAATAATAACCAGTGCACTGGGGTTTCCCTCGCACGCACCCTGAGTTGAAGCTAAGAGCAGTTTTTATACAGTTTAAGGGATGGACTAGAGAAACAGCAACTAGGTACAATATGATTGGCAGAACAGTGTGACTTTTAAACTGATTGGTCTTTGGGGAATGAGGTGGCAAGGACTTCCTTTGTCTGTGAGTGGCAAGAGTTGGTCCCTCCGGAATATGTCTACATGCTCGGGCCTTTCTCACCCTCAGGTGGGTTCCTTCCCTGTGTGAGGAATGTAATCAGTTTCTCCTTCTTCCTCTGAAGGTTAATCTGGCAAGTGTCCTCTGGCTAAAGAATGTGCTCCTCCTGATGTGTCCTCGGGGAGTTAATTTTTAAGTCTAACCAAATTCCTACAGAGCCTTTGGGGAAGGGCAGCAGCCCCTCCCTGGGCTGGAAAATTCAGAGTTAGGAGTGGGGTATGCCAGGTAGGGACTAAGGGATGCTGGGAGAACATGGAGGCCAGCTTGGGATGTAAAATATATCTTGTCCTGGGTTTGAAATCCAACAAGTGCCATTGTATACTTGAAGTATGTAATTGGTTTTTGATCTTGAGAGGCCTTACAATTAATAGTTTGCCTTGAGTTTCATAAGGGACTTTGGATTTTTGAGCAATGTTGGAATCCTATAGCTGTATTGGGACTTTGGAAGTTAGAAAACACATGAAATGGCCCTGAGCCAATGGAGACCATGTTAGGAGTATTAATTAGACGGCTTCTTTCAGAGACAGAATATATAAGGCAGGACTAAGATCCTTGGAACTAGGCTGCCTGGCTTTGGATCTTGTGTTGTGTGTCTCAAGTTTCCTCTTCACTGCAAAACCAGAAAGCAGTGTTCTGTACCGGCAGGTCTACTGCAAGGAGCACCGTGAGCTATTAGAGGTGGAATATTAGCGGCAGAGACTAGCACACACTAGATGCTGTGATACATGTTATAATCACCTTACATGTGATTATCATTATGATGCTATTATCAGAACTTGGATAGGAGGGAAGGGTCCAGGACTGTTCTAAGGCTGTCGCTTTGGTGACGTGACATCAGGTGGAAGTTTGAAGAACAAGCTTATTAGAAATATAATGCACCTTGGGCCATACTTGAGTAGATGGGTGGGTGAGGAAGTCTAGAGTCAGAGGCCAGGGTTAGAGGAACAGGCATGACTATTCCCTAGTAAGTGCTCCCTAGTCAGTGTGGGCTGGGGGAAGAGAGAAGGCCACACTCTGAGGAATGCTAACATTCCAAGAGACTGAGAAGGATCCACTAGACTCTAATGATTAGAGGAACCTGGGGGGCTTTCATGTTGCCTTGGAGACAGACTAAGTATGTTTTTGGTGTTGTGGACAGGCATAGGAACATGTACTAAGCATGCAGGCATGAGTCCAGCTCTGTCCAGTCATGGTGTGTGGTGTGTAGAGTGTTCAGAGGGCCTGAAACAGTAGGTTCTTGCTATCTGCTTATCCCACTCCCAATCTTCAGGATCTGCTCCAGGAAATGTCTTACATATCCAATTGCAACTTAGCTTTCCATTAGAGCTCCATGCAATGGCCTCTCAAGGTCTTTCTTCAGAGACTCTGATCCTGCCAGAATGTCCAGATTGTCAGCTGCTCTCTTAAATCATGATGCAGGACTCTAGGACTCCCATAATGTTCATTCTTCATCCCTCTCAAATCAGTATTAAATAAGCAATATTGCCAAGTTCTGCTGCCAGCTCAGCATGGAGCCCCAACCCCTTGGACCATAGCTACACCCCTTCTGTGTCTTGACCCTGGGAGGCACTGCCTTAGGCTGCTGCTCTTGAGGACCAGGGAACCTCAGTCACATTCTCAGTTCAGGTTTCTCCTTTCACATTGGCCACTAGGAATCGGATAGCTTTACATAGCCATTTCCTAGCACACCCAGGGCTCTTTGGCTCTCCGACAGGCTGCTTCTAGAATGCAGAGCACTGGATAGGCTTGCCCAGCCCTGGAGGTGGGGGGAGAGAACAGTGCTAGGAGAGAAGGTGCTAGGTTAGGCTTCTTTGGAAGGTAGACCACTATAGCAGAGTTGTACTACTGGGATCACTGTGTCCACCTAAATTACCAGGAGAAGCCTGATAAAGCAGAGGTGGGGAGACTGAGCCTACCTGTAAAGAAGGTAGCAAATCTCCCTCCTGAGCAGAGAAGATGCAGGACTCCCATAACTCCTTAGCTTGGTTTCTGTGGTCTGGATAAGATGGTTGTAAGGAGCTGTGCTCCTGCATCCAGTTCCATCCCCATCTTCCTCTCCCTCCCCAGTCACCATTACATGCTTTTGCTCCCTTTGAGAATTGCTGCTTCATCACACATTGACTATACAATGTAGTCCTGGCTAGCCTGGTACGTGACCAACTCAGGCTAGTCTTAGATTCACAGCAACCATCCTGCTTCGCCTCCTGAATGCTAAGGTTACAGGGACACACCTGCTATTTGATCTTGTGCTAGCATTTATTTTGGCTCACAGCTTGAGAATTCAGTCCATCACGACGGGGGAGTCACCGTTGCAGCAGCTTGAGGCAGCTGCTCACATTGTCACCCACAGCCACGACACAGAGTCATGAGTGCTGTGGCTCTGCTCAGTTCTCCTTCTTGTTCAGTCAAGGATCCCAAGGAATGGTGGCCCCCAGTTAGGGTGGGTCTTCCCACCTCAATTAGATAATCCCTCACAGGCACATCATTGTTTTGGTGTCTAGATTCTGTCAAGTTGACAATCACAGTTGACCACACAAGTGCACCACAGACAAGTTGGGCTTGCAGGGTCTCCAGGTTAATACGCTAAGCAGTACTGTCTTTCCTGGATCCCCGTCTCAGGCAGACTTGGGATTCCCCTGGAGTTCTAAAGTTGGGTTCTCTTATTAAGGTCATTTCCTCTCTAGGTCTTCAGATTTGTAGATTTGTAGAGTGCAATGAGCGAGTCTCCTGCCCACAGAGTTGTCCTTGGTGGACAGGAATTAAGGATCACATGGTTAGAGTTGGTATCTACTCAGGGAGGAGTTTAGACTTTGCAATTAGGTTGTTTTCTTTTTAGTAAGGGTCTCAAGCTGGCCTCAAAGTGCAGGGCTGAATTGATATTCTTACCTCAGCCTCAGAAGTAGCTAGGTACATGCGACTGTACATAGCTTAACATGTTTTGTGATCATGCCTGACACCAGGATTAAGGTTATAGATTTAACTAATATTGAGGTGGTTTATGGCTGGGACTACAGAATACAATGGAGCTAGGTAGAGGGAAAGCTTGGTTGAAGCTAAGGTTAGGTTTTGGCTGAAGCTGACTTGTTTGAGTTGGGATTGGGGTTAAGAATTCTGAATGCTGGGAGTAAGGTTGGAGTTGGGATGGGGCTGGAATCAGATGAGAAGTGAGGCTAGGGGAGGGTCTGTGTTGGGCTTGGCTTTGCCACTCACTGGGCTGGTCGTGGCATGAGTTGGGTGCAGCTTGAATTGAGACACAATCGTCTGAGCACTAATGAGATGTTTCTCAGGTTAAGGACGAAGCCTGTGGCTTGGGGTGGTGGCCCTCTGGTCCCTGTAGCAGTCATTTCTAGCTTCTACTCACTTTAAGAATGATTGTTAAAGAAACGATAATTTACAAATAATAAAGTTCACCATTTGGATATAACTTGATTAATTTTGACTGGATAATTGCTTCCATAATAAACATATAAGATAAACTTTAGAATTTATAGAATATATATTTCTATCATATATTAGTCATTTCTCTTCTTGCTGTGACAAAACACCTGGCCAAAGCAACTTCAGGAAAGAAGGGATATCTTAGCTTACAGTTTTGAGGGTACATGTTCTATCATGGTAGCAGGGCATGGTAGCAGGAGAGAGGGACAGTCTATTCATGTTGATTAGCAGTCCAGAAGTAGGGAGATCAGGGAAGGAGGCCAGGGTATAAGACCGGCCCCTCATCCACAATCCACTTCCTCCATCAAGGCTCCACCCACTAAAGGCGGGCCTTCCCGAACGGCGCCACCCGCTGGCAATGAAGTGGACATGAGCTTATGGAGGGCAGTTCACATCTGAACCGTAGCATGCCCCCTCCAAATTTCCATCATGCCCCTTTGCAGTTCACACTGCTTCTGCTCTTGGTGGCCACTCATCCTGTCACCATGGACAGAAGTTTCTAGAGTTTCATATAAATGAAATAGAAAGTATGAGGAGTCTGTGTTTGGCTTATTTCCTTTAGCATATTCGTTTACTCTTACAAGCTCTCTGCTTCCCCCACCTCAAGTGGTGTCTTCTGCATAGACAACTTGAAACACACAGGCTGGGACAGATAGGGCAGTGCCTGGGACATTCCTAAGTCTCCCACACAGGTGCTTATCTCAAAGACACTGCTCTTTGCAGGATGAAACCTAACTCCAAACTCAGAACGCACTTTTCCCCTGACCTTAAGAGCACATCCTCCTAGCTCTCCCCAAAGTCTCTGGCCCACATATCGTCACCCTCCCTCCCTTCACAATAGTGACAGCTGCAGAGAAACTTTTCCAACACAGGATTGCACAACACCCTCCCACCCACACCCACACCCACATCTGGATTCCAGTACACCAGAGGACACGGACTAATCCCTCTGCTACCACTAGCTGTAGCTTTGGAAAAGCCACTTAACCTTTCTGCTACTCCTCATTTCATCATTTGAACCCAGGGGAGAATAATCCCCACCTCGCCGTAGGGGAGAGAAGTCAGAGACTCGGTAATGGAAAGAGACCAGCCCAGCAATGGGTGCTGAATGAGGAAGGCTCCTACGATGCTAATTCCCTGCCTCCCTGCGCTCTGGAAGACTGGGAGAAGGCCCAGGTTGGGCAGGTCTGGGCTTCTGCAGCCATTCAGCCATTCCCAGCCCACAAGCCTGTGGTTCCGAAAAGTACCGGCAGGGGGCACCCACTCATGGTTTTATCTGAGTAAGATTTCCTGAGTGTCTATGTCTTTCTGCAGAAAGTTTCTCCTATCTGAGCTTGCAGGACATCCTGAACTTCCCCATGTATAAAGGTGAGAAGAAATTGGCCTTCTGCAAGGGCTGTTACCAGTAATGAGTGTTGAAAGTTCCCAGGAGGTCATTTTTTTCTACACTTCTTCATGGGGTTTCAATCCTGATGAAAGCCTGCAGGGAGGGGTTGATCGGTCTTCTGCTTAGTCTTTCTTTTCTTTTCTTTTCTTTTTTTTTAGTTATTCGCTTTACATCCTGCTCTCTGCCTGCCTTCCACTCACCCCTCCCCCACAAGCCTTCCCCCTCCCTTCTCTTCTGAGCTGGTGGGGACCCCTGGATATCCACCCACTGTAGCATATCAAGTCTCTGCCAGGCTAGAGACATCCTCTCCCACTGAGGTCTCTGTTGCTGCTTACTCTTTATCTTTTCTGGTAAAACTTTGTTCCATCCCTGAAGACACACCATTTGGTCTGTGTGACTGCCCTGTCCTTGTCAGAAGGAAACCACAAAACCAGGGCTGGTAAGGTGGTTAAACTGGTAAAGAGGCTTGCTGCCAATCCTGGTGATCCAAGTTTGATTGCTGGATCCACGTGGTGAAAGGAATCAGATATCCTCTGACTTCTACACATTCTGTAGCACACACACATCACACATACACACACACACACCCCACAACACACACACTAATTTAAAAGGGAAAGAACGTAGATCTTAGAGTCAGGGAGAGTAGAGTAGGGTAAATGTCCCTGGTCAGGAGTATACCATTTACTCAAACTGGACATGGCCCTCTGCAAACACATCTGTGGATCTCAGCTTTTTCACCAGGAAAATGGGACTCCAACTATGCACCTTGAAGGGTTGCACTGAAAGTTAAACAGAGAAGCATGAAGCGGTACCAGGAGGCCCTTGTGTAGCAACTGATCAATGAATTCTAGGACTAATTCATAGCTGTTCACAAAATGAAACACCATCAGCATATTCAAGGACAGGATATAAAATAATCCAGAGAAAGGGAGGAGGGGAAAGAAAAGTGGGAGAGGAAGAATGGGTATGTGTCTGAGTTGGAAGTTCCTTTTTTCTGAAAACTGATTTTAGCATAGGTTACCCAGTAAAAGTGCTGACTTGAGTTCTGAGAAAATAATAATGAATGACACGATCTGATGTGTCTTGAGCTTTTTCTCTTTCTTAGGAGCTGCTGAGAAAAGCGTGGGTTTGTTGTATGCACATGTATGTGTGCATATATGTGTGTGCATGTGTGTGTGTGAAAGTGTGTGTCCAAGTTTATATGTGTGTGGTGTGTGTTGCATATATGTGTGTTGTGTGTATGCATGTGCCTGTGTTGGTGCATGCAAGTGTGTATACGTGTGTGCATAAGTGTGTGTGTTCATTAAGCCCCAGTGAGGAGACAGAGGTGCAGACAGTGCGCCTCTATTTGGGAACTGGTGGTACAGCCAGCTGACGCATGAGCCAAGGTCTGAAGCTGGATGATCTGGCTCTGAAGACCAAGGCAGTCGACAAAGCACATGCTACATCATAGAGCAATGGAAACCTGTTTGAGTTCTTATATGGATGTGTGAGTTTCATGGCCAAGAGACTCAGCCCTCATGTCCTGGATCTATGTTTGGGGTCAAGGCAATGCTTTCTCTGTAGAAAGGGACTCAGGATCTGACCAGGAATTGCCTTTGGTTGAGTTTCCCTTACTAACCAGAGGATTCTCACTTTTATATGTTATCATTGTGGTCAGCATTTTGCACAGGGACTACGTTTTACATGATCACCCAGGAAACTGTAGATGAATCAGCAGCTTTCACTGAGATCTGAGGAAAAGTCAGAACTCAAAGGTGGGATATCTCACCATATCCGGGGATGAGATATTTAGGCAAAAGTCAGACTTAGGCTAGGGACTGGTATAGAGAGCAGAATAGCACAGGAAGTAACAACAACCTAACCAGAGGACTGTGAGCATGGAGCAGGGTGTGTGTTCCAGAATCTTCTCTCTGAAGGCCATGAACTTCCGGTTCATGTGAGACTTCTGGTGCATCACTTTGCCTCAGAGAGATGAGCTGTGTCTCTGGATCTTGAAGGAGGTGGAGACCTTGGTCAAGAGCCGGATGGGGACTAGAAACAGAGCTCAGTAATAGAGCACTTGTGTGACAGCCCCCCTCCCCACCCCCTGCTTTCTGGAGACTGTCCTAGATCTCCACTCAGTCTGTCTCGTGTTTCTTTCTTCTCATGAATACCTCTTGACTCTTCTCTCAAATTCCCACAGTGCTTTTCTTTGTGGTTTGCTGTGTGGGTGCTCAGCTCACAGACTCCCCACCTTAACCCAAGATGGAGAGCAGGATGAAGGGCTCAGTAAATTTTTCTGCCAGCTGGCCTTGTGATCTCTGTCAGTTTCAGGGAATCCAAGGCCCTTGTCTGACCTTTGAGGTAACTGGGCACACACGTGGTGTACATACATACACACAGGCTAAAATACTCATGTACATTAGATAGATAGATAGATAGATAGATAAGATAGATAGATAGAATTTGGCTGAGGTGAAGACCCCAGGTATTATACCGTAGGAGCAGTTCTGACTCTGAACCATTAGAGTGCAGGCTGGACAGAGCTATTTTTGACCTCATTAAGATGTTTCCCATCCCTGATGAAGAAAATCCCCTTTCAGATGCTTAGTAAGAAGGTTAAGGGAGTCTCTAGTCTGCTGCCTCCCATCCCTGCCTTCCAAAGCTGGTTACCAAGTATGGACAACAGAGGGCAGCATTGAGCTTCACAGCAGAACCATTGCCTATTGAAAATTGAACTTCCCCTCTTCAGATCCTCCAGATCTTCCTTCCCCATCTTCATTCCACAGATGGGGAAATCGGTTCTTGGAAGGACAGAGAGGGAAACACAGGAACAAGTTAGGCAATTTGACATTGGGTTAAAGTTCGCAGGTTTTAAGGTAGAGGGAGTAGAATTCTTTGGGGGGGTGTGTGTGAAATTAGCTACAAGAAAGAGAGAGAGCAGGGGATACCAGCTCCAGAGGCTGAGTACCCCGTCATGGGGACAGACCTTTCTTCAGGACTGGCTTTTTCTCTCATCTATTGAGCTACTGCTTCTTTTTCCTTATTCCCAGTGCAGCTTCATCCCTGACTTTAATCTCTGTCCCACTATGTAGCAACGCCGCTGATCTGAGAGACTGTGGATAGGTCCTTCCGCTTTCACCAGTTCCCCTGTGGGGACCTCCCCGAGGTCAGTGTTGGGGTGCACATAGGACCCTCTGGAACAGGACAGCATCTACTCCCCTCCCAATCTTATTCTGGCACCATAGGAGGCTTGATTTGGGCTCAGGTAGATACTGGTTTGGCTCTGTCACTCTGTGACCTTGGGCAGGTAGCCCGGCTTCTCCAAACATCTCTAAGAGGGCACTAAAGATTACGTGTGTCACGACTCCGGAGGCTGCAGACCTACAGAGGTGAGGGGCAGGTGGAAGGAACTTGGGCTCCCCCAGCTCAGAGTCTGTGAGGCAGGAGGCTACCTGTCTAGGTGTCAGAATCCAGAGTTCTTAGGAAAGAGCTAGCCTCTCGGTGGGAGTCTGTGAGAGAGCAACAGGGTGGGTCATTACCGCAGAAGAATTTAATTCAGAAACAAGCAAAGTTCTTGGTGTGAAGAGATCTCTACAGCCGCTGGGCCTGAGGCCTCCCACCCTTTGAGAAATAGGATTGCCAGAATTAGAGTTTTGTGTCTATTTGGTGGAATGCTGATAAGAATTACGTCTCAGTTCCAGCCTCAGTTTCTCCTTTGACTGGGTGGGGAAGAGGTCCCCGTGTTCCCAGTCCTTGCTTTCTCCTGGAAGGTTCCACCAGTGCAGTCCCGCCTCACCCCTGCAGCCTTTCCCTCCACCCAGTGTCCTGCTCTGCAGACAGGACCGCAAAGCGGGCGTCTGCGCCTCCGAGGGGACCTGGACCCGAGGGCCCGGTGGTGCGGACTCGGCCAGGCGGGCTCGATCGCTCCCGCCGTGCTGCAGCTCGCTCGGCACAAGGCCGCCCCGCCTGCCGCGCCTCCCCGGGCGCCCGCATTAAAGCGCATATGCAAGCCATGAATTATCAACTGAAAGGAGTCAATTACCGGCTCTAAAAACGAGTGTCTGCGCCCGGAGCGCCCCGGGCCATCCGCCTATTTACGGAGCGATTTCCCCCTCCCCGCTGGGGAGGAGGCCACGGGAGGGGGGAGAGTTGAAGACACCGAGCCCGAGACTGAGGGAGAGCAGGACGGGAGAGAGGTCTAGAGACAGGAGTGGGAGAGGGGCTAGGGGCCGGAGGTTAAGGAGTGAGGGTCGGGAAGAGAGAAAAACAGCCCTGTTCCTTCCATCTTCAAAGCAGTGAGCTTGAAGTGGGGTCCTAGGGCCTTTCAGGCCCTGAATGTCTGTTTAAGGACCCAGCCCTGGAAAGGGTGGTCCCTAGACTAGGCCTGGAAAGGGTGAGAGGAGAGGCCATTCCATCCTTGCAGGAAAGTGGGGAAGCAGGCGGCCGGATTGTCCATAAGGAGTGATCATTGGGGATAAGGCAGGAGGTGTGAGGAACCCACTGTTGGTGGAGCACAAACTGAGGGTGTCTGCACTGCCCCTCAGCAGGGACAGAAAAATAGCGGAACCAACCCAGTGTGCTCCGTGCTCTGGAAGTTCTTTGACCTCGTTCTAACCAGGTACTCTCCTCCGGAAGTGCTTTTCTTGCCTGCCTGTTGTTTGTTCATTCCCGTTTCTGCACCTGCCTCAAGTTTAGCACACACTCCATCCTATTCCTTAATCCAGACCTGACTTGTCTAGCAGGCAATGGGCACCATCAGGGCAGGACCTTAGCTATCTTGCTCAATATTGCATTCATCTTTTAGAAAGAACAAAGGAAGGAAGGAAGGAAGGAAGGAAAGAAAGGAGTAAAATAGCCAGAAGGGACTTTGGCCTAGCTGTGACCAAGGATAGCAGAATGCATAGACCCAAATCAAATCTGTGGGATTGGATGGAAGACTTCAGGCTCACACAGTGTGTGTGGGGTCGGGGTGAGGACAGGCCAGCCCTTTCTCTGCAGCAAGGGACAGGGGACTTAGGAGAGGGAGCAGGAATCAGGAGACTGGAAGCTTCAAGCATTAGCACCACCAGTCACTGCCAGAGGCCCTTGGCTTTGTCCTGAGTCCTTCAGGGCCCCTAAAATCCTGGACTTCCTCTGCAAGTACAGACGGAGCCCTCCGAAACTTCCCACAGACCTCTCTATGCTGAGGCAGGAGAGTCATGAGCTTGCAATGAACCTTTCTTTTCTAGGGTGTGGCTGTGGCCAGGCCTCTAACTTCTGAGCCTTAGGTTTCTTATTGAGCATACATGTGGGAACATTATTTAGTTTCCACACTTTCTAAATGGGCAGCCCTGCCCAGGAGCAAGAAGAGTTGCCACTCACTTAAGCTTTCAAGGTGCCAAGCACCCAGCAATGCGTTATGGCTCTTACAGTAACTGGACATTTCTAAGTCAATTTGCAGATGATGTCATTCCTAAAGAGGCTGGGATTGCAAAGTGACAGCATCAAGTTTTGAAACTGACCTGACACCAGAGATTTTAGCCTGTGTCCCAGAGCCTCCTGGCTTTAGTCTATATACCCACAAGCCCACTAAGCCTTTCCAGTTAGCTGAGTCCAGATCCCCATGGTGAAGAGTATAATGGGGGTAGTGTCATAAGAAGGCAAGGTAGTTCTGGTCCAGCAGAGGTGGCCCCTGGAGTCCTGTTCCTGCTATTGCGTGGGCCAGCCGTCCAGCCTGACAAGTTTGCAGCCCCACCATGCCATTACCAGGCAGCCAGAGGGGGTGTCTGCAAGCACCAATGCCGGGGTTCCTGAGGCCGCTTGCCTATTAGTTGCTGGTGGCTTCACGGTGATTTATTGGGGCTTCTTCATTTCCCCTTGGTCCGCTATAAACATATTTATACCACCAGAGTGACCGATAAATTTCCCTTATGAATCCCGTTATCTCCCCTATTAACCATCCGTCACCTTTTATGCGGCCACAACGGGCCAGGCCAGGGCAGTGGGGCTGGGTGGGAGGCCTGCGGCCCACAACCCCTGAGCCCGGTGAACTCTTCACCTCCCCCACTGCTCCTCAGGCAGGGCAGCTGCTGCTGTTTCTGAACTGCCTCTAGGATGAGGACAGGCTGGACCAGGCTTGAGAAGAGATGGAGGTGACTCTGAAAGGTGGCTTTCTCTAGGATCTAAGGATGGGAAGTCCCTTTTGGGTTAACTTGAGTCTCTTCTACTATGGCCCTGTTTTATCCCCTTTTAAGTATACAGCATCCTCACAAGCTGTGGCTGCTTTGCCTGTTTGCCTCACTCACAGCTCTCTACCTCATTCCTAGCTGTAAGCTGAGACACAGTGTGCTCAGAGGGACCTGATGCCAGCTGCCATTTGTTGAGCCTCCTCTGTGCCAGTCACTTTATATACAGGATGCTTTGTGATCCTCCTCACAGTCCTGAGGCTAGGCATTTATAACCCCAGTTTCTAGGAAAGAGCAAGGAAACCACCCTCAGAGACATTCAGCAAAGACCCTTGGATCACCTAGAAGAACTGTGCTTTGGGGAGGGCTTTCTGGCCCTAAACCTGGTGTTTCCTGGCTGTAGACAGCTTCCTCGCAAGTCTTGGATTGGGCAACACTCATCCTCAGTAGTTCTGGAAAGTTACTAAGGAATAGAAAAAGGAAGGGAAAAGGGGGATGAGACTCAGTGGAGGGCCAGTAAAATGAAAAGGGCACACTGTAGAATTCGGAGTCACCTCTTTTACTTTCTAGTTAGGTGCCTGTTAAGTGAATCTTGGTTTAAAACCTGTGGCTTCGAAGAGAATCAACAGTCTGTGAGCCAAGTGGTGGCAGAGTCTTCTGGACCCTGTGCTCCTCAGAGGAGACTAAGCCTAATTATTTCTATGCCTAGTAACAGTGTCCTGCGTGGTCTGGAGATGGCTGGGGAAGGGGGAATTAGGGGCTCTCAGTATCCCAAGAATCAGGTTCTCTCCTGACAAGAAGATGTAAGGAGGTCATTCTGGCTATATTTTTAACTGTCATGATCCATTTGTACTCTGTCCTCACAGCGACTCCTAGCAGGCACAGAGCCCATTCTGGGAGAAAGGAGACTTGGGTTCAGTTTCTACTTTGTCCCTGACCCACTGTGATCCTTTCTTGGCCTCAGTCCTTAGAAAACCTCTAGCTCAGATCCCAGGCTCCGTGCTTCCCTACTCCTTGGGGACTGTCCCTCCTCAGACCAGAACTCCAGAAATGGATGGGGAACTCCCAGGGACAAGCAGGCCATTGCCAACCAGTGGCTCTGGGTGGCTCTCCTGCAGTTGTTAGCTGTGTTAACAGTTACTACTCCTCTCTACTCTCTCCTTCCCACTCTGTGCCATCACCTGTCTGTCTGTCTGTCTGTCTGTCTGCCTTTGTGCATGGCCAGGCATTGTTGCCCACCCCAACAAGGCTGTTCTCCATGGAGTAAGTCAGGTCTTGAGCATATGTAAGACAGCAGTGTGCATACTCCCTCTCTCTTCCTTTCTACCCTCCCCCTCCCGTTCTCCCACACTAACACACATACAGTCTCCCTCAGTCATTTTCAATGTCATAAATTTCCACGTCTCTCTCCTCCACATGGCTATTACCTGCGCCTCCGTCACCGGGCAGCACTCTCGCTCCCAGATGGGCTAGGCCATCTCCGCTCTGCAAATGACTAAGGGAGAGAGAGGCAGGGAAGGAGGGAGAGGAAGGAACAGAGAGATTGAGAGAGAATGAACAAATATGGGTGAGCAGAGCCAGACTGAGTAGAAAGGGAGACAGGGGTAGCCTCAGGGAGGGACAGTTAGTTCCCAAGTCCCTTCTCCTTCCTCCAAGAACTGAGGTCATTGCCTCCTGGGAGCCTGCAGCCTGGGGGTAGTGTCAGGTTACCACTCTGTCCTCTGGTACAGGGGGCCTTGCACTGTTCTTCCCTTAATGCCCATTCCTCTCAGGTGCCAGCCTGCAGGGGTTGGGTGGGAGGTGGGGTGCTGCTGCTTTTGAGGAGAGCTAGACTGAGAGGGACAAGGTGGTCTTAGAGCAAGACTTCTCAGCAACCCAGCAAGAAGGAAAGGTGAGGAAGGGCCCAGGGAGAGCCAGAGAGGTCAGGCTGAAGACAGTACTCACCACAAAAGGCCCTTCAAGGCTTCCAAGACCCCCAAGGTCCTGCTGAGAAAGCCTCAAGGAAACATAGTCTACTGGTGCTGTTTCAGGTGAGGACCATGCCTGAGATACTGGGATGTAGACCCTGGACCTAGAGCTGACCCCATCACCTCCCGAAAGACATCATGATTACCGCTCCCAATACTTCCCACTGAGTCTCCACCCTAGACCAACCATGGTGGGGGGGGGTTGTGTGTGTGGGTGGGGAGATGTAAATATAACTCGCTGTGTTCTTTCTCTCTCTTTTTGAGATGGGTGTGGGGGCCTTGTTCTGTTCTTCCTTCTGTCCCTCCTCTGCCTCCTACCAGGCTTCGACTGTGTCTAAGACCTTTGGATTCCTCCTCTCCTTTCTCCACAGGGATATATCATCCCTAGTTCAAAAGTCACTATAACTAGAAGCTGAGCCTGATCATTTCCAGTCTCTTTTTGGAACTCACTATGTAGCACAGGCTGGTCTCAAATTCATGGCAATGCCTCCTAAATGCTGGAATTACAGCAAACTTGAATCACCATACCTGGCTTCTCTCTCTCTCTCTCTCTCTCTTTCTTTCTTTCAAAAGAAACCTTAAGAAAAAAAACTTTTTTCAGTAATAACTGTATAAGTTAGCACATTTAAATAACAAGTAAATCAAATTAAGAATTTTACATATTTCTTTAAACCTTCCAACAGGGGACAGGGAGATGGCTAAGAGGATAAAAGCACTTGCTTTGCAAACATGGGGGCTGGAGTTTGGATTCCCATCACTCACATAAAAGTCAGGCTATGTGGCAGCCAGCCAACTAAACACACACACAGATATACACACACACACAAAGACACACACACACACACACACAAAGACACACAGACACACACACACAAAGACACACAGACACACACAGACACACACACAGACACACAGATACATAGACATACACACAGACACACACAGACACACATACAGACACAGACACATAGACACACACACAGACACACAGACACACAGACACATAGACACACACACTCACTCCCAAAAGCTCCATATCTTCCTAGAGCAAAACTGAAATAGTTTCTGGGCCTGTTCTTCCTTCTGCCTCTCCTCTGGCTCTGCCTCCTAACAGTGCTTAGACTTTTGGCCCCCTGTTCTCCTCTCTCTACAGGGATACATCATCTCCAGCTAAAAAGTCACTATAACGAAGCTGAAGCTGACCTGACCATTTCAGCCAGTGACATGTCATTCCCTTAATCTTTGTCATGGCTATCCAAATAGTTACTTTGTAGCATTTCCCTGCTCTGTCATTATTTGTTTACTTAGCCTTTTATTTGTTTAGCATCTGTCTCTTTCAATGGATTATATGTCTATGACATCTGGGACCATATTTGTTCCTTCATCAGAGGGTACTTGCCACACCAGGAGACCCTAGGAAGTATTTGTAAGCCAGGAGTGATGGCACATGTCTGTAATCCCTTTGAGGGTTGGAAGCAGGGGGATGTAGAATTTGAGGCCAGACTGGACTCCTTAGCAAGACCCTGTCTTAAAACAAACAAAAATCTAGTAGTATCTCTGAGTGAACTGGCGTATTATTCTGTCCTTGGTTTAAATGGAGCTTGACAGATATTGAGCTAGGGTGATGGTCTCAAGCTTGACATCCCTCTGAGGAAATCTCAGCACGATAGACCGGGAAAAGCTCTGATGCTGAGAGTCTAGCTTGTGGTCGGTGCCTATGATCACACAAAAGTTTGTCCTTGCCTGGACTTCCCTCATCTTTGGGTGAACATATGGACGTCCTCCCAGACACACTTTCACAGAGTCACACGGGCACAAAGTGGTCTAAGGTGAGCTACAACCAAGGGCAAAATCCAAACACCAAAGCACACAGAGTGACCCATCCAGGTACTCTTGTTTCCGCCCAGAAAAGACACACCTCACAGGTGTGTTTGTGATCAGACACACACACACACACACACACACACACACACACACACACACACACACTCTTCCAGATATATACTTTGTATATATTCATCAAACCCAATATAAACTCTTAAATATCAGTGGAGGAGACACCTGTTCCTTTTTTTTACTAGTTCAGTCCATAGAGTCCTGGGTTCTGAGCTCTCCCCTGGAAGTGGAATTCACTCCACATTGAGTGCTCCATCACACTCTGCCCTGCACACACACACACACACACACACACACACACACCCTCCTCTCCATCATCCCAGCTCTTAGACTCTTGTGAGACTCTCAAGCTTCCACAGTTACTTTGGCCAGAGGCGTGTCTCAGCGGGAAATGAGATCAGAGCTCAGTCTGTGGACAAGGTCAAGGTTCACTAGGTGGATGGGAATGAGGAGCTTGAAGGTCAAAAGTCATTCAAGGGCTGATTTTTTTTTTTTTTTTTTTTGATGTTCTGTCTTTCTGTTCACAAATCTGCCCACCCCTATTCGTATCATCTCAAGCAGCTGCAGGTAGGACCAAGACTCAGGGTCCGCATCATGAGCCTCTGCAGCTGGTGGGGGGGGGTGCAGGTGGGGGCCGAGCATGGGCAGATAGCTGTGAGGTACGTTTCCATCTCTGCGGGTCGGGCAGGCGAAGCCATTTCCAATCTGCTCTCTATCATTTTCAATATCATTAATCCCAGACACTCTATTTTCCATGCCTGCGCAGCCAGGCCCCCGAGTGTGCGCCGTGTAAAGTGACACATATTCATCACCGGCTCGTGGCGCCGGCGCCGACGCTGATACAATATTAGTGTTGCCCCCCCGCAAGGGGCCCGCTCCGCCCGGCTCCCCGATGGCACGAATCCATCACCTGGAGCCCGTGTCACTTTCCCCAGCAGCCACATTTGTTTGGGCACTTAGGAGGTAATTGTGGCACATTAGCCAGGGTGGGGAAGGGTATGGCGCTGGGACTCTGCAAAATGGAGGAGAAGGGACATCTTCACATACAACCCCAATCCATCCTAGCCTGGCCCAGCACCTGGCTTTGGCTAGACGTCTAGAAACCTGGGTTCTTGCTCAGTTCTGCGTGGAAAGCATAGAAATGGACCCAGTGTTGGGAAGGTCAAGTCTGGACATATCCGGAAGTCTTAGAGGCCTAGGCTTAGAGGTGATTGATGGCTTCAAAGTCTTTTATAGCCAACTTGATCCTGTCCCAGAACTGGAATAGGTATGGCAACCTGAACGTCTCTGGCTCTACGTGGAGCTGGTAAGTGAACCCAGCTCAGAGGGAAACTCTGGCTCTGACCTTAGATCCTGGTTCCAAGACTGGAGGATCTAAGAGAGATTACAAGGTTCAGTCCTTAGGAATCCTAACTGGGTATCACCTAGCCTAATTACTAGAAGTGAGTCAGATCAGGGTTTTTCTGGGAAGACTGCCTGGAGGTGGTGAGCTACACATAGGGGGAGCTTCTGGGTACAGGGAGTCTAAGTACAGGGTAGAAGGGAAGCAACCAGGGTCATTGATCTGAGCAGACGCCAGACCATGAAAGGGCATGGGTTCTCTCTCCCTAGTCCGCAGGGATAACACCATTAACCTCGTCAGTAGACAAATTGCCCGTCTTGTCAAATTCCCATTTAAAATGCAAACTCGATTTGACAGTGTAAACTGAGTGGAGGTGGGATCGGATAATCCAGTGGAGGCTCATTATCAGGGCCCAATGAGAGGGGCCTTCTGGATGGCCTAACGAACCTGCTGTGATGAACCTCCCAGCCCGTTAATATCCCATCACCCACTCGATACTCTGACTAGCCAGCCCTACTGCCCACCCCTGTCTGCAAAAAGTCTGGGGGTCCCAGCTATCTACCATTGCCTCTGAGACAGCCAATCTAAAGCTCTGCAGTAACAGCCAAGTATCCTCCCCTCCACCTACGTCCTCCTTCCTTCCTTCCTTCCTTCCTTCCTTCCTTCCTTCCTTCCTTCCTTCCTTCTTTCCTTCTTTTTCTTTTCTTTTTCAACAAACCAACCCTTCCTAGGTCTCATTGGGATCGTGTACATGTATTATGCTATTGGATTTGGACTCTAGTGTCCTGTGAGTTAGAATTATTAACTCATTCCAGCTGAGAAACCCGAGGCTCAGGAGGCCATCCCGCCAGAAGCAGAAGGTCGAGTGTCATCTCTGGGAAATCTGTCAGATTCCACCAGTCAGGCTTGCCACTACTGTTCTATACTCTCCTTTGGTTGTGAATGGATGTCCTTTCCTCAGCCTCCCTGGTTTCAGTGCTGTCACTTGCTATGTGAGGTTAGGAAAAGTGACATCTTTGTAAGTCTCATTTGTCCCATCTGGCTTCTTCTTTTTTTTTTTTTTTTTTTAGACGTGAACAACAGCTGAGACTTTTAGTAAAGTTCATGGCTTAGTGGACCACTCCGGTAGTGTTTGCAGATGGTTAACCTAGGGTGGACTTGGGAAGGGAAAGCATGATGGGAAGAGAAGGAAGGCTGCTTTCTGAGGAAGCAGCTACTGAACAGGCCCCTCCTGAGTTCCAGGAAAAGGGACCCCTGGGCTCATATGTCCCCCTGCCTTCTAAGTTCTGTGCCCAGGCTACTACAGTAAGAAGCGCATGGTCACTCTCCAGGCCTGGAATGGAGCTGACAGGTCTTCCATCCCAGAGGAGCATCCTAGGAACTGCCAGAGGAAGGTACTGCCAACTCTGCACTGTTTCCTGCCCTGTACTATAATTGGGTTATTGTCAACTATTCCTAAATCATATAATAGATGAGAAGGAGACCCAGAAGGGCAACTATGGATAGCTAATGGTCTGTAGTTTTACCTTATCTCCCAGGACACCATAACTCTGCTCCCAGACAGGTGCATGTAGAGCCTCCAGCCCAGCTACATTTGTCCCTGTGGCAACATGGGAGTTATGCTGCCTGAACAGGCGTGAACTTGGCAGTGTCCTTTCTGGGTCATATTGGGGCATCACTTCTCAGTTCTAGCTCAGCCTCTGTCAGTCCTTCCCGGTACCAATGCTGTGGTTCTATATTTTCCTTCTATGATTTCTCACTTCCTTCAAGGGAGAGTTTGAATCTTTCAGCTGTCATTTAAGGCCCATCTCAATCTGGCCTCAGTTTATCTTCTGTCTTTCACAGGACAGTTTTCTGAACTCCCCTGTCTCATTTGTCAGCCCTGAGTTATCCTCATATCTTCATTTGGCACTGTCTTTATATTCAGTAGCCCAGAAGAATACTTCCTTCCACCCATTCTGTCCTTCCTCACCTAGTTTTATCAGTGGTCTGGAAGGGACCCTAGACCCTTTCTTGGTGTGTGTGTGGGGGGGGGGGACTAAAGAGGAACAGCGGAGAGGTAAATGGAATGCCCAGAGCCCCTCCAGTTGTCAGCCCAACCATCCTCTGAGACTGGCCTAATTCCCTTCAGAGCCCAGCTCCCATCTTCAGGGTGGTGCTTTGGGAGCTGAGAGCCCAACGCTAATGCCTAAGAAAGTCGTGGATGGATTAGAAAGCTAGGGGATTAGGGCCAGAGCTGGTGGCTGATGCAGGAGCTGAGCCCCCTCCTTCTGAGGAAGAGGAGGCTAATCCTGCTTAAGAACTGAGGAGAAGGAGCTGAGGGTGCCGGGGGAGCCTCCTTCATCCACTGAAGCTGCTGGCCCCAGCAGGCGAAGAAGAAGAAAGATCGCCAACCCTGTCTGTCCATCACCCTTCTTTACCATGAAAACTTTTCAACCTGCTGTATCCACCCACACTGCCTTGTCCAGCTACATCCCAACTATTTTAAACATTTTTTGAATCTCTCTCTCTCTCTCTCTCTCTCTCTCTCTCTCTCACACACACACACACACACACACACACACACACACACACATACACACACCCTTTCTCAATAAAGTCACTTTCTTCTTCAAATCCTAAACTGGAGAGGATGGACACAGATTAGGCTGGCCTGTGAAAGGCCTGGCTGGTTTCAGAAGCCCTTGACCTGGATGCTAGGAGGATAGGTGTGGATCGACAGTCCTTCACTGGACACTAATTTTCTGGGCTCCTTTCAGTGAACCCCACAGAGTGTAGGGAGACACATGTACTAAAGCTAGGGCTAAGGTTCTGTCATAGAGGCCCAGACTGAGATCCTGGCCTGAAGAAGGCCTGGAGGAACTGATTGAAGACCAAGAAAGGCTATCCTCATCTGAGGGTTTGATATAGGGTGAAGAGAGCTCACCTCCTGGGAGTCTGGTGTGAATGGAGAGGGGAACTGTGGTTTATGAATCAGCTCTGAGTAGGAGAAATGATGCTACATGGAGTTGGTCTCTGGACCAGAAGAGGCAGGTTGACTCAGCCTGCCTACTGGCTGGGCTCTGTTACTGTCTGCCCACCAAAGTCTTCCCCTGTTGGGCTTGGCTTATTCCCAAGAAGCTTCTTTGCAAATGTGGTGCCTGCCTGTAGGAGGATGGGGTGGTGGGAGTGTGTGTGAGAAGGGTAGGAAACACCCCAGCTTGCTTTATGCTCTGCGAGAAGAGAGAGAGAACATCCTGGAGCCAGGGCATCTGAGAAATTCTGGAGGTCAGGGGCAAGGAACTGGATGGATTGACCTCTGAGAGGCAGTTTGGGATGTGGGGGTCAGTGGAGGGGGACACTCATACTCGGCTCCCTTACCTTTGATGGACAAATGCTAATGACATTACCAGCAATTGACCAGAAACAAATAAATAATTCAGTCTGGCCTGAAAATGGGAGAAAAGTACTTAAATGCTATTGACAAGCCAGTCCCCGGCCTCATTACCCATGCAGACTCAGGCCTCTACATCGACCATGCCCCCAGATTCCTTCCAACCCCACTGTGGGCAGCCTCAGGCTCCCTCCCAACCCCTGGCTCAGGTTGGTCTTGAGAAGAGAGTGACTCAAGGCAACCAGGTGGAGAGCTAGGCTCAGGTCAGAGCCCTGCTGGAAGGAAGGTAGTTACCTAATCTCCTTCCCCTCTCTCCAGACCCACAGCTGTCTCTGTTTATAGGAAAGTTATCTCTGGTTCCAGGCCTGCCAGGTACACATTCAGGAGTGGGCGGGGGTGGGGTGGGGACAGCTATGTGTTCATATGTGCACATGCAGAGTGGGCCCACAGCTGCTGTATCTTCTTTCAGGACACGGGAAGAGTAGTGACCCCTGGGGCGGCTGTCAGTCACCATGCTGTCAGGGGAATACAAACTCATTAAATGTTTCCTTGCCTGTCACAGGGGTCCTTAGTCCCCACGTCAGTCCTGTGGAGGAGGAAGAGGAAAAACAGTGTAGTGTGCAGCTGATCCTCTAAAAGCATACCCAGGATTTCTGGCTCTTCAAGACTGAGGATATGAAGGCTGTGGGCTCCTGGGGAGCTGGCATTTTTGGCATCATGGCACATACATGCTCCTCTTGAAGCTGCAACTCTGCAGAATAAGATGTCATTTCCTTCAAGTCATTGTCTTCCTGGTCCCACTTGCCCTCTAGTCCACTTCTCTTGGCATCGTCTGACCTCTTTCGGGGAACTGGGAGGCCACTTTTCTTGTGGCCCCATCCCTACTGGAATATATTTATGTTCAGAGCCATAGTGCTTCTTATGAAATGGAAAGTCAGAAGCCAGAAACATACACCAGTCAGAGACTGGGACCCTCAGGAGCTTCCTCACCCAATGCCTGCAAGGGTCTCAGGCAAGGATTCAGTACAGGAGAATCTGAATGGAGGTCTGTGACGCGAGCCTGGGAGGTGGACAATGTTCCTGATGGTTCTGTACAGCCTGGCCAGGAAATGGTTCTGAAAGGCATCCATCTTCTTGTGTGCCATATAACTGACCCTCTCTGTGGGGGAGAGTAGAGATTTGGTAGCCCACAGTATCCACCTGTCTCTGGTACCATGCTTAGCTCTCTGCTAGACCTGGTAAGGCCACTCCTGGTGGAGACCAGAACACCCACCCCGCAGTATGCTGGATTCTGGTGTGTGTTAGGGTGTGTCTCCAGCCCATGCCTCCCTCCTGTTTGCCTTTCTGATGCTAGAGGAATCCCACCTCCACCAGGGAACAGCCCAGTGCTTCCTTAAGCTAGCCACTTCTTACCACTTCTTACCACTTGTGCTACCCCATAGAGCTCCAGGGGCATCTCAGTGTCCCTCACCCTGGCTTCTGGATTGGGGTGAAAAACTCCTCCCTGCTGCTCACTGTTCATAATGCTCTTTCTCCTCATGTTTCTTCCACCAATGTGTCCAATGTGTCCCACGGGGAGTCATTTATCCGGATCGACTGGCTCTCCTCCGTGCAAACATTCGTAGAGCATTAACAAGCCTAAAACCCAATTAGCCTTCAATTACTCAGGCCTTAGCCAGATTTTCTGTGGTAGGGACAAGGCTAAGGAATGTATCTGGCACTGCTTGGGTAAAAGCCTTCCACTCCTTTGAGCTAACCTGCTCGGTTTAACTGCCAGCCCTGCCCTAGCCAGACTGTAGTTCCCTATTCTCCCTCCTGTCCAGTGCAAGCATTCTGCCTCTAACCTCTCATTACTCTTTAAAAATCTATTTCATAAATGTACATAACCAAACATGATTTGAGAAGACTCAAGAAAATAATGCAAAATAATAGCTGACCACCATGTTACTTCCTGTTCTCTAAATCCTACTTTGAGTAACTTAGGGCTTCTCATTTCTTCCCCATGTTTGAATCTATTATGCACGTGACCCATACAGTTTTCTTTTTTCTTTTCTCTTTTTCTTTACATTTTATTTAGTTGTGTGTTGTGTGTGTGTGTGTGTGTGTGTGTGTGTGTATGTGTGTGTCCGTGCACATGTTGTGGTCCAAGTGTGTAAGTCAGAGGACAACTTTCAGGAGTTGGTTCTCTTTCCATCATGTAGGTTCCAGGTATTGAATGAGGGTTGCCAGCCTTGCCTTTACCTGCTGTCTCTCTGCTCTCATATTAAACATTTTACTTTAGTGGTTTCTTCCTTTTCCTCCACCTTCCCCCCCTCCCCTGCCCCTCTCCTTCTTCTTCCCCTTCCTCCTCTCTTCTCCTTCTCCTTTTCCTTCTTCTCATCTTCTTGTTTTTTGAGCCAAAGCCTCACAGAGATCCACCTGCCTGTGCTGCCCACCAAGTACTGGGATTAAAAGTATGCACCACCATATCCAGTTTAACATTTTAACATTTTAACGTTAGGGCCATACTATTAATGTTGCTTAATGACCCCCTCTAGTCTCTGTCCGACACTGTTTTATTTGATTTATTTCTTTCATTCCTAACCTGCCTTCCTTTCCTTCCTCGGCTCCGCTAGTCCTGAATTACATCGCTCAGCCTTGCTTCCTCTTCAGCTGCTCAGTCCTAACCTTCTGCTTATTCACCCCCTCCTCCATCTACTCAGTCTTCCCTCTCTACAACCCTTCCCCTCCTCCCTGCGTACTGTAGCCTTGGGGGAGGGGTACAGCCAAAGCAGCTATTAGCTCTGCACCCCCTAATACCCTGAGTCTCAGTGCCTCTTAACACCTCCCGAGCCTGGGCCTCTAAGCCCCATCTCCCTCTAGTCTTCCTCTAATCACTAAGGCTTATTTCTGATTTTCTGAAGTGACAAGAAGCTGGGTTTAGGGAGGAGGGCTGTCAGCAAGCATCTTCTAGGATTGAAGGAGAAAAGGATGCAGAAAGGGAGGTCTGGCTGAGTTGCAGCAGCAAAAAACCAGCTAGGTCCACCTTACTGAACAGGTGGCTCAATGTTTTCGTCCCTTCTCTTTATGCTTACCTTGTGACTTTAGCAGCAGTTCTCAACCTTCCTAATGCTGTGACCCTTTAGTACAGTTCCTCATGCTGTGGTGACCCCCTACCATAAAATTATTTTCATGGTTCTTTATAACTGTAATGTTGCTACTGTTATGAATCATAATGTAAGCACGTGAGTTCTCTGACAGTCTTAGGCAACCCCTATGAGAAAGGCAGGTGACCCTTGGGGTCGCGACCCATAGGTTGAGAACCCATGTTTTTAGCCTGTTCTTTCAACTTCAATTCAACTGTCTCTATCTTCCTCTGTAAAAGGGGAAGTGACTGCTCATTTCACTAACTTTCTGTGACCAGAGCCTGTCTTCCTACATTACATTCTTACCCCACTGTCACTGGCATCCTGCCAGGAAGATGGCTCAACCTCCAGGGTCCCATCTCCCCATGCCCTGTTCCTTTGATTCTAGATGCAGGAAAAGCTTCCAAGTCTTCTTCCCACCCTATAGAAATCTGTCTTTCCTCCACTGTCTCAAATGCATTCCTTCCCAAATGCAGAGAACCGGCAGAGATTTAAGGGCAGCAGCAAATCTTTTTCAGTTTTAGAGATATCCAAATTTAAAATACATGCTTGGAGTAGAGGTCTCGAGGGAGGAGGGCTGAGGAGGTGGCACACTGGAGCGCCAGTTCTAGCCTTGTTGAGTGACCTTGGATGCTCCCTTAGGTGTCTCTCTGAGCCTTGGTTTTCCTCCTCAGCTCTCTGGAAGTTTTAAGAGGCCCAGCAGGAGTACCTGGCTCTTGCCTGGAAGTGTTCACCCTGTGCTAATTTAATTACATGGCCTGACTGGGCCCAGGCTGGGGAAGTGGTTTAATGGCAGCTGCAGAGACAGTGAGTAATCAAGAATTAATTAAGCGTTTCTGGGGATTCTCAAGTCTGGGGTAGGGATTCCTGGGAGCCTGGCTGTGGCTACATGGAAGATGGAAGAGAAGGGTTACAGCTTTCCCTTTGGTTCACTTCTGACTGCTTAGGAGTGGGTGAAAGAGCAGGCCACAGCTCCGGAAAGGCTCTGAGTTTATGGCCTCCCACTAAGGCAGTCTCTGGTCAGCAGGAAGCAGAATACTTAAGACAGCAGATGTCGGGATTGTGTGAAGTTGGGCAGGAACCATTGGCCCTGGCCATTGCTAGTACGGGTTCAGATTGTGTAGATCTTGAGGCTGGTCTATATCGAAAGGTGGAAAGGTCAAGCAGCCGGGAGTTTCAGTCTCAGTTTAACTATGTACAATACAAATAATGTTTCTTGGGCCAAGGTCTTTCCATCCACCTTGCCATTGCCCCAGGTTAGTTCCTTAGACTCATGATTCTGCTAACATTCACCGCAGTTACTATCAGGTCATGGGGATTTTATTTTTCTGCTCATTTGTTTAACGTTTCTCACGTGTATCCCTGCCTTCACCAGAATCAAGTTCCACGGAGACAGAAACAGCTGGCCCACAGCAGTGTCTTCAGAACTTGAAGTAGGACTAGGGTAGATGGTCTCTTTGCTTGTCTGGAAAATGGGGAGAATATAGGTTCGAAGGTGTCGTGTGCTGGGAAGGCGAGAGATCTAGTGCATATATTGAAGGGAACCGCAGGGCTCCTGGTCAAACTTGCCCGCACCACTGTGGCCACAGGACTTGCTCACCGACGATCACTAGCGCGTCTTAGGCTCAACCTCGGGGCGCAGCGACTGCGCCAAGCCCCGAGCCCCGAGCCCCGCCCGCCGCGGGCCAGGCTCCTTCCCAGGCGCCCCCGCGCCGCCGGCGCTTTGAAGTCCCAATCCGGCAAATAGAGTCAATCAATTATGAAGGGAACAATCTGGCGGCCCCTCGGGGAGCGGCGGCCCGAGCGATCCCGGGGGATTAGGCCGCAAATCGCGCTGAGCCTCCCTAAGTGACAGCGAGGAGAATCGCGCGCGGGCGGCGGCGGCGGTGGCGGGAGCGGGAGGGAGCGCGGCCGCTAACCCGATTATGCAGATCCGCAGGGGGCGCGGATTAGGCCTCGGGGGCGGCTCGCCCTAAGCGGCTAGAGGATTTGGGGAAAAGTTTACTCGGGCGGAGGGGGCGGAGACGAGCCCGCCGGCTGGGTGAGCTCAGACCCGCGGGGCTGGGGAGAAGCAAGCCCCACCGCAGCCGCGTTCTTCCGGGCACACCTGGGCACACGCGCAACCCTCGGGCGGACAGTCTCCACTTAGCACACAAACCCGCAGACGCGCGCTCTGGCTCAGCCGCCAGTCCAGCCACGGAAATACCCGTGAGCGCACACCGAGCGTTGACATCTCACAGCCAAGCCCACCCACCGTGGCTCACATTCACCCTGTGCTGGCTCTTAGTCAGGCGAGCACTCACAATCACAGATACGATTCAGATGTTGAACCTCCAAGGAAAACCCATCAGAGACCCACCAGTGACACACATGGTCCTACACCTGGCGTTTGTTTCCCATAGATCTCCCCCCCACCCCCAGCCCCGCTCCTGTACTGAAGGACCACGAAGACAAGTGTATGATAGTGTCTGTAAGCCTGTGTGTTTTCCAATGTGGCTTCCATCATCTCTGACATCTGGGCCCAGTCTTGGTTGGTTTCAGGGACCTAGGACTACTGGGTGTGTGTGAGACGGACTGCGGTCCAGTGGGCTTGGAATAAGGGCATTCTTTGGTGACTGCGGTCCAGTGGGCTTGGAATAAGGGCATTCCTTGGTGATTCTGACCAGGAGGTCCTCTCTACAGGACTAGACCATCCAAGCTTCTTCTCTGGGCCTGTTTGCTTTTAGGAGCAGTTCTCTCTCTCTCTCTCTCTCTCTCTCTCTCTCTCTCTCTCTCTCTCTCTCTGTGTGTGTGTGTGTGTGTGTGTGTTTTACCCATCTGGAAAAGAGACTGAGAACCCAGCTCCAAGTGAGCTTGAAACCAGGCAGGCTTTTCACCTGTAAAGCTGTCAGTGTGACTTATACACGGTGGACACTCATGTATGTCACAATCTATGGCAGCATGTTTTTGGATATGTGTGTTTGTGGGCAGTGGTATGTGTACTGCAGCTTCACAGCTCTACAAACGTCACAGTCACACATAAAGTCTGTGGACGCACAGACCATACACAGACACTCTCTAGAACTTCACACACACACCAAACTCCTGAGAAAGTCACACGGACAGACAGTGAACACAGAAGTGCTGCCATGCTGTAGAGAGCAACTACTGTGGCTCGAGGACACGCCCTTCCATGCCTCAGCAGCAGTGAATGCCTTTTGGCTGGCCAGATCAAAACAGAGAGAGGGGTCAGGGTCAATGAGTCTTTAGCAAGCAGAGTTCTGGCTGCTGTTCCAGTTTCCATGCTGTGTGTGTTTTCATGCATGTGACTGTGTGTACATCATAGCCACCTTTGTTGTTGTCACGGTGTGTGTGTGTGTGTGTGTGTGTGTGTGTGTGATCCCTAGCATCTGGAATCCATAGTGAAGTTGGCTGACTGAGATAAGTGATGCTCGCTGGCTGGCAGGATGAAATGTATTTTGAGTGTCTCTGGTTACGATGGTGATGGTGGTGGGACTTTCCTTTTCCAATGTAGCCATACACTTTATTTTCTTTTTTTCTTTTCTTTCTTTTTCTTTCTTTCTTTCTTTTTTTTTTTTTTTTTTTGCCTCAAGCTTTCTGGATCTGAGTTTCTGGGAGCCAAAGCTGGAACATTCAGACTATAGAGGGGGGAAAAATGACATGGAATACTTTTTTTTCCCAACCTCTTCATCCACTGGACAGGACTAACCAGGAAGTCCTGCCCACAATTCCACAAATCCATCAAACTTCCTGGCTCCACTAAGCATTATGGCACATGACTTTAAACCTAGCACTTGGGAGGCAGAGGCAAGCAGATCTCTGAGTTCAAGGCCAGCCTGGTCTACGGAGTGAGTTCCAAGACAGCCAAGGCTTCACAGAGAAACCTTGTCTTGAAAACAAAAAACAAAACAAAAACAAAAAACGTTACTGTCTCCCCATGGGATTATCAGGCTGATGCCACACTCAGGAAGGATTCCTCTGGTCACTCATGACACAGATCTGGTAAGATTGCTTCAAAGAGTGCATGGTTACCCACTCAAGTAGAAGCCTCATCTCAGAGGCTTCCAAAGGGAGGGATTCTTCTAGTTTGGGGCGGGAGGAGGAAAGAGAATAGGAAAAAGCACTGTCTTATATATCCAGTCTCTGTGGAATCTTGACAACATCTTCACAGTTCCTATCTGAGCTGTAGACCTCCTTCTCTGAGCTTGCCTGTCTGAATCCTGCTACACTATCCAATGAATGTGTCCTGTCAGGAAAAGTCCTTAGCTTCTTTCTACCTCTGGCTCTATGTTTAAACTTGGGGTAAAATAATGCCTTCCTCCTAAGATCTGTAGAGAGGAACCACACAGCATCTGAGAGAAGGGTACATAGTAGGTGGTTAATCTGTGACTTTCATTTATTTATTTTTTATTGGATTTTCTGAGACAAAGTCTCTCTATGTAGTTCTGGAACTCTCTGTCAGTGGTTCTTTTTTTTTTTTTTTTTTTTTTTTTTTTTTTTGGTTTTTTGAGACAGGGTTTCTCTGTGTAGCCCTGGCTGTCCTGGAACTAACTCTGTAGACCAGGCTGGCCTCGAACTCAGAAATCCACCTGCCTCTGCCTCCCAAGTGCTGGGATTAAAGGCGTGCGCCACCACCGCCCGGCCTGTCAGTGGTTCTTAACCTGTGGGTCACAACCCCTTGGTGTTGGCATATCAGATATTCTGCATATCAGAATTTACATTACAATTCAGATTCACAACAGTAGCAAAATTGCAGTTATGAGGTAGCAACAAAATGATTTTATGATGGTTGGGGTCACCACAACATGAGGAACTATATTAAAGGGTCACAGCCTTAGGAAGATTGAGACCATAGACCATGCTGGCCTTGAATTTCACTGAGATCCTCTTGGCTCTGTCTCCCGAGTGCTGGGATTAAGGCACACCCAATGTGAAGCTTTTTATTATTGGTACTATTATTTGTAGTTTAGAATATACATGCTGCAGAAAGAAAGGATTCTATAAGCAGTCAGGTCTTAAGAAAGGTTGCTACAATATACTCTTCCCCATTAAGACTTCTCACGGAAGGAATGGACAGTCAGACTGAGCTCTCTGCCCTGTCTCTGCCATTGTGCATGCAGGTGGGTGAGGAGGAGAGGCTGGATCCAAAGTGGCTCAGTTGGTTCCCAGCAGAAGCCATTACCTTCCTGGAGAGATAAACTCACCGTCCATCTGAGGCTGGGGCAAGGGTAAGGAGTACAGATTGGAGTGGGATCCAGGTCTGCCCCAGACCTCCTTCCCTTACACCTTCTCCGTCTGGGCCCAGGTGAAGAAGCTAAGTCTCTGTCCAGCTCCAGTCTGGGTGAATGCTCCCCTTGATCTAGGTGTGGGGGCAGGTGGTGCAGAAAAGATAGAGAGAGGGATTCCTGCTCACAGCACCAACTAATTGATTGTGCCTACTGTGTGTTGGGCCCCAAGCTTCCTCTGTTTACTCTGTACCCTAGACACAGCTGGAAGCCAGCAGGGACCTTTTCAAAAAAGCCATCCAGTTATCTAGCCTGGGGCTTAACTTGGCAATGGAAATGAGAGGAGTGCCACATGAAGAGGGGAAGGGAGGCCGACAGGGTGCTTGAGACCTGCCTGATGGCTTTGTAGAGCAAGCTTGCTGTTTTATGGAGATTGCCAGCTTATTTGGGGCAAGAGGATTGTTGCTGATGAGACCTGCTCTTCCCCTCTAAACTATCCTTTGAGGCCACCTCTGGATTTAAAACCTTTGACTACCAGACGTCAGGCATAGAACATGCTTCTTTTCTTTCCCTTCCTTCCTTCCCTTCCCTTCCCTTCCCTTCCCTTCCCTTCCCTTCCCTTCCCTTCCCTTCCCTTCCCTTCCCTTCCCTTCCCTTCCCTTCCCTTCCCTTCCCTTCCCTTCCCTTCCCTTTCATTAAGGCAGGGTCTCACTATGTAGCCCTGGCTGGCCTGGAACTCACTATGGAGTGCAGACTGGCCTTGAACTCACAAGAGATCTTCCTGACTTTGTCTCTCAAGTGCTGGGATTAAAGGCAAATGCCACCACAACACATCTGTCCCCCCCCCCCCCCGCCATGTTTTTGTCTGTGTGTGCTCGCCAGTGCCTGTGTGTGTTTCCCCTCCTCCTCCTTCTCCTCCTTCTCCTCCTCCTCCTCTCCTCTTCCTCCTCCTCCTCTTCCCCCTCCTTCTTCTTCTCCTTTTAATTTTTGAGGCAGGATCTTACTCTGTAACTCAAGATGACCTGGAACTCACTATGTAGCTCAGGCTGACTTCCAATTCATGGCATTCCTTCTATGTAGTCTTCTGAGTGCTAGGATTACAGACATAGCCTCCACATGCAGTATTCTCCCCTCTCTCTCTCTCTCTCTCTCTCTCTCTCTCTCTCTGTGTGTGTGTGTGTGTGTGTGTGTGTGTGAGAGAGATCTTGTTTCTTGTTATGTAGTGCAGATAGCCTAGAACTCTCAATCGTTCTGCCTTAGCCTTATGAGTACTGGGATTACAGGTGTTTAGCACCATCCATGTCTAGACACATGATTGTGTCTAGAAGATTCTTTCACAGCCTGCATTGAGAGCAGCCTGAGAAAGGCTTCTTTGCCTCTTTAATAAGGGCTTTCTTAGCTTTTGTCAAGTGCTATGGATACTCCAAAGATAGACTGACTAGGGCGTCTTCCCAATATGTGCCATCGAGTCTACCTCATGGCTTTCTGGCTCCTGTCCCCTTGAAGTGTGGTGCTCTTGGTTTCTCCTCATGTCTGCTTCTCCTATGAATGGGCCGGTGAATCTATCTCTTACTGAATCCCTCTACATCTTTCTCTCTGTCTCTATGACTCTATCCCTGACTCTTTGTCATCTTTTTTGACCTCTGAGCCTTAGTGTCTTGCAGGCTGTATCTCTCTGGCTATCTTGAAGCTTGTTACTGATGGCTAGCCTCTGTAGGGCTCTGTGTAGTTTTTAGGCTCAGGTTCTAAGGCTGCTGTACCCGAGAGCTGAACAGAGAGGAAAGCTGGCTTTCCCTTTCCTGAGGCTTGCATGTTTAGAGACCTGCTGTGGTGGCATTACTTTCCAGAGTCTCTATCTAGACTCAGGTCTGGCCAATACCAACGGGAAACATGTACACCTCTCTAAAACCATTGAAGCTTTGGGTTCCCCCTCTAGATTGGGTTTCAAGATCCAGGCCTCCTGTCTATCCAGACAGGTAGTCCATTTTTTTGTCCCCTTCTTCTTTGTCTTTCTTCCATGGAGAAGTTGTAGAGATAATGTTTGAAGGCAGACAAATACAAGTCTAAGTTCTGGGTTTGCTGTTCACAGGCTCTACAAGATCAAGTTATTTGATCTTTCCAGCCGTGGACATTCTCTTCATCTTTAAATGGGTGTGAGAACAGTCGTTATCTCTCTAGAATGAAATGAAGAGAAAATGAGATAAGAACTGTAGAACACACCACGTGGAACTTAACTAAAGAGCTAGAAACTATTTCTACTGCATGTCTCCATTTATACAGTTCAACACAAGCATAGCCCACAGGAGTCCTATTGGACACTGCAGATTTCTCTTGTCCATTTCCTTCTTTCCTGTCTGGCTCTCCTGCCTTTCATCGTTCTCTATTCCTGAGTGTTGGAGGTGGAGCATAAGAAGCCCCAAAGCCAGGTGTATGGTGCATGTCTTTAATCCCAGCACTGGGAGGCAGAGGCAGGCAGTGAGTCTGAGGACATCCTGGTCTACATAGTGAGTTCCAGGCCAGCCAGGGTTACAAAGGGAGACCCTGTCTCAGAAATAATAATAATAATAATAATAATAATAATAATAATGATAGTAGTAGAGTGGAATGAAGTATAAAAGCCAACAGAAGGCCTCTAAACACCCAAGACTGATAAAGGCCAGCTTCCCCTCTCTGTTCAGTTCCTGAGCACTCTGTATGTACCCAACACAGAGCCTGGCTCTGGAAATGACGAAAGGCTCTACAGATCATAATGAGACCGAAATGTGGGGTTTGGCTTTGAAAATAAGAATAGCCTCAGTCACATCTCAGACTCTGAAAATTGTAACACACTCTGCAAATTATCAGAGTCTGACAGACGCAGGAATCAGCAAGGAGCTGTGCTCTGTGGATGGCAATTGGCTCTGCAAACACTTATGAGCTTTGTATATGATTTCAGGCTCTGCAAACAATGTCAGGCTCTGTAAGCAGTGATGGGCCTTCGAAATAAGAACAGTCTGTGAACAGTAAAGGCTTTGCACACCGGAATGAAAAGTTGTGATGTGCTCTAGACATGATCTTACCTGTTGAGGACAAGAAGAACCCATGGGATCCCCAAGAGAGAAGCTGCATCTTAGTGTGTTGGCCAGTAAGGTCCTCCTCTCTTCCTTTCCAGGTCCCACTACAGGCCCTTTGTCCATTTGCCGACTGGAGTTGGGGTCTGGGTGGGGTGGAACAAGAAAGCATAAGGCTATGTCGCCTCTCCCAAGGCTTTGAGAAGATGGAACTTCTAAGCGGTCAGAGAGGAGCTTGTGTCTGTGATGACAAATTTGTTCTCAGCCCAGCTATTTGCCAGGTGGAAAGTGTCTTCCTACACCAGAAGCTCTCAGAATGCTAAAAGGGTGTTTAAACCATCCTAGGCCCTCTAGGGGAGCCACAAAGTCAGCTTCACAAAGCACATCTATCTCACAGACTCCAGCCAACCTTAAATTCCGGCTGGCACCTAAATATCTTGGTAGCAATTTAAATTCCTGTCCATTCTTCCTAGGTCTGACCAGCATTAATGGGGAGCACGTACATTCTCACAGATCACAGGATCTGGGGGATGGGTAGAAGGGAGGCTCTGCTCTTGGTGGGCTGTGAGTAACGGTGCTGAGGAGGTAGTCCTAGAGGCTGGGAGGAAGATGCCCAGCAACCATGCCATGGAGCTGGAGGTAGCTGGGGGGCGGGGGGGTGTACTGATGTGATTGTAGAGGTGTTAGGGAAGCAAGCGATGGTAACAGTCAAAAGGTGGCCATGCTTGCCATTTCTAAGATGGCAAGAGATAGCTTAGGGGTATTAGCCAAGAGCACAACCTGGGCTCAACTTCCGGGTGTGGCATTTGCTAGCTGTGTGACACTAGGTGATTTATTTCAGCTTTCTGTGCCTTAGTTTCTTCATCTATAATATAAGGATAAGAATAGTGCCTATTCCACAGAACTGTAAATCTTAAAATAGCTCTTGGCCGACTGTGAGACAGCTGCTTAAGGAAGGCAGAGGAGGTGACTGGAAGAGTATGTGGTAGGGATGACATTAATGATGGTGGGACTAGAGATAATAGGAATGATGATAATAATAATAATTAAGCCAGGTATGGTGGCATACCCCTTAATGCCAGCACTGAGAGGAAGAAGCAGGCAGATCTCTGAGTTTAAGGCCAGTCTGGTTTATATAATGAGTTCCAGTCTAGCTAGCGCTATCTCAGCCCCCATCTCCTCCTTAAAAAAGAAAAGATGTAATGGCTGGGTCTGGTTCACAATGGAATAATTCAAGCTACTTAGGAGGCTGAGACAAGAGGTTAACAAGTTGAAGGCCTGTCTGGGGCCTGGATACATAGTAAATTAAAACTCAACATGGTTAGTAACTTAGTGAGACTTTGTTTTATAGCCAGACAGTGGTGGTGCATGCCTTTAATCCCAGCACTTGGGAGGCAGAGGCAGGTGGATTTCTGAGTTCGAGGCCAGCCTGGTCTACAGAGTGAGTTCCAGGACAGCCAGGGCTATACAGAGAAACCCTGTCTCGAAAAACCAAATAATAATAATAATAAATGGGAAGGGGAGCATGGCTCAGGAGACAAATTGCTTGCAGCACAAGTGTGAGAACTTGAGTTTAGATTCCCAGCATTCATGTAACAGGCCCAGTGGCTGGGCTTGTCATCCCAGTGTTAGAAGGCAGACATGGGAGTCTTTTGGGGTCTAGTCAGTTGGTGAGCTCCAAGTTCAGTGAGAGATGTTCAAATCATAAGTGGGAGAGTGATAAAAGAAGGTATAAGATATCTTCCCAGATCTGGCTTTCATAAGAGCATACATGGACAGATGTACATAGAAGCATATGGCACACACACACACACACACACACACACACACACACACACACACAGAAGCACTAGGTGTGTTGCAAGATTTGAATTTAATCCCAAGTACTAGAAAAATAAAAAAAGGAAAAAACAAACAAAAACCAGAACAGAACAGAAAGCTTTAGCACCATGTGCCCTGCGCGGCTCCAAGCACTTCACAGTGGTGACGTGTTTAATTACCAAGCCCCTTATAGTAACTGATACCGTCTCCGTGTTAAAGGTGATGATGCTACAAGCTTAGAAGACAATACAGCTGGGAACTGGAGGAACTCTCGGGGCAGAGATCTTTATCACACGTCAGATGGCGATGATAGAACTGGCTGGGTAGAGCAATGGTAATCATTGTGCACAAACAGAAACAGGGTTGAACTGCAGTTATCACGGATGCCCATGAGAGTGGTTTGGGTGGCCTTTGGTGGCATTAAAGGAGGAGGTAAAGGTGACAGTGTTATATGCAAGGGCATAAGAACAGCATTCATTGTCATCTATAATCCCAGCACCTGGGAGGCTGAGCCAGGAGTATTTTAAGTTTGAGGTCAGGTTGGGTTACCTAGTGAAACTCTGAAAAAAAAAAAAAACCCTGAAAAACATGTAGTGGCTGAGCTCAGCTTTTTGGCCGGAGGATCACACTCTTCAGTTTTTTAGGCCTCAGAGGACTGACCTTTAGTAAGACTGAGATCAAGGAGGGAGCAAAAAATCATGTTCTGTTAATAAACCAGGAGCTTTGGGTCCCAGGTAGTGAAAAGGACTGAGGCAGACAGTACTGCAGGGGTTTATTCGGAGCTGCTGCCGGTTTTCTTCCTGCTTCTCCTGGCCTTTGGCACTCTTTAACCCCAGCAGCTATCCAGTATATTTGCTCCTATCAGTGGTCCCCACTAACGGTGCAGACAATGCCATAGGTAAGCCACCCACCCATCCCATTAGGGAACTCGGTTGGCCTTGCCTGGCCAGTGCAGGCCTGTCTGCTTCTCGCTGGCTGCTGCACTGAGCAGAAGTCTTAATAGAGAATCCGCCTCTGTGCTGCAGCTCCCCACCCGCCCGCCCGCCCATCCCTATTATCGGCACCATCAACGGCGGCAAATGACACTCTCGGAATCTTGACTCCAATCTGATGCCTGGTCCCCGGGGCCGAGGAGAGGCGCAGGCCAGCTAGGCTGGGGGGCTGGGGAGGGGGTGTGCAGTAATAGGATGTGGCCGAGGATAGTCTATTAGCATTGCTGGAAACGTTGATGAGCCCCCTTTCTGGCCCCTTGTCGTCCCATCCTCGCTCAGCCAGGCACGAGGAGGCCTTGATGGGGGGTGCAGGGGTAGCTTGTGGGGTTGGGGCTGGAGCTGGGGTAGGCTATCTTTAAGTCCAGATATCAAACTCCCTTGGGGACCATGGAGGTCAAGAAAGGAGGTTATTCAGCCTTCTAGTCTTCTGACCACTGATCTGGGAGTAGGGTCCTTTCTGGCAGATAGCATCTGACTTTCCATTTCCAAAACAATGGATCTTGGGGCTTCAGGTCTGGAAGGAGGCTCAAGCAGCAGTCCTCCCACCCAGTCTCCCTCTTCCTGCCTCTTGAAAATAATCAGTTCAGTTCCTCCCTGGAATACTTGCTTCATGTTTCCTCTTTGAAAGTTCTGATTGGCTTTTCTCAGTATCAGCACCTTGAGACTCCTAGAGGACACCTACCCACAAGACAGCTTCTCTGGGTTTCAAGAGGAAGTTAGGTCTCAAGCCTGCTCTCCTGGGCTGTCTCAGTTCCTCATGGCCACAGATCTGTTAGCCTGTATGTAATGTGTGTATGGAAGGGTAGTAAAAGGCTGAGCCCGACCACAAGGTACAGAAGAGGCAGGGAGACAGTGGACAGAATCCTGGATGAATGAATGCAGAATACTGTGATTCTAACCCAAGTCAATTGCTTTGTGACCCTAGGAGAGCTACATACAGACACCACCGTAACTGCTTCTCCTTGTCTTGCCCTCTCTTCCTTTTAGGATGATGAGCTAGGAGTGGTAGCACACACCCATATCCCAGTACCTGGTTATAGAGGCAGGACCATCAGGGGTTCAAGGCCATTGTAGCTATATAGTGAGTTCAAGGTCAGCCTGGGCTACATGAGACCTTGTCAAACAAACAACAAACTAGACCCCAAATTTAAAGAGATAACGAAGCCCCCCCCCCCAGGAGGCGGAATAGTTCAATAGCTCAGTGCTTTGGGAAGCCATGCATTTGGGGCTCAATAACCTACTGTATAGTCAAGCTAACACCTCTCTTCTGTTCATGAAAACAGCACGAAGGGGATGGAAGAAAATGAGAAATGAAGCAAAATGTAGACTGTGATGCTGGGCCTGGCTGTATGTGGCAGGCAAATAGGTGAGAGGTTAGAAGTCCTATCCTGTCTGGCTCTGTCCTATCCTGAAGGCACCTGGGCCAGCAAGTCTGAGTTTCTTGCTGAGCTTTGCCACAGGAAGGAGAGGTTGGAGCTAGCTGATCTAGGAAGGGGAAGAAAGAGCCATAGCCAGCCCGCCCCTCCCCCAAGCCTGGGCTTCTAAGCACCACGCCGAACTCAATCTGTTCTGCCCACTGCTTCCACCATGCCCCAGAGTCCAGAGGCCACAGACGGTCAAGCTGTTTGCCTCTGCTGAGTGGCTGCCCTCGGTGCCCCCAGCAGGGGCCTGGCCATCAGTCACAGGGCTGGCAGTCCTTAGGGCTGGACATAGAGCCTTATGGGCAGGGATAGATGTAGACTGTGTGGAGAAGGCAGCAGGGGCACTGGCTTCTGCTCATGGGCCCCCTTGGTGGCCTCTGTTCCCTGTCCAGCTCCTCTGCCCTGCTTTGTTCTTCCTCAGTTCACTTGTGCCCGCCCATCTTGCCGTTTCCCACCTCCCAGCTCCTGCCAGCCTCACCTGTCTTGTTCAGCATGCTCTTCTCTCTGTGACCTTCCAACCTGCTCCTTCTTCCTTCTTTCATTAGATTCACTTCTCTTTGCTCCCAGTTCCACAGTCTGTGGGTCACATCGATCCAGGCTTAGTGTTTGTTTGTCTGTTTTGAGACATGGTTTCTCTATGTTGTCCTGGCTATCCTAGAGCTTGAGATGTAGGCCAGAATGCCCTTTGAACTCACAGATATCCACCTGCCTCTGGCTCCCAAGTGCTGGGATTAAAGCTGTGCACCACTTTGCCTTGCCGTCCAGTCTTACTTTCTTACTTTTAGTTTGTAAGGCCTCTATTCGGCCTGACCATCTTCATCTCCCAGTTAACTATAGAGGATTATGACTCCAGGATATAAGGTTTTTTTTTTTTTTTTTTAATCCAACCTAGGACTTCGGGCAGAGAAGAAGCCTTGCACCCTGGAGAATGCAGAGAAAACTTGGCTGGGCACTTCAGGAAGTGCATTTCTGAAAATCTGACAGCAGGGGGCGCTAAATCCTTGGTACTTCTGGTTTGTCTGGCCTCTCACAAGCAATACCTGGCATTTACCCAGTGGAGTGTGTTGTAGGTGGAAACCTAGAGCGTCCTTCGCAGGGGTGGGTTTGTCCTGTTTGATGCTGCCTTAGGTTGTTAGATTTAAAAGAAACCTCCACATGCTTCCTAAGTCTTTTTTTTATTTGTTTTTGAGTCAAGGGTTTAGTAGCCCAGTTTAGCCTTGAACTCCTGATCCTCCTGCCTCCATCTCTTCTGAGTTCTGGATTATAGACATGTTCTACTATACCATATCATAAAATTTATTTACCTGTAATCCTGTGAAACATTAATAACCCGGGGGCATTGGATTCCCCAATCCAGTGGTACTGGTTCCCTGGAGAGTATCATTTACACTTATCTCAGTCCTAAGGGAGGTTAGCCATTTGGGGAGAGATAGGTGGTAGAGACCTCCACCACAAACCTCTAAGAATTATTCCTGTTATCCACAGGCAGTGTCGTGGGCCCTCAGACTTCTCATACCCATGTCAGCTTAAGGAGGAAGCAAGTCTTAAGGCAAACCATATCTAAAATGTCCGTACAGACTTCTTGCCAGAAGCACAGAGGAGAAGGACAGGCCTGAGAGGGGAGAGACTTATCTCTGTGACAGTTCAACAGTGGATGCATTCATAAATTGTATGTGCATTGTGTGCCCATGGTGGGGGTAGGGATGGGGGAGAAAGCACTCGAATCTGGGGTAAGGTCAACGTGACTGGGTGACATGGATTCCAAGAAGGGAAGCAGGCTCCAGGCCTGCACTGCCACTGTCTTGGTCCTCAGGGCATGAAGGGTCACCTTCACAGTTCTCAGGAAGGAAGGCAGACACCTCTAAAGCTTTAAGAATGGCATTATCCTTACTGCTCTGTGATGGGCAGCAGGCAGGCCCAGCAAGGGCCTGGGGAAGGACCCAAGCATCTGGAGGACAGAAGGTGGCAGGGGAGACTTCCCGAAGGGGAAAGATTGATAGAGAGAAGGGAGTTCAGATGGCTCTGTGTCTGGGCAGGCAAGAAAGATGGCATCAGTTATTTTGGGCATACCAACACCTTTCTAGGCCTCCCAGGATGCTGGAAACTGGAGTTGGGGCCCCCACCCTTCACCCTAAGCTCACCATGGAGGTTAGTAAATATTGTAATCAGATTAGTGAGTAGAGGAGGCAGAGACGATGGTGGGAAAATACTCTGGCTGGGTTAGCCCCTAGTTCTCTCCTGAGAATCCAACCCTCTGAACTTGCCTAACCTTTCCCATGTGGCCCTAAAACCACCCTGGCTCCTTAGCACCCTCTGTTGACCAGAGTAACTTCCTGGCACCTGGCCTTCTCTGGGCTCGGTGGAGATTTCTATATCCTGGGTTTCTCAGCCTAGGGATCTCTGGTGACCCTAGTTCCTCAGGATGCCCCCTCCCTTCTTCTAGCCACTGTGCTGCTTACCTGTGAGATTCCAGGATGGTCATGTGCAGTGGAGTGTTTGCTGGAGGGAGACCTTCAGTTCCTCAGGGTGAGTCAATCACTCTCCTCTTCTGCCTTCTCCATGGCTGTGCTGAGTTAGGACAGAAACACAGGGAAGGGAAGCCTGAGTAGACGGACAGGTGAGGCCGACCCCCAGCCACCAGGTCCTCCCGAGAGAGGAAGAAGCAGGAGAATAGGGACTGGTATTCATAGAACACCAGCTGGATGTGGGGAGACTTGGTGACGAAAACCAGAAGGATTGAGGTAGAACTGGGGCTGGGAATTAGGAGAGGTAGAGGTGGAGTACCTGTGGGCTTGGGAATCTGGGGCTGGGGGTGAGAAAAGGGAGGCAAGAGGGTCGGGGTCTAGACTATGGAGGAACGAGCTGTTGGGAGGTTTAGGATTTAGAACATCAGGAGACTTAGGGGCTGGATGTTAAGAACTGAGATGTTAGGGGGTGGATATCGAATCGTAACAAGAAGGGGTTGAAATGTCTGTGGGATGAGAGATGAGAGTAGCAGGGCAACTGAACCTGAAGAAAAGTAGTAAGGACACAGATTGTTTTGGGCAGAGGGCCGTCCAGGGAGCATGAGAGTGCAGGGCAGTCCCAGGCCAGGCCTCCCGCAGCCCTTGTGTCTGCTGAGGCCATTGGGGGCAGGCAGCGGTCTCTCCTTGTTGGGCTGTCAGAGCGGGTTAGGCTTGGGGGAATTGGTTTTCTGGATCATCTCCTGGGAGCCAGCCCCTCCTGGCAGCTTTGTTTGGCAAAAGCTCAAGGATTAGCAGAGCAGGCCCCCACACCACCTCCCAGCCCCGCCAGCTCCTGGTGCTTTCATCCCCAAAGGTTGCTAAAGCTGCTATGCTTTGAGATTAGGCCCCCACAAAGGGGCCCCTTGTGCTCCAGCCAAGCCTTGGGGGCAGGAAGAGGAGGGGGTCCGAAGAACTCAGTGCAGGCCAAACCCTGGAGACAAATCCTCTCCCTTCCTGGAACATCCAGAGTGGTCTTCAAGTCAAAGGGAGAAGGCCTTTCCCATTTCCCCTCCCCTAGCACCAAAACTTTGTCTTCAACCTAGCCCCTTGAAGGAGCTTCCCAAGGAGGGTTTGCCTCTCAAAGTATTAGGCATCCACCTGCAATCATCTCCAGGTGCTGCTGGAAGGTGATGCAGGGCAGAGAGTGCTAGGGGAGCAAAGCAGAGGCTGGACAGATTTAGAACATGGATTGAGGAAGAACATTGGTCCAGCCTGTCCACTGAGCAATCAGGGAGACTGGCTTGGCAAGAGGAGCTTGTCCTGGGTCTGACGGAGCTGAGGCAAGAATATGGAGGGTCTCACTATTCACTAGGTGTCTGAGACCAAGGTCAACAGGAGCCCTGGACAAAATGGAGTGGGTCTGTGCAGAAGAGTGGCATTTGGATTTCATAGGCCAATCAAAGAGTGTTTCACATATGGGTTGCAGAAAAGGGTAACAGTTATTATTTTTGATATATAAATATAAAGGGAAAACTACCAACTGCCCTAAGTACCATTTCATAAAGGAAAGGATATCTTGGCATAAAAAATAGGAAAGATAATCCCAGAATAGAGATGCTTCAGTTAATGTACCTTCATAGAAAATTTCCTGCAAATTTTCTTATAGTTTATTGGTATTTGGGTGAAGTGTCTTGGGACTTCCAGAGACAGTGACTTTTAAGAAGGTGTCTGTTTCAAGGTGTCTCCTAGGTTTGTGCACTTACTGAAACTCTGCCCACCCCTCTCTGCAGCAGCAGGGTGGGTGGGGCAGTTGTTTGAGGTGTGGCACTGGGAATTCAGGAGAAGCAGCTGCTGGTTGGGGCTCTGCTCAGATGATGGCACTCCTAGCCTTGGCTTCCCCATTGCCAAGGAGACTTAAGAGGAGGGGGAGGGAGTGGGCCTGACTGTGGGTCGATAGAGGGAAATTTCTTCCTGTCTTCTTGCTCATAAAATGTTTGTGGTCAACATATTGCAGAACATTCCCAGAGAGGCCACAAAAGGCAGTGCTGGGCTGGCAGGGTCAAATGGAGCACACAGAGCCTGGTCTGTCTAATCACGGCACAGCTGGGTCACCTGTTAGGGCTCAGGGTAGTTGAGGTGGAAGTGGTTATATGAGATCAGCAGGAGACACATCAGAGGTGCCCAATAAATCCCTTGTGAGACCCTATGAGGGGCTGCCTGTGAGGGGTAAAGGCTGATAGAATTAGCCAATTCAGTTTTTTAAGGACTTAAAATTTTCATGTATATGATTACACTATAGCTGTCTTCAGACACACCAGAAGAGAGCATCAGATCCCAGTACAGATGGTTGTGAGCCACCATGTGGTTGCTGGGAATTGAACTCAGGACCTCTGGAAGAGCAGTTAGTGCTCTTAACCACTGAGCCATCTCTCCAGCTTCCCCTTCACCCTGAATTAGCCAATTCTTATGTACCGTTTACCACCTACCAGGCACTGTGCTGAATTTCAACCTGGTTAATTCTTATGACAACTCTGGGGAGTAAGTATGATTATTTGTTTATTTCTCTCATTTTATAAATAAGAAAACATAAGCATGGAGGTTAAGCAACTTGTCTGTGGTCACACAGCTAGTAAGAGCAGACCCTAGATTTGCACCCAGGTGGGCTGGCTCTGGTGTCCAAGCACTCTTTACTATGGATGCCTTACCAAGAGCTGAAGCAAAGCTTCCTTGAGTTGCCACTGCTGCTGGCCATGTCCAACTACTACAGGACAGCTCCATTGTTTCCCAGGAAGTACCAAGAGGTACTTATCCTCTGTAGGTACTAGATAGAATGGAAGTGCACTCTTGTCTCAAAGTGGTAGCTTTAAAACAAATCACGTCCATAAATCCTTTTCTGTCCTTATATAGTAATTGAGATTTTTGTGAATTTCATATGCATTCTGTGAGCACACTGTATTTACATAATTTCCACTCTCTTTCTCTCTCTTTCTCTCTCTCTTTCTCTCTCTCCCCTCTCTCTCTCTCTCTCTCTCCTCCATCTCATCCCATCTCCTATCCTGGTCCCTTCTACTCTTCTGTTGTTGTTTTACACACACACACACACACACACACACACACACACACACCACACCCCTCTCTACTGAGTCCATTCCATGCTGGCATATGTACATATGTTTGTTTAGGGCAGAGCATTTGAAATTGGCTAATTTTATCAGGGGATTTGTTCCTGGAGACTCTCCTTCCTTTAGCAGCCATTGACTCTCCGAATTTATTCATCTAGGGATGGGCCTCATAAACTTTCTCCCATTCCATATACATAAATTCTGTAATGTAACTTCCTTTGAGAGGTAGAACCTAATTTCTTTCCTCTATGTATGGACTAGACTTAATTACTTGCTCATAATGAATAGAATTTGGCAGAGGGATGGAATGTCACTATAACATTTTCAAAATTACCGTGTGTGTGTGTGTGTGTGTGTGTGGTGTGTGTGTGTACTTGTATGGCATAGTGTGTGTGTGGAAGTCAGAGGACAACTTAACAGGAATTGATTCCCTCCTCCCACCGTGTCATTTAGTCACCACGTGGGGCCCAGGGACCAAGCTCAGGTGGTCAAGCTTAGCAACAAGCGCCTTTGCACTGAACCTTCTCCCTGGCTCAATACATCACTTTGAGAGCAATTTATTAAAGATTCACATTCTCTTTCTCTTTCAATCTCTCTGTCTCTATCCCTGTCCCTGTCCCTATACTTATCTCTATCCCTATATCTATCTCTTTCTATCTCATCCTGCTTGAAAGACAACTGAGTTATTTGGCAGCCACCACTAGCCAATAGCCATAGCTATAAAAATGAGACTTCCTGGAAGAGGACTCTCCTGCCCCAGTGGAGATTAGAACAACAGAACCCTGGCTGACAGCCTAGCCACCACCTCACAGACCCTGAGCCAGAACCACCAGGCTAAGCTTCTCCCGACTCTGGGGAACTGATTCAGCAAATGTTTGTTGTAGGTTTCTATGCAATTTTGGTTTTGTTTTCTTGAGGCTAAATGTTATTCTATAGCTTAGATTGACCTGGAACTTGAGAAGAGCCTCCTGCCTCAGCACCCCCCTAACTGCTGAATTATAAGCTTATATCACCATGGTTAGCCATAGCTGTCCTGAGGTAAGGCACTGAGAGAGATGAACTCTTTGAAAGATTTGAGTAGGATCCAGGCTCCAAGGATCCTATTTTGAGCCCCTTCTGTCCTATACTGTCTCCTTTTCCTGCTTGTTAATGTCCAAAGCTTCATTTCATCTTTCAGCCTCCCTTTAGAGTCTCTAGCCAGAAGATCACATGTGTCTGTGTCTCATGGTGTGTGTGTGTGTGTGTGTGTGTGTGTGTAGCAGGAGAGATATATGTGCAGTGTGTTATTAGTGGCCTTCATGTAGCATGGGTTGATTTGTGAGTTTTAAATGTAAAGGAACCTGTGTTCAGCTGTATTCCTGTATTATTTTGGATAGAACATGGATGTCTACAGGATAGCTGTATCAGAGGGCCCAGGGTGGGAACCTGTGTACTTTATCTATGTGTCTGTATTTGCTAATTCTGGGATGTGTGTCTGGGTTTTCATGGGCAAGCACTTTTCAGAGCTTGAGCTGTGGTCCTCAAAGGGTTAAGGGAAACAGGCGCCACCATAACTCTTAATCATAGCTTTGCAAGCTTAGCCAGTGCCCCTGTTGAAAAATGTTTCAAAAAGCAAAATAAATGATCTTTTAGTTACAGAAGTATTGATTTTGCCCACATCTAGTAATAAAGAGCAAGTCACCTGTAGCTAAAAACTCTTGTAAAATATATTTTATACTCTAATAGTCTGCAGATAGAGTCACCCGCTGAGCACAGATGACAAATCTCCCCAGTGCGGCCTGCGCCCCCCATATTTCACGTCAGGGACACAGTGGTAGCGCAGCAACAGCAACAGAGCTGGGCCTCCCGCGGGTGAAGACATGGCCTGGTTGGTTGGAAGAAAAGAAAAAAAAAAAAAAAGGTTCTTAGCACATACAGCCCCCTGCCCGTTCAGTATCAGCTTGGGTTATGATGGAGGCTCATAGCAGACAGATCATCCTCTTATGTCTAGAGGTCGCAAAAAGAGCTCCTCTAGTTTCTTCAAGCAAGGAGATGTTTCTCCATACCACTCAGTCTCAGAACTGATAGTTTGGGAATGTGGAAACTGCATTCATAAGAATAGATGGTGTGGCCGGGTGGTGGTGGCAGCGGGTGGCGGCTCATGCCTTTAATCCCAGCACTTGGGAGGCAGAGGCAGGCAGATTTCTGAGTCCGAGGCCAGCCTGGTCTAGAGAGTGAGTTCCAGGACAGCCAGGGCTACACAGAGAAACCCTGTCTTGAAAAAACCAAAAAAAAAAAAAAAAAAAAAAGAATAGATGGTGTGTGTGTGAAAGAATATTATCCTAGGTTTGCTCAGTCATGTTCACACATGTATCATGGCTTGATCTTTTCCAAGCCTCTGTGTTTGCATTTAAGGGATGTAGCTGACCCCCAATGCCCACATGTGCAGGGTAGTCCTGCATATGTTCAGAGGGATACACTTAATACTTTCTATTGGACGTATCTCATACTTGGCTCTGTAGTCACGCAGCAGACACACTGGACCCATCCAGTCCCTTCATGCAGACCTGCCATTCAGCTGTGAAACCAGGCTACTTCCACTTTCTCCTGAATTCCTTGGAGAAATAGACTTCAATCTGAAATGACCAAATAGTTACTTTGGTAGCTGTGAAGCTCAACCAACATGAGCCTGCCTGTCGTAGGTCTGTCTCTCCATACATCCTTACTAGCCAAGGGGAGTTGCTCAGTGGGACAGCTTTGCCTTCTTTACTTCCCAGAGGGGATGCCTAAACTTGGGAGGCTACATGCTTGGCACCAGTCTCTCTTTTGCCCCATTCTGCTGTGTAGACCAGAGCAGTCTCAGCATTTCTGTGAGCCTCTGTTCTTAAAGCTCACCATCTTCTCCTGGCACCGTAGTCTCTTAGAGAAGGCCATTTGTTATCTTCCCGATGAGGGCAGTCTCAGAGAAGCCGAGAATCTCCCTACCTTCTACCTCTGTGACTTCTGCCTGAAACACTCAGAAGTGTCTGCTCCATAGCCCCCCAACTTGGGATTAGATGGATGGGATCAGATGCTACCCCACCATCCCCACAGGAGGTATCCTGGGGCAAAGGGGGTAGAAGAAAGTTGGTCCTCAAAAGCACTACAGGTACTCTCGGATGGAAATATATAGGGGTTTCTAACTCTTGTTGACGGAGGTTGAAGGAGTAAAGACAGATTTAGGGAGACTGCTGGGTTTAAGGAGCTCCGGAGGAAGGGAGGGAATGTCTGGTAGTGTGGGAGATCAGCGTGGGAGGCAGGGATGGGCAGGAGCTCCAGGGGATTTGGAGAGCTCCGGAAGTGGGAAAGGTAGAGCAGGGAGCAGTTTTAACTACGAAGGAAGGCACTGGCAACTAATTGTGTGTGTGTGTGTGTGTGTGTGTGTGTGTGTGTGTGTGTGTGTTTTGAGGGGGTTATTTGGGATGGAAAAGCCTGGAGGACACAGGAGAATCTTTAGGACCAGGGGCAGTAGCTTGTCGGAGGGAGGGGACAGAGCAGGTAGCTGCCCCGCGCTGGGATTGGGAAGTGGGGGTGAAGGGGTAGGGAGGGCTGTTTAAGCGGCGGCCGCGCTAATAACCTGTCCAGGAGATGGCTCGTGGCAAATTGCTTTGTTAGTCTTGTCAGCGCGGCCAGGGCCGCCGTCAGCGCGCGCCATGGATCAAGATGATGAATCGCCGTGGATGGCGCAGATGCGGGCGGCCCGCGGCCGGGCCCGGGGGTTGGGGTGGGTTGTGGAGGGGGCCGCAGGGGGCCCGGCCACCGCCATTAACTCCCGAATTAGCTCTAAGCCGCCCACCACCTAGCCACTGCCTTGGGGAGCACAGAACCATAGGGGCGGGAGCGAGCCCAAGATGCAGAGAGGCTGCTCGCGCTCGCTTGCACACCCTGAACCTGGACCCGGGCCTCCAGAATTCTGGCTTCTCCGGATGCGCCTGGATTCCACTGAGCGCCCTGAGAGGGGTGGAACCTCCACTCAGCCCGGTGAAGAATCCGCCTCCGTTGTAGCCTTGTGTTGGGCTTTCTTAGGGTAACCTTTGCTAACTAGCTATGTGTCCCATGTACTACTCACTACTCCCAAACCCCGAAGTAATGAGCAGATGGGACAGGAGGAGGTGTGAGCTGCAGTTCTCTTTCAGTGTGTGTGTGTGTGTGTGTGTGTGTGTGTGTGTGTGTGTGTGTTCAGATGGCCTGTGGGGGAGCGGGCTTTTAAGTTTGGCGTTGCTACTCTACACCCAGCAGCCCAGAGAACACAGAGTTTAGAGGGACTTAGGCTCTTCAATTTCTAGATGCTTACTTCAACAAAGGCACCTAGGACCCCTTGAGTCCTTGGAAACCTGTGGGTACTCGCTTGTCTCAAGTTCCTGAATGGTCTCACCCCTTGACCACCCCTTGGTTTAATTTAGAAATATCTCCCATTACATACATGCACACCTAAGCAGAACCTACATGTTTACATATGTATAAGTGTGTATATATTCATAATACATAACAGGTTAATAAATTGAGCAAACATACAAGCACATCCAAAATCACAACACTCACCTGTCTCTACCCCACCCCATCCCTGAAGCCAGGTCAATTTATTGGGTGCTGGGTCCTAGTTTTTCTGGGTATGCCTTTCTCTTAAGCTCTTTGAAGGTGTCTCAGCCACAGCCTGGGGCAGGTAGGTGGGTGAGGAGGCTGGAGGCGCAGTCTTGGGAGGAAGGTCCTGAGCCATTTTTATTTCTTAGTTTCTGTCTAGACAGTGGCATTTTTGAAGTGCCTTTGTTAAACCAGCAGGACCCCCCACATTCTAGCATGCCAAGTTTCTCACTACTCCAGGTCTCCACAAAGGGCACAGTCCCCTTTCCCAGCCTTACTTTCTTTCCCCGAGTTTCTATCTGAGCAGTTGAACTCATCTGGAATTTGTGTCTCTTCTCCCCAGTCCATAGTAAACTCAGGAGCCAGGACCTGGGCTACAATGTCTGTGGAAACCAGGGTGGAGGGTGAGAATGTGACGGAGTGACAGCAACTCCCTCTGTCCCTGGTATCCCCTTATATGAAAGCCCCCCCTCCACTTTTGGTTTTTCAAGACAGGGTTTCTCTGTGTAGCCCTGGCTGTCCTGGAACTCACTCTGTAGATCAGGCTGGCCTGGAACTCAGAAATCCACCTGTCTTTGGCTCCCAAGTGCTAGGACTAAAGGTGTGCACCACCACTGCCCAGCATGAAAGCCCTTTGAAGGTACATCTAGCCTGGCAGTGTGGGCTTCTCCAAGTGTCTGGAATTTTGAGTTGTATGAGGCTTGGCTTGTTTAATGAGAATGATATTGGCCACTTAGCCACCTTCTCCAGACCTGGGATGACTGAACTGATAGGGGTCTTTGAAGCCTTGGATAAGAAGAATAGAAAGGGGACTTGGAGTTTGTGGCAAACAGATCCTTCCAAAAGCAGGTGCTGGTTGGGTCCGATGCTTATATCCCCCTGCAGCCCGCAGCATGGAATCTGTGGTATCCGCAACCACTTCGTCCTCTTCAGCACAGAGCCATTACCCTTCAGCTTGCCTAGTAGGCCCTTGTTCTGTCCAGGGTGGGGAACCAGGGAAAAATGAGTACAGTTGGGTCACTGAATAAAGACAGAAGATAATAGGAAGGTTTCGAATTGGATGGAGGAGGGGACATACTATTTCTGGCCTTATCTAGTAAGGATTGCTAGAAGGGAAAACTCCACATCTGTATTACCGTGGAGGGGCTTGCACATCTCTCTATATAGTATGCACTGGTGCTCAGAGTTGTGTGACATGGAGTTAGTATAAGTATATGTGTGTGTGCAGAGCTCTACGGTTTTCTTCAGGATGATCTGTGTGCATGAGAGTGCATGTGTATGTGTGTTTCTGTGTGTGCACATGTGTGAAGGGCATTTGGGTGGAGGTACAGTGTGGAGCTCCAGTGGCAATCTTGATTACCTAAGCCAAAGAGGCAGCCTTCACTCCCCTCCCTCTCCTTCTCTTCTCTCCCTTCTGCACTAGATGGAGATCCCTGAAGAGAAATTAAAAGGTTATTTAAAGCCCCGCCTCCGCTTTTTTTGTCCCTTTAAATCGAGCCTAAACGGTTTTGCTTTGGCAGAAGAAATCTTTTCTGGAGCATTGAGGTGGGGGGTGGGGGATCCTGGTGGGAGAGAAGGGTCTAAGCAGCCTAATCCTCTTATGCCCCCTCCCCTTCCCTTTCTTTGGAGCCTCCTCCCCTCCCCTCAGGCACCCTGCCTCTAACTCTGGGTTGAAGATCGGTCCAACCTCTAAATCTGCTGGTGGCTCCTTCTGTTTCACCAAGACCAAAATTTCTGACCCTATCAACTCAGCCTGGGATTCTAAAATCTACGGTTAGTACGGCAACCTCTGCTATGCCTTAGCCCCCAAGAAAATAAACAGCCCAGCTCCTCAGAGTCAGACCAGAGAGCTTTGCTTGTAGACCCGAGCAATGTCCAAAGCATCCAGCTGCTTGTCTGTCCAGCCACCTGGATTACAGTACATTTGACCCGAGAACAATCACACAAGGCTTCTTTACCAACACACAAAGAAGATCCCACAGTTACACACGGACTGGGGTTACATGAGCACCAGTAACAAGTACACAACTCATTCCAGTTCCAGCCACTGAGGCCAAAGACACATTGCACAGAGTACCGTCCACACAAGCAAATAACACACATCCTTTCATTGGTGTGGCCAAGAACCTTTCCAGGTACCACTATCATATAGACACAGCCCCCCAGGGCTTCCATAGAGTCATAGCCACAGTAGCCAATCCTGCGCTACAAGGTTCCCACACTAGTGGGGACACTTGACCCCTGTCACACACCTCAGACACACAAGGCCGCGTCTGGTTCCAAAGCCTGCTGCATAACGACCTCTTCCTATGAATCAGTTGCACCTGGAAGGAGAAGGAGGCTGACAAGAACCCCAAACCCTATCCACGGATTTTCTGCCTTGTGAATCATTGGTGTGTGTGTGTGTTCCTCTCATACCGAGGCAGGTGTATGTGTTGTATGTGCATGAAGAAGTGAGTTCCGCATACTCAGCCTCCCAACTCTCTCCAAGAGCATCCTGCTGTCAGAAGTTCCACCCTATGTGGGTTGAGCTCGGGTGGTAAGTACTGAGTGCAGGCTGCGTTCATGCGGGTGTTGTGGTACCAGAGGGGTGTGGTGTGCGCGGGCGTATGTGTGGTATGTGTGTTTGCAACCGCTTGCACTCGCGGTTGCCCCGTTCAACCTTGTTGTGACATCTGGGCTGGGAGACAAAGCCATCGCAGAGCACCCCAAGGTCAAAGGAGACCAGGTAGACCTAGGTGAAGGTTTCTCAGTAGCCGTCAACTCCTCAGGGATTGACCTGCAGCTTCACCGCCCAAGATCCTGAGACTCGGAGCCAGCAAAGACAGAACGACGTTCTCGGGGAAATGATGGACGCAGGCGGGGTCCCTAGTTCCTTTCAAGGTTTGACCCTGGCTGCCTAGGCCTTGAGCTGCGTAGCAGCTCCAGAGGGGCTGGGCGGGGCCGGGGCGAGAGTAGCATGTGATTGGCAGCCACGGGGGCCAGTAGGGAGCGCGCGACCCCGCGCCTCGCGCCCGGGAAACGCGGTTTAAAACTCCAGCTCCAGCCGGGACGCGCGTAGATGGCAGCGACAGCGGCGGCGCGGGCCAAGGAGACCAGGTGCGAGCGGGCGGGGCTGGCGGGGTGCAGCCGGGAGGGGCCCGAGACCCCGCGGGGCTGGGAGGGCTCGGGTCGTCAGTTCCGGGGACCTCCTCCGCGTTTGCGGTCCTGTAGTCTGGGACCCGGTGGGAGGATCGGAAAGTTTGTAGAGGGTGAGAGACTTGGAAGGTGACAGACACTTAAGCCTTAGAGGAGACGAGATCCGAGGCGGGAGGAGGGAGCTGCAGGGGGAAAAAGAGGGAGCAATCCCCAGTGCGGAACACGAAGCCAGAGAGCTAACCCAGGGAGACAGAAGGAAAGAACTAGAAATTCCGAGGCAGAGAGGAGGGCAAGTCGTGGGTAGAAAAGCACTGAGGCTGAGACGGAAGCCTCGGCCGCTGAGACGCAGGCACCCGCAGAGAACGCTTCGGATCCGTCACGGTTTTGCCTCATTTGGAAGATATTACTTCGCCCGTGAAAAAAAATAAATACAAAAAAGGTTTGGATATTAAGCGGAGACAAATCCTTTTCAGTTTGGAAGGGGGCGGCGGATGGGGGGTGGGTAGTCAGGGTAATGCAGAGCAGATGCGCCCCGAGGCGTCACGCAGCCCGCGGCCGGGCTGGGGAGGGGGCGCGGTCCTTTGCCCAGGTTCCTTGCCCCGGTTCGCCCCGGCCACCTACACCTCCCAGCTTCCCTATTCCCGAGTACCCCGCAATACTGGGATTCAGCTCAGATCTCATCCTTCGTGGCTACCGAGAGCTTCTTGTCTCCTGGGATTGCGACTTTACACGAATTCTTGGCTAGGGGTGGTTTGGCGCTCAGTCTGCCTCTGTCCTCGTAGACACGACCTCAGGTTAGGATCTTTCAGGTGGGTTTTTGGTCCGCAGAGGTCTTAGTTCTCTGGAATTCGTTTGGCCTCCCACGGCCTATTTTGGCGTGGGTCGGGCGAACTCCAGCAGGGAATGCGGGCTGGGGCGGCGCTTGGGAGGCGGGGATCAAAAAAATGAGGGGCTCTGCCAGGGTTTCTCTTCTGTGGGCCTCTCATTCGGTGGCCATAACCCATCTTGGACGGCGACAAGCTTGGGCCTCTAATGGACCGTTCTGGATCTTGGCTGAAGTTTCATAAGTTCCCAGACCCTGCTCAGGGGCCTCCAAGGCCCAGATGATGCCTTTAGAGCACTTGGGAGAAAAACATTTTCTTCCTCAAATTCCTGTCAATCTGGGGACCCAAATCCTGGTAGGGGACTGAGGGCTTTCGGTGTAGTGACTTGTCGGAAAACGAATGCTAGACTCGGGAGGACTGTATCCAGAGGCTGGGCCTTTCGCCCTTTCCGGGTTGGGAGCATTCCAAGCTGGGAATCCGCGGGACCTCCAGTGTAGCCTCCGCGCGGGTTCTGCCTGGGGCGGGAGAAGGACTTTTTCGTTTTAGAAAAACCGACGGGAGGCCAGGGACCTCTGGACTAGTCCTGGTTTTTTGTGAGCAACTCGGGTTTGGGGACGTCGCGGAGAGCGGAGGGCTTGACTTACTGGATAGGCCTTGGGGCAAACAGGCTGTTCGCACCACTGAGGTTACAGGCGTAGCTGCGGAAATTGTAGAAGCTCCAGGTCTGTCTTCGCGAAGGTGGGAGTGGGGGACTTGTCTTTCTCTTCTTTTGTGCTGTGCCAGGGATCCTGTGCGTCGCAGGCGGTTTGGCTCTATTGGGCGCTGGCCGAGGAAATTCTACGGGCCTATCCGTTTTAAGTGGTTTGCAGTGAGCTCTGTTTTCAGTTTTTCGGGAATTTGCGCTTCACTTCCTTTCATATCTAGGTTTTAGAAGGGGAAAGGCACTCTCCCCTAAAGATAAGTTCCTCTTACCCTTCTCCGCTAACCAGCTGTGCTTATGTATGTGTGTCGGCGGTCAGGGGAAAAAAAAAAAAGCAAAATTTGCTGCCTAGTGAGAGCAAATTATCCAGATAATTTGCTCCAATTTCTCTCCTCTATGTCCGAGTCTTTGGATAAGAAACAAAGCACCGCAACTCAGGACGAGGAGGATGGTCACCTTACCTCATCTCTTCAGACCTCAGGGGCACCGACTCTTGCAAGGACGCAGGAACTTGGTTGTGCAGTCGAAAGTGGAACTGAAGGGCAAAGGTGCGAAGAATTGGAAACCCGCCCCAGGCGAAGGCCACAGGAAAGTGAGCTCGCTGGTCTGGGCTTTAGGGTGGCTCTGTTGGCTCAGGGGTCAGTTTCCTGGGCTCCGGGTGAGTGCTTGTGGGACTCCTCCACAGTCCTCTCTGTTATTTTCAAATTACGATTATTCCACATGATAGCAAAATTCCGAGGCATTTCTCTGCTTAAAGTAGGAAACAGGGATTAGGCTTGTGGTCTGAACACACAGAGACTGAACTGGGAGGGGGTTTCCACCGAACCTCTGGCTGGGACGCTAGGTCCGAAATGGGTACTGGACTCTGGCTTTGGCTGTGGATGTTCTGGTGGCTGGGATGTTGGAGAGTACCAGATCCACAGATCCACAGATCGCTGGGGTCCTAGGGAGCTTTGAAGGCAAGAGGAGAACTAGATCCAGTTGCTGCAGCAATCCCACCCCCCAAATAATGTAGAGCTTCCCTCCACTTCCCTGTATTAGAAAAGGGGTTGGTCCACGTTGCCTGCCACACCGAGTGGGACTTCTGGCTTATAGTGACTTGGCACACTGAAGTCACACAGGGAGAAAGATCTTCTGGACACAAATTTTCAGAATCCCCTGGTAGACACAGTTACACACTCCCAGCTTTCACCGACACTCGCAGGTAACCTATAGGGCGACTGGGCACAGAGAGAGTCCAAACTCAGGGTCTCACTTTGACAGGCCAAGGGCAACGGAGCCTAACTTTTTGTCTGACCTCCACCTTCTTATTTCTGTCTCTCTCCGGAGCCTGTCGGGGACACTCTACCCTTCTACACAGCCGTAGCCCTGGAGGAGGCGCTCTCCGCCTCCCCGAGTTCCCATTCAACTCCCCTCCTCCCTGTTTCAGCCCCTTCCCCACGTCCCGCTCGGCCGCCCCGCGGTGCCCATGTAAATGACAGCAATAAATATCTAATCAAGGCCGCGGGCGACGCCGCGGCCCTCCAAAGCCCATTATGAGCGAGCGGGCAGGCTGGCGAAGTGGGAGGGGTGCTGGGGTGCTGGGGAGCTTTGGGCTGGGTTGTGTTCTGGCCTCCAAATTCACCCTGCTTTGAGTACCCCTCATCCCTGACCTTGAGCGAGTCTCAGTTTCCCCTCTTGTCAAAGGGTACCGTGCTGGGCTCTCCTCCCGCTGCACCCCAACCCCCTCGGTTTGGTTATCCGTCTGGTTTTCTGACACCTCATTTGGTTGAGCTCCGGTCCTGCCTGGTGGTCAGTCTAGCAGCCTGCAGAACCCTCATTCCAGCTTTAGTCCAGTTTCTGTACGCAAAAGCAAGAGCGGCCCTGGATGCCGGATCAGCACACTGGGCTTTTTCCAGTCGGGGCCACTCTCGCCTCTGTTTGCCGCCTCTACGTGCACTGCAACCATGTGCCCTTAGGTCACCGGAGCCCACTCGGTCTCCTAGTCCCCATCTAAGCGCCATCGCTCCAGCTGTCAGGGTTTGGCGACCGACTGGCCCAATCGAACAGAAGTCTGTGGGCAGTGCGGGAATCGCGTGCTGGGCGCTAGCACCACAGGCCCTTGCCGCGAATCCCCACCAGATGTGTTGAGATACCTTCTCCATGAGGGATGGGGGGATTCTACAGTCAGAACCTTCTCCACAGAAAGACTCTGCAGTGACTGCTCTGGGTCCTCGGTCTGCACGATGCCAGAGCAGCCCAGCTCATGCCTGCAGTGCTCCGGGTCTGGGCAAACCCGCCGAGCCCAGCAGTCTTTTCTGCCCAGGAACACCGGGATGTCTGACCCGGTCTTTGGCTCCATCACAACTGTGCCGTTGTCTCCCAAGCTCTTTGCCTCTTTGAGAGAGGATACAGGAAGCAGAAAATCAAGCAGTTTCCTCTAAAGCTGGAGTTACTCGCAGAGACTGCAGGTCAAGTTCGCCAACCCACCCTCAAGAGCCGACGCTTGTCCATAATTAAGAGAACAGCAAAACATCAAATCTCTCTCTCTCTCTCTCTCTCTCTCTCTCTCTCTCTCTCTCTCCCTCCCTCCTCCCCTCTCTCCCTCCCTCCCTTCCTCCCTCCCTCCTCCTGTTTTTTGTCCCTCCCGCGGTTGCATTTTGTTGTTTTTTCTTCTTTCTTTTTAAAAATATCAGCCATCTGATTTCTTAGCACCCTCAACATTAAGGACCTCAGAAAATCGAGGACTGTAGGCAAAAGGGCCTCCCTCAGTCTCCCTCAGTCTCGGCCCATTAGCCTGTGGGGGGCTAATTACCCCAATTAGCGGCTGATTTATAATTAATGGCTCGGACCGAGGAGTAATTGGATGTTAATGGATAACAGTGTGTGTAGGGAACTTTAAGAGAGTGAGCTTCTCAGGGGGCAGCAGGCTAGGTCATCCTGAGACACAGCCCCATCCTTCTCCTGCCTCCATCCCTGAGCTGAGAGGGATTTCTTTGAGCAATTTTCTGGTGCGGCGTGCTTGTTGAGTCCTGCACCTCTCCTGCCCTGACCCTGGTAAAGCCATACCTCAAACCCACATGTGTGCTTTTTTTTTTTGGCTCCAACTCCAGGACCCTTGGGAGGGTGTTCTGCAGTGAGAATGGCTGGGATCCCGCTATCTCAACAGCAATGGCCAGAAGGTGACTTGATGTTATCTGGTGGGGACAGTGTATTTTTCCTGATGGGGTGGGACAAGGAGGAGCCAGGCCACTCATTCACTGTTCTGAGCTCCAAGCTCTTCTCTCCGTCTCAGCTGTTTCCTCTCACTCAGAGCATCCCCGGGGCTATAACTCCTGCATAACCTGAACCCTCACACTGGGACTCTTCACACTGAAGTGCATTGTAGGCCAAACAGTGGCTCCAGGTTTATTTGTGGAATCAATGCCAGATACATCATGTGTTGCATTCGGGGAACTGAGTATCAGCTGGGAATTTAGACCTTGCAGTAGAGGGACCTGAGACTGGCCAGACTTAGGACTCTGGTAGTTATTGAGTTCACATTTTGGAGTCAAATTTCTTGGATTCCACACTGCTTAAGCTGCTTAGTTATGTGGCTTTGGGCAGCCAGGTGATTTCACCTCTCTGTATCTTGGCTTTTTTATCAGTTAAGTGGGAATTACAATGTTGTGTGGATTCCGAGTGTGTGTATTTGAACTTTGTGCTACTGAGCTCCTCCAGGGGGTGACAGGCCAGGTTGTCCTAAGACCTATCCCCGCTCCCAAACCCCCAACGCTCTCTCTGCTTATAGAGAATATTATATAACTTGTATCAACAGGTATCTACAAGCATGGTAGGCAAAACTTGTTGTGAATCTTTGGTAGAGGACAGACAAATGGGAAACTATAGAATTTGGTGAAGTAAAGTTGTGACAGAAATTTAAAGAGGTCACCTGATTCTACCTAGAGGATCAGAGAGGCTTCCTGGAGAAGAGAGGTGACAAAGCCTAATATGAAGAATCATGAGTTCTCCAAGTGATGCTGATGAGGAGACAGTACCCCTAGAGGAGCAGGAGGCAGTGGCATAGTGGCTTTGGGGAACAATTCCTCTTTCGCTGGCTGGCGGTAGGGTAATGGCAGTGGGTTAGTGAGGAGCAGCAGGGGAGGAGGGGGAACAAGGGAGATGAATTTGAATATGCCTTGCAAGAAAATCTGGCTTTGACTGGTACCAGAGATGACTGAGAGATGGGCAATAGAAATAAGATGAAATGTTCACTGAAGGGTTAGTGGAGCAGAGGTGGTGACACAGGGAGTGAGGGCCCGAGGGAAGTCTGTGCCCCAGACATCCAAGCTCTTACCACACAAAAGCAAATAATACCATGTTTCTAGCCATTAGCTCTTCTCTCTCTCTTTAGGATGTCTCCTTGGCTCCTCCCTGTGGTCTCAGCCACACTGATTCATGAATTGCCTCCATGTCCCAGTGGGAGACATGGCACAGAAGAGTCAGGTGTCTGAGGCTGGTCCCAGGGCTACCACCGCCTTTGAGTACCCGATTTAGATTTAAAACTTGGGGTGCTGGGAAGGTTTGCAATGACAGGTCTGTGGATCACTGAGCTCCTACAAAGCAAATAATATCTGAGGAGTACCTGGAATGTCTCAGTGCCAAGCCTATACCCAGATGTTGGGCCTGAGGGTCTTCGGGCCGGGTAGGCAGGGGCTCCACATCCAGCATATCATATGCTCATTGCTGGTTCCTCGAAACTGAGATCTGAGGACAGATGTGGGAATGGGAGTAGTTACTGGGGTCACACTCGGCTATTCCAGTTTCTAAGCAGTCAGTGAATTCTTTCTTAGCCTCAGTTCTTCATCTGCAAAGTAGCAGGAATAAAAAACACCTACCTATTTGAACGAGGGAAAGAAATTAATGAGATTCCTGAAGCCAAGTGTCTGGCAGGTGCTGGGCACAAAACTGAAAATCCTGAGCCAAGCCACTCTGAGATGAAAGATAGGTCAGTTATATCGTGTACTTATTCCACATTCCACAAACGTAGGCACTCACACATGGAAGAATCTCTCTTCTTTGTCTTTCCTCATAAGATGTTTGGCCTAAGTTAAAGTGCCTTCATGGCAATCCTCCTTCAGTCTTCCTAGTGTTAGCATTACAGACATGGGCCACTGTGCCTGGCTTGGTCACACATTTTTCACAGTAAAGGTTTTTCTCTCTTTGCTGGGGTAGTCAATGTCTTATCAGAACAGGTAACACAAACCAAGATCACATAGCATGTCTGAGTCCGTGTGTGTGTGTGTGTGTGTGTGTGTGTGTGTGTGGCCTCTGGCCACATATTCTGTATTCATGTTTTTGTATTTTCCTACCTCCCAGTGCCAAGTGTTTTGGGAATTCAAACTGCTAAGTAGGAAAGAAATCCTCTGAGAGGCTCTCCTAGAACCTCCAGGGCTAAAAGGGCAGCAATGTTTCTCAGGGAAAGGATTCCCTGGCAATAGGCTCTACTCAGGGAGTTACTCCATCTTTGGTGCCCAGGGCTAGTTCTCACTGGGGCCTACCTGATTCTTGGTTTTATGCTAGAAATTAATGCTTGATAACTCCTCAGAGACTTAGGCTCCCATCCTTCCGCTATCTACTAGCTATGAGATCTTGAGCGGTGGACGTTTATCTTCCCAAGTCTCATTTTTTCATCATTGTAAACAGGGACAGTAGTGCCTATGGAACAGGCCTGTGTTGAAGTTTCTTCAGTGAGAACACAGTGCATAGAATAGGAGTTGGCTCAGAGTGAAGCCCAGTATAAGATAACCATCACTGGTACTGAGGCGGCATGCCTCAGGATGCCTGGAACTGGCCAAGGTGAAGGGAGGCCTAAAGAGTGTTGGTTTCCACACTTCTTGTTTTCCTTCTGTGAAACCAAGTTGTTCTGCCTTGTTTCCCACCATGTGTGGGAATGAGAAGACATTGAGGGAGAGCTAAAGGTGCTGAAGAAGAGAGGCAAAGGGTGATGGAAGCGGCCTGTGGGGTGGCCGAGCAGGGTGTGACTGGGGGAAGGCTCCACTTTCCTTTTAATCAAAGATGCTTCACATGTGGTTTCCTGGGAGTGCTGCCGTTAATTTATAAAAAATGCCCCCTAATAAAATTCTGCTTGATTCTTCGATTGGCTGGGCATTAGGCCGCAGCCAGCAGCGACGCGGGGACATAACGGATGCATTTGCAGATTTGGAAAATTAAAGCCATCTATATGGCGCCTGTGGCGGGAGATCCGCCGATCTGCTTGCTTAATGAAATATAAAGATTCTTTTAACCAATGTAAGCACAATTCGACAGCTTGTGAAACGCGGCCGCACCATGATGGATGGCTCTCCTGGCTCGCCAGGAATTGCAGGGCGGCACCTTTTAAATATATAATTGATTCTGTTTGGAGTGTGCAGTGGGCTGAGCCCATGCAGGGCCCAGCCTGGGGCTGAGCATGCAGGCCCCAGCTTAGACTCCAGCAGGCCCCGCAGAGCGCTCACCGCTCACCATTCACCGTGGTTCTCACAACTGGATGTGAGCAGATTCCACATGCTGGGCTTGGCTGAAGACTCCAGGCAGGCGCAGGCTGTCTACGTTCCTGGGAAAGGGCCCGCATAGCACAAACCTCTATTCATCTACCATATTCACAGAGACAGAGCAGGTAGTAGGGCTGGGATTCTGAACTGTCTGTCATTCCTTCCTATGCCTCATAGTGAGCTATGGTGACTTTGTTTCCCTCATCGTATCTTGATCTAAAATTCTCGTTGATTTAATACTTATTATTTGCTAAGCCGAGATACCCATCAGGCTCTGCATTACATGTTGCAGAAGAAAAAGAAGAGGGTAAAATAAATCTATGTATTTTATGTTGAACCGTCTTCCTTCTAGATTTCTTTTTCTTTCCCTCCTGATCTGTCTCATATCCTGTTCAAAACTGGAAGAGCTGTGATACATTGGCCCAGCAGTGGGAGATAGGGCCCACATTACTTCCTAAAATGACATTTAAAGTACATTCCTCTGGTTACATACTCACATAAATATGCACATGTGCACGCGCGAATGCACACACACACACACACACCATTTGTGTACAGAGGATCGTAGACATGCTTAGCTGCAGAGGCATGTAAAAAAGAGACAGTTACATAAAATGCAGACAGATGCACACACACTTTTATGGTAGATTCCAATAGTGCTGTTTCTGCGTGCACATGCGTAGGTGCTGACATAAGTTCTGAGGATGTGATAATGTGATACCACGGGTATGCAGCTTGGGTGGGAACTAGCATTCCTAGCAAAGGATCCCTCTGGGGTCTGAGAGGAAGCTGGAGTCCTCATGTCCAGCCAGAGTGAGGGAAGGAATATGAGACTGGGGGCTGAAGAGATGGTGAAGTGGTTAGGGGCATTTACTGCTCTTGTAGAGGACCTAGGTTTAGTTCCCAGCACCTGACATAGTGACTCACAGCCATCCATACTTCCTGCTCTAGGGAATCCAATGACCTCTTCTGGTCTCCACAGGCACTGCATGAGCCTGGTACACATATATACACACAGGTAAAACACTCACAAATAAATAAACTAACTGAATCTTATAAAAATTGTAATAATAAGAGACCAGAGAGACAGGAGTTCAGCTAGGAAGACCTGGCTTACACAAACCTCATCTTAAAGGGCACATGCATATACATGTACATACATACACACTTGTAAGCATATATGTTGGTGGGGAGTAAACATTTTCTTTCTGTCCTCTTGTTGCCTTGGATCCAATAAGAGATGATAGAAATTGAGGAGCTGCGTATGCTGAGGTGCGATGCTGCATGCCTGCGGGTGCATGGGAGATACCACTGCCGAGAGAAACTCTACCTGTGGAAACATGCCATTACTTTCTAGGAGCTTGGACCTCAGCAAATTATACGATCATTCTTATCTCCCATTTCCATATATATAAGATAGGGATAATAGCAGTTTCTACCTTGTATGGCACTGGAAGGATTGATGGTGATGTCTGTGTTTCAGAGCTACTTAATAAATAGTTGTCATTAATTCATTTGTCAAATCCTAATCTCCCCAGTCCTGATTTTGAGTGAGACCCTGGCAATCTGCGTTGGAATTGGGGTGTCCAGAAATGTGTGAGGTATAGTCTCTGCTACAAAGGAGCTGTCTAATGGGGGAACTAGAAGTGTCTTTATACTCTGATGTAGGTGATAGAAGAGTGGTGTATGCTGGGAGTATGGCTTAGTGGTAGAGCGCTGCTTAGCATGAACGGAATCTAAGGTTACATCCCTAGCAGAGGGACAATAAAGCCATGTGAGGTGCATAGTATTTGGTACAGACAGTGTGTTGTGTAAACAGGAGATGTTGTAGTTACCATTGTCATCCTTTTTGAGCCTCACGTATGCTTATCTGGAGCCTGGAGAAGGAAGAGGTGTCTTCTCATAGGCTGCAAGAACAGAGCCTTCCTGAGGAGGAGTCCTTGAGCTAGGACTGGAAGAAGGAAGAGTTTATCAATTAAAGAGGAGGAGAAGTCTGTATTTTGGGGAGATGCTTATGGGAGAAAGTGTCACGGAGAGGCAGGTGGTGAGACACTGCTGGCTGCTGGGGAAGAGGCAGAGCACCAGCTGGATGGAGAGATGGGGGCGGGGAAGCCAGATGGGAAAACTTGGGGGACCAGGGACCACTGTGATGAGGAATTTATGGGGCTGGGTCATGTACATTTGGTTCATTTAATGAAGATGCTTTGTGCTGGTGTGGGAGTATACACTATTAATCTCAGCACTTGAAAAGCAGAGGCAAGTGAATTTATGAGTTTGAGGCAATCTTAGACTACATAGGGAGTTCCAGACTAGCCAGGACTACACAGCAAGACCCTCCAGGGAGAAGACTTTTTGGTGCATCAAAAACTGTGAGATCAGCAACCATTAAGTGAATTAAAATGCTACTGCGTACAACAGTATGCTTTTAAGCAATAAGCCCTGAGTTTGTTGGGAAGTGACATTGCGGTCACAGGGCTGGGAAATGATGGATAAGATTTTTTTTTTCTTCTTCAAATTTTGTTTCCCTGCCTTATCTGGAGTTTGCAACACCCTTTGAAACCTGGCTCCATCTCTGCATCCATTAGAACGTATGAATAACCCTCCACCCACTCACACCCAAACAAATGATAAAAGAAGATTATAAATACAATAAATATATAAATATGAAATTTTCTTGTAATCCCATCTGCTATCTCTTAGAGATAAACTCTGTCAACATTTCAGGGCATAACCTTCTAGACTTTTCCCTATGCATATTTATTCATACATTACAGAAATGAGATCACATCAGGCACCCTGTTTGTTACCTATTTCTTCCACCCGGCCATATATTGCGAGCATCAGCACATATAAACACATATCATTGTTTTAAGCTGTGCACTGTATTTTGTTGTGGGCCGTGACCATACCTTCATTTCCTGGGCTAATCCTTTCTCGATGGACAGTTAGCTTTTCAATTGTTTGCCATCATAAGCAGCGATGTGATAAATATTCCTGTACACATATCTCTGCATACTTGAGGGATAAATTTGTAGAAATGGGATTGTTAAATGAAAGATGATACACTCTCTGAAGGCTTTTGATGCCGAGAATACAGAGCTTTTTCATCAGCAAGATAGGGGAAGGACCATTTACCACTTCCCTGTGTGGTAACCCTGGATGATAATTGTTCTCTGTACTTGATAATCTAATTGGCGAAAAATAAATTATTGCCCCTCCTCGTAGTTATAGCTAAGGGTTTTGTCATACGTCAGCTGACTGCTCATGCTTCTTCCGTTATGAGTTTTTCTTCATTTACTTAACCTGCTTTTTCTCAGGGCAATAATCCTTTTGCTTCTCTACTAAAACTCCATACATTCAGGCTGGGGATACAACCCAGTTGGTAGCTTGCCCAGCATGCCCCAGGCTGTAGGTTCAAGTCCACCTGTGCTAAGCAGGTGGAGGGAAGAGGAGCAGAGTGAAGGGCAGCTTGGGTGAAATTGCAGAGTGAATTTGAGGCTAGCCTGTCTCAAACAAAATGAAACAATAGTTTAGAAATATTCTTTTTTTTTTTTTTTTTTTCTGAGACAGGGTTCCTCTGTATAGCCCTCGCTGTCCTGGAACTCACTCTGTAGACCAGGCTGGCCTCGAACTCAGAAATCCACCTGCCTCTGCCTCCCAAGTGCTGGGATTAAAGGCGTGTGCCACCACTGCCTGGCTAGAAATATTCTTTTTACTTTTCATATTTGCTATGTCATCAATGTGTCTAATATTTTTCTAAGTTGATTGTCTGCCTTGAGCTTTGTGACTTATCCTGTTATACTTAGGTTTTGTCTGTTTGTTTTGTTTTTTCAAGGTGGTTTTTCTGTGTAGCCCTTGCTGCCCTGGAACTTGACCACAGAGATCACAGAGATCGGCCTGCCTCTGCATCATCATCATGCCTTCCCTTCTCTTCCCTTAGACTTCTGCTCATGCACAGAATGGGCTTCTGTAAAGACCTCAGCCACCAGCTCCAGGCTTCTGTGCGCTGCTGCCCATTCATTCTTACCTGGATGTTAGATTCACATGTTACAGTTGCCATGGCTCCTCCAGAGATTTGAGGTTTATCCTCTTCCCTTTCACTTGGTGTCTTCCTCAGTGCTCCTGATTCTGCAAAAGACTCAGCTTCACATAGATGCTAGGGCTCTCAACTACAGTTCCATCTGTCTCCCCCAAACTACAGTTCCACCTGTCCCCCAAACTACAGTTCCATCTGTCTCCCCCCAAACTACAGTTCCATCTGTCTCCCCCCAAACTACAGTTCCATCTGTCTCCCCCCAAACTACAGTTCCACCTGTCCCCCCAAACTACAGTTCCACCTGTCCCCCCAAACTAGTTCCACCTGTCCCCCTTGCCCTCCATTTCTCACATCTTATAACTCAACGCCCTCCCACGAGGAGCGCACACCATGGATAACACCTGGGACTTTGCAGCAATGATTGGACTTTCTTCCCCACCCCATCCCCCATCTGTCCTGTCTACAGTCACACAGGGAGGTGGAGGGACTTTTTGTTTGTTTTTGAGACAGGGTTTTACTATTTAGCCCTGGCTGGCCTGATCTGGCCAGAGATCTGCCCATCTCTGCATTCTGAATATTGGTATAGAAAGCATATGCTACTATGTTTTGGCCAATGAGGAACTTTAAATAAATAAATTAAACAAACGAACAAACAAAAAACAAAAAGCAACCTCCTGGGGCTGGTGAGGTGGCTCAGTAGAGAGAACAGTTCCTACAAATGGGTCTCTGAACTACACACACACACACACACACACACACACACACACACATAAAAATGTAATAAGCTTTATTAAGAAATTATGGAGAATGGGGTAATGCCTCCGTAAAGTACTTGCTGTACAAACACAGATCCCTGGGACTTGCTGGCAACCCAGCTTAGTGTAATTGGGAAGCTACAGGCCAATAAGAGACCCTGTCTCAAAGAGAAGGTGGACATTTCTTGAAGAATGACACCTGAGGTTGATCTCTGTTTCTACATACATGTGTACACACACACCCCTAACCCAAATCATATGCACAAATGTACACAACACCACACACACACACACACACACTCCTAACCCAAATTATACCGTATTACTTCGATGTAAAAGATCCTCTAGGGACTTTCCATCACACTCAGGATAAAAATCTAAACTTCTAGCCGGGATGTGGTGGTGCATGCCTTTAAGCTCAGTGCTTGGGAGGCACAGGTAGACAGATCTCTGAATTCAAGGCCAGTCTGGACTACAGAGTGAGTTCTAGAACAGCCAGGACTACAGAGAGAAACTTGTTTTAAAAAAATAATAACAAACAACCAACCAAACAAAAAAATCCAAATCAATCAACCAACCTAAGACAAAAAGCCAAACAAATTCCTTATGATGGATCAAGAGGTCTCCCAGCAGCCCCTACACACAGCCATTTTCTCTCCAGCCTCAATCCCTCCGCTTGCTGTCTCCTCCACCACCCTTGTGTTCTTTTTGCTTTCTTTTTTTAGAATTTATTTTATTTTATATGTATGAATGTTTTGCCTACACATGTCTGTGCTCCATCTGTTGTGCCCCATGCCTCTAGAGGCCAGAAGAGGGCATGGGATATCTGGATGGTTGTGAGCCACCATGTGGGTCTTGGGAATAAGACATGGGTCTTCTGCAAGAACAAGTGCTCTCAACTGCTGAGCCGTCTCTCCAGTCCCAGACCCTGATGTTTGTGTTGATTCATAGACTCAGTCTTGTTTGCACTTCAGGGACTTTATCTTTACTGATCCTTCAGTCTGGAAGGCTGTTCCCTGCTTCACACGGCTTACCTTGCATTACTGTTATTAGACATAGAGAATCTCTGAAATAACTTTCCCTTTCTTTCTTGTCAATATCTTTCCATGACTCATTCAGAACATTTGTTCCTACCTGAGATATTGCATGTATTTTTAATCACACACACACACTCACACACACGGAGGGGGAGAGAGAGAGAGGCTGACTCACCACACACTGGGACTGAGGGCATCATTATGGGCCCTCATGCTGAGCAAGCACCCCATCAATGCCCAGCCCTTTTTGTATTTCCAATTTTAAGACAAAGCTTTGCCAAGTTGCCAGGCATGACCTTGAAACTTGTGATCTCAGGCCCGAGTCTCTAGATAGCTGAGATAACAGACCTGTGATGTCAGACCTAGAACATTTATATAATTTAATTTTATCTTTACTTCTCTGAAATGTAAGTCCATGGAGTTAGGGGAGTTGGTACTTGGTAGGTGTGTGTTTAATAAGTAGTTGTTAAATAACTGCACAGTGTGTGGTATAGTGCCTGTATATAGGTGCATCTGCTATGTGGGTAGACCCCTATGAAAATATTTGCATGTGGAATTTGGAATACTGACATTGAGTTGAATTTTGTGTATGTAAGATGGCTTCTGTGAAGGCTTTGCCAACAGTGTCTTTGCATGTATGTCTGTATGGGCTGTGGTTGTATGTGTTTGTATGCGTGCTGTGGATGTTTGGTTGAACACACACACACACACACACACACGTCTATTTCCATAAGAATGAGGAGCTGATATACCTGAACATGGACCCCTAGGAAAGACCCTAGATTACCTCAGCTTTGCCTTTCCACCTCCAACATCCAGGGAATTAATACACCTTTGTGCCTACAAACATGGAGTCACTTTCCAAAAGTGATGTCACTTCAAAGTCACTTTTAAGCTGATGTAGGCTGGGGCTCAGATGAGACAGCAGGGTCCAGAGGTGACCTGGGGCTGATGGGGCCTGGACAGCCTCTTGCTCACACAAGACATCTCACTAAGAGAGATATGTTCCTTGACACATCTTTCTTGGAGTAATTGACCAAAGCACCCTCAGTGACATGTAGCAGGGCAGGTCTCGGCTTGACTGTTCCTTAACATAGCATTCTTCTTTTCTAAGTCTGCAGATGGGGTTTGTGGTTCTTGGCTTGCTGGCTTTTTGGAGATTTGTGAGAATAAAGGAGGTAATGGCAGTGAAAGGCGGCGAGAGCAATATTTTTATGTCTGTGAAGCATAGTAGGGTTTTAAATTACTCTGTCATCAGAGCAAATGCCTCAGTGGGGAATCCAGTTCGGGACTTGGCTCCAGGGAAATGCAATGGTGTTGGTTGAATAGTTACATGTGTGAGTAAGTCAATGGATGTGCACGTGAGTGAGGGCCTGGGGAATTCAATGAGGAAGGCTATATGATGCAGAAAACGGATTGGGCAGTCTCAAAGACTAACTTGTTTGTTTTATTTTGGGACAGGATCTCATGTAGTCCAGGCTGGCCTCGAACTTGCCCTGTATCTGAGGAAAACCTGGAACTCCTGATCTTCCTGCCTCCATCCCTGAGTGCTGTAATTAACAAGCGGGCTCCATGCCCCACTAAGACTGACACTTTTGAGCACATAGTAGCCCAGGCCATGTTGGGAAGACTTCTCTTAGTTCTCAGTAATTCCAGGTGCTTAGTCCTACTGTTAGGGCCCTTTTCTGGATACAACAAATGAATGAAGGTTAAGGAAGTTGGGTCACTTGTCCAAAGTCACAAAGTTCTGAAGGCCAAAGCTGTGACTCCAGCCCAAGCCATCTGACTGTGCAGCCCAGGGCTTGCACAGTGAACCACTGGATGAAGGGGTGAATGAAAGAACAAGTGCCCACTCTGTGGGCAAGACAAGGCCACCTTCTGGTCTGGTGTAGAAGCCCTTAGTAAAGTGGACATGAGGTTCTGGACGGGGACTGATGTCTCTCCCAGGATAGAATTCAACAGCCTCGACTCATAATCCTTCTCCCTCTTTCCACCTGCAGGCGGATGCCGCCATGCAGCACTATGGGGTGAATGGCTACTCCCTACATGCTATGAACTCACTCAGCGCTATGTACAACCTGCATCAGCAGGCAGCCCAGCAGGCCCAGCATGCCCCCGACTACCGCCCATCAGTACATGCGCTTACATTGGCTGAGCGCCTAGCTGGTAAGGGCCCTGGGGACCTGGTCATGGAAACAAGATGCTGGGGGACAAAAAAAGGGAGGTTATGGAAAGCAAAAGGAGAGAGGTGTGTGAGCAGCTTATTTTAGGTCCTTAGAAAGCCCTTGGTCACTTAGTAACATAGATGACTATGCTGTGCTGGCTTTGGCAGCACATTTACATAACATCTGTGCAAGTACCTGCAGAAGACTGCTGGCTTGCCAGCACTGTGCTGGGTCCTGGAGCTACCTCAGCCTTCAATTTCCTATAACAAACCTTCAAAGGAGGTATTCATTAGTCCTGTCTCATAGATAGACTAAGGCAGGAGGTACAGGATTAGCTCAGGGACCTTTCACTGGGAAGTAGCTGGAAGAGGGCTGGGATACCTTGGGAAAAGATTGAACATAGATACAAAATAATGATGGTTTTCATGGTTTGAATACTGGTTAAGTGCCTGGCCACTGTGTGGATCTCCATGCCCTTCCCTCTTCCCTTTTTCTATCTACCTGTATTCAAACCCCAAGAAGAAGGTCTCTACTTGATTTTATAGATAAAGACTCTTCATCTCAGAGAGAATAAATACTGGAGCATTTGGGGATTGGAACATGACAGTATGGGGTCAGACGTGTAGTTAGTTTATCCGTACATTCACCTCTCTTCTCGGTACCCAAGTTTCCTCTAGGGCAGTGGTAGCCCTAGGAGAGCAGGCAGGAGGTGACCAGTGAATCACAGCAATGCCCAATGACCAGTACTCAATGCTCAAAGCAAGTCCCTGGCACTTAAGAGAGAGCTGAGGCTGCTGCCGACTTCTGGTTCTTCTCCTAGCCTCCTCTCAGGAGTTTTCAATGCTAGCTTTTCTATGGCTGGGATGAAATAGTGTGAGAAACAATTTAAAAAGCGAAGAGATTTATTTTGAATCACAGTTTTACAAGTTTTGGGGCGTGATCGCCTGGCATTATTTGCTGTGAGATTGTATTGAGGCATCACGTCAGAGAGTGCATGGCATAGTAAAGCTGTTCACCTCATGGAAGGCAGAAAGCAGAGAGGGAGAAGATGAGTCGATGACACGGCCACAGAGGCCCACTTCCTCCACCTCAGCCTTATGTCCTAGCAGCCATTCAGCCATGAGTCTGTCAATGGATCAATCCCTTGATAAGGTTAGCAGCTTCATGATCAAATCGCCTTTTACTAGTGCCACCAGCTGGGGACAAAGCTTTTAACATGTGAGCCTTCAGTCCAGTTTATATCTAAAAATAACAATGGATATGATCAGGAGTTAATGACATAAATAGTGGGCTATAGATTTCCTGGGAAATGATCCCACCCAGTTCACGATGTCTCAGTCCAAGTCTCTCCTGTTGCACAGGGCCTGTGTCCATGCCAGGTAGTTGTAAGGGACTTCATAGAACTCCTTGGAAGACTGAGTGTCCACCATCCATGAGAAGGCATGATGGCCTGAGTCAGTGGTGGACAGCTCAGGGCAGCATGGTGGGCAGGAGGCAGGAGACTTTTTAAAGCTCCACAAGGGGAAGGATAATCAGGAGACCAGGCACAGAATGGGAGAGGGTCTGAGGATTATGCCTACCTTGGGGTAATAGCCCTACTCCTTTAGACCTTGCTGGGTCCCTGAACAACTGAGTCCCTGGTTCCCTTTCTTAGATTAGTGTAGACATTAGCGTCCAGGTGGTGGGAGTCAGTGTAGACCTGCCCCAGCTATGGCTACTTCCCTAGTTTGGAATGAATTCCCTTTGTCCATTGTGACAGTGACATTTAGCTCAAGGACCATTATCACAGGGAGGATTCTGGACAGAGGCTTATGCACACTGATAGGAACAGAGGAATCGGGGTGTTTAGCCCACTTCCAAATAGCCAGCTTTTAAGAAGGAAACGAGCCCTTCTAGGGATTCTTGTGGAACTCTTACCTTCCATGGCAGAGATTGTATTAGGAAGCCTGGTCTTCCCTTGACCATCCCATTCCTTGTTGTCCCTGGAGCTGGCAGTAGGATGCTGAGCTCTGTCTCTCCACTAGACTGGGTGTGACTAAGTGGTCCCCACTCTCTTTCCCTACACACTAGCCTGAGAGAGATGCCATCCTGGCTGGTTTTCATGTTACTAAACACAAAGGCAAGCCTATAGGATTGATGGCTCACCCTCTTTGCTACTCCAATCCAATCCTTGCAGTGTGGGGATCTGTTCTCTTCCCGTGAAGAGGCAGACTGACAGTCAAGGTTGGATATGATAAGCCTTTCCCACTGCCAGGGCTGCCAAAGCTTTCTGCTTTGGAAATGAGACCTGAAATCTCATGTCTTTCCATCAGAGATGTATAGGCCAGGGAAGAGGACAGGATTGGATGTGAGAGACCGAGACTAGGTACACCCAGTCAGCCTTCCCCTAAGTCATCCTTGAGACAAGCATCAGCTTCTGGTGCTAGGAACTCTTAGTGCCCAGAATCTAAGGACCACCCGGTATCAGAATCATTGAGACATGCATTTTTAGATCATTAGCATCACGTCATCTCAGAATATTATAGCATCTACGGACGTTTTTCTTTTTAAGATACGATTCCATCATATAGCTCAAGCCAGTCTTGGACTTGCAAGTCTCTTGTCCTCCACCTCCTGAGTGCTAGGGCTGCAAGGGTTTCCATTCTTGCCCTAGTATGTTGAGACTTAAAGGATCACCTATCTTCACACGCTTAATGCCAGCCAGATCAGGAAGACTTGCCCTCACACTCATATGCCTGACAGCCATGCTTGGGGCTGAGGTAGTTTTCTGTAGTTCTATGAGTGGAGGTTGCTGACAGGTTAGATTTTTCAATCCCAGACAGTAGAGAGAGGATGGGTAATTTCCAAGGGCTAGGGGCAGCTCTGATGGCTATTTGGGTGTCCAAAGTGGGTCAGAGCAGAGTCAGATTCAAAACTTATTTCCCATAATTAAATGGGCCTTCTCTGCTTGCCCTCCAACGGCTGTACATTTCAAGACATCATCTTGGAGGCCCGCTATGGCTCCCAGCACCGTAAACAACGACGTAGTCGCACGGCATTCACGGCCCAGCAGCTTGAGGCCCTGGAAAAGACCTTCCAGAAGACTCACTACCCAGATGTGGTGATGCGTGAGAGGCTGGCCATGTGTACCAATCTTCCTGAGGCCCGTGTGCAGGTAGGGTCCGACTCCCTTAACTGTACCTTGCGATGGGTGCTAGCTATCTATCTTGTGGCTAGTTGTCCAGGACTCTGTTTGCTTGATCAGTGCTGAGATACATGCCTACTTCTCTCGTCTTTATTTATAAAAAATAGATGGGGATGGGTGAGGGAGGATTAGCAACCAGGGTGAAATTTTTCCTCTCCTGACTTCTCCTCTCCATGGCCCCCAGGTATGGTTTAAGAACCGCAGGGCCAAGTTCCGAAAGAAGCAGCGTAGCCTGCAGAAAGAACAGCTCCAGAAGCAGAAGGAGGCCGAGGGTTCCCACGGAGAAGGCAAGATGGAGGCCCCGGCCTCAGACACGCAGCTGGAAGCAGAACAGCCTCCCAGTCTGCCCAGTGGTGATCCTCCTGCTGAACTTCAACTGAGCCTGTCGGAGCAGTCAGCCAGTGAGTCTGCCCCAGAAGATCAGCTAGACCGTGAGGAGGACTCCCGGGCTGAGGAGCCCAAAGCTGAAAAGAGCCCTGGATGTGAGAGCAAGGTGCTGGGCTGCAAGAGGGGCAGCCCTAAGGCAGGTGAGGCTTGGGGGGTAGAGAGGGACCACAGGTCAGAGAATAGGCAAATCCAGCCGGATGGGTCTGAGTATGTGACCTGGGTCAAAGCAGGATAGCCAAACCCTGGCATTCAGGAGCATGACCAGTCAGGCATGACTGCCTATTGCAGACTGTGACCCATGTCCACCCTTTAGTTGCTGAGTCGTAGAAAGATCTAGATAGATGGTTCCTGGGCAGCAGGGAGGTTGAGGAGGGAACAAGTGAGGGACTAAATCTCTTTCACCATTTATGAATTATTACAGCTATTTCAATATTTAACAGCCAGGACAGATGTACCAGTGTATGTTGGGCGAATACCACGCTGGTATCTGAGATTCCTATTATAACAGATTTCACCCTGATTCAAATTCTGTTAGGACCTGGCTCATGCTTTTTCATCTCAGAGGTCTGGTCCCTTAGGCACGCTTGTGGAAAGGGGATCTGCTGAGAGGGTCTAGAAGATGCTTCTTCTTTTTTGTTTTTCTCGAGATAGGTTTTCTCTGTGTAGCCCTGGCTGTCCTGGATCTCTCTTTGTAGACCAGGCGGCTTTGACCTCACAGAGATCTATCTGCCTCTGTTTCCCAAATGCTGGGATTGGAGGCCTGTGCCACCACTGCCTAGCAGAATTTTTTTGTTTGTTTGGGGTTTTTTTGGTTTTGTTTTTAAAAACAGAGTCTTACTATGTAGCTCTAGCTGACCTAGAACTTCCTATGTAGACCAAGCTGGCCTTGAATTCACAGAGGACCAACTGCCTCTGTTTACGGAAGGCTGGGTTAAAGGTGTGCACCACCACTCTTGCCCCAGGATGTTTTTTTTAGGACTCGGCATATCCATTTCTGTTCCACAGAGCTACCCTGGGCTGCAGTCCCTTCCCTTAGCCATGGTTAGAAGAAACAGTTCTAGCATGTTGTATATTCAGACACAAACCCTAAGCTAAGCAAGAGGGTATAGGGCCTTTGAACTGAGGGCTGGAGAGAGAAGATGAGAGTCCTGGATAGTCCTTGAAAAGATTAAGGGGTTCCTCGGGAACTCAGGCATGAATGCCCAGGTAGGAGGAACCCTGCAGTTCTTTAAGTCCCTCCCAACCAAATTCTGAGGGTCACTTCGGAGGATGCCCTGCTTGATACGGGGCAGTGATGGTCTAGCCAGACTATGTTCACTGCTTGATCAAGGGGATAGTAGGAGCTTCTCCTCCTAGGACAATCCTTTGTTCTGAGCGCTTGTTTTGTCTCCTCTGCTTGCAGATTCCCCAGGCAGCCTGGCCTTAACGCCTGCAGCCCCAGGGGGCGGCCTCCTTGGTCCTTCCCACTCCTACTCCTCGTCCCCACTCAGCCTCTTCCGTCTACAGGAGCAGTTCCGCCAGCACATGGCGGCCACCAACAACCTGGTGCACTACTCATCTTTTGAAGTGGGCGGTTCTGCACCTGCTGCAGCTGCTGCTGCTGCGGCTGCTGCGGTGCCCTACCTAGGGGTCAACATGGCCCCACTGAGTTCCTTACACTGCCAGTCCTATTATCAATCCCTGTCAGCAGCTGCTGCTGCCCACCAGGGTGTGTGGGGGTCCCCATTGCTGCCGGCGCCCCCAACAGGCCTGGCACCTGCCTCAGCTGCCCTGAACAGTAAAACCACGAGCATTGAAAACCTTCGCCTCCGGGCCAAGCAGCACGCTGCCTCCCTGGGACTCGATACACTCCCCAATTGACTGTCTGGCTTCCAGCCCAACCATGGTCTTGGGTGTTCCCCTGTCTCGGTCGGTCCCATGGTTATTTCCAGAAGGTTCTCCAAGTTCTCAAAGAACTAACTTTGAGAGCCAAGGGATGCTGGGGCCTGGAGTCCTTTCACCTTGTCTCCCTTCTTCAGAGTCCCAACCCCAGGTGAAACCCACATACCCTCTGCATGGCCCTGCTTGGACCCCATGGAGGTCAAATGGGGAGGAGATGAGCAACTGACTAGATGCCCTCCTCAGTATTGCCTCCTCCCTCCTGATCCCTGACTAGTAAGTTGATGTGTGGAATGTGAGATATAAATATAAATATATAAAACTATATTTTCAGGCACTGCCTGCCCACGCCCCCTTTCCCTGTTCTCCTTACATCGCCACTGCTACCTTTGCCCCTGAGATTCACTCCAGCAGCTCTCTCTCTCTCTCTCTCTCTCTTGCTTTCTCTCTCTCTCTCTTGCTCTCTCCCTCTCTCGCTCTCTCGCTCTTCTCGCTCTGGCTCTCCCTCTCGCTTACTTGCTCTCTTGCTCTTGCTCTTGCTCTGGCTCTGGCTCCGGTTCTCGCTCTCTGGCTCTCTCTCTTCCTCCTTCTTCTCTTGATTCCCCCCTCCACCTTCCTGCAGCCTCACTGCCTCTGTCTTGATCCCTGTCTCCCTACCTACCTGGATCTAACTGCTATGCCTTCCCTTGGCCTTTGGTGCTGGCTGTATTATTGTCCTGTATTCTCAAACAGTGTTTCATTTGGGGTTGTGGCTTTGGTTTTAGTCATTTTGTTTCTTCCTGTTTCTCTTCTGCTCTGCTTGCCTATCTCCTCCCTTAACTCGAACCCTCTCTAGGCAACTCTTCCATTCCATGCCCCAAGATTTAACAAAGTCCTTCTTGGAGACCCTGGAGCAACAGGCAGGAGGTAGCCCTAGCCCCACAGCATATCCTAGATATTAGGAGGGGCTCACAGTCACCTTTTCTTCTCTTCCCTTGCTTGGAAGTACCAGCTCCCTGGATTGCAGAGGGGTGTGTGGCTGCAGTACGGCGGCCTCCTTGCAGGGTTCTAGAATTCCTTACCAGTGAGTGAAGCCTTATGGGCACACACGGTCTCAGGATTTGTTGGCGGCTGTGGGAATACGAGCTTCTCTCTAGTCAGTCACTGGCACGGAGATGTGTTCTTTTACCTCTAGGCAACCCTGCTCTGCAGACTCCCTTTCAGGCTGCTATGACATTGGGCAAATCCAGTGCTTTCTGGGATTGTCTTGTCTGGATAAGATGATTTGGAAGATTCTGTTAATTTCCAACCACCCAGTGTTCTGTGCCCACAACCTTGTATGGCAGAGGCTTTAATTAAGTTTAACAATAGTAACTGCAGCACAAATGCTTAGAGGAGCCCAATGTAGTTAGAACATTACTGTTGTTTTCTGAGGAACAACGAGTCCTGCATACCTGAAGTGGATACGGCCTCAGTTTCTCAGTAAATGTAATGACTCCTTTCTAGGTTAGACAATCTGGATTTGATCCTATTTTTCTTGGATTCCAGTGCGAGCCTTGGGGGCTACTCCATTTCCATGCCTATGGTGAGGAGTGGGCAAGATGACTTGGATAGATTGGTGGTTATGATTCTCCAACTCTTTGGCTCCCCCACAGAATCCTCAACCCCACATCCACACAGTGGTAGCTTGACATGACGGGCCTACAGAGCCAGTAGTGCCCACTTAGTAATGTCGGTCTAGACTGGGGCAGGAGGAGAACGCTTTGTCCAGTAAACTGTGGGAAGAGCAATAACCTGAGACAGGAAAAGTATGAAAGAAACAGAAGTGAACATGCGTGGACCATTGAACATGAGGTGACTGGCCTCGTGAGGGGTAATAGCCTAGACTGCAGCCTAATATTCTCACTGTCACCGAGCAAGCACCAAAGGCAGTTAAGGGTTTCTTAAGAAGGGGTCTTAATCTGCCGGGTGGTGGTGGCGCACACCTTTAATCCCAGCACTTGGGAGGCAGAGGCAGGTGGATTTCTGAGTTCGAGGCCATCCTGGTCTACAGAGTGAGTCCCAGGACAGCCAGGACTACACAGAGAAACCCTGTCTCGAAAAAAAAAAAAAAAAAAAAAAAGAAGGGGTCTTAATCTGAGATCTGGAATCTGGAAGGTGAGTCCAAAGCCTTGCGAACATCAGAGGAGGAGAGACTTGGCCAGGGAGATGAGTGGTTAGCATATCCTTAGGGAGATGAGGGGTTCTGGGTTGGGAAGGATTCAGTGGCCTCTAGTTACCCTATTGTGGTTAGCTTCAAGAAATTATATTTCTGAAATGCCTCATCTGGAGATCAGGCACAGAGCTGAAACTGTCTTTCTAGTCCTGGGGGTAATTGACTGATTGTCATGGGACTTGGGATCCAACACTTCTAGGTCTTACCATTCCCAGAAGCCTCCCCAACCTCCTAAGGAGCAAGGCCACCTGAGGTCTAGTCTGTCATGACATAAGCATGGTCTACCCTAGGCTTTTCAAAACTCTCTTAGATCCTTGGCATTACGTCTTTCATTTGCTGACCCAAACCCACAAGGCCAGAGAAGGAAGGGAAGACACACGTTAGTTTTATCCTCAGGGATCGCAAGGCAATTTAGGGTACCAGACTCAGGTACTGAAAAGCAGCTGAAAGAGAAGGGTCAGGAGAGAGAGATGGCCATGTCTTCTTGGGAAGATTAGAGGGCACGCGTATGGATAGGCCACCTGCCTGACACTGCTGATGGAATCTCTCCCAGGCCTGCTGGTCCCTTAGGGTAGAGAGCCCAAGGATTAAACCCTTACAAGTCCTTTGAGTAAAAGTCCTGTACTTCTCTGCTCCTTCCTGTTTGAGGCCTCCTTTGCCCTGCTTCCTCACTTCCCTAGAGCATGGTTCAGGGGCCTGGGTCCCCATCTCTATGCAGAGGCTGATTGGCTGTATAGACTGCTTTCCAAACCAGCTGTTTTGTGACCATTTGTGCTTAGAGGTTGTACCAGCCCTTGGCAAAAAACACTGTGTATTGTATTTATTTATTCTGTTAGTTGAAGAAACAAAACTCAAACCTCTCACTTTTCCTTGTCCTGCCCCCTGCGTAGCACAGCATGATGCTCTGTCCTGTGTATCTGTCTGTCAGTCCTTTGGCCTTACTTCCTGTGACTTTGTGACCTGTTCTTTGTCCTAATTGGCTAATAAAAGAGAACCTGGCAGCACAGCCCTTGATCCATATTCATTCACAGAGATGCCGACCACAGGCTATCTATTTAGATGGTGTTTCAGCCTTGCCGTGGCTGATGGGACACAATGCAGGTCCACCTGTGGCAGCTGGCTTCTCTGCTGGTTTTGTGACTCTTACTTATCCGTAGCTGGTGAGTCACATTGGAGAAGTCTTTGGGAGCAGAGAGTATGGTACAGCTCTGTCTTTGCTGAGCTTTTTGGGGGCTCACCTAAGGTGAGAGGGCAGCTTGGGCCAGGTGGCCTGGGGTATGGCTCTGTAGGGTGGAGAGGGAGGGATAATCTATGGAGTGCCAAGCAGGCCAGAATCAAAGCTGAACACTAGGGAAGCACATTTGAATCTCTAGGCATGGTAGCATGCACCTGTAACCCCAGCAACCCCAGCACTCGAGAGATGGAGGCAGGAGCATTCTTTTCTTTTCTTTTCTTTTTTTTTTTTTTGTTTGTTTTTTGAGACAGGGTTTCTCTGTGTAGCCCTGGCTGTCCTGGAACTCACTTTGTAGACCAGGCTGGGCTCAGAAATCCGCCTGCCTCTGCCTCCCAAGTGCTGGGACTAAAGACATGTGCAACCACTGCCCGGCGAGGCAGGAGCATTCTGAAGGCCAACTACCCAGGCTACTTGGGACTTGGTCTAAAAAAAAAAAAAATCAACTTATCAACTTTGTTGATTTTGGTGTGTGATGTTTTTATTTATTTGCAAGAGTAGTCTTCTTCTTCTTCTTCTTCTTCTTCTTCTTCTTCTTCCGTCTTCCTTTTAATAATAAAGTTTATTAAAAAACAAACAAACAAAAATCCAGAGCTGCTCTCTGGTGGGACAGGAGCCTTTGAGTGGAGTGAGTACTTTACCATCAGAGGCAAGCATGCAAGACATGGAGAGGGGCTGCAGCGGTAAGGTCACATGGGTATATGCTGTTGGAAGTCCATGCGTACAATGAGGACCTTGCCACAACCTCAAGGGCCTACTGGTATTTGTGTTCTTCCGAATGAGCAGGAAAGAGTGAAAGCCAGGAGACAGGGGATATAGGAGGTAGCCTCGGGAAAAGCATGCAGTTCAGAAGTTTGTGTTGTGAAATCTTTGTTTCTCCTACTCATTTCAAGAAAAAAGAAAGCCAGGCATGATGGTGCATGTCTTTTAATCCCAGTACCCTGGAGGCAGAGGCAGGTGGATCTCTACGAGTTTGAGGCTAGCTTGCTCTACATAGTGAGTTCCAGAACAACCAGGACTACTGACAGACCTTGTTTCAAATATAACAAAAGAGAACCAGAAATCTCCATTCTTTGGCCCTCATCACACTGGCCCTATCTTCCTTCTCTGAGTTCCAGAGTGTCTGCAAGAGGACTCATTGCCAGGAGGAGTTGTGCTGGATGGAGCTGGGGGTTAGAGGGCTGGGACCTCCCTTTGTCAGGCCTTCTTGGTAGGAGAACCCAGCAGGCTTGGAGAGTATGCAAATGGGCTATCTACTGGCTTTTCCAGGGTGGGTCCTCACTTCCCTACTTCCCAGGTCATTGTGACCCCATGAGCTTCATTCCTCTCCCAAGTGGAGCTGAGGATTAGGGTAAGGAGCACCCCCTTCACCTCCCTGACAGATCAAATGTCACCCCAAATCTCCCATAGGTCTTACCTGGGTCCTGAGCCGTGCTTCCTACATACCTCAGCTTTGAGGGACACACCTTCCCTGGCACGAAGCTTGTCTGGTAACACTGCAGCTCAAATCCCTCACTCATTCTGTCAGCATTGACTGGCACCTGCTGGATGCCTAGTTTCATGCTAGATGCTGGGTATGGAGAAACAAGCATTAAAAACGTGCCCTGACAATCACAGCTTGGGGTGATTCAGAGTTTGAAAACTAAGGAACTGGCAACAGAGAATGTCCTTAGTTCAGCATGGGGAGATCAGAAAGGTACTTTAGGAGAAGGACAACCTGAGCCCATATGTCAGGTGCTTCTTAGGCGTTCAAGAGCAAAGGGTCCTGGTAGAGACACAGTCCATCCAAGTTACAGGACTGGAAAAGGCAGGGTGGGCCTGGAGGACGGTGCAGCGGTGTCAACGGATGAAGGTAGAAAGGGAAACTGAAAAGCTGAGCATACTGCTGCACACCTGAGATCTCATTACATGGAGGAGGAGGCCAAAGAGAGTCCTAAGTTGGAAGCCAGCCTTGGCTACAAAACAACAACAACCACAACCACAACCACCACCACAACAATGTCTAGAAAACAACAACAAAAGGAAATTGAGTTTAGAGTCAAGCCCTAGGGCTAGAGCCTGGGATTTTGGAAATTGGGTGAGTGAAGCGATCTGTCTTGTATTTTAATAATTGCATATTCTTCATGGTTTGTGCATGGTGGTCATAACAAGGAGTTAGATGGAGCGAGACCAGAGAGGAGGCCATTGCTATGCCCTGACGAGAGACAGTAGTATCAATCTGGTCTACAAGAGCTGAGGAGAAGGGCTGATTAATGAGTAATTTGGGAGGTAAAATCACCATGGTAACAGCAGGATGGGCAAGGCCCTAGGTGCTTCTAGGTTTTTGGCTCAGCTACAGGGTAGATGGATGCCCTACTCTGCTGGATCTGGGATGAATGTTGGCTCCTGAGCTTAGTTTGGTCTTGTTGGCATGTAGGAGGAGCCTTCCCTATACTTAGGGGAAGATGGTAGCATGGACTCTGCTGTTGGTACGGACTTGATTCAACATGTTCTTCATGCTATGCATCCTTTAAACAATCCACTTAATCCTGACGCAATTCTGTGGGGCAAGTATTGTTATCCTCATCTGATATATGGAAAAACCAAGGTAACCAGGAGCACCAGATCAGGACCCAGCTAACCCTGAAATTTATACTCTTAAACTTGGTGGTTGCCAACACAGAGACAGCCACGGGAGTCAGGCGATTGAATGAAATGATACCGAGAAGTTTGAGGTCAGGACCTCTAGGAAATGCTGGTTGTGATAGAGCCAAACTCACTACAACTTGCTATGTACTGTGGGGTCTTCTCTAGCCCTCAGCTTCCTCTGTTGAATGGGAGCTGCTAATCATGTCTAGCCTGCTTCATAGGAGACTCAGATGAGGTTAAGAGTAAGAAGGCATTTGAGGAGACAGAAGCTGAGCAGTAGTCTACCCTCCTCCACTCCCCAGTATTAATGAGGAATGAATGGGCAAGATAGGAGGTTTCCTCAAAGTGTAATCTGGAGTTTCATTTTTTCTTAAGATTTGGCCCCTGCTCTTTCAGATTAGGAGTCCATTCCTCAGCTCTGGTGGAAGGAACACCTGCTGACAGGGCCTGGAGATGGTCCCTTTTAGGGCTGGGGAACCCTTCCCCATCTCTTTCCCACAGAGCTGCCCTGGGCTAGCGCCCCCCACCCCTAATCTTTCATTCTCCTTTGCTTCTGGGAAAGCCGATTAGGAGCCGGCCTCCTGCCCGCCCCCTGACAAGTTTGTCTGAACTTCCAACAAAGGCTCTTAGAGGGCTGAAGAGGGAAGGCTGGGGCACAGGGAACCTGACACCACTGGCCTGGGATCACCCCAGCAGCCTAGCAGGTTGCACTGTGGCTCTGCCCACCCTGTGGTGAGCAGGAATGTGCCTCCAAGGGGACATTGGCCCCACAAAGGCCTGGGGAATGGGGTGGGGGTGGGGCCCTTCACCTGAGAACCCCTTACAACTTCTAGGCAAGCAGTCAGGGACTGCATGCGTTCTCATACACACTTGAATTACACACATATATCCTAAGCCCCTACCCTATGATATACTGACTTCCAAATTGAGCCACACTCTCTGTGTCTCAATGTTCATGCACGCGTACACCCCCTACAAATATCATACACAGCCTGCAGTCTGCCATCTAGACACTCCAACATAGGCGCTCCACCCCCAGAAATGCATTCTCCAGCCTTCCTCACATCCAGACAGCCCACTGAATGTTCAGAGGTAAGGTGTAGGGCCCCTCCCTAGACAAGGCCTCTTTAGAGAGGGACTAGCGCTGGCCCAACAGTTCCTTGGTGATTGTTGTCTTGTACTTGTGAAGATGCTGTCCTGCTCCCTGGGTGAGGTCCTACACCAGCTCTGTTGCCATTCCTAACACCCACAGCTATTCCCATGCACCCATCCAAGGGCTGCCCTTTCAGGGCTAGCTTCACGGACCCCACTGAGGAGTCAAAAAGGGCCCTGGGCTCAGAGACCTCATGACACTCAGGTGCAGCCATTTTTGAATTCCTTATTTAATTTATTTATTTATTTATTTATTTATTATTTATTTATCCAGATTTCTCTTATCTATTGTTTGTATGTGGATGAGGGTGCACGATGCTATGGAATACATGTAGAAGTCCAAAGGCAAGTTTTCAGGAGTTGCTTTTCTTCTCCCACCTGTCTTTTGAGGCAGGGTCTCTTGTTTCTGCCACTGTGCTACATATGTGAGCTTCTGGCTGATCCCCTTGTTTCTCTCTTCCATCTTGCCAGAGGAATGCTGGGATTACAGACAGGAGCCACCACATCCAGAAACTGAACTCAAGTCATCAAGCTTGCATTATTTACTCACTGAGCATCTTGTGTTGTCCCCGCCCACACTTGTTTTAGACAAGATCTCATTATGTAGTCCTGGCTGGAATCATCATGTAGTATTGAATTTATAGAGTTTCCTCCTGCCTCTGCCTCCTAAGCACTGGCACACACTATAGCCAACACTGTAAGCAATCAATCTTCTTCTTCTTCTTCTTCTTCTTCTTCTTCTTCTTCTTCTTCTTCTTCTTCTTCTTCTTCTCCTTCTCCTTCTCCTTCTCCTTCTCCTTCTCCTCCTCCTCCTCCTCCTCCTCCTCCTCCTCCTCCTCCTCCTCCTCCTCCTCCTCCTCCTCCTTCTCCTTCTTCTTCTTCTTCTCATTTTGGTTTTTTGAGATAGGATGTCTCTTGGTAGCCCTTGCTGTCCTAGAACTCACTTTGTAGACCAGGCTGGTCTTTAATTCACAGAGATCCACCTGCCTCTGCCTCCCAAGTGCTGGGATTAAAGGCGTGTGACACCACAGCCTGGCGATTTTTTTGTTTTTTTTCATTATTTTTTTAAAGAATCTATCTATCTATCTATCTATCTATCTATCTATCTATCATCTATTTAATATATGTGAGTACACTGTACACTGTAGCTCTCTTCAGACACACCGGAAGAGGGCATCAGATCTCATTACAGATGGTTGTGAGCCACCATGTGGTTGCTGGGAATTGAACTCAGGACCTCTGGAAGAGCAGTCAGTGCTCTTATCCACTGAGCCATCTCTCCAGCCCCAAATCTTTATTTTTTTTTTTTTAAATAGTGTCCAGCATCTTTATTTTATAATGGCTCCACAGATTATGAAGTTGCTCCCTCATCACTGTCTCCCTCAGCTGACTCACTAGGTTTTAGAAGCCCTTGGTTTCTCTGTTACCCAAATGAGTTCATTCCCCCATGTAGCTGGGGCTTCCCTTCCCACCCCACACCTTACAATACTGCTGAGTATGATGAGAAGGGAGGCACTATGGACCTACCATACTCACAGTCACATGGGGCTCAAGGTCCTCATCTGTAAAATGGGGCTGATGATAATGCTAACACTTGGTGATCATTAAATGAGATGACATCTGCAAAACGCACATGTTGGCCATTCACTAATTGCTCATGTTTCTTATTGCTACTCTTATCATGCTGGTAAGCAAAACCAGACTATGTCCTGTATCTAGTCTCATGGGGAAAGCAGAAAATGCCACACTAATTACCCTGTATGTAGATGTAAAGCAGCCAGGTGAATGAGAAGTGCACACACCTGACCCGCAGAGCTTACAGCACTCAGGAGGCAATCTGAGGCTAGGATCAGAGGTGACTAGGACAAGTCACAACTCTATTAGAGGTCAGAACCAGAGCTCAGTTTGGAGCTGCAACAAATTTCCATGTGACTGGTGCCAACCAAGGTCATTTTGTTTCTAGATTGTCTGTGGCCCATTTAAGCTTTATGGGGAGCAGAAACGATAGCTCAGCAGTTAAGATGACCTCAGCACCAGCATGGTAGCTTACAACCATCTGTAGCTCCTGGTCCAGGGGATGCAAACCCTCTTCTGGCTTCTGCAGGCACCAGGCACACACGTGGTGCACAAACATACATGTAGGAGAAGCTTCCACTCATAAACTAAAATAAAAATCTGCCAAAAAAGAAGCTGCCAGGTGGGGGTTTCGACCTTTAATCTCATGCCTTGACAAAAGAGGGGCAGTGTCTCTCCAGCTGAACCCCCCTGGTTTCGTTGAGAAACCACGGAGAAGAGCTGACCATGGAAATGAAGGATTAAGCTGCCTGCAGTCACTAATGACTCTAAGCCTCACTCTGGGTTTCCTCCCCCAACCCCCACCCCCAGCCCCACTTCCAGGGCAGGGAACTTGTACAGCCCTCTATCCTGCCTTCAACGCAAGGAAACTGCCACCTCAGCCCGGGATCCCTTCCAAGACAAGTCTGGAACAACAAAGGCTACAGGAGCCCTATTTCCTCCTGGGGGCTGACCGCCCAGTGGCTCCTTTATCTTGGCAAGCAAGCTGAAGAACTGTTCATGGAAAGAGCTCGTGTGGGGCGTGTGGGTGGGTGCATGTGATCCTGAGCGTGTGTGCACAAAGCTGCTTATTGTTGTTGTCCCTGCCTGAATGGGCTGATACACCTGGAAGTTTGGGTCCTTCTCGGGCCACCCTGATCATCCCTGGTCCTCCTTACAGCATGTGCTGGGCAGCCAGGAGGAAAAGGGGGCAAAGTTTCTTACCTAAGGAGAGTACTGGAAACAAGCCACCGTGCTTCAGAAAAAAATCCAGGTTAGCAGAGGTGCGTGAATGACAATGGGAGAGATGGAGGAGGGATTCTACTCTTTTAGAAGGGGCAGGGCACGCCTCAACCCTGGGCCTTCAAGGACTAAATGGCTCACCTCACTTATCTTTACCTTCAGCACTCCTTTGACGAGCCATCTAGAGAAAGACTATGCAGCCGAAGACCCTAGCCTGGCTCCAGTAGTGGAGGCTGTTGGCAAAGGCTTCACATCTGTTGTAAGTCTGACTTGGACTTGAACAGCTTTGAGTCCCTGACTTAAGTCCTTCAGACTGGGTTGGCTGGAAACTGGAGATATGTAGGCAGGACTTGGGAGTGGCTGGAACTGTCCACAAAGTGGCTTGGCCTGGCCCTTATCTTACTTTCCCTCATATCAGCCACCAGAGGGTGGACAGGTGGGACTGGGTTGCCTGCTGGAGGGTCAAGTCTGTTGGTAGTCTGGGAAATTCTAAATCAGATCCTCAGAACAGACATCTTCAGGGCTCTCTTCAGCCCTAATCTAGGACAAGAGTCAGCGATACTCCATGTCTAACCACGAGCCTAAAGGGATGGGGATCACTGATAGGTTTTGTAATGTGGCAGCATGGTGTGAGGGAAGGGGTGCCTCAGCAGGTCCACACTGAGACATCCCCTCCTGAGATACCAGCTATACGACAGATAGGTCTAGTATAAAATGAAATTTATTTGGGGTCTGAGAAGGGAGTAGAAGGCAGAGAAAGTGAAGAGACAGAGAAGGACAGAAAGAGAGAGGAAAGAGAAAGAAGGGACCATGTGGAGAGGGGGTGGTGAAACAGAGAGAGGACACACACACACACACAGAGAGAGAGAGAGGAGAGAGAGAGAGAGAGAGAGAGAGAGAGAGAGAGAGAGAGAGAGAGAAAGAGAGAGAGAGAGAGAGAGAGAGAGAGAGAGAGAGAGAGAGAGAGAGCAAACAGTCCCTTTATAGCAAGCCAGGCTCCTACCTGGCTGTTGCTAGGTAACTCTTGGACAAAGCCTAGAAGTAATGCTAACAATCACTACCTTCCACCTTCCTTCCTAAGACTTCTGCTTTAGGGAAGTTCTTTACACTAAGCTGAAACCCACACACACAGTAGTTTTCTTATTGGGCTTGATTCAAGGATCATGTAGAATGTGTCTATGCACACTGTTTTGGGACACGCCACAAAACTGCACCAGATGGTGTCTCAGATGCTCAGTTCATCCTTTCCCATGTATCTTTGGTTCTACTGAAGAAAACATATTGAGTCTTTGGATCATCCACTCTAGGAAACACGGCCCATGGGTGGGGGGATGGTGTCCCCTCCTTCTTCTGCCCTTCTTGGCTACTATCCAGGTGAAATCCATGATCAGGACTTGACTTGGTACAGGTCCTGGTTCAGAGTTGGTGTCCCCCAATACCAAATGTGTTGAACTAAATCAGAATATCCATGTGAGCAACAACGTCCAGGACCGTGGTGAATGTGGTGAACATGGTGAACCTGGTTCCTGTCTGGCCTTATCCTAACTTCACAATATGGCCTTGGGCAGGTCCTGACTTTTCTGGGCCTCTGGTTCTTGGGTGCAGGTTGGACAAAATGATCTCCACATACCTCAGACTGGCTTAGTTTCCAAGTGTCTTGCTCAATCCTTTTTTCCTCTATACAATAATCACCCCCAAATTTCTTTACTGTTCTCTCTAGGATCTCTACCTACACTGGATGATCCTAGGTGTGGATATAAATGGAGCTTAGAGGCAGATATGTGACAAAGGTCCCACAGTGACTTGACAAAGCAGGTCAAAGGAGTCTCAAAGGATGGCACTTGAGGACAAACGAGTCTGTCTGTCCCTTCTCTAGCCTGCTTCAGTAATGACATTCTTAAGTGATGGGGCCTAGGACAGAGGTCACACTACAGTCTCCATCTCTTTCTGAGAACACGGCCTTATCCTAGCATAGGTTTTTGCTTTCTCTGTTTAGTCCCAAACATCAATGTTTAGTGTGTAGGGACGACACATCAGCCTACAAGATGACGGGAGTGGGTTCAGTGAACTAACAGCTGGGAAGCATCATTCCTCCACTGGCCAGATGCCTGCCGCTGGTAAGTCAGCAGTAAGCAGGATGGAGTCCCCGATACTAATATGCTTTTGTACTAAAGAGGATTCAGACAGTAAGTGGATGAGCAATGAAATATATACATTTGGGTTGCTGATTGAAGGTTATAAGGACTCAGGAGATAGAGGCATGAGGACTGAGTTTGAATTCAGCCTGGGCTACATAGTGAGACCTTGTCTCAAAGGGAACACAAATGTATAAGGATATTAAAACAGTGCGTAGGGTTAGGGCTTAGCTCAAGAGACCAGCAGAATGATCAGAACCACAGTTAGAGATGGACAGACAGGTCTCCAGCCAGGTAAACAGACCATGGGGAGAGAGGCTGGTCCATGTCTGCAGGCAGGATGGAAGCCTCAAGGGCAGAAAGAATGAAGAAGGGAGACAGGATCTATTAAGCTGATGACTCCAGGCCTTAATCCTGTGCCAGGCCCATGCGGGCAGTGTATGCAGGGGGAGGGGAGCACCCCCTGCTGGGGTGTAATTTCACGCTGAAGGGCCTGATGGGGCATCCCATGGACTGATCCTTTCTGGATCAGAAAACCCACTTCCCTTTGTCACACGCAGGGCGATTAGCGCCTTAACCCTTTGCAGGCTGGCTCAGGGCCAGTTCTGCCCCACCTTGCCTCCAGCCCCTGGGGACCTAGCCCAGAGTCCTTCTTTGCTTTTAGCTTAGCCAACTCCTAGATTTGGCAATGTATGTGTGGGAAGGATGAAGCTTCCTGAGTAAGGAAGGCCAGAGAAGACCAGGGAATAGAAAAACAATTTCTGTCCATGTCCCTGTTCTCTGGCACCCTGCTTCCTCTGACTGCTGTTACTGCCAGCAAACCAGTGACCCCATATGTGTGGTCCTCTTTTAATACATTTTAATGTATTTAGTGTGTGTGTGTGCGTGTGTGTGTGTGTGTGTGTGCGCGAGTGCATGCATGCCACAGTGCACACGTGGAGGCTAAAGGACAGTTAGTGAGAGTCTTTCCATCATGTAGGCCTTGGGGATCAAACTCAGGCTATCAGGCTTCATGGCAAACCCCTTTACACATTGGCTCTGCAGGCGCCTCTTATAGCTCAGTTCAGTCCACATTCCTTCAAAACATCTAGAGTCCGGTTTCCTCCCTTGCCTTACTCAAAGGCTGGCAACCCAAGGCCACAGCCTTCCCACACACCTTGCACTGGGCAACTCACTACCTCCCAGGCAATAAAGCCAGAATCCTCTACTCCCAATGAGTCTCACTGGGAGTGAACATTGACCCTTGAGGTCAAACACTCACAGACCATGTGTCAGTAACATCCCAGAGATACCCCTGACCAATTCTTCCAATAGTGACATTCCAGGGCTAAGTAGGTCATCATATCCAGCCCCCTGCATTTATGGTCTCTTTTGCTGATGATCTTCTCTTTGTGTCTCTGTTCAAAGACCCACCAGGAAGTGGTCTCACCTTTGGCTCTGTATGTCCTTGTACCCTTCCCAGGCTAACTTCAACATATCCAGGGGCTGCTTCTCTGGCTTGGGGGAGAAGGGCAGGGACCAGACTTGGCCTCCTTTAAGCTCCCTGGGTCTCTAAAACCTCAGTCCCATTAAAAGAAAGCCCCTAAATGTTATTTACACTTCGGAGTCTTAAAAACCATTAACAAAAGCCACTTAATTCAATTATCTTCCCGGCTGGCTCGGTTCTCAGCACTGAGCACTGGCCTCCCCTTGCCACCCCTCCCCACCCCCCCACTGTCATTGTGTCGGGCTAATGAGGTAAACTGAAGCGAGCCTGTCCCCCCTGACAGGTTTATGAGAATTTAATAAAGCGTGGCCGGGACCAAATGAGTTGCCTCAGCCTTGGAGAGCTCATTGTCTTCAGCGTCAGCGTTTTTTGACTCAAGCTGCCCCCCTCCCCCGCCCCAGCTCTTGCCTGGCTCAGCCCCAACCCTCACCCTTAGTACTTCCCTAGGTAAACCCAAAGTCCTGTATGCCTGGCAGAGACTGGTGTGACTCTGTAGGGGCAGAGCACCTATGCCAGTCCCTGAGAAGGGCAGAAATTAAATCTATTAGTTGTTCCTGGGAAGTGTCCCTTTGTGGGCCTACAATCCTTAACACACATCAGACCCCAGAAACAGACCTAGGGACTTCTCCTGCTCATGTGCTATAGCCCCTGCCAACCCAAGGCTAACTTAGGCAAGCCTCACTCTTTTCTTGCTTGTTTGAAGTGACCAGCCAAATGGAGCTTCTCAAATGAGGTCTCTCTTCCTGCAAGGGCATATGGTGTGTTCTAGGGTCTCTATTATGGCCTGAACTCCTTCTTTATATGGATAGTCATCTTACGTTTTCAGTGACAGAGGGTGGAGCCCAGGAAGCAGCAGGGACTTGTTCAAGGTTCCAAGGCTGTCATAGGTGCAGATGGGTGAGGCTTCTAGGCTGGCCTCCCAGCTAGACCCCCCTGGAGCACTATGATACCTTGAGAAGCCCAGGTGCCCTTCTTCCTTTATATCCCAGCTGTCCTAGAACCAGCCTTTCTCTGCTTGCCCTGCTAGAGACCCAAGGACCTGAAGCTTCTGGGCAACCTAGAATTCTTTTTATCTTCTTCAGAAGTGGCACTAGGCATTACTTCCTGTGGGGATAGAAGCTAGACCTGAAGAGTCTTAGCATATCTTCATGTCAATGGAGTATCAAGAGAGCAAGACTTAGTGGTCAATGAGTGTAATTGTGATAAAAGTTCAATCAGGGGTCTATGACCAGAGTCGGATTGGGATTTTGTCAGTCAGGGCTCAGTAAATAGGCACGGTCAGAGTTGCTTGTCCCCAGGGCCAGAGCTCAGTCCATAACCAAAACAAGAGCTAATGTGTGTCCATGATCAAAATTCAGTTTGTGTCTAGGTCCTAGTTCAGTATATAGTCAGTATATAATAAAGGTCAGGGATCAGAGAAGGTGGAAATAAAGACCAGGTTCAGTATACTGACAAAGCAGGATCAGGACTCAGAATGTGATCAGGGTCAAGTTTGCACTATAACCAAGGACCAAGGCTCAGTATGGACCAGGGTAAGGGTTCATGATTAAGGATAGGGTTCAGTCTATGACAGGCTCAGGGTTTTTTTTTGTGTGACCTTGATGAATTCTATTTTCAGGTCAAGGCTTCCTCAGTACTTTCTAGCTGTAGAAATGGATAATTTACTTAGTATATTTAGGTGACTAGCCCCCTGCCCCAGCTCCCCTGCTTTTCCAGTTCCTTGGGGTTTTTGGCCTTCAGAAGAGAAAAAAAGACAAAATTGTTTAGGAGGCTGGAATTCCCTGTCATGTACTCAGGGTGCCCTCTGGTGGCAGTCTCTAATAGTGTTGCTTTTCTCAGGCTTGGTCCTCTTTTGCTTTTGGGAAGCCAGGGCCTCTGGTATCGTTGTAAAAGCCTATTTGGTTGGCTATGTGCTCTTGCATTACTGCACACTACCTGAACAGAGTAGTAGACACAGAGGAATCTGCAAGTAGACAGTGGACACCCCCAGACTTTTCTCTTTTCCTGTCCAGTTGGCATCTATAATCCCTGTTACCAGAGATCTATGTCCCAACTGTTTGATGAAAGTCATATCTTTTATCCATCAGTTTGACAAGTATTATCATTCACCTACCTGTGACAGGTACAGGAGAGACCATAATAAAGAGCTCCACTTCCTGGTTCTCGTTCCTCTTCTTAATCACAGCGCCCATAGAAACTCACTGGCACCAGCTGAAGGTTCACAGAGGTTCAGAACATCCTAGGGTCCCTTCTCCACTAGGTTGACAGGTTAGATTAAACTAGGTTTGAGGTCTCTGCCTCTACCTGTCCTCACACGCCACCACCCATAGGCCAGAGGCTCCTAAGTCTATGTACCAGGAGCCTCTTCTCCAGAACCCAGGCCTGTGGACCCAAGTCCTTCAGGGCTGCTCTGCTGGGCTGACAGCTTCTAAGTTTCACCTAGAATATGGCCTGGCAATGTATACCCAAATGCTCTAGGAAAATTTTTAGCACTTCCTTTTAGAACATCTTCTTTTCCTTCCCCCAGGAAATCCAGCAGGTGACTTGTCCCATTTACCTCAGAGAATGGTGTAGCTGCTTACAGTGGCTACTCCAGCCCCAGCCCGAGTCCCAGTCCCTCTCAATTTTACAGTAACCCCCTAACCTGCCCCTTGCTTTCCAGCTCTCCCTTCAATGCTGTTTTCTGAACAGCAGGCAGGGAAATCTTTACAATCATAAACCAGATCATCCCATGTCTCTGCTTAAAATCCTCCAGTGGCTCCTATCTCTCAAAGAATAAAATCCCAATGTCTCACCCTGTCTTTACCAAGCTTGCCATGGGCTGGGCAACGACTCCCTCCGCACAACCCTAATATCACTCCCTCCAATCTCTAGTGCCCTTCTCTCTTGCTTTGACACAAAGAGGCCATGTTCATACTTACCTCTGGGTGTTTTCAATGACCATTTTCTAAACTTAAAGTGTTCTTGTTCTCTTTACCTTAGCATGGCTGACTCTTGTCACTCCATTCAGAGTTTAGCTTCTTTCAGAGAAGACCTTCCTAACTACCCATGTCTCTGAGACACACCTTCCTATTGTGATTTCCAGAATAGGACTGTTTCCCATGGCAAATCCTGGGAAGCACTATCCTTTCAGAAGGATCAGCTCTGTGTTCTTCCTGTAGCCCTGCACCTCTGGGGAATCATGGGGTCAGGTTAGAGGGCTTGCAGGCATTACCAGGCCCTCAAAGACTCCTCCAGGTCAGAGAACTTGCTGTCAGAATCCTATCCTCATCTTAACAGAAGCAGCCTCCCAGTGGCCTGCCTAGGAGGGGCCTTCAAAGGTGCGAGCATAGAGCTCGTTTTTAGCACCACTGTATACAGAGAACGAGGCTGCTCTCAGCAGACATACTACACTGAAAGAGTCTGTCCCTTAGCTCTCACTGGGGAGACTGTATAAAGGGAGGAGACCCTGGGTGGCAGGTCTGGGGACCCGAAGGTGTTTTGCTGGGACTGATTGGAAAGTGGGCCCCAGGGCACTTGTGTGTCTGAGAAGATGGAGTGTGTTCAGAGGAAAGAAATAATCTATCTTCAGCTGGGGGTGGCAGGAAGGGGCTCGAGGGAGTCAATTCCCCCATCCCGTTCTCTCACAAGTCTGCTCACACTACTGATTTTTGATCTGCTGTTCCACTTACCGGAATCCTTATCTGAGTCCAGTCCTCCTCTCCAGTAGCTAACTCCAGAACAAGATCAGGGAATCTTCTTGTGTGGGGGATAAAGAGCCCTGAGGGTGTAATTCAGGGCATCTGTCAGCTGGGAGAGGGTTTTGGGCTAGGCCTAACATTGTAGTGTAGAAGGGTGTCACCTCATATGGCGTGGGGGGAAGGGAGGTCCAGATCCCACCTAAGACAGCATCAATGGGAACCTGCCTTTCTGGCCACTTTCAAGGACGTGGAAGCAGTTGGTGTTTGGGATGGCAGAGCACTGACTCAGAAGAGTTTGAGCCTGGGAATGGCCACAAGCACACACATGTGCATACACACATGTGCATACACACATGTGCATACACACATGCACACCAGTACATACTCAATAGAGGTGACAAGATGTTCCAAGAAGAGGCCATATGCTCCAGGTACTGGGTGCTTCAAAGGTTAGATTACTGGCTTGTGTGAACAAATTGACTTGCTGGTAAATGTGCTTTCATTTAGGTCCCTGGGAGACAGCAGGAGAGGAGGACAAGGAAGGAAGATGAAGGAAGAGCCCCAGGGCTGTTGGAAAGTACCTAGTCCCCAGTCGAGCCCACCATGGACAAAGGAGGGCTGATAAAGCCCAGAGTGGCTGGCCAAGGAGTTACCACTGTCAAGGGATGGTAGGCCAGCATGGGCCACCATCAGTTCTTACTTGGGTACCTGAAATGAGAAGAGGGGCTAGCTCGGAGTCACAGAACCTTCTCCTAGTCTTCTGTTCCCTGGGCCTTCTCGCTAGGGCCTTCCTTATATCTACACCAGGAGCCCTCCTCCACCTGCTCAGATCACAGGCTGGGCCCAAACGTCAAGCCTAGCTAGCTAGGCCTGAAGAAGGTCTGGGCTTTGCATGATCCTTGGAGCTCTCTTCCCTTCCCTGTCTGTGCTGGGTGACCACACTCTCAACAGCTACCCTTTATGCTTCCCTACACGTGTGTGATGTCGATAGTTATCTTAAACACTGACACACATCTCTCACAGGATCCAAGCAACCACTCCTACCCTCCACAGCCTCACGTCTGACATGGACATTCCCAGGTATACAGGGTCTCAGAGACCATCTTGTCCAGTCACACATTCCTCTCCCCTGGGATCCCTTCTAGATCTCCAAGGAGGGCTGGTGCCAGGATGCTAAAGTGTTTAGCTATAGGCTGCCACCACTCCAGGATCCAGGTGTTCATCAGAGGCCCCCACTCAGCCCTCCCCCACCTGCACATCCCAGAGTACTGACTCGGAAGGGGCTTTATTCAATGAGGTGCAGCTGGAATGCACAGTGTGGCACAGTCACGGCGGTGGGCACTGCTAGCAGTGAAAATCATACACAGACCTTCAGGGTTGAAAAGACTCCTCACCGCGGAGGACCTCAGCCTCAGTTTCCCCGACTTTTGTCAGACAGAAAGGATGGGTGTGCTCCATCCAGCTTATCCCAGGGACCATCCTGAACTTAGAACCTTTGTTCCCCAATTAAACCTAAAGGGCTTGTTGGACTAGAGACAAGGAGGAGAAGGGCAGGAAGGCTAGATGCCTGTCACGGTGCACAGGACCTGGTAGAGCTAGCTCGATCTTCATCCCTCTTTCCACTCTGAGGCCTACCTAGATCCTCTAGATTGGAAGCGATTTCCTCCATAATGCTCAAACGCCACGGGAAGGGACAGATTTCCAGATCCAGGGTCCAGTTTCATCAATGTGGAGAGGAGGAGGGGAAGATGAAGTAGAGCTTAGAGACTCCACCTAAGAGGTTAAAGCTCTGCTCTCTTTGGGGTGTGAAAGCCAATCCCATCACTACACTCTTCCTAGAGTGTTCTAGAGATGGTTCAGATGAGGCCACTGGTGCTCAGTCTTGGGCCTTCACTCCCCCCTACTGCAGTCCCCCTCCCTGCTTCTCCTGCCCACTAGGAAGCTGCCAGGTCCCTAGGGAAGTTGGGCTGGGTCCCTTCTTTGTGCGGCAAGTAGGGGGCCGCGGTTGCAGGTGCGGGAGGGTCCAGGGCAAAGAGGCCCGGACCGGGGCTGGAGCGGCCAGAGGATGCAGCCGAGGCTGCTGGACTGAGCTGCACCGCCGTCGTGTCCTGCGCCGTGCGCTCGCTGCTCTCCATCTCCAGTGCCACAGTCCCCGGACGCCCGCCACCCTGGCCCACGGGGACAGAGGAGCGGCACGGGGCACAGGGCCCCGGCGGCTGCACACGCAGCAGGCAGCAAAGAAGCCAAGCGCCAGCACGAGCAGAGCGGGCCCCACCACTAGTGGCACGTTGTGTCCTGGCAGGAAGGCGCGCGAAAGCTCCCACTAGTGTCACGTTCAGGCCTGCCAGCAGCACGCACAAGCCACAGGCACAGCATAGAGCGGGCGAGGCAGGCCTCGCAGAAGGCTTCGGGAACGGCCCGGGGGTGCTGGGGCCCGGGTCGCTGTGCTCTTCTTTGCTTGCGGCATTGGGGCCCGCCCACGCCCTGTACGCGTCAAGCTCTGTCCGGCTGCCTGCCCAGAATGGCACACATGTCAGGGTCCTTCCTGCAGGCACACAGAAAGAGGATGAGTGAGAAGGGAAGGAACTTATTAACCTCCAACCTTGGCTCATTTCTGTGGCTGCCTGCAGTGTCAGCAAGTTGCCCAGGACATCTTGAACAGCCCTGGGAAATAACCCATCCAAAGGGAAGAATCTGCTGACTGTTTCCCCACCTAATCCCAGGAGTCCCCACCACTGCTAATCTTACCCTCACCTCTCCTCCAGGAAGCCTTCAGGCTGTAATAAAGAGACTAATTGTAAGTGCAGGTCGCTGGTTAAATGAACCTTTTTCTTTCTCTTATTCCTTAGTCCTAACCAAAAGGCAGCTTTGGGTTGGTTTTTTTTTTTTTTTTTTTTTTTTTTTTTTGGTTTTTCAAGACAGGGTTTCTCTGTGTAGCTCGGGCTGTCCTGGAACTCACTCTGTAGACCAGGCTGGCCTCGAACTCAGAAATCCGCCTGCCTCTGCCTCCCAAGTGCTGGGATTAAAGGTGTGCGCCACCACCGTCTGGCCAACTTTGGGGTTTTAAACAGTTCTTCCACCTCCAATTGGGGATAATCTATTCTAGTTTCTTCTTGCTCTTGTGAAGAAAATGAAGCACGGAGATGTCTAGTAGTTTACCCAAGAGCCAGACCCAGGACCTACAAGACCTGCTGTCTGCCCCACACTAAGCTCTGGTAGACACAGCAATTACATTAACTTTCCTGCACATCAGATGAGGCTCTGGTCTGGGTGGCCTGTGAGCGTGATGAAGCTTCTGGTGTTCAGCTGTTCACTGAGGGGGCTGTTTCCCGGTGATCTGGACCCCTGACCCATTTCTAGATAGTGCATTCTAGTAAATTCCAGGCCCACCTCCATTTCACCACCTAGGATTCTGCAGTTGGACTTAACTTCATAAATTTATCTATGGGGCCAGGGGCGGAGGTGGGGGATGGCTCAGTAGGTAAAAGTGCTTGCTGCCCAAGGCTGACGACCTGAGTCTGATTCCTGGAACACAAGTAAAACGTCCCTGAAACAAGTAAAAAGCCCGACTGGGGGCCAGCATCTGTAATTCCAGCACCCCTATTGCAAGATGGGAGGTGGAGCAGGAGAATGACCTGGAAGCTCGCTGCTCAGCTAGCATGGAGTACGCAGCATAGAGGCAGAGACAAGAAAGACTCCACCTTAGCTTAAAGCAAGAGGGGAGGAAAGAACCAAGTGAAAAGTTGTCCTCTGACGTACACACATGTGATTAGCATGTTTGTACCTACAGTTACACATGTACATACAAAACGAACTAAAAATGAAAGTCCAATCTATGGATGTTGAAATCCCTTTCTTGGGATCTCTATATGGGTCTGGTTCTGGGAATACCACTGGCTTGGTAAAACCAGATCTATGCAGAAGCAACAACAATAGACTCACCATGTCAGAATATGACTCCTCAAAGAAACAAAACAGGAGCAGGACACATCTTTAATCCCAGCACTTGGGAGGCAGAGGCAGATGGATCTTTGTGATTTCTAGGCCAGCAGGGGCTACATAGTGAGACTCTCTCAAAATCATCAAAAACAAACCCCCAAACCAAATTCCAGCATTTATGACTTCTATTTGGAATTCTGACTTATAATATGAAGTCATGGGCATCAAGACCTGGGAGAGCAGAGCTTGTGAGCTGTGTTGAAAATTGTGGAGCAATGTCAGAAAAAGGTCCTAGGTAGAGAAAGGGGAGTAATCAGTTAGCTCCACAGACAGCGGCATTGCAGAGAGAGAAACAGGGAGCCTAGGACTCTGTGCTCACCTGTGAGGGGCCAATAGAGCCCTCTTGACCTCTTGACTTCCTTCTGTTGCTTCAGTAAATCCCCTCTGGCTCTTCGTGTTTCATCCCAGTTAAAGCCCTCAAGCCCAGCACATACAGTGAATTGTGTGCACTAAAAGAACTTTGCTTTTAGTGACTCCTCCAAGTTGTCCAGTCCATGGAGGCTGGGGATTAAACCTAGGCCTCAAGTACGGAAGTCATGTGCTCTACAGCTGAGCTAGATCCTTAGACTTTTTTTTTTCTTAAAAAAACAAAACAAAACAAGGGTCATGCTAAATTGCTAAGCTGTCTAGGGTAACCTTGAACTTGTGATCCTTCTGCCCTACACTAATGAGGAGGTGAAGTTTCAGGCATTACCACCACATTCTACTACCAAGTCCTCTATAGATGGGAGAAATTGAAGCTTGGAATGAGAAAGGTCATGGAGGGAGTCTCTTGCCAAGCTTTTTCCAGCACAGACAGGGCACTGACCACTGACGTCTGCTACCCCTGATGCTGGCTAAACAATTCACTCTCCCTGCTGCCCCGCCTCTGGCCAGGAAGGCCTTGTGATCTCTATCTGGGAGTCTGGTGTAGAAGCAGGTTAGAAAAGGGGCAGGGGCTGGAACTTGGGGAAGGTAAGTCATCAGGTTTGGATTTTGAGCTCACAGGCAACTTGAAATAGTTGGGACCTGCCCCCCCCCCAGGACCTTGGCTTAGCTACCTCAACGTAAAGGAAGGGATATAATGGGTGACAGTTGTCTCTGAGCTGAGATCTCTTGTTAATCCGACGCCCATGCTTAAGGTCCTGAGGTTTGTGAAAATGGAAATAGGAGCCTGTTTAACTCCTATAAAAACATCACAGGGTATCATAAAAGAAACCGTCGGCCAGTAATATGACTGTACTTAATCATTTCTGCAAATTCTTTGCCTTGGGTTGAATTAAGCTATTCTCTAAGAAGTCACTGTTGCACCTGCCTAGGTTCTGACTCTGGGTGTGGGGCGCACGCATGTGTGCATTAGCATTTAGGTCAAGAAAATGTCATATTCCTCAGATACTATATACACACACACACACACACAATTTTTTTTAAAGTCTGTAGCTGAGCAGTGTGGTAGTGGCACACACCTTTGATACTAGCTACACTTGGAAGGCAGAGGCAGGCAGATCTCTGAGTTTAAGGCTAACCTGGTCTACAAAGTTTCAGGACAGCCAAGGCTACACAGAGAAATCCTGTCTCAAAAAAAAAAAAAAAAAAAAATCAAACCAAAACTAGACTGCAGCCATTGATTGTAATTACCCAGGTAACCATTAGTACCTGGGCTGGTCATCAGTAGGTGGAGCTAAGAGTTGCGCCTTGGGGAGAAGTTTCTGCCTGAAGTCCTTTTGTCATCCTGTTTCAGACCATGGCTCTGAGACTTTTGTGTTGAATAAGAGCAACTGCCTGGCAACTGCTAGGTCTCCAGTCCTAGCTCCTGCTCTAATATCCTCTGGGTAAAAGTCTCAGGACATTGACAAAGATATTAGCCACGGCTCTCTATGTGTGACCAGTCTTCTTGCTCAGTCAAAGTCCTTGTTGTCCCTTAAGTGGAAACTCTTCTGTTTTTTTCTTAGTCCCTAAAGTTTGGGCAAGGCCTCTCCTCTGGAAGCTCAGAGTAATGCTCACTTTATCCTCAACTCTGCCCATCCTCAGGGAACCTCCCCCATTGCTGTTACTCATTGCCTACTGGGGCTTATTCATTACACTGAAAGTTCTCAGCTCTTGCCAAATGGATTCTGTCTCCCCAGAGTCCAGAGAGACACCATCATCCCTTCCCAGTCAGTTACTGGTTAGTTTTCCCATCCTCTGACATACACAAACACATGCACACGCACGCACACACACACACACCTAGACACAATGCTTGAGGAGGAGTAAGTTTGGAAGGCCCAGTTTTCTAGTTTGTGTGTGATTCCTGGGCTCTGTCATCCTGTCTCCCAGTGTGTGACACTCATCACCCTCACTCACTACATGCACACTCATGGACCAAACATTGCATGCAGAACAGCAGACATGGGCTGACATATTCCCATCTGAATGGAGAGAGCTTCTGCTCAGCAGTTGTGCCTCTAGGTACCTCCTGCTTGGTGTAGGTGGAGGGTGAGTGAGGTGCTGAGAGCAGTGGCCCCAGGAGAGGTCATGGGGTGAGGAGTTCTGATTCAGGTGCTCCCATGATGCCCTCCTGCTTACAGTGGTCTTCATGCCTCTAGCCACAAGCAGTTCCAGACCTCCTCATGGGCCATTTCACTGTCACACACCTACCTGTGAGGTAGGATTCCCACTTAAAAGATCTTCACTGGCTCTCATTCTAACACAGTGGATGGCCCAAGGGCAAAGGACTCTGCATCAGTCATAGCCCTGTGTCCATTAGACCAACCTTTGTATCCATGCAGGCCACAGTGGCTCTGCTGCTGTGGGTCTTTTATTACCTCTCAGTTCTTCCTGATGCGCTCAGATGTGTTCCTGGTTCCTAGCCAGGGGATATGTATGAACAGACTTAGTCTAGACCTCTGCCTCCACAGCAGTCACTTACTCAGCTACCTGGAGCAATGGGAGGGATGGTTGGTAGGGACTTTAGGCTGCTGGAGTGGGGCTGTCCTTCCTTTACCTCCTTCTGAGGCTTGGTGTCTAGCCTCACTTACCCCTCCTTCCCATCCTAGCTTGCTGAGGCCCTGCAGTCCTCCTGGCCAGTGCTCCCTTAGTTCTTTGACATCTTATTTCCATTTCCCAATTCCTTCACCCCATTTCAGCTACCCTGCCCCCATGGTGACCTCCAAGACTTCCTTATCCTTGGCATCACCCTGGACCAGCTCACCTTGGAGAAGCCTTACATCCTGTTCCCTCTTTGAAAGTACCTACTGTGTGCCCAATGATGTTCCAAGGTGCTATGGCTCAAGTATGGATTGTCTCTCCCAAACTCATGAAGAAATCAGATTTCTTAGTGGCAAGGCCTGAATGTAAGGCCAATCACTTTTAAAAAGTGATTAGGAGCTGGGCAAAGTAGCACATGCCTTTAATTCCAGGACTCAGGAGGCAGAGGCCAGCCTTATATATATAGTGAGACCCTGTCTCAAAAAAAGTGGTTAGAGAATATAGGCCAACCCCTTCTCTTGGACCTCTCAGTCTCTGGAATAGTGTAAGTTACTATAAGTTCCCCAATCTTAGCTTTTGCTATAGAATTAGAAAATGGACAATGGTATAAATCCTTTATATACATTAATTCATTTAATCCTATGACAATCCTAAGTAAACATATTACCATCCTTTTAGACAAATGAGAAAACACAGATTCAGGTTAAATTAATTATCCAAGGTCACACACTTGGTGGTAATACACAGCAAGTCCCAGCCTAAAATCTAGGCTGTGTCTCCTGTCTGCACCTAAGCCATTGGAGTTCCAGGATTGCACAGTGGCCCTCAGTGTAGCTGTTCTTTGATGGCATCCCCATCTCCCACCCCCAGCCAATCCCCATGGTCCTCGAGTCTCTGACTCTTTCTCTGTCCACCTGTGATCCACACTGACTTTATGTTAGCTGCTTTTGTGATTTCTGCATCTCTTGTCCTGCCAGTGCTGACCAACAAAGCTCAACCCTGTCTCAGTTCAGCCTCCTGCCTTCTCAAGTCTTCACCCAAACTCTTAAGCCTGGGAGATGAGAAGAGACCCCACTGGGTGTCACCAGCCCACTGTATACCTGCAAACAGCATGGTCATAACTCCCCTTCCGGCCTGAGTGACATTCTCAGTGGACCACACCTTCTCCTGGGAACTGTTGCCTGTCCCATCTTCAACCCAAGCCAATCATGGTTTTGAGCTAGCAGTCTCTTCCTTCTTGGATACATGGCCTACAAGGGCCATGAGAGTTTGGTTTCTGTCTCATCATGTTCCTGCCTCTCTATTCATCAATGTCACTGGTGACATCACTGGTGACCCCTCGTCACTGAGCTTAATGAACATGGGTCAGTGTTTACTTTCTGCTTTTGAAGCCTCCTGAGCCATCCTTCCTGGGGACACTGCCTCTTTATGTAGATTTCTTTACTGTTGCCCTTTTCCACAAAGGCCACAAACTCAAGCTTGGCCCTGGTCCCTCCTTTCACACCCAGGCTCCCCTCCACACGCCTGCAACCCCTCTTGGGGCCTTTTAGATTCCTGCCATGAATCTTTGCAGCCCATCCTTTTCGCTCTTGTCCCAGTAACTGACCTTGCTCATTCCCCATTTCTTCTCCTTGTTAACCCTCCCCGCCCCCATCTGTTGTTCCCTCAGCCCAGATTCCTCCAGGTAGCCCTCTTGATTCTGCTCTGGTGGGGCTGAGTCACCAGCTGGTCTCCAAGTGAGCTCTGTTCTCAGTTAGTTCCCTGAGCTCTACCTTCCTGTGAAGATGGTGTGCCACTCAGTTCAGGGTCCCCTGGTCACAGGGCTTCCTGTGTCCCGGACTGTAGGCCCCACCTGAGGTACCTGTCTCTTCTCAGTGCTCTGTGATTATTAGTGACACAAATGGAAAGGGAACACTGTTCGGAGAAGCCAGGGAAGGCTGTCTTCCGGGCTTCACTTGTCTCTCAGATTTGGAGTTGCTATCTGCCAGCTTCTCTCAGCTTTGGGCATTGGAGAAAGCGTTAGAGCGGCAAGGGAAGCTAGAGGGTAGATTCAACTGTTAAGAGCTGCAGGGACCAGGGTAGAGAAGGGAGGCAAAGCAGCCAGTTTGTCTCCTGTTCCCTTATTTCTCTTTCTCTTTTAAACTTGTTTTCTCAAGACCAGAGGTCCCTGGCCCCTTGTCTAGTACCTTCCTTTCTCTGAGTTCCGAGCAGGTAATCATCTTCCCCTTTCCTTCAGCAATCCCTCCAGAGTCCTTACCCAGTCATCAGCACCCCCTTCCCCCAATTTCTGCCACTTCACTTGCCTGAGAGAGAGTGTGGACACTCCCCTGCTGTGACCAGGCTGACCCCTGAGGGGAGTTCCGGTGTCCCGATGTTCGAGGGGGTTGGTCCAGCTCAAGACGCTGGATCCGTGCCTCGCTGGAGAGCTGGATCAGTCAACGACCGCCCGGTAGGGGCTCTGGGAGGATGGCAAGCCAGGCGGAGATGAGCGGTCAGTTCCTCTCTGTCGACTCTCAGCGGCTTCAGAGGAGACCGCGGCAGCATCAGCAGTGAGTAGGAGGCAGCAGCACGGACTGGGACAGCAGAGCCTGGCTTTGGTCTACAGCAGCCTCGCGACGCGGGCGGAGCCCCTTCCCAGTGTGGGCGGCCAATCTTACTGGGCTCCCACAGGTTGTCTTCAGCCGAGAAACCTCGCACATATCCTTCTCTCCTTCGCTCCTTTGAGTTCGTGGGTTGTGAGCACCCCAGCAACTAATTCCCCACCGCCCACGCTGTCTAGGCTGTAGTTTTTCCCACCCTGTGTGGAAACAGTGCAACTCCTTCGAGGACTCCCCTGCCTGCATTCTCTAGCATTTCTGCAGCCCTGGAGGGCTTGGTGCTGGGGAGGGGGCGGGCAGAGTTTTGCCAGGGGTGAAACTTTTTTTTTCTTTTTCAAACACCTCTTCCCTAATTAGCCATGAGCCCAGCACTCTAGAAAGGGGCGTGGACCACATGCCCTGTAGGCATGAGATGAAGGTCCAGAGGCAGCTTGAGGCTGGATTTTGTTGCAGAGAGGCCTGGACAGACACAGAAGAGTGTGGCTGGAAGACATCTCTGCCCAGTGTCCCTTCATTCACCTATAAACCCATTCACAAATCCACCTATGTGTCCACAGAGACTGGCCAGTGAGGATCTATCACAGTCTCCAGGCTCAAGGCTCCCAGCTTCCTGCTCTGACCCTGGAGGTCTGAACCAAGATGAGAGTCTCGTTTCCACTCCCTTAGCTAGAGCAGTTTTCCTCCAGAGAGATCCAGTGAGGATGTGACTTCAGGGGCTTGTAGATCAAGCATCACCCAGCTTAGATTTACTGCTGTGTTCTTTGGACTGGCTCAGTTATGGCCCAGGGGTCCAGGTGTTGGGACTTCTGGAAAGACCCAGTTTCCTTTCTGAGTAGACTCCTAGAAGAGATCTGCCTTCCACTGTCCACTCCTATATCCACTAGGATCTCCGAGAGTTCTGTTGTTGCTCAAGTACTAAGAACTACACAAACGACTGCAAGTTTGGTTCCACCTCTCTTCTCCAACAAGGCCAGGGAGAAGGTGCCTCACAGGGGCCCCTGGGGATGGTGGGTACTGCTGGAGAGATTGTATCTGAAGATCCATGTGCATAGAGGAATGGAGGTTTCAGAAAGCCCACAGCAGGGAAAAGAGGGAAACAGTAGGGCCAGGCTTTCAGAACTTCTACTCACCTCAAGGCTCTGCCGGCTTCTCCAATGAATGTAGCGCTTGCTTTTTTTCGTGTGACTATATTTTAATTTATTCCTCAATGGTCACAAATACTTCTCTGTGCCTGGCCCCTCAGTTCTCAAGCTTACCATATCCTATTTTAGGACCACCATGCCTGGGAGGGTCAAATAGAGGGGAGCCACCTTCTCCACAGCTTAAGTTTATATCTGCAGTTCCCACCCTCTGCCTTTGGGCACCTCTTGGAGCACAGAGGTGAAGATTGAAGACAAATAGGAGGCAGGGGTTCCTCATCCATCAGGGAAGGGGGTGAGTGGTAACGGTGCTGAGGAGGAGGAAGAGACAAATGACCAGGACCGGGCAAAGGGGCAGGGAGAGAAAGCTGGAGCAGCCAGTCTCTACCGCTGACCAGCGTTTGTGAAATTCACCCCTTGTGGACATTAGCCCACTGCTGTCAGGGAGCTGAGCTCCGTGGCTATGCAGACGAGAGGAGACCTGGTTACAGAGCTGTCTCCATGACTTTTTCTGGGCACCTAATGAGTCCTTTATCCTGAGATATCTCAGCTTTCTCATCTGCCCCACCCTGTTTTCCCAGTATTCAGCGGATATCTTTTTTGTGCCTGGCTCTCTGCTCTCATGCTTAATAAGGAGAAACAGACCATAGCAACTCAAGTGATCAGCTCTCCTTGGAACTACTGGGGCAATGTCAGCGAAGGTTTCTGAGAAGAGTGTTTGCATAGGTCCTGCAAGAATAGGATGGTTCCCAGCTTGTCTTCTCAAAGCAGGACAAGGAACAGATGTCTGTGGAGATCAAACAATATTGCTGTTCCTGGAGTGAAGACTCTGAGGCTGTGGCAGCCTCCTGCCTGGGCATGTGCATCTGAGCCTCCCTAGCTCACACCTTACTGTAGCGATGCCATAATGCACCTCCCCAGGAAAGCCTAGTGGTAGGTTTTTTTCCAACTTAATTTAAGCCACTAGCATTTGCTGGGCAGCTACTGTGTGCCCTGCCTTGTGCTAGGGACTAGGGGGAAAAGCATCTTCATCATATTGAGGTAGGCTTGAGAATTTTTTTTGTGAGAGCTAGGGATAGAGCCGAGTAGAGTGATTGCCTAGTGTGTACAAGACCCGGGGTTTAGTACTCAGAACAGAGAACAAATTAAATTGCTAATTTTAGCTAGGCATCATTGACCACATAAGATAGGCTTAAGCTATAAGAGCCTGTCTAACAAACAACAACAAACACAAACAAACACAATTGTCTTTGTGAAAAAGAATTCAAGCCTTTCTGGAGGTTCCAAGAAAGAGGGGGGGGTCACAGGCTGCTAGAATAGGACCTGGGGGCCATGTAGCTATGGGATGCTGAGCTGGATCTTCTAGAGGAAACAAGGAGCCTTCTTCTTGCAAAGAGGATGGGAAGAATAGGAGATTCTGGAGCCAGGTGCATCACAGCCCTGAGTGGAGAAGTTCAGTAGCAACAGTGTCAGCATTGGGCTTAGCTGGAAAGTTACCTTGCCAATGGTCACCTCTGCTCCTGACACAGACATGACAGCCTCAGCCAGGACCCCCATCTGTGGCTTCTGTGGTCAGCTTCTATGGCCGGGATAAAACAACCATCTCTGACTCTAGTCAGGGCCCTGGATCAAATTCCAACAAGGATCATGAAGGAACAAAGTTGAGATGTTGTCCAGAACAATGAGGCCAGGGACGGGGGTCCTGTGGGTCTTTCCCGATGCCAGGAGTGAAGGAATCTGTTAGGGAGAGCCTCATTGGAAGAGAAGGTAGGCCCAGCATTCCCAGAGCTCACTTCTGCATCTTCCACCTTGAAGGAGGGCCCTGAGTGTGGGGAGTGGGGAGGGTGAGACAGGAGGCAATGTTTAGCCCTCCTCAGTTCCCCGGCCTCCAGGCTTCAGCTTCTCCAGGGTTCTGGTCACCGTGGACAGGCTGCTGCGGGTCCTGGAGGAGACAGCAGACACAGAACCCTATTGAGTTGTCAGATCAGAAAGCCTAAAGAGAGCAGGGGTCAAAATGCTCCAGGACCCTAGAGAGAGCTGGGATGGATAGGGAGATGTGGGAGTCCTAGGACCAAGTACAGTGTGAGGGAGCAGACTCGGGAGCTGCTGCTTCAGCCCTGGTCCCACTGCCTCCTAGATGTGATCTTGGATCTAGGTGTCATGCAATCTTTCTGTGCCTCAGTTACCCCATATTAAAAAACCAAAGAAGACAAAAAAAAAAAAAAAATCAAGTTTATTGTAGTACTTCCCAGCATGTGGTTTGTGAGAACCAAGCTGTTAATAATATGTTAAGTGGTTGTGGCAGCATCTGGAATGCACCCTTCTGCTGAGTAAGCACTAGGACAAGGATATATCAACATATGAGGTTGGGTTGCCTTGGAGATACTTCTCCCTGGGTTTCCAGTGTGGAGAACAAGGTCAGGAAGGGAGAAGATGCCTAGTTTCAGGTATCATTGCCAAGAGCCACATTTCAGCACCGGGAGCAGAGTGGACAGTAACCAGGGCATGAGGCCCAGTGAGTAAGGGAAGAGAAAGTAGGTCCTCTGTCCATGCTGGGCAAGACAGGGAAACCCTAAAGACAAAAGAGGAGGGCTTGCACATATGGAAGCTGACATCACTGCTTCCCTGGGGTGGGGACTCTTCTCTGCCTATGACCTTCAAGGCTTCTCCCAGGACCTCCAGAGCTGCCCAGTCAGATAGCAGAGACAAAAGATGGAGTCCAGAATGTCAGGCACTTACCTTCTTTACTGCTGTTGTTGCTAGATCTTCCCTCCCCATGGTCTGGTCCTGAGTTAGGATGGATTCTCAGGTTTCCTGCAGGATGAGAGCACCTCAAAGTCCCATCTACTGGGTCATTCCCAAATTAAGCCCAGTTTGAGAAAGGAAGTTCTTCCTATTGTCTAATCTCCATTAGTGACTGTCTCTTCTTTCCCGTGCTCCTCTAGGAGCACATTATCTCATTTGATTTGGGGAAGGGCAGAAGAAACAAATCCTTGAAAAGGGGGTAGTGGTTTTTGTTTTGTTTTTGAGACAGGGGTTCTCTGTGTAGCCCTGATTGTCCTGAAACTCACTCTGTAGACCAGGCTGGCCTTGAACTCAGAGATCTGTTTGTCTCTGCCTTCTTAGTGCTGAGATTAAAGGTGTGTCCACCACACCTGGCCAGAGGTGGTCGGTTTTTAAAGAGGGAAGTAGGTGTATGTGAAGCTCTACAGGACTGAGGGTGTTGGGAGTTTGGGTGCAGGCTGTGGAAGTAAGGTGGGAACTATTAAGAGGTTGTAGGACACAAGGCAGTGGAGGGTCTTTACTGGGCTGGGGCTGAGAGTGTCATCTGGAGAGCCTGGAGACTTTGGGGAGCTAAACAACTCTTAAGGGAGACAGATTCCTGAGGTTTAGCCATGTTTGCTCAGGCAGCTGCTGGATTCTGCTACTCTGTAGCCATGGTGACACTGGCATATAAACACCACACAACACACACACACACACACACATCCAGGAACAGTCTCACGTGTTCACTGACAGTCACTCACAGGTTTGCACACAAAGGGTCTTGCACACTCCTTGTCAAAGGGTTTGTGGGAGAGGAAGTGCTCACCTATGGCAGGTAGGATGTGGTCCAGGTTGAACCGAGCCTTCAGGAAGGGTAGGCGAAGATGAGGAGCCCTGAGGAGGGACACAGAGGATGCTGTGATGGGGGAAGGCTCGATGGGTATGAGATGAGGAGGCTGGGAGTTGGTGGTTTGTTTATGAAGGTAATGTAGGAGGGCACAGGAACAAAGGATCAGGTCTGTGGGGGTGTAAATGGGAGGTGTGTGTGTGTGTGTTGTCACCCCAGCACTCAGCCCTGGCTGGGGATTCAGTACCTATCTTGGGAAGGGGTACAGACTATGCAGGCCACAGGTTTGCAGGCTCTTGGCTTTACTCTGCTCAGGTGAAGAGCAGGTTGGTCACTTTCCTTCTTTGGCTAGAACTGGGCCAGGTGACACCAATATCACTGTCCCCTCCCCTTCCATTTCCAGATCTCTCCTCTCTCAAGATCTCTAGTGTGGCCTTCTAGGCTCCACTGCTGCTCCTCCCCACTCAGACCTGATGGCCAGGAAGCCACGGGGGGGGGGGGGGGTGGCGGGGTGGGGGTGGGGGGGTGGGGGGGTGGGGGTGGGTGGGGGTGGGGGGGGAGGGACCTGCCCTGCTGTCCTCCCAGACCAAGTGTTCCTGGCACTCAGTGTTTGAAGATATGTAGCTCCAGGTTCTCCTGAGACAGGGAGTGGGGTGAGAGATGGCATTCTACATCAACGGCCCTGACCAGGACAGACAGACGACAGACAGACGACAGATAACTGCTGCTGACACAACAGAGGAGAGGAGAATCTTTTGTCTGAGCTGTCCTGTTTTACAGGCCTCTATCACACCATTCCAACCAGGCTGAGGAATCCTGCCACAAACACAAGATCCCACCAGGTAGTCAGAAAGGTGTGGGACATCAGTCTGTCCTCCCTTGTCCTCCCAGCACATTGAACCAACCCCCAGGATAGCTCTCCTTCCGGCACTCTGAGGCTACACTGTTTATAACAGGTTTTCACTCTCTCCAACCAATCCCCACTGACCAGCCCAGTCCTTCACCTCTTATTCACCTCAGCAGAGCCCTGCTCCCCCAGAAAAATCTCTCTCTGCCTCAGCCCAGTGTCTGCTCACCAAGCGCTGCAGCACCAAGAAAGATACCACCCACAGCAGCGGCAGCCTTGGACACGGAGACACCGATGATGATGCTGCCGGCCACCAGGCCGAGGGCCACACAGGCCAGCTGCAGGCAGCGGAAGTCTCTGGTGCTAACGGGGATGTCCATGCAGGTCTACCCAGGGCGCTGCTTCCAGGCCTCCTGGGAGTGTTGGTCTTCTTGGATGGATGCTTCCTTGTTGGGGTGTCACATCCAGGGAAACTTCTGGGCTGTCTTTAGGCTGATCTGGGACTGGGATTTAACTGCAACCTTATCCCAGTTTTCCAGGGACCTTGAGGCCTAGCTTGACCTCAACACCCCAGTTTACTCTTCCTCCTGTAAGGGGCTCTGACACCAGAAGCCACTCTTGGGGTTCCTGCTTGGCCACATTTCCACTTTGGCCAGGGTTCTCTGCAGGTGGGTCTGCCCCATGGGGTGCTCCTCTATCAGCTATCACCTGGGACCTGAGGAAACTGGCCCAAGTTCTCTTGCTAAACTTTTGTCCCAGCTCTGTGGACCCTGCTCAGTTACCTTGGAGCCTGGGCCTATTAAAGTTTAAAGAAATGCAAGGCGGGGTCAGGGGCAGGCCTAGGAAACAGGTTTTTCAGAGGTGCAGGCAGTAAGCAGATGATGAGTTATTCATGAGCCTGCAATATGAGCTTCTGTTTGCATCCCCAGCATCCCCTGGGCAGGCAGCCTAGGTTCCACTGTTGGTTCCTGGGCAGGAAGACTGGGCTTATGATGTTGTATGGGGCTCAGGGGGTAAGGATGTGAGGAGACTTCCCAGTCACATGCTCAAGGCTGACTCTGCTGGCCTCTGCTCCTTGGCATAGTGGTGTACCTGCGGTCCTGCTTGGAAACATGGAAGGAGGGATAGTCCTCTAGGTCTACTCTTCTCTGTGTCTCCCACGCTTCTCCTAGCATCTTGTCAGCTGCTGGCCCTAGGTAGGGCTGAGAGGCCTTAGCCCAAGCCTGGATCTTAAGAAGCCCCGTTTACCTCAGGTAGGCATGGGTACCACCCCATTTTAGCATCTAGTAGGAGGAAAGGCTAAACCCTGGCAATTTCTGGCTGGGAAGAACTAGTTGGGTAGGGTAGGGTTGGACAGAGCAACTGGGCAGGAAGTGTCATGAAGCTGGGACGTGGTAGGGATGTTCTAGCTTGAGTACCTCTACCCAGCCTGGCTGACCCAGTCAACCTGTTTGGATGATCAAACCAACTGAGCCCAAGCAGTGGTAACACAATCAAGTCTAGTCCTGATTCCCGTCGTCTCTTTTTTAGAGCCTAGCTCCAACCCTGATCACTAATTGCATTCCCTGGACCTATATGGATCAGGGTATTCCCGGTCCTCCAGCACAGGCCTGTTCCCTACTCTGACCTGTGCACATGTCTCAAGGTCACATCACCCTTCACCGAATCCCCAGGCCTCCCTTCCATTGCCAGTTTCTTACCGCCAGGCCTTGGTCTCCACCAGCCTCACGACCCTCTCCCTCCACTGTTTCTTGCTCCTCACGCTTTTCTTTCCTTCTCCCTGCTGAGCATCTGCCTGGTGCTTGCTGTCTAGCAAACCTCTCCTTGTTTCTCAGACCTACATGGACAACCACTTCTGCGCAGCCTTCCTGACCATGCCTGGGCTACTCTACCACCCTACCTGAAGGGCTCCCTCCTCTTTGTTCTGCATCTTTTGGAGACTGGGACTCGGCTGCTGATCCTGGTCTGCTTCTCCTCCCTGGATATCCATGCACTGGGCTGGACAGGAGCGAAGTTTAACTGGGGCTGGTAGGTTAGACAGGGTCTTGGTTGGTGTGAATGCAGGAGAAACAGCTTTCTCTGGAGACAATTTTCAGTGAAACAGCTCTTTATTGGGGGAGGATGAAGGCTATATAAACCTTGGGGAGTGGGTAGAGGGTTTGGGGATGAATGTACATCATTGGCTGGGACCGAGGTGCTGGCAAATGCTTCATTTGCATGAAGAGGAAGTCCAGGTACTTTCTAGACATGTCCCTATAAGGTGAGAGGAAGTTTAACCTATAACCTGGCCACCGGGCTACATGATTACCTCAAGGGTGGAAGAGACGGGGGTTGCAAGGGTACGTGCAGGTCATGCTGGTCCAGAGCAGCGAGGAAACAGTCCTACACCTGCCAGTCTCAGCATGAGATTTTCTGGGTTTGGACAAGTCTCGACCTTACAGATCCCCCATTCCCCCCTCCTGGTTGCATGGCCTTCCAGTCTCACACTCTGCAGAATGATGCTACAGAGACCTGACTGAAGTTTCTGGATAAAGGATAGGACGGAGCTCTGGACTTGGCCCTTATCTCCACTTTGAGTGATCAGGGAAGAGGGCATCAAGTAAGCTCCATCTCTACCAATAGTTTCTTGCTTTACACTGTGGGGGAGGGGCTAAACAGGTCCAAGGGTACCTGAAGGGAGCCTCAGCTGTAGGACCACAGAGCTTGGATGGCCTCTCAGGTCCCATAAAGATGGAGCCTCTGAAGCCAAGCATTCCACCACCATCTCCATGTTTCCGGGATAAGGCGAGTTTTCCTCTAACTTGTCGCCAGTTTATATCTCACGTTTCTGTCCTTTGTAAAGCATCTCTGAGGCTAGCTTTAGAAGGCGTTGTCAAAATAAATGGCCATGAATACATGTTCCCTCAGGAGCCTTAGCACCTTTCACAATGCCTTGCCTCCCACTCACCCTTAAGTGTTGGCATTGCTAGAGGTTAGTAGAGCCAGTATTGGCTCCTCTCAAGGTCCAAGGCCGAGAGTGGCTCTCCCACACTGTCATCAAAACAGATGCCCTGGGGCGGAGCTGGCCTTCACCACTTGCTCTGTCTCATATCAGGCACCTGTCCTAGGTACTGTACCTCAAGCCAGATTCAAGATCATTCTGATCTCTAAAACCCAGAGTCCAAATTCAAATTTAGACTTCTGTTTGGCACTGTAGTGTGACTGGGGAGATGGCTCGGTCAGTGAAGCGCTCATTGTGCAGGCATGGGAACTTCAGTGTGATTCCCAGAACAAACACTAAAAGCTGGGCATGGTGACACGTACTAATAACTCCATTGCTGTGGAGGGCACAGCCAGATTCCTGAGGGTCACTGGCCAGCCAATGTATCTGAATCAGTAAGCCTCAGGTCCCCATGAGAAACTTTTCTTTCAGAAACAAAACAAAACCCCAGGATGAATGGCTCCTGAACACCTGAGCTTGACCTCTGGGCTCTCCATGCAAGTACATACATGTGCACATGCGTATGTGCATGTGTTCCCACACATACGCACTCAACTGCTTGCTCTCCCATTCTTCCTTCAGTGCAGGCTAGACAACCCCCTGAGGAAATACATGCTGATCCCCAAGTGATCTGCTTGCAGTTAGAGATGAGTTCAAGGAAGCTGTCTATGAGAGACAGCAAGTTGCAGCAGCCTAAGCTCCCTGAGTTCTTAGCCCTTCCAAGTACCAGAGTCCTTATCACGGGAGCCTGGGTTCTCCTGGAGCCATAGGACTCAGAGCACCACTGAACCACGGTACATACTCAGCCCCACCACAGAATCTCTCTTGTCTCCCAGTGAGGCAAAGGCTGAGAGGGTGTCTGCCTACAGAGATGTCTGCCTATGGTGACTGTCTGCTACGGAGGTACCTGACAATGGGAGGTGCCTGTGTCTGCCCTTTCTTTTTCAGAAATGCCAAGTCCAAGTGTGGGTGGAGTGTGTGGAGGGAGAATGGTTGAATGAGCCCCAGCTTAGTTTGGTTCTATTTATTTTCCATGATGGGTGAGAACCCTGGAACAGAATGTGATTAATTCACTGGTCCCCTGGGGGACGGGCAGCTTTCTTGGATGGTTCAGAAGCTGAAGTCAGGGAAGCAGCTTCCAAGGCAACTGCTACCATGGAAACAAGAATGTCAGCCTTCTGGGGACCTTGCTCCTAGGGTCTCTCCAGACCTGAAGCTGCTGGAGTAGTTGGCATGAGACCAATGTAAGCTGGCTGTGGAAACAGGTCTGGCAAGGAGCAGTGGACCAGGAGGGAGAAGAGGCCCCAAAATTCAAAGTGGATGGACACGTGGAAGCCCAAGGACTTGGCCACCCATGGCCAGAGCTCCCAGGGTCCAATAGAAACTAGTACTGGAGCTAGATCAATGTTCTCTAGCTGGATTTGAGAAATGAGGCCTGAGGTCTGAGACATTCTAGGTGGCTAGAACAAGTTCTCCTTCCAAGATGGAAGGACTGCCAGAGGAAGTTGATAGCAGAGATATGAATGTCACTAGCCTCTGTCAGCTCCTTGAAGCTGGCTCCCTGAAGACTACAGCCCAGTGTGATCCCTGGGGGCTGGAAAACTGGCTTTTACCATCCATCCCAAGTTTCAATGCTTGGACACAGCACCACATCACAGAGCTCCCTCTGAGCATTCTCTGTACCTGTCTCTGTTCAGCAGAGCTAGGACATTCGAGGGACCCCAATGAATGGTGGTACAGGCAGGACTAGAACCCAGAACCTCCAGCTTCCAATAGCAGACTGTTCCCTGATACCACAGTTGTCCCTCTGACAGGGACCCCAGGAAACAGTGGTGGGCAGAGCAGCCAATCAAAATAAGGATCCCTAGGGCCAGAGACCTGACATCACAAAGTCAGATCGATCTAGATACCACACAGGGGCTCTCAGAGGACTCCCAGGGGAAGGAAAGGGGCAGCTTATTTCCAATCTTGGTGTTATAATTTTATTGATCCCACCCAGGACACAAGATAAGTACAGCAAGATAACCAAAGATAATGGACTACCTGTTGGATGCTCCTACATGACCCATCGCCATCATTACCTTACACTTTTTATAGCTTGGTATGATAAGCACCGCTATCCTCACTGAGAGCTGCGAAGAAATAGACTCGTCTGGGAAACAAAGCCCGTGAGTGGCTGAGCTGGGCCTTGAACCAGAGCAGCCAGGCTCTGGGTTCCAAGCCTCACTGGAAAGAACTCAAGTCCCACCATTCATTCCTGCTATCCAGCTCTGGTCCACCTTCTTTGTCTGCCTGTTTTTCATGTCCAGTGGATAAAATAATAGCATGTACCCATAGAACAGCTGTGCAAATGAAATGCCTGTAAACTAAGAATGGCCCTGCTACTTTATAAATGTACAATTGTTAGCAAAACCAATGCGCATTGTATCATTTAAACAGCTTTCCAAGGGAGGGGACCAGTGTGAGGAGGCTGGTGGGAGGGCACAGCCTGAGCAAAGGCCAGAAGGATGAGGGCCTGGGGTCTTGGTCTGTAGTAAGATTGCGGATTTGTTGGAGGACGGACCAGGCCAGTGCTCAAGTCCTCAGACAGAATTCATTTCCTAGTTCTGGATGTCCAGGAGCCTTTGGGACATTCTGCAAATCTGCTGGTCTCACCTCAGTTGGATGAAGAGATGCAAAGGGAAGACCACCAACCATGCCACTGCAATATGCAGACATTTATACTACAGGGTAGCTGGTAGCCCATGATCTAAGCCCTGATACTGATTCCCTCTTGATATCTTGGGAAGTTATAAAGGCCCATCTACCCAGTTCCCTGTAGTCTGGGTCTGGGTGGGAGCATTCCTGTTTGTCATTAACTCTGGTAGGGCAAGTGCAATCCTGGGCATACCTCAGGTCTGCAATAAAGGCATAGTGATTCTTTAGACGGGGAAATACGGGTCTTCTGTGGGGGGTGGGCACAGGCTTCTCTACTAGAGCTCCTTTTAAAACCTGCTGTGTGATGGCTACTGACCCAAGCTCAACCTCTTCTTGGTAAACAGCCTCTCAAAAGCAGAGTTGTTTATTATAAACATGGTGTTTGATCAATTTCATTTCCTCAACTACAAACAGAAAAGCAAATCTCACTTTGTGGATCAATGTGGTGTTCTATTTGGGAACCCCTCCTTCAACCTCACCAGGCTCAGCCCCCATCTTGGAGATATGCCTCCTCTTCAAGCCTGCAGTTGAAGAAAGGACCATCAAGGCTGCCACAGCCAGAATTTTAAATTATTTATTAAAACAAGCATAAGTTACGAGAGAATTTTGGTAATTGTGGTTGACTACTGTTGTATGTCACATATGCAAATCTGTTTTATGTGACTCCACAGCTATCTGCCAGTGCCTGTGCTTTCATGTCGGGGGCAGTGGGCACAGCATTCCTCAGAGCAGGGTGCAGGGCTTCCTCTCAGACATAGCAATCTGACTGCCCCAGGTTTGTGCCTCTCTCCACAAATGACCTGGGAGAAGGCAGCAGCGGCAGACAAAGATGTGAAGACACCAGTCTCTACGTTTTCATCATAGTAACAGCTTAAAATCAGTTGAGACTGTGGGGAAGAGGATTAAAACCCAAGTGCATGGATAACCGCTTGGGGAAATCCATGGGCTTGCAGTGCGAGCTTGAAGTTCTATGATTGCTGGAAGAACATGGTTAAAAAAAGCAAACATATTTTTAAAAAGAAATAATACTGACTTTAGCAGCAATCCCAAACATGGAAGAGGATGATAAATGAGGAACACATTCCGGTCACGGCAAAAAAAGATTATGTGCTTCTCTGTGCTACAGACTGGAAGACTGATCTGGTTCCCGGCCCTTCCAGAATTGAGGGGATGGCTTTGCTCAGCCAAGAGAGAGGACAGGCAGAGAGGACGTCTGTAGGACAGAGGAAGGTGAGAGGATCGCCAGAAGAAGGTGACAGTGCAGGGGGAGAAGAGGCATACGTGTTGTGTCGGCAGCTTCTGTCAGCTCCTGGAAGCTGGCTCCCTGAAGGCTGCAGCTCCAGCAGCCCCCACCGCAAGCTGGATCTGGGATCTGTACACTGGGAGCATTTGGAGCCCGGCAAAGAGATGTTCCTGCTGCAGGCGATTATGCAAAGTGACAAGTGATTGCTTCCCTTTTCAAAGACAACCCCTTTGGAAAAAGCTTTCTCCTTTGAGGACCCAAGGGAATGGGGGATGGGTGGGAATCTGGGAGCCTTTGTGGATGGTAAAGGCTGGGGCTGCAGGGCAGGTCCCTCTGCCTGCTTCACACTTTGACCTCAAGGGTTTTCAGGGGCACCGCCTGGACAGGCCTACAAGGTGTGCCTGCAGTGGTTCAGAGCCCTGTGGGTGTCGAACATGGGTTTGCATCTTGGCTTCGGCCAGCCTGGGCCAGGGCTCGCCTTCGTGCTAGGCGAGATTTGGATGGAGGGGACAGCTTCATGGAGCAGAGGCCCTCAGTTAGGGCCTCCTGTTCCTCTGCCAGTTCACTCTCCTCATGCTGGGACAGCTGGCGGTTAAGGGCAATGGCCTCAGCTGCGAAGAGTGTCAAGTCCATGGTGCTGCTGTTTCTGTAGGGGCCAGGAAAGGCACGGAGAAGAGGGCAGCGGTATTGAGATCAGCCAGGCGGGCTCTCGGATGTACCTACCCACTGTTGGGTTCTACAATCCATCAGACTTTCCTGGTCCATGCTGCTTTCTCCAAAGCAGCTTTGCCTGGTTTAGAACCTTGCTTGACTAAGATGAGAATGGGCTTTGAGCCTCGTGGGCAGGCAGTCAGGGCGAATGGTCCCTTCTCAGAGCACCCCCTCCAGGCTCTGCTGTTGCCCCAGCTCTTCCCAAGCCAGGCGCTGCAGTTGTCTCCTTTCCTGTGCTCCTAGAGCCTAGCCCAAGCAGGCATCTGCCAGACACTTTGGGTCTTAAAGGGACCTGGGATTTGGCATGTGCAGGCATCTGCAACAGCTAAGCCGGGTGGGAATGCCAGCCAGGTGGAGGCAGCCTGGGGTGAACAAAGAGAGACCCTTTTGGTGGCTCCTCTAAAAGCTGCAGTGGTTCAGAGCCCATGGATGCTGATAGAGGTTTGCCGAGGCTGAGTTCTCAAGGGAGTTCCTGCCCACCTAGCTCCATCCCATGGGCAGAGCTCGTGGAAATTTATCTACAGCCGCTCTGTGTCCTAGCACAAATTAACTTGAGCCCCCGACTCACCTTTCCATCTCTAAATGGATTCTGGAAAACTTAAGCTTGTTGTGAAGAAATAGCACAGTCATTTGCTGCATGGAATTTCAGTTGCTGACATATACCATGCGACTGTATCACCCAGTGAGTGTCATATCTGATGACTGTGCATGATGAAATTGTATTTCTTTTCTCTTTTCTCTTTTTAGTGCCGGGGTCTGAAGTGTGGGCATTTCTCTCACTGTGTTTTTCAGGATGGACCCTGGTCTTTGAGCAACACATGACTGTGCATGAAATGCCTTTAGTACCACATTGGACACGTGGTAAGTACTTAAGACACAGAAGCTATTATCATTCTTGAATGCCTAACAGTATATGTGGCAACCTGTCCCTCTGCCTTAAAGAGGCCCTGAACCTCTCCTCTCCTTTTGCTAGGAGCAGAACCCTCCTGTGAAGATGATCCAGAGATAAGGACCATCTTTGGGGTATAAATGGTGATTCACAGTCACGTTCAAGTGAGTAGAAAACAGGGGTTTTCCTGCAAAGAGGGGCTGAGATGAAGCTGAGAGAGAGGACTCTATGGAGATCAATGAGAGGATTGAGGGGCAGTGGCCAGAGAACTCTTCAGAGAGGGCCTCAGAGCCTGAGGATGGGCCCATTCACACACATGGCTGAGATCTGCAGGAAAGTCAAGGCCAAGGTAAGAAGGCAGTGGGTAGGACAGAAGCATTTACCTCTGAAGGACTTGCGGTGTGGGGAGTCCCCTCTCTGGAGCTTGCTAGAATGGGAAGGACAGATTGTGGGTAATGTTGCTCCCACCTTCCAAGAGCTGCCCCCTCCCAGGCCAGCAGAGGGGGCGTGTTACTGCAGGTGCTTGGCCCAGTATGGAGACTTGGTTATGCTTACTGCAGGGTCAGACCTTCTGAAGACAGAGTAAGAGAAGTACTCTGAAGTCATGGCTGCCTCGTAGCCAGCCCTCTCTCCCCTTTCCTGTTAAAAAGTCTTAGTCGTTTTCTAAGACCCAGTTCAAAGGTCATTTTCCCTGCTACTCTCCTGGCCCATGTCAAGCAGAGGCCTTGTTCCTTTGTACCCCCTCTAGTACTTTCTCCAGCACCTATCACAGTGTTCTACAAGGTCTATCTCTCTCCAGGCCTGGGGCTTACTCCTCCCTCTACTGCGTGTCTCTGACATGGTGTGAATGGGAATTAGCTACTGAGCTACCCTGACATCTCTCTGGGCTGGCAATGCTTGCCTCCTTTCAGTAGCAGGGTGACAGAGGCTGGTGAGGGCCTGGCAGATCAAGGACAAAGACTTCTTGGAGGGAAAAGCTCAAGTCCTGTGACTGATCATGGAGGATTTAGTTTTATAGGGAGGACTTGGTTTCTGAACTCATGGAAAACACCACCACTTGCCTTTCAGGGCCCTGACTCCCAGCTGCCAGGAGAATCACATGATCCTAACGTAGTCATATAAGTTATAGGACCTTGCTTGTCTCCAGGGACTCTTAGCTAATAATGTTTTGTACCACAGACCCTGAATGGCAACTCCAGCCTGCTTCATGGAATGGGTGCCTCTGCTAACAGAGGGATCCATGTGTCAAATCCTCACAGGGTACTAGGAGCTTGGTAAGAGGGGTGGCCAGGGTGAGAGGCAAATCTATAGCACATCAAGGGGCTGAGCCAGGAGTCATTCCTTCTACTATAGGATGACTGGAGCTGATGTCCCACCTGTCCCCAACTTGGGGAAGCCGCACTGTGGGGTGAGAGCTTCCTTGTGACACCTCCTGTAGGCCAGTAGGGATTTCATGCCACCCATCCTGTGGTCACTCACCCCTTGTACCCATGGATGCTGCAGAACTTGGGCAGCGCTGAGTCTCTGCTTCGCATCTCGAACCAGGAGCTTAGAGATGAGGTCTTTGGCCTCACTGGAGATGTGAGCCCAGTCTTTGTCTGGAAACTCATATTTGCCTTCCTGGATGCTCTCGAACAGCTTGTTCTAGGCAAAGAGAGTTCCTTCTGAAGTCACACTGGCCAGGGATGGGCAGGATACGCTGCTACTGATCTGGTCACCCTAACTCCAACTCTGCTAGAAGTGTTGCTCATGGTTTGAGAATGCCAAGGACAGAGCCTCCTTCCTAAATCTCCCCTAGCTCCCTCAATGACTGTGGAAGGCAAAAATGGCTATGCTACTTGCAGGACAGGAGAGGTGATGTGTAAACAGCATCCATACAACAAAGCCTGTTCCCGGCTCCTTTCTTGAAATCTCTTCCACTGCAGTGCACACAAGTGTTTCATGCCTCCATTCTCCTGGTCAGTATTCATCATTCCTACAGGTCTTGTCTCTTTCCCTGGGCCAGGTATACTTGAGTGTGTTCAGGCCTGCTGGTCTCAATAACCCTCCCTCAAAATATTACAGCTGACTGAATGTCTCTGTTTTACTTCTGGTTTCCCCCTCAGACTTGGGACAGTCTCCTCTCCTGAACCTGTTTGGTACCCCACAATCACACCAACCTCACCTATGCCCAGTGAGGCCCAGGTAGCACTTACCTGGCACATCCTGCATACTTCTCCCCGGTCCCAGCCACAGTCAGCCCCACAGTGACCTACAAAGGGGGGGTAGCCACTCAGCATGATGTAGAGGACCACACCCAGGCTCCACAGGTCACAGCGCTTGTCATAGAAAGTAGCCTCGTCCCTAAAGACCTCCACCACCTCAGGTGCCATATACTCTGCAGAGCCGCACTGTAGGATAAGGGCATGGGAAGGGGAGATGGCAAAGAGAGAGGGTGAGTTCGTGGGTGAGCAGATGGCAAGGTGCAGAATGTATTTCAAGCAAGAGGAAGGAAGGATGAAGTCACAGACAGAAGTCCTCGGGAAAGCTGCAGGGCTCACCAGTACCCCAGAGACACACAGCGTCAGCTGAGGCATCATCCCCTATGGCTCACACAGCCAACTCCAAGTTACTTTCCTGCCTTTTGGGTCCTTCTCCAGTGGTCCCAGGAAAGGAGCCCCAGGAGCGCTTCCCTACCTCATCTCTCTCTAAGCAGACCTTGTATGTATACACACCAAGAATGGCATGGGAGAGGGATCTGTGGAGATTTGCATCCTGTAGGGGTTTTTTTTAAAGTGACTTTTGCCCAGCTCTCCACTAGCTTAGAGGAAGGAAACCTAATGGTTTAAAATTCAGCCACTATCAAGTCTTGAAGAACTCTGATGGCACAGCCAATCTCCTTGCCCTTTAGAAAGAGAAGGTTCAGGATGGACAACGGCATAGCCAGGCAGTCTCAGGAGACTGCTGAGAGGAATAAAAGACATGTGTTTTGCTTCCCCCTTATTACTTCAGGCTCACCTACTCCTACCCAGCCCTCTACTCCACCACTCCTAACTAATTTGATTGTGGATGGTGAGTGCTCTCAAGAACAGATATTTTGTTTGCTACTGGCAATTAGAGTTAATGAATTTGAGAACAAGGGAACATTGTATGTTGGATGCCAAGATGTAAACATTCCTAATACTGTTGCTTAGAATAAGACACGATATAAGCATATTTAAAGGCAAGTCTTTAAAAAAAGGCTATTAGCAAATTCACTGATGAAGCATGCAAATCTCAAAAGAATCATCGTAATTACAGCGTATTAAGTATGTGTGAGAGATGTCTTCTGGGGAAGCTCCCAGCATCACCATGTGAAATGTGAAATGTGAAGGAAGGAAAAGCAATCCTCTGTGCAAGATGTCTGGGGCCTCACCGGCTTCCCACAGCACGAACATGGTCCTGGGTGGGATGATCACTCCTATCCTCTACACAGGGGATGAGGGACTTACGGGGCTCTCCGGAGCTTATGTACAGTAGGGCAGTGTCTGTTTTCATCTGGGACAGGAGTCAGGATGCAGCCTGTGCTTGTGGAGACAACGGGCTCCTCTTTGGCCCATGAAAGCTCCAATGGCAGTTTCATTAGCAACTTCGTTGGGTCAGTTTGAGAGCCAAAGGACCACTCAGGCCAGAGAAGTACAACACAGGGCTTCCTTTCCTATCCCTCTGTCACAGATTCAAATGCTCCACACATACAGCAGCAGGGGCACAGGCTATAAGGCCATACGTACTGGAGTGGTCAGCTCTGGTGTAGTTATGGGAGTACAGGAGTTGTTCAATTTTACCCCACTGCCCAAGTCAAAGTCACAAATTTTCACTGGAGACACCTGCAAAAGAAGACAGGATCACAAGGACTACAGTAGTGTGACCAACAGAGGCTTGGCTGTCAGTGGCAGCTGCTCTTCCTCCCAGGCCATATTTCCTGTTCTTGGGTTAGCAAGGCACTGAGGACTGACTCCAAGTTCTCCTCTCCCCCACACTCTTTTATTTCCTAAGGGAGAAGGGGCTGCACTAGATGGTGTTAAGATTGCTGTGACCTAGCTGGGCGGTGGTGGCACACACCTTTAATCCCAGCACTCAGGAGGCAGGGGCAGATGGATCTCTGAGTTTGAAGCCAGCCTGATCTACAGAGTGAGTTTCAGGACAGCCAGGAAGGCTGACCTCAAACTCTCAGAGATCCATCTGTTAGTTTCCTGAGTGCTGAAATTAAAGGCATGTCACCACACCTCCTGTTTTAGCAATTCTTAAAGGTACAACCTAATGTTGTTCAACCTAATATACCCCATTACCACCACCAGTTTTGAAAATTCTTCCATCCCTCCAAATGGGGACTGAACTCTTGCAAGTACTGCCCATGTTTGACCCTCATCTCAGGCAGCTCTAACCTACTCCTGCCTTGACTGATTGGCCTGCTTTAGATATTTCATGTAAGTGGAACGTACATACATGTAGCTCCTTTCACTTAGCTTAAGTGTTTTCACTGTTGCTGTTTTGGGCAGTGCTGGGAATGGAACCCCCGGCCTTGCATGCTAGTCTAGTACTCTAGCCGTATCTCCAGTCCTGGCATAAATGTTCATGTATGTTATAGCGGGTATCAGAACTGCATTCTGTTTAGGGTTGAGTAATATTCCACCATATGTAGAGATCACATTTTGTTTATCCATTTTGTTGTGGACACAGTGGCTATTAAGAATGATGTTGTTATAAAAATTAGCACACAAATATCTGTTCCGGTTTCTCTCTTCAGTTTTGGGCGCATTCGTAGGAGAACTGCTGTTTCTACACTTAGCCTTTGGAGGACCTGCCAAACCATTTCCTGTATTTCACAGCACCAGCAATGTATGAGGAGGCCAGCTTAACCACATCTTCCCTATCATGAATCGTTTTCTACTAAAAAAAATATAGCCAGCCTAGTAGGTGTATAGGAGCCACTTTGATCTGCAGTTCGTTAATAACTTATGGTGAGAACATCTTTTCATGTGCTTGCTGACCAACCATCTGCAAGTCTTTGAGGAAAGTCTATTCAGGCCCTTTGACCATTTCAGAATTGAGTTGCTGTTCTGTGGCTGAGTTTTAAGAGGTCTTTATATGTTTTAAATGTTAAACCCTGATCAAATATATGACTTTCAAATATTTTTCCCATTATTCAAGTTGGCTTTTCAGTTTCTTGATAATGCCTTTTGACATTTAGATTCTCTTAAAATTTAGTTTTTTCACCATAAAAAAGGGGCAATAAATATGAAGCATAGAGAACAAAGCAAAGAGAGGACCTGAAACACTGTGTAAGTCAGAGGCAGCAATGGAAGCTCTGAGCACTGACAGGGCTCTAGGGCCTGCTCTAGTGCCATAGTGTCCATCCAGGCTTCTCCATGTGCCATGGAAAGACCTTCTGTAGGTTTTTTTTAAAACCTAACTGTTAGTTTCTTTATCCATAAAATGAAGATAACAGTAGTGTCTATCTTAAGATGTTTTATACATACTAAATAAACATAAATGCCTGGCACAATGTAAATATTTGAAATGTTAACTATAATTATTATTAATGATCATAATAATGATACATTATGAAGGTGTATGCAGAACCACTTTAGGATGTCACAATCACAAAATCTTTGTTTTTGATTTTTGAGACAGGTTCTATGTATCCTTGGCTATCCTGGAACTCACTCTATAGCTAAGCTGGCCTCGAACTCAGAGATCTGCCTGCCTCTGCTTCCCCAATGCTTGGATTAAAGATGTGCATTACGTCAATCAGCAGAAGTCACAAGTTTTACTTGAGTTAATACATTAGCATCCCACAAAGAACTGTGTGTAGTGAACTGGTTCACACGTTCACTTCCGCTGTTCCTTAGCTATGAGCTACAGCGTCTGCACCAAGGCACAGTGTTCTCGCATTAATACATGTATGTCACACATGGAGCTGTGAATGTGGGCTACTGGTCCAGTCAACCCCGTCTAACACAGAATTTGTTAAGTTCACACACTATATGGAAACGCAGACACTTTCATTTACTAGTAGACAGGCTAAGGTAATGTTTACATAGAGTGCACTGTTCAACAGAACATTAGTGCTTTATTATTAATGAGCACCTTTGGAGACAGAAATAGAAACAAACTCTTATCAAGAACTTGCCTCCTAATTATTACTTCTAATAGTGGACACCATCTTGCATAATAGCATACCACAGTTAGCATTCATGGGCAGAGACACAGATTTCAGATATCTCTGACTCACACCAACTGCTCTGAAGCACTGTTAGAAATATTAATGCTGTTCAAGGCTCACATATTTTACAAGCTTGCAGGCTGAAGCCAATCAAACAGATGATAAGATCAAAATTTTTGGGGGGGTGGGGTGGGGTGGGGATTAATTCAGACAGGGTCTCCCTCTGTAGCTGAGGTTGGCTTTGAACTCATGGTAATTAACCTGTTTCAGCCCTGTGAGGGCTCAGATTACAGGTGTAAGCTGCCACATCTGGCTGGAATGTGGGGACACTACATATTGGGTACAACATTCTCATGTGTTCATACTAAGCTCACTTGGTGCTTGGCCAGGGGAACTTCTGACTCCCTGCATGGAGGCAGGGAGGTATTCCTGATCAACATGAACTGTAACATCCCAAACCATGCCCTAAGTACCTTTTCTGGAGATTCACACAGTATGTTTTCTGGCTTCAGATCACGGTGAGCAATGCCTGGAGTGACAAACAGCAAAGAAAGGGTTAACATATGCACATAATTATCAAACATTCCACACACAATTAATTTTTTCCAAATGCTGCTGTTCGCAGATTAATTCCCAATTATGGTACATTAAAAAATCAACGAGCTGCAGGAGGCAGCAGTAACCAGAGACACAAACCCAAAGCACAGTTGATTCTGCTAAGTTCTTTTGAAGTAGAGGCTTTAGAAGTCTGGCAGGGATAAGAAGCGCTAAATGAATCCCAGGCAGCCTACTTTCAGCACCGCAGAGACAACCGAGAATTCTTACTGTGCCACCTGACATAAAGCAAGGCAGACAGCCCTGCAAATGGCAAGGCTTGGGACAGCGATGCAGAAATAATCAGTGCCTTGTTTGGGAACATCTTGGGGACCTGGACGGCTCTCCCTCATTCTTCGTGTGTAACTGATTTAAGAAAAAGAGTCCTCCAGTGTGGCTCCTGGAATGCTCTGAGGACCAAGTGTGACTCTGCAATTCCCCCAAGGCTTCTCGGTGTTCCTCCTTACCTGCTCCGCACCACATGTGCATGCTTGGCTGCCCTGCCTGCAGCAAAGCTTTGACTGAGCACACAGCTCTTTGGAGGAGACACCCTAGTGTTTGGGCCAGACCTCCTACAGAGGCCTGCAGATAGCAGCTGACCCACAAGGGTGTTAAATCTTGCTGAAATGGCCAAGAAGTCACCAGGGGGAAACCATCTTCTAACTATAGAAAGGGATAGAGCAAACAAACGAGGCCATGGTGTTCTGGCAGAATTCTACCCTCCATCCCCCCAACAGACACAGCACAGCACGCACTGCCGCAAGGCCTAAAAGACTGAACATGCTGCTTCAAAGGCCTGGGAAGCAGCTGAAGATACAGAGCGATGGGGAAAGTGAACTTGCCACATTCAAACTCCCTGGATCAACTGCTCCGGCAGTCCTCCGATTTTCTGTTAACAGGCCCAGCCTTCTGAAGTTACTTCACTAGAGAAGAAAGAGCTGAGCTCCAGCAAGCTAAGTAACTTCATCAGTCACTTAATTGAATGAGAACCCAGAGCTACTCAGTCCGGCCTGCACAAATTGAGTCAGGCTACTGCGCACCGCACTAAAAGTGAAGGATATTTTCCATTATGGCAAGTGCTCCCACAGAAGATCACAAGCCGCACACAGAACCTTACTCTCCAAATAGGTGCCCGTGGCCCGTCTGTGCCTCAGCCCGAGCACTCCAGGAGCCGGGCTGTAATAAAGGCCGCCTGAGTGAATGCTCCAGCCATTGAGCTGCTCTGGTTCATTTCCCAGAGGCTAAGCTGCAGTGTGTCCAGTATTTAAAAGTAGGGAACTTGTTTTGAGGCTGACCCATTCTTGCCCAATTCATCTTCCCGGCGTGAAGTTATTTAGAAAACAGCCAAGTTCACCTGGAAATCGTTTTTCATCCTCTCCAACTTCTAGTCACATGGGCAGCAGGCCAGCTAGATGGTAACAAGCACTTCAGAACTTCTAAGACACCATTGGCCTCTGTTCCCTTTAGTGCATTTTTGTAAATAAATAAATAAATAAATAAAAAATAAAACTGCCTTTACCCCTCCTCCAAGGTATGGCTCCTGTGAAAAGCATGACCCAGTTTTGCAATCTACAGAGGCAGCTTGGGGAGCAGTTGTAAATCTTTGTCAGGCAGGTGTTCCCTGCATGCACCCCAGCTTTCAGAGACAGAACGGCTTCCATTCATCATGTTGTATGAAGCACAGATGCCCCCTTCTAGGAATTTTTAGCTCAGGTGCACAGTCAGGGCCCCAGCATGGACACTAGCAGTTTGCAGATCACTTCCAGCCACAGAGGAACCAGACCTGCTGCTCACCTGCCACACCTGCCACACCTGGCTATGCTAGGCGCCTGACAGAGTGGGATCCATGAATGGCATGCCTGCAGCTGGGTCTGAGCACTCATAGCCACAGCTGTGCAGGAAGTAAAGCTAACAAATTATTTGCTCCACCTCCATTTCCCCACCCAAACCAAGAAGAATGCTTTACTTCAAGGAAGGTAATTTAGAAGTAAAAACTGAGAAGAGGAAGAAACATTTAACAAAGGAGACACACACACACTGTGTGTGTATACATTTATATGGCACTGCTCTAAGTCTTTATTATACATGAATTTGTGTATGTAGCTGTGTGAATCGTCTCTGTATATACTGTGTATATATGCATATACATGACAAGAACTATGCACAATTACCCCATCACTATACATGGGTACAGTTCCTGAAATGTGTACACACATATGCCCATAAGACATAAAGAAGATACAGTCAACTGCATAAATGAATTCATCTAATACATAACTAACTACCATGGAGGATACTGTCATCTCTTTAATTCTACCATAATGTTACCATTGAAGAAACACAGAGGGTAACCCAGTTTTCTGTGGCATTAAAACATGTATATAGCCGGGCGGTGGTGGCGCACGCCTTTAATCCCAGCACTTGGGAGGCAGAGGCAGGCAGATTTCTGAGTTCGAGGCCAGCCTGGTCTACAGAGTGAGTTCCAGGACAGCCAGGGCTACACAGAGAAACCCTGTCTCAAAAAACCTAAAAAAAAAAAAAACTTAAAAAAATGTATGTAATAGTCCAACAGACTTATGGACATGCAAAAAGATTTAATTCACTACAGATTTAAGATTTAAGAACTACAGAAGTTCTTAAATTATCCGATATGGAAGACTACCTAATCCTACAAGGCCAATGTGAAAGAGATACAGGCGATATGCTTTAAAAGATGAAATGGAATGATGCTAAAATGCTCACTTGGGAATGGGCCTTCATTTATGAGTTTTACATGATTTGAAAGGAAAAGGAGGGCTGGGGAGATGGCTTGATGGTTAAGACTGTTAATCATTTTTCCAGAGGACACAGTTTGGATTCCAGCACCTACACCAGGCAGCTCAGAACCGCCTGAAAGCCGAGCTCTGGGGGATCCGATGTCTCTGGCCTCCTTGGATATACCCCTTGCACGCTTCTTGCTACTTTGTGCGGTCTTCTTTTTTTGTACCTTTTATTCCCCCTTCACCCTATCACTAGAAAGGAGAGAAAGAGGGATGGGGGGGGAGAGATCTCTGAATCTGATTTCTTTCTTCTTTGAGCACAACTAATAACAAACTGCAACCAACCACCCTGAATGACTAACAGTGTATTGGGGTTCTAGCATTTTTATACATCCTCTGAAAAGTTCACAGAATTTCAAATGTCACACAATCACAGAAGCTATCTACAGCTGGCAAAACCACACCTCTGCTGGTACAGGAGGCAAATCATAGTTAGCTGCTGCAAACAATCTGAAGCCATACCACATCCCTATACACCTGGGTCTAAAACAAAAGCATATTCTTATAATATTTCCGTGTTTTTTCAAAGGAACCCAAAATTCCAGAATTCTCAAAAATGTCACTACACACCTCCACAAGGACTCACACATGCACAATTAAGAATCAAATGAATTCTAAAAAAGAAGAGAAACATCACCTACATAGAACCACAGTGCACAGACCACACACGCTTTGGGCACTGTGAATCCAGGCTTTTGCCCTTCTTTTGACTGGACCTCTATCTTGTAACTCTATCACCCCTTACGTTCCACAGTGAAGTCTTGGAGTCACACTCCTCCTCTCCCTTCCTAGATGGACAAGGTTTGAATCCTGAGGTGCCAGCTGTGCCACCTCCTGGATAGGTTCCTGCCAGGACTGTGTCCTCTACCTTGGTACCCAGAGGCTGGTTAGTCCAACCTGCCCAACTTGCCCACCCAAATCGAAGGCTTGGATCACCTTTCGTATGCAGGAAGTCAAGGGCAGTGGCAACGTCTCGCACCACTCTGCTGGCGTCTAGTTCATTGAAGTGCTTCCGCCTCTGGATGTGTGCTAGGATAGAGCCTGGGGGCAGAGGGACAAGAAAGAATGGCTTTGTAGGCTCTGGTAAGCATAACTTCCTTAAGGACAAGTTTGCAGTTCAGACAGACTTACTTATTGATTAATGTCAAGCACCAACTTCGGTGCTTGGTACAATGGGTCCAGCATATTTCTGCTGAACCAGATTGCTACCTTCTATGCCTGTCTACAAGGAGTTCAGATGCAGAAGAATTACATACAAGACAAAAAGATACTAATGCGACTGGGGCTGATCTGGCTTCTGAAATCAAAAAGGAACTAAAAATGAAAACACACAGGGCTGTGGGGCTTACAGACATTTCCCCCTCTTCTTCTGAACTCCGATACAGAAAACACAGACAGGCCTTCCAGTGGAAATCCCCCATATGTCTTGTGTAAGCAAAGCCTTGGGGGGTGGGGAAACGAAAAAGGATTGCTTTTCCTCCTAAACCTTCTCCTTCACATGTCATTATTAATTTTGTTGGCAATGATTACCATTTATTGAGTGTCTACTATGTGTCCAAAACTGTTCAATCCTCTTCGAATACATTATCTCAACTCAAATGCACAAAAGAGTAGAACTACTATCCCCCTTTTACCAACAGACAACTTCATGTCAAAAAATGGTTAAGCAACTTGCCTAAACTCATACACAGCAAGTGGTGAAGCCATGACTTTTGCCCAGTAAATCCAGCCTTGGAGCTTGTGCACATTCCTTTCCACACGCAGGACTGTGGTCCAACTGCTGAGGGGTGGATAATCTTGAGCCCACCCATATCCTCTTCATCCCATAGTCTGGCCTCACTAGAGCTACACCTTAATCGATACGGCTACAGAAGATCCTATTGCATCTAGTATTCTTAACATGTAATTCACAGCCTATACTCACTACTGGAAGCCAGAACTGGGCTTCCATTGGGCTGAAGGTGTCATTCCTGGGTCCTAAAAATGGCCCATGCTTATTTATTATGGATTTTGCCCTGCTGTTTGTCTGTTATTTATAAATTTATTTAAAAAGCAAGGCAGGAAAAACTACTTCACTCACTTCTCAGGTGTCCCTAGGCAGGCAGTTGTTTTGATAGTAGCAATGAACCCTTCCCACCTAGCACCCTGGTGCTAAGTACTTCTTCTCAATACTCTCTCAGCCAGCCTCCACAGCAGCCCTCTGAGGCGGTGCTACTAGAGCTCTAATTTACAGATGAGAGTACTGCTTGCAAAAGGCTAACTGATGCTTCCAAGGTCATGGGGGCTGCCGAGTGTGACTTCAGCTTAGCTTTGTCAGTTTCTATGTAGCCTTCCTCAGCCCCACACATTCTTGTTGCCTTCATCTTGCAAATGTGCCCTTCACCTGGGTGCACAGAGGGGAGTGAATGTGTCATTCCAGTGACAGCAGTGTGGTGGCAGGAGAGGTGTCTTCCTTCCACTGGAAGGGCGACATGTTCTTGTTTCCCCCTGGATCCCAAGTCTGTGTTCTAAACAATGGGGCCCTCCTCTCCTCCGTTTAGCCTTTCTAGACTTCACAGTGTAAGCCAAAGCTTTTACTTCATAATTAATTTAGTTAAATAGTGAATGTGTCAAAACAGGGGATTGATAAATTGATCACTAACAGTATCTATATAGGGCTCCTATTATAATGAAAAGGCATTTATAGACTATCCACACAGGTGACATTCTAAGCGCTGCAAAATGCTAATTATCATCCTTCCCTCCGGCCTCCCTTCTCCCAAACCAAGGGCAGTTTTTAAGTCCTTCATCCTTTTTATTAGCTTGACTCATTTTAGAAGTCTCTGGGATTCATGATGGATGATCACCACCCTGGGTCTTAATCCAAAGTCCAAACACATACTCAACAAGATATACCTCCTTGCAATTTCTCAAAGACCAAGTAAAACCGTGTGTCATCTTCAAAGAATTCAATCAGCTCCAAAATGTTCCTTAAATAGAGAAAAGGGGGAGCATTATATGCTAAAGTCCACTCATAAATATCCAATGGACAAATATACAGTGGCTGTAGTGGGCAGAAAGCAACCTGAAATCAGAATGCTTATTAAAGACTCATGTTTGAGAAGCAGCCAATGGTGTTAGCAAGATTCAGGTCACCTTATCTTTCCATAATGTTTAGTCTCTGGTGTTTTCACCAAGTCTGGGCTGTCAAACCCCAACCCTAAAACCCACTAGGTAGAGTTATAAAAAGTCCTGGTCACATTAAACTGAATAAAATCTGCAGCCGACTGGAAGCAATTGCGGCTAATAACACTGAATAGTAGGTGTGTGTCCTGGAGGCAAGCAGCAAATAATTACTTGCCCTCCCTCTTGCCCATAAATCACAGGGCAGTATTTACATTGCCTGGAGAAAATGGAAACATCTGTCAAATAGACTTGGGGCCTAACGTGGGCACCGCTAGACCCTAACTGCTAAGCGCTGCTTAATGAAACCGCACCGTTCCCGGCCACTGTAGCACTTGTGGCCTTCCCCGGTGAGCACTCTCTGTCTGCCTGAGTATTGCAGTGCTCTGCCAACAAGGTCGTCTTGTAACTCAGTGGGGAAGCCACCAGCTTGGATATTGGAGGTGTTGGGAGCTTTTTTTCTTTGGAAGAATGAAATAAACCTAGTAGAGTCTCTAATGCTGAACTAAGAAGCTGCAGGGCTGAAAATAAAAATCTGTCCCTCATAAAAAAATGCTGACCACTTGGGGAGATACCAGGCTTTTACTAGTGCGAAGGCGTCCAAATAAGATGGCCAAAATGGCCTAATTTGAAAGAAGATTGTAGAGGCAGTGCCTGGAGTTAAATCAACAGCAGCCCCCTTCCTCCAAGCTTAATGACAAAGCCATCAATACCAGGCCACTGGCTCCCTGCTGACCCTGCCAAGGAAGTGGGGGACGGACAAATCTTGGAGGTGACCCTGATTTAAAGCCACTGTGGGAGGACCACTCATTTGGAGCTGTGTAACACGGGGCTAAAGGTTACTGTGGCCCAGTTATCAAGCAAAGAGTGCTGGTCCCACCTTCAGCACTGTAACGGCATCTTATGCTGGGAGCAGGAAACAGCAGTGAGCAGCCCAGCAGTCCTCAACCTTGTGTCTGCATCAAAGCAGCCCTAAAGATTGCTCCCAGGCAACACTGCTGGCCCATCTTCCACAGGCACTGGGAGAAACGAAACCCCATTTCTCCCTCAAATAGACACTAATTAGGAATGCTCACTCTTCTACCTTACAGAAAACTGCCATTTATAGTATTTTAGCCAAGAGAAGATAGTATTTTGGGTCTACTGTTATCCCTCCTCCCCTTGAAAGCTGGAAGGAGCTACATGCAATTGTGGAGAAGCAGCGACATGTTTGAGTCGGGGTTGGTAAGAAGGAACCCCTTTGGTGGCTAAGTGCTCCTCGGAGAAGCAGCTACCTACATAACACTCACCTGTTCCCCTGACACTGATACAGCGTCTCCACCTCACGGAATACTCGACTTCGACTGTGCCCTGCTTGCTTCTCGATGATCTGTGGGAAGAATGAAAGCTGTCAGGTACACTACCTGACCTCAGGACAGATCCCCAGCCAGAGTCCCTGAGAGGAGGCAAGGTTAGACGCAGAGCAGCAGGAGTCTGGAGTAGGCCTCAGTGACACGGGAAGCAGGACTCCAGCCCTAGGGTTTCCATGTAGGTGTGTCTGGCTACGCACGACATCAGGGGGGCTTATGAAGCTGCTACTCTTGACTGCACATGGGATACTGGGGCCACCAGTGAGATAAAGAAAGTTTTACTGGATTTTTTTCCAAAGGGCAGATATTTTTGACTTTCTTAAGATGGAGGAAGGGCAAGGATGAGGGAGGGCAGGGTGGAGAGGAAGCAAAGATTCTACTCAGATGCCACTCAGCAACTCCCACAGAGAGAAGAAGATACCTCCTCTTCTGTTACCCTCACTCTCTGACAGGCTCTGTAAGTAATTTAGACATTCTGTCTTGGTTAATCCTGACAGTACTGTCAAAAAGATAAGGAAGGGGTGTCTTCTGTCCATTTCCAGTCCTCTCTAGCCTATACTTGCTCCAAGCCTACAGCTTCCTTCAGTACCACCAGGCTTCACTTCTCCCACACTGTGGGCAGCTCTTGCTACATTGCTACATCTCCACTTGGAGCTGGTTGGCAAGTGATGAATTCAGGAATACCTGAGCCTATGCAGCAGAGGTTTTCGTGGTGTCTGGCTGACTCTGAAAAGCCCTCTGGAGCCATCCAGAGCCCCAGAGCACTGTAAACATAGCCTGCAGGCAAGCCTTCTTGCAGAGATAGTTCTGCTACACAGCTTAGAAGGGAACACGATGCCCCTTCCTTCTAGCTGCTTGGCACAACACTTCAAAAGATTCTAATATGCTGTTGCACAAACATGTGTATCCAACTGTAACTTGAAGGTTAGTCACACCTGCTTGGAAATCACCCTGGACCCATATTTTGAACAATCAGCACGGTGCAGTGCTGGGGAACAGAAACTATTTGACTTGAGCTATTCAGCTGCATTCATCAAACAGGGATGGTCAAAGCTAGAGGCAACTTTCCAGCTGGCAGGCTTTCCAGCAGCAGCCGACTTCTCTCTGGAGATAACCCGTGGGTTCTGACCACTAGCTAGAGAGGCAGTGTGGATCAGATTATTGGACCGTTCCACTCCAGCTCTGCAGGTCAGGGGTGGATGCTCAGAGAGAAGCAGCAGTCAACCGTGTCTTGGGGAGCCATGCTGGGACATCTAGGTTGTCTCTAGATTGTCCAAAGCTTCCAGATCTAAAACATGGATCAGAGGGCCACGTTTTCCTTCTGTGACTCACCCTGGAAGAAAAGACCTGTTGTCCATCCATTTGTCCATCCATCTATCCATGTATCTATATCTGTTTTTTGAGACAGTCTCTCTGTCTCTGTCTCTCTCTAGTTCTAACTGTCTTGGAGTTCACTATGGAGACCAGGATGATCTGAAACTCATAGAGATTTGCTTGTCTTAGCCTCCCAAGTGCTGAGATTAAAGGTGTGGGCCACCACAGTGGACTCCATTCATTTAACATTTATTTACGTGTGCTTTAAAATCACTTTTAGGCATATTAATTTTTTTTTAAATTTATAGTGATTTGTTTCCAAAAAGGAAACAAGATCTTTTATTTTATATGGATCTCCCCAGCCAGAAGGCTTAGTGGAGATGTTCTTCATGGTCATAATCCACAGCTGGGATCAAGGGGTTGGTTGGAAGAGGTGTTTTTCTGGATCCAGTTCAGCAAGGCTTCCCTGAAGGAGGCAGTGAATAGACCTGATAGCTCAGCTGGCTGATCTGAAAAAAGCTTAACCCACTTGGCTCCCCAGGTTCAGAAAGACTTCCATAGAGCTCAGCGGTCCTCAAACAGTGGGTCTCAGAATCACTGGGGCACCTTGGCAAAGACATAGCTTCAGGCTCTCTCCTATACTGTGCTGTTAGCTCACTGGCTGACCACTGCAGTTTAAATCTGCCTTTCACCAGAGTTTTCAAACTGTACCAAGGATCATACTCACCTGGATGGTAACATCCACAGTGCTGGGCCAGGCTACTGGCCTGTAGAGCCAGACCCAGTGTATTTCTCACACTCTCCAGGGTGCTGCTGGCTCAGGGACCCTACTTTGAAAACCACAACTCTGTCTCCATCTTTCAGTAGTCAAAGAATTCAAAAGTGAGACTCGCCAGAGTCACGCAGCTAACTGAGGGCAGCACTGAAGCTGAGCCACATCTCCTGCTCCAAAGCCAAGTGCTCCACCCTTCAGGTTTTAGTCCCTGCCATCCAGCTACTGCTCGCCGCTTGTATTCTGTGGTTTATAACGTGCTTCCACCAGCTCATCTTCATTCCACCTTCACAGTCACTTCACCAAACGCTGAGGGCAGGAACTGCCAGTGCCATTTAGATACTGAAGCCAGAGCTTAAGGAGGTTGGTTCAGTGAGTTACACAAAGTCATATAATTTCTTAAAACAGATTTAGGCAGAGCTTCTACTTCCGAAGCTGATGATGCTTACTGGAGTAATCAGAAAGCGCCTACTCTGTGCCAGACACTGGTGTCAGTACATTACACATATTAATTTAATCCTCATAATCCTATGGAAGTTCCATTGTTTATGCCCATTTTACAGATGGGAAGACTGAAGGATAGAAGGGTTGAATAACTTGTTCAAGGTTACAAAGCAGATAAGCAGAAAAGCCCAGATCTGAGCCCAGTGAATGCAGCTATGCTCCCTGCTCCAACCTTTCTTTCTGAGCTGCCATATTGCATAATACACACTTTATTTGGTTTGGAACAAACTAGGAATGATGATTTGCAAAGTTGATATGGGGACCCAGTGGGACACTCACTTTGACAGCATACTCTTTGCCACTCTGCAGGCTCACAGCACCCTGGACTTTGGCATAGGCTCCTTCTCCCAGCAATTCTGAGGTCAGCTGGTACACGTCTAGAGAGGAAACAGGTGGGAAGATTTTTCAGGTGAGTCACCCCACTGCAGGCCATGATGGGGAGGGCATTGTTCCTTAGCTTCTCAGGCCTGTGCCCCTAGGCAGAAGAGACTGTGGTGACTCTGTAGCCTCAGTGACAAGGACCTCCTAGCCTTACCAGACAGCACCTGACTCTCAACAAGACTCGGCTGACACCTGTTCCTTATTTTAGAGATGAGGTCAGAGCAGGGGTTTCACATATTCACTTCTGTCCTTCAGCGCCTACTTTCTGGGCATCTACTGTGTCAGGTACCACAACAGGGGCACAAAGAGGAACGAAATCTAGTCCTTCCCCTTTAGGGGTTGAGTCCAGTAGGAAAGACAAAACAGCCCCAGTGGCCCAGAGTAATCCTGGTGAGTACCAGTGAGAGCAGAGCACACACACAGCAGGCAGGGTAACCCAGGCCCTGGTGAGCTGGTGAATGTCACAGTGGGTTAGCACAAGGACAAGGAGTAAGGGGAGGAACAACCAGGGAAGGGAATGGAAAAACCCACTGAGCAATGCCGGGGACTTCAGAGAAGGCTATTATTTGAATGAACTGCATTCATTCATTTACTCATTTGCTGAGCACTCATTTGACAGGCATAGGGGATGTGACGAGAATAATACACAACTGTTTTATATACACAAAAGCGGAGGTCAGTGGAGGAGTCTCACAAGTTTCTGAAAGTCACCCACAGGAAATTAGAGACTGAGCAGGATGCAAACAATGGCTTGCAGCTCAGGCCAAAGTGGTCTCAGCAGTAACATACCCAGGCTGGAAGTGTTCAGAACACCTGCCCAAGCTCTTAACCATCAGAGTTCTTGGTGCCTTTCCAAAGGAAGCCATGACTTCCACAATCCCTGCTGAACTGACCTTGTCCTCCTTTGCTCCCCTCCTTGGTCTTTCTCTTGAGGCAATCTAGTCTTTCAACCCACTGCCTGAGCAGAAGACTTAATCAATGTCAGGAGATTTCATCACTCTTAGTCACGAGCTATCTGCGCATGTATCAACTAAGTAACAGGAAACTCTTGTGTTCAACAAAAGACATGCTGATTTGCGAACTCTTCTAAAACCCCAGGGACTTTTGTCTCCTCCACTGCCCAACACAGACACAAAGACACACACAGACACCACACACACCACACACACCACATACACACACCACACACACACCCACACACTACATACACACCACACATACACCATACTACACACACACCACACACACCACATACACACACCACACACACACCACACACACACCACACACACCACACACACACACAGCACACACAAACACACACACACCACACACACATACAGCACACACACACACACACACACACACACCACACACACACACACACCACATACACACACCACACACACACACACACCACACACACTACATACACACCACACATACACCACACTACACACACACCACGCACACACCACATATACATACACCACACACACACACCACACACACACACCACACACATACAGCACACACAAACACACACACACACACACACACACACATGCAGTGGGCACACAGTTTGAGTTAAGCATAAACAATGACTGAAGAGATGGCTCAGCAGTTAAGAGCTCCTCTAGAGGAAGTGAGTTCAGTTTCCAGCACCCATGTCAGATGGATCACAACCACCTGTAACCCCAGCTCCAGGGGATCTGATGGCTTCCACAAACACCTAAATGGCATACACTCACACAGACCACATGAATACACACATACACATAAGTAAAGAAAAATTTAAAAAATCTTTTAGGAAGAGCAAACAAGCCAGATGTGGTGGCACATGCTTTTAATTGAAGTACTTGGGGAGACAGAGGCAGGTGGATCTCCATGAACTCAAGGCCAGCCTGGTCTACAGAGTGAGTATAGCCAAGGCTATACAGGGAGATCCTGTCTTAAAACAACAACAAGAACAGAAACCAAACCAGAAGCCTCTATACTGAGTCCTTTCTTGGTTCCGTCAGAGTCTGGGCTTGCAGCTTTCTAAATGAATGGATGGTTCACTGTTGGCTACGACTTGCAGGTGATTTAAACAGCATGCTTCTCTCCAGCACAGCCTCCAGTACTGGTCCTCACCATACACCAGGTTGCTAGGTGGTCGGAGCCAAATATTCTTGATTCACACAGTGCTTATTATCAGAATAGTTTACAAAACTTGCTGGAATGTGTGTAAGGCTAGGAAAAGGGCCCATGAGGGAAAGCTACTTCACGCCTCACACTGAAATAATCACATAAAGGGGATCTGCTAGTCCTAGAATGGCTGCTGATCCTTTGACCACTTAGTAGAAACACTCAGTGATTCATATCTTCTCGTTGAATGCTCAGAGATAACCCTGGCAGCCCCCAGCCTAGTGACTTGCCCCTGATTATCCAAAATGTCTGCTGATGCAACATCATGTCCCCTGGCTGCAATGCATTCTCAAGGGAGGAAGGTCAAGCACACATAGTACACACAGCGCAGCCTCTGTGAGACCAACTCCCCTCTTAAGAAGACAGCCATGTCACTGCAGCTGTGGCCTTAGTGGTTTTGCTTCCTCTTTTCTGGTTCTTCTGCTTTCCAGCCTTCCAGGAACCACAGGAAGAAAGCTCAAATCTGAAGAGGAGCTGACACAAATGAGGCCCTCAGCTCTCACAGACTGAGTTTTCTTCCACTGAGGTGGTGCTCAGATCATTCAGAGGAAGTCAGTGCTCACCTGAGAGGTTTGCCATCCTTTCCCCTCTTGATCGCTTCTCACTCACTGTTGTCTTTTTAATCACATGGATGACCTGGCTCTAAGGGAAGTGTCCTGGAATCTGGTCCTGTGGATATCAGAGATGCCTCTCCCCGCCTGCAGCACTCAGGCCCAGACCCATGCTAGTGTGGCACCAACCTTCAAACTTTCCTGGCAGAGAGTCAGTGGCCCGGGTCTTACGCTTCTTCTTCCTCCTCTTGTCACTATCCACGATGGGAAGGGGCTCACTGCTGCCCATCTCTGGGAGACAAGAGGGAACATAAGGGAAATTGCACCATACCGATCAAGCAGTAAGTTTACCCAGAAGGAGAAAAGAGAGAGACCCGGGAGTTTTATACTGATGGTTTTTAAATATCTGTAAGGGATATTGATTTGTTTTGACCCAGGAGGCAAAACTAAAGGCAAAACCATTATAGGAGATCATTAACTGTGGGAAGGGACTCAGACAGGCAGCTAGATTAGGAGAGGCGACCAGAAGCCTGAATTTGCCAAGCTCATTAGCACATGGATTTAGACCTGCCACCAGCCGAACCAGAGTCCCTGAACAGAATCAGAGGGCCCACCTGTGATCATCAGAAAGGCAGGGTCCCTGGGGCTAGGAGCTGGGTAAGGTGGGGGGGGGGCAAGAATAGAACCTGATGGCAATCCTTCCATGACCTGCACTGGGGCTGTGAAAGGCCTTCTATAGAGTCTGCCTTATCCTGGAAGATAAGAGGGGTAGGGGGCTGGGCTCTCCCTTCCCTGGTCCTTCTCTGAAAGAGTGCAGGGAGGCCAGCCACTGACAGACATCATTCCCTCTCCCTGGCAGGCACCTGGCTCGCATGCTGACAGACACAGACACAGGACATTTTGGGCAGGAAGGGTCAGGACAGAAGGATGCAGCAGGAGACTGAACTGGGAAAGAGAAGAGGGGGAACAATGAGAGCCGATCTCAGTTTTGTTTCTAGGCCACTCTAGTAGGGGTCTTCCCCTGGTAAAGATAAATTACTTATAGAACATGTCATGCCCCTGATCCAGAGTGGAGCCTTAATACTCTTTGCCTGCAGTTAGAAATAATAAGATTTCTCTGAAGTCTCTGGGTCTAAATCCCCACCAGGGTGATTAAGCCTCTACATCCTTCTAAAATAGAGGCACCCGAGAGCTGGCGGGTGGAGGATGTGAGAGACTTCAACACCAAACTTCAATAAACATAGGCTCTGAGGCTTGGTTTGTCCTGAGAAATTTTAAAATGAGTCTGGTTCTTTGCTCACGGAGGGGATCCTTCTCCAAGGATCCGACAGAAGATTGCTTAGTGCCACTGCCCACATGCATGCTACCCACAGAGGCAGGCACTGGGCAGCTGTTATCAGGGAGCATGCAGAATGGCACATCCAACACCACAATCCAGAACGCACAGCTAAGCAGCCAAGCATCTGACAGCCCCACTTAGATGCATCCCTCCTTCCATGTTAGGGATCTGATCACAGCAGGTTTTCAATTACACCCCAGAAGAGAGAAGAAAAAACACACGGATGAAAAGAATCCATAGAGTATCTAAAAATATTACTCCTGCCAACAGCATCAAGCTCTAGTTCTACCTGGGGACGACAAAGCCCTACTACAACTCTCAAAGGATTAAATCCTGCTACTGAAGAACCCACACTCATAAGGTAAATCACAAGGAAAAATGCATTTACAGGACACTGGGAGAAATTCTTCAGGAAGAAACACAAGGTCGTTTGTCTTTGAAGGTTTGGGGGAGGGGGACAGGATGGGTTGGGACACAACTGGACTGTCCTCCCTCTGGTGTGCAGTCTGGTGTCAGCCCTTATCCCAGCTATTTCCTCACCAGTACTACAAACCCGGAGTGGATGTGGTTTCTGTTCCTTCGCCCTTCCCTGACCACACTCTGATTAGGAGCCTGTGGACAAACCAAATAGCCAACAGGCAGGCAGTGTGGAGAACAGCAGGAGAGCTGGCGGCATTGTGACTCACGGGGACTCTCAGACATACTTACAGCTCTAGACAGAAAACCCTGTTAGCGGCAGTTTATACGTGCTCTTTACCACAGCAGGACTGTGGAGCCTCCCGTTGAAGCAGCACACCCCTGGGCAGAGCCACATACTCAATATTAGATTTTATGGCTTCACACACAAAGACAGAGTACCTGGTCTATTCTGCATGGATCTCAGAGGAAGAAGGTGCGCCAGAAGGGACAAATGGGTAAGGTTTCCTTGCAAACAGAACTTGTTGAAGGAGAGTTGTTTTTGAAACTAGGAAGGAAAATGCAGGGGAACAGTGAAATGAAAGAACCATTAACTTTCCCTGTTTTCACAGCAAGAGGTACGGGGTGGGAGGGGCTGCTGGAACAAGGTGGACCACACTCTAGTTTTATCACAGAGACCTTAATTCAGTATGTCCCAGCCACTGGACAAATGCATCCTCAGGGAAGCCCCACGATCATCCCGCACCTCCACCTGCCTGATTCACTGGCGTAGGAATTCTTTCTGGTCATCGAAGCCAGCTCAAAAGTCTTCACCCTGTGCAGCTCCCCAGTAACTCCAGATGAGCTATGGTGCACAGAATCAATCACACTGGAAGTCGGGTAGGCATGAGGCGAATGGGGTATTACTGTGTAGAACTGGGGGCTGGTTCCAAGTGTCTGAGAGAAACTCTATTAAGACACTAGGATTTTCTTTGGCTTTGATCATTCCTTGTGTTTCCCACCTGATCCTGCATACCCGTCTCTACAATATGTCACAGTACAGCATAGATGAGTATCATCCATCACAAACTGCACTGAAATGGAAATAGTATATGGTACATATGATGCATGGTACCCAGGCCCTTAAATGCCCAGTGCACACTCTAAAAGACATGTGGGTGTGCTTGTATCTTGTAGATGATGTGGGGAAAGGCTGCTCTGGGCTATGAACCCCATCAACTCTATCACACTCTCTCTCTAAAAAGGTCTCAGACACACGAGGTCCTTAACTTGTTTTCTAGAAGCCCGGTCCTCTTGCAGACTAGGTAACATAAAAAGGAAGTGAGCGGTTGTTTTCAGTTTCCAGACAGGCTGCAGTTGCCTGGAGGCTCCCAGACTTCACTCTTGTGTCAGCAGGGCTAGGGAGCACATTTATATATTCTGGTGGAGGTGCACATGGAGTGAGGAGAGGCACATTTTGGACAGGGGAGGCACATGGGCCTGGGCCAGGAGAACAAAGGAGAGTTTCTAGTGCTCGATTTACCAGACAGCCTCAGGGTTGAGCATCTCTGCCTCTTAAGATCCTTAGTTCCTTCATCTTGAGACTAGAGTTAAAAACACACATTCCCTGTCTACTTGCCAGGTTGCTACAAGATCTCAATGACATAATTAAAATACAAATGTGCTTCAAAGCTGCATTATGTGCGCATAGGCATGTATATACACACATGAACGTACAGCAGAGTGGGAAGTCCAGGCGGAAATACACGAACCTGTAATATTACAATTTAAAGTGTGCCAATGGACCATCTAGTGCCATGTTGGGAGTTTATGTGCTCTTTTAAGTCTGGACCATTTTTAATTTGTAGACATGCTCTATGTAATGGGCTGGTTTTTATTTTCTTCTTCATTCTTTACAGGATTTTCCAAATTATATGGGACTGAAATTTATCATCTTATTCCATTATTGTCTGAATCAAATTTTACTTAAACAAAATAAATGGGCTGGGGGTGGTGCATGGCTCTCAGGGTTGAGTGGAGTGTGTGTGTGTGTGTGTGCGCGTGTATGCGAGTGTGTGTGCATGCAAGGAACTCAGTGGCAGAGCTCAGCATGCTCAAGGCCTTGGTTTTGATCTTCAACACTGGGGAAGGAAAAAAACTTTTATCAAATATACTTTGCAATTTAGAGGTTGATTACAGTTTTTCAAATTATGTCTAGATTTTTCTGTATAAAAAATTCGACATTAAGCTGGATGTGGAGGCAAAGGCCTTTAATCCCAGCACTCAGAAAGCAGAGGCAGGGAGATCTCTGTGAGGTCAAAGTCAGTCTGGTTTACAAATCAAGAGTTAAGGTAGGGCTATATAATGAGACCCTACCTAAAAAATGCTGGAGAGCAATTGAAGAAGACATTCAGTGTCAGCCTTCTGCCTCCACACGTCTGTGCACAAACGCATATCTGCACTTGCATGTATGTACCACACCCACATGAACAGACTGCACTAGAAGTATAGCAGGTGTTAAGGATACATACCTAAGACTTAGCCTGGTACTTCCATGAAACAACTGGGAGAGCCCAAGGAGTCCAGGGGTTGGGGGCATAACCCATAATAATAAGAGGTACTAGCCACTGCTCTCCCCAGCAGAGAACATCAAGGTCTACTTTCCAAAAATAACTGCCATTTCTCTCTTGAGCCTGATGAGTCAGCCCCACTGGCCCCCAGACATGCATCTGTTCCTTGATGGAGACGGCGTACAGATCACCAGCTGTCACATCTCACACCCGATGCCAGAGGGTCACCTGCTTAACTCAGCTCTGCAAACAGCTCTCGCCCCTCCCCACTCCACCTCTGCAGCTCTTGGAGGACCCAGTCTGTCTGAGTACTTCTTTCATCCTCAAGAGCTTTCTAGAAAAGGAAGAACAGTGGGGAGCAGGCTGAAGGGCATAATCACAGACAAACTCAGCTGCATCCTTAGGGTCAGCTGAGGAGAATGGACAATGGGAGGAAATCGAGGGGCTGGGGGCAGCTTAGTAAGAATGCTCATCTACCATGCACACGACCGGGTCTCATCTGCATGACCCACCACAAGACCATAAACAGAAAAGGAAATGAAGGAAGTTTGACACACACTTAAGGAGGGGGTTGAGTAAGCCCTGTTAGACAAGGGAAGAGGGCACATGAGAGACTGGGGTCATCTGTGCCTCTGTAGCAGCAGAAGTTATGGTGCACACTACCATACAAACAGTGCACGCTCTCATGTGGTCTGCGTGTGCCAGGCTATGTCTGAAGCCCTTTACAGGTATCACACTATACGAACTCATTGATGCAGTCTTCACAACTCTGATGTAAGCATCATTATTGTCCACCTCTTACAGATGAAGAAACTGATACAAAAGGGTAAAAGTGATACGCCCACCATAACCTAGCGAGTGGATGGCACTGCTAGAACTGAAGTCTGGAGTCTGGCTCAAGAATATAAGCTTCCTGCTGGGCAGTGGTGGCGTACGCCTTTAATCCCAGCACTTGGGAGGCAGAGGCAGGTGGATTTCTGAGTTGGAGGCCAGCCTGGTCTACAGAGTGAGTTCCAGGACAGCCAGGTCTATACAGAGAAACCCTGTCTCAAAAAAACCAAACCAAACCAAAAGAATGTAAACTTCCAACCTGTCGTGATACTGTTCCCAAACTCTAATGCCCCTCAGTTTCCTCCCATTGTCCCAAGGCAAAGGTGGCAGCTGGTGACAGCCAGGCACCAATGCTATTGTTTATAAATCTTGGTACAGGTCTTCTTTTTTTTTTTTTGGTTTTTCGAGACAGGGTTTCTCTGTGTAGCCCTGGCTATCCTGGAACTCACTCTGTAGACCAGGCTGGCCTCGAACTCAGAAATCCGCCTGCCTCTGCCTCCCAAGTGCTGGGATTAAAGGCATGCGCCACCACCGCCCGGCAGTACAGGTCTTCTTTACTGATGTACTGTGCTAGCAGGTTTTATGTTAACGTGACACAAACTAGAGTCATTGAATGAAAGGAGGGAACCTCAGACGAGAAAATGCCTCCCTAAGATTTGGCTGTAGGGCATTTTCTTAATTAGTGTTTAATGGCGGTGGGGCCATCCCTGGCCTAGTGGTCCTGAGTTCTATAAAAAAGCAGGTGCAGCAGCTACAGGGAGAAAGCTAGTAAGTAGCACTCTTCTATGGCCTCTGCATCAACTCCTGCCTCAAGGTTCCTGCCTAGTTTGAGTTCCTCCCCAACCTGCTGTTGATCATGATGTCTTATGACAGCAGTGAAAACTTTAAGTCAAGAATTATGAGACTCAGCTCACTGTTTACACAGGTGTTCTTGCATGTGTTCCAATGTCCAAAAGGTTGGGCAGCTCTCCTCCACTTTACATCACCACAAAGGCCTAATAGTTACAGCCTCGCCTCTATGTTAATAACTTTAACCTTCCAGAACTCTCTTCTTGCTGAGATACCTTAGTATCTTGTGTTTTGTCATTCTATAGAGGACGAACTACAAACCAGTGCCTAAGCACATTATTCATGGCGGTCCAGAATGAAGTGTAAGGTGACAATCTTCTCCTGTCTGACCTGGGAGTTTGGTAGATGTGGTTTCTGGCAACATCGCTAGGTGTAAGGGAAAAAGAAATGGCATATTTGAGCAGAAGCTGGTCAAATTTAACAGACGATAAATGTCAGGAGCCATATATGAAAAGAACTCCATCAGAGGACTGTCTGAGATTCCACAGAGCTGAGAGGTTTGTTCCCTCCAGATCTTCATGTGTAGAAGGGTTGGACCATGTGGTTCAGATCAGCTGCAGCGAAACTTGCATGGGGTGATACTCTGCAGCCCTTCAAGAGGGCTGTGATACTCAGATACCTAGAGGCACACCCTTAGACTCCCATCCTGGGATCACCAGGAGACTTTACAGCCACATTGCAACTCCTGGTGGATAGAGATAGGGAAGGATTCAGAAGGACAGGAAGTGTGTGTTTACAGAATACCAAAGGAAGCAGCAGTAAAGGGCGGGGCTTGGGTAGGGAACACAATATGAAGGCTGAGAAGAGCAGGCTAAGCCAGCCATCTAAGCTCATTAATACAGTTCACAAGGCCCTCTGACACTGGTCCCTGTCTTCTTTCCACCCTAATAACCAACAATCACTCTTCTGTGGAAGAATGACAACAGCTGCTTTTTGCTCAGCTTACAATCCAAACAGTCCTACCAGTGGCATTCCTTGGTACATCACCATTGTGCTTTGCTGCACAAAAGTACCCTGTAAGTGCATCTTCCATATGCCATACAGAATATTAGAAGATGGTCCTCAGGTGAGATTCAGTAAAATAAACACCTCTGCTGCTTCGTCAGGGGCATTCTTAGGTGAAAGTGGCTTTCCGTAGGTGGCAGTGAGGAACAGCATGGGTGGGACCACAGCTCCTGGGACTGCCTTAACCTCCCACTGTCACCACACAGCAACAAATAATACTCAACAAATAATACCACTATTCTGAAACCTTTTGGTCTTGCAGATCCCCTGGAAGGGTTTCTGTGTGGCACACTTGTGAACCTCTGTGCTGGACAATGAGGAGGGAGCCCTGTGGCCTTCAAGCCAGCTGTGATATGCAGTGCAAACAGCAGCCACTCAGAGACAGGGGCGGCAGGGACAGGAAGGGCATGCTATAGAACGAGGGAGGAAACCACAGAGGCCGAAATTGTCCTGACAAACAACTGGAGACAGAGGAGGAGGTCACAGTTTATGACCACACTTGAAAGGGGGGTTCTGCTCTAACACGGGCCAGCCACAGAGTGAGACCTCAATGTAGGTGTATAAAGATAAGCTTTTAGCCAAAGGCAGCCGTACAAACAGCAGTGCCAACAGAGAAGATGGGGGGGAGCTCAGGAGGTGGGGAGCAGGGAAGATGGCAGTGCCAGCAGGAGGCTTCAGGTGACAACAGGTGACACCCGGCAGCTGGTATTATCACAGGTCGGCTAAAACAACCTTACTCAACCCTCATGGGTCCCAAATCAGTCACTGAGGCTTGACTGATAACCTGCCTGGCATGATGAGACCTTCAGCTAGAGCAAAGGACAGAACATGCCACGACCTCAGTATATGAGCCGTGTCTGGGATATAAATAGACAGAACTTCCAACATTTCCTTGGGAAGAACAACACTCAATGGACACAAGAATTTCACCTTGGACACTTCCATCTTGAACCCGGCTTCATCTTGTTACAGTGTGGCAGCTTTATTTTATATTTTACTTACTCTTATATTTTCCTTCTGTCCCTCTGCCATTTTGTTCCAGAAGAGATGGGATCCTGTTTACTAAGTAACCATCACAAGAAGTTACTGGGACCTGAGAAGGCTAAGCCATCAACTGCTTAGATGACCTTGAGCTCATGCCTTTCTCTGGAAATACGGGAAACGTTCAACTCAAAGTAATGTAAAGAAGCAAGTGGGGGCTGGTAAGATGGCTCCGCAGATAGAGGAGCCTGTCTCTGAGCAGAAGCAGAGAACCAACACGTGAAAGCTATCCTGTGACCACCACATACAACACGGCACGTCCATCCCCAACGAACACTAAATAAAGATGAGGCTTTAAAGGGAGGGGTGAGCCGTACATCCAATCTTACCCACAAGGTTCTTCAACTCAACAGTGACACTAGTGAACTTGAAGTCTCAGAGGAATCCCAAGACTAGTGTCTCCCAGCCACAGGGAGTTATCCACTGGTCTCTGTCCAGTCAGTGTCCTTCAGTCTGCCACCTGCTTCTGCTTCATCTCCTCCAGCACAGAAATCTTCAAGAAGCAGAAGGAGAACAGAGTGAGTTCCAGGAAAGCCAGGGCTACACAGAGAAACTCTGTCTCAAAACAACAACAACAAAAAAAAAAAAACAACAACAACAACAAAAAAAAGAAGCAGAAGGAGAGAGAGTGTGAAACTGCTGGCTTCTCCAAGAAGACCAGAGGAGAGGCTGATCAACCCAGGTGTCCCAGCTCTGTGAGTGACACTTGGAAGCAGGTGTACACACAGTAGTCACAGATGCCCCAGGCTTTAAAAGATGACCGGTGGGCATCTGAAAATCCTGATGCTAAGCACTAGAAGATTTATCAAGTGTCTGAATAAAAAAAAAAAAAAATTCAGATTTGCTCCCACTGTGGATTCTAGGCAGTAAAAGATATATCATGCCATGAAGACAGAGATGGAGCCTTCTCTTGGCTCTGAGAGTCACACGCAGAGGTTTCAAGCTGACACTTCCCAGCTGCTTGCTTGGGAGAAGTGCTTAAGAGCTTGCTCCTGGTGGCTAGGCCCAAGTCTCACAGGCAAGGGGTACCGGTGCCAGCAAGACAGAGCAGACCCTGAGAGTAGCAGGTGGTAAGAATGGAGTCAGTTTTGTGCCAAAAACAATCACAGCTGATTCCCAATGTGATGGCTTCATTTTCTGTAGGCACGATGCTGTTTTTAACCCTCTGGCTTTAGTCATCATGTGTCAAAGTTGCTCAACTTTTGCTCTGTGAAACACATTTGCACTTCCTCTTTTCTCTAGGGAAAAGCACTGAAAATGTGCTTAAGTGTAAATTCTGAGCTTCTGTGCCAAAGTCTCTGAGTTTCTAACCGGAAACTGGATGCATTTCAACATTACCTCAAATCACATTTGCCAAGCTGGACTTGTCCCCAGCCCCTACCGTGGCTTCCTTCCTCCTGATTTCTCTTCTTCTCTATCCGATTACATCATCCTGCCAGCCACCTAGTCAGAACCATTAAGTCATTTCTCCCGGCTCTACGTGAGTTCCAAATGCTCATGTTGCCAGGCCTTTCCCTCAGCCTTGTCTATAGCTCCTTACAAAGGAATCCTCAGACTGGAGAGATGGCTCAGCAGTTGTGCCAGCACCCACATGATAGCTGACAACCATCTGTAGCTCCAGTGCCAGACAATCTGACAAAGGAATTCCCATTTATCTTTCAAGGCCCACAGCAACTTCCTGAGAGGACACTACCAGAGAGGACACCACCACAAGTGGCCTGGATTCCTCTTTCTCTACTGACCCCAGCATCTCACCTAGCTCCCATCATTCCATTACAACACAAAATCCACACTGTGAGTTTCCCACCAGCCTGTAAACTCCTTAGAGACAGGATGTAGATATTTTCATTTAGACATTTTAGCATTAATGCAGCATCTGGCACAAAAGGGCTCCAGTGAATCTGAATGAGCCGCTTCATTCAGAAAGTATCCTGTTCGCTGCGTGTTAGAAACTTCAGCACATTGGACAGCCCTATTGTGCTTTTTATTCCCAAAGGACTCTGCCAGGCTCAGCGAAACTATTTCTAGAGCCCAAGGAAGTTTGGCTGGTTTGTTTCCTGTTCCCACTACTGCCCTTCCAGGGTCAGCCTTGAGCATCTAGGAACTTTAACTTGCTGCCTTTAGTGTTACCAGAGGCTAGCAATGATTCTCCTGTAAAGGGCCTGATGGTAAATACTTAATACTTTGTGTGCCTCATGGTCATTGCTTCATCTGCTCTGTTTTTAGGGAAGAGTGCAGCCACAGATTGTATGTAAATGAATGATGATGACGATGACATATGTCAACCACACCTTAATCACGGGCACCACAGTTTGAACTTCACATACTTTTTGTGTCTCACGAAATGTTCATCTCCTTTTGGTTCTCCATCTCCAAACACTTAAAACTACATGGAAGCACTCTTAGCTTGCGGCACCTACAAAAACAGTTGGCAAACCATAATTTGCCAAAAAGTCATCTACTATAAATAAAACCAAAAGCAAGATTCAGAATTTCATGATAGACTTTGTATTCCCAGCCATTTGGAGCCATTAGACCTGAGGAAGTTGAAAGCGTATGGGCTTTCAAACACTAGGTTCTAGGTTCAGCTTGGGGCCCTGGCATCCTCTAGCAGCACGGGGCCCACTCCTTAGCCCCTCTTCACTGACATAATCTACAAAACAGGGACAATAACATACGCTGTGAGATACTAGACTGTATATGTCAAACTATGACACCAACGCCCAGAATTTAAGAGGCACTCCATAACTCCCATTATTATACCTTGTGAGACAGCCTCCCTATGTCAATCATAGCTCTGGAAAGCAACCTCAACAGACACTCTGGAAACTACAGCAAGCTACTACACTTTGGTGTCCTCAAAGGACAAAGGCAGAGAAGGGCTTGGCTGCTTTAGTTATATACACAGGAGTCTAAGAGTCCACTTAGCCCGACTATTCTGTTGCCACTCCTAATTTCTTTGGGTCACTTTACGAAGAACTTTGAGACTCACAGAACACAGAGATCCATCACTTGACTTTCAAGATAGAGAACATCTGGGGGACACAGAAAAAGCTAAGGTTTATGGCATTTCTACCCTTGATCCCAAAAGCCAGATCTGAGCCTGTAATGTCTTTGCTAGATGTCTAATAGGTGCCACTGCCTCTGCTGGGGTGACTCATGCCTATATCTGCCTTCCTAAAGTACGCTTACCCTCTCTTTCAGGAGTCTTTACCTGTAGTCCACATCTACTCGACTGCCCTAAATAATTCCAATAACTCACCCAGATTACCTGTGACGCTTCATCACAGTCTCCCCTTAGGCTGAGCCAGGATAGAGTAGACTAACCTGAGTCAGCGCTGGGTCCCTCCACCTAGCAGAGCTATTGCTTAATGAGTCAATGAGGCTTCTGAAGCAGTCTCCCCTTAAACTTTTTTAGCTGGACTCTGATCAGCAGACTGAGCAGAGTCTGGGTCACCCGCAGGAAGAGGGAAAACCTCAGAGAGAGAAAAGCAGCATAACCAATGGGATCCGAGCGATGGAAAATAGGTTTTGGGGATGAGGTGAAAGCAGCCACGCGGTGTAGCCGGAGAAGCGAAGATGAGGCCTAACTGGATTCTGGCTTTAAAAGTACAGAAAAGGTTCTCATGAGAAAATCTTGATCTCATCCCCCCTTTATAATCAAAGGGAACTTTTCCATATTCATGGATGACAGAACAATAAGAACTCGCTTAAGTTAAGGCTGGGGGTGGGGGTGGGAGTGCGCTTAAGCTGGGAGGAGCTAAATTAGACACCACTTTCCAAAGACACCGTACTGTTGCTCTTTTTGGCAAGTGAACTGGAGAGGCCTTGCTTGCAACTCTTGCTAAAGGCTGTAAGAAAAGGAAATGAACACCTGCACCCGTCCTGTTAGCTCTGGAGACAGGTGTGGGAAACTGGAGTCAGGTGAGATTTTCTAACAAGCCATTGGCGTTTTGATGGACTGTTTCCCACCGACTACTTCTGTGGTGTCATGCTTTGGAATCCTATGATGGAATCACTGAGCATTTCTAAGCTTCTTGATGGGACAATGAAAAGAGAGAACAGCAATGTCAGAGGAAGACAGTGGACAGAATGGCCATGTATGTGTGTGTGTAATATGTACATATTATACATATATGTATACATTATATATAATTATATATATGTATATATTATACATAATACATATATATACACATACACACACACACACACACACGCACACACACACACACACACCACTTCCCATGAAATCAGTACCAAACAGGCTATCATGTAATATTATGTACTAATATTGCTACTGAGACAGCTTTTGTTCATTAAGCATCTGCTGCCTGCTGGCCACTGAACTGCTTAATGTCATTTTAGTTCTCAGAGCAGCCCTATGATCTAGGGAATATCTGTACCCCATTTTCTAGATGAAGAAACCTGAAATGAGGCAAAGTTAAATAACTTGTCTAAGTTACACAGCTAGCCAGTGACAGGGCCAGCACTCAAACCCAGACAGTTCAACTTAAAGTCTGTACACTACCTATTGCTTCCCCACGGAGGGAGAGTCTGGAGTTTAAACCCTTCTTTCTGAATCCAGGTTCATCCTCTCTGCTTTATCTTTAGGCAGGGAGAGCAAAGCAACACATGGCATTGGCAAGACAGAAGAGCTCTTAAGTGAGCCCAAACCTGGGAAAGGGGGCGGAGAAACACAATGGGGATGAGAAATGCCTGGACTGAAGGCCAGACTCCTGGCTCCAGCCCTATCCATCACAGATTCTTGTTGAATCTGATGGTGAAAAAATAATGAAACATTACAATGCTGTTGATTGTATCACAGGACCTGTACCTGAAATCCAAGGGTGCCCGTAGCTTCTGTAGGAGCAGGGGACAGAGATGTGCTGACTGACAGCATGGTGACAGCAGTTATAGGCTCACATAACATGCACAAGCAGATTTAGACTGGGCATCTCCAGTGCTTCACAGTTGAAGCCTCCTCATTCATGTCCCTACTCTGGAAGCTTTGTTCCAGTCGGTCTCTGCCCACAGCCATGGTCGACAGAAGCCTTATCATGGCATCCAGAGCCCTGCAGCATAATGGAAAGAATATGAGCCTCTGAACTCAATTCTTCTGTGTGAACCATGCAGTCACTTACTAGCTACCCAGCCTTAGCAAAGCTACTGTAATCTTCCCGAGATCTGGTTTTTTAGTCTTTAAATTGGGATAAATATGCCTCTATTACAGAGGTTGTGAGGATTAAGTAAATTATAGTGGGTAAACTGTGTGGCTCACTGCAGGCCACAAGGCAGACATGTGCTGAATGTTAGCGCTCTTCCCCAGTGTGCATGTGCTCATGCGTGTGTGTGTGTGTGTGTGTGTGTGTGTGTGTGTGTGTTCCCTTCCATGCATTTCTGCCTCCAGACAAGGCTTCAGCTGCCCTTTCTCCCAAGAATGAACTCTCTCCACATTCCGGCCTAATGTCTCCACCTTCAGGAATCTGATCATGTAGGGATTGATTTCTCCTCCTCCCTAATTCCCACTTGGTTTCATTTACCCAAGTCAATCTGACTTCAGTTATTTATGTACTGATCCATCTTCCTAACTATACACGAGGGAGAAGGCAATAAGGAGACAATTACTTATAGGAGAGAAAAAAAAAAACCCATGTTGTTATCACTGGTGCATATTTCTCAACACTAGAGGCTCTCTGACAGCAAGAGTGGAATTCCTGAATGGAATCCTTCCCTCTTACAGTGGGAATCTTTATTGAAAGACCTAGGACTGAGTTTTTCTTAAAGTTGTGCATTTTACTGGATGACAATAAGCAGACAGTTTTTGTATTCCTGATATCATAGTCAGAGCCTTGTAAGCATTAGGCCAGGGGTCTACCACTAAACTATAGCACCAGCCCAATATCGGTATATTCACATTCCCAAGCTAAGATCTGCTAGTACTCATGTGGACTTGCGTCATTCCTTCGTCCATTCATCTGGCACATCTTGAGATACTCTTGGGATATCTCTTCAGCATGAGGATGGCTTTCACTCACAGAGGAGGAGGGATCCTGGAACAAGTTCTCCAGAGAATTGTTTCACCCCATTGGGTAGGTAACTGTCATGACAATTGTACTAAAAAGTCCAGAACTATAAGACCAGAAAACAGTGGAAATTGTTCCTATCTGCCTTGGTTTCCAAGTCCATAACAGTTTAAGGTACTTAAAACTATGGTCCAGTCCATAGTAAGTGTTTGATAAATGTTAGCTTTATCAACCATGTAGAGCTACTTGGGAGCCCTCATAGGCAGGGTACTCACTCATTTGTGCTTAGTAATTGATGCTAGCCTGGGTATCACAGAGTCCATCTCAAAGAATTAAAATCAAATTGTTTAAGTTTTTTATTTTTTAATTTTGTAGAGAACAAGAAAGATGGCTCAGTAGTTAAGGGCATGTGGTACTCTTACAAAGGACCTGAGTTTAGTTCCCCACACTCATGTTCAATGGCTCAAAATGACCTGAAATTTCAGCTTCAGAGAATCCAACACCCTCTTATGATCTTCCTGGAGACCTATACTCATTTGCACACATGCACAATTTAAAAAGACAAATAAGGTCAGATGTAGTGGTGGCACACACCCTTAGTCCCAGCATATGGGAGGCAGAGGTAGGTGGATCTGAGTGTAAGGCCAGCTTGTGCACATACTGAATTTCAGACCAGTCAGGGAGACATGGTTAAATGCTGTCTCAAATTAATTAATTCACTAGAGTAGAGTTGGAAAAAACAAGTGCCTGGACATGTCACTTCCAGAACTCTCTATCCTTGACTGAGCCTTTGTATAATCTTGTTTAAGTCTTTCCCCATCCATAAGTTAAAGGTAGTGTAACTAGATGGTTCCTATGCTCTTTCTGCTTTCGTGTGTGTGTGTGTGTGTGTGTGTGTGTATAAAATGATCAACTTTCTATTCCATATGCTGGGGCTGTTGGCAAGGAAAAATGTGAATTTGTAGTTGCTGGTCCCACATGGAAGGGACTACTGTTTACCAAGGCCAAGGGCAGAACAATTGATTAGTCAGCCACCTGTGAGCTTTCTCATACCTGAACTATATCACAGACTATACAGGTCCCTGAACTAAACTCAACAATAGCAAGGCCAGGGCCTGAAACCAATAATAACAACAATGAAGAATCTTGGTTCATGAAGAATTTCTGCACCTTTGTGCCTCTGGTGCCTGTAAGTAGGGCAAGATCCAGCTGAACCAGGGCCTCCTTAGCCATGAAGGAAAATATGAGGTCTCCTTCTAATCTTGACAGCTTGTAAAACAAACAGCAAAGCCGAGTTAAAAAAAAAAAGTCACTGACTCATTTGACCACAAGCATTACAGAGATCTACTATGTGCCAGTCCTGTACCATGAAGAGGAGTATGACATAGACCTGGCTCCTTGCTACCAACTGTAGTCAGGGTACATATGAGTGATGTACCCCAAGACAGACTTTGCTAAGAAGACTACAGGAAGTTCAGTCTCTGCTACTGGTGACTGGAATGGGAGCATCCAATCAGCAGGAGGATGAGAAGCTTCACCAAGGAGGTCATAAGATGTGGTGTGAGCAACCATAAAGAAGCTGCAGAAGGTGCCATATCACTGAATTACTACAGACCACACAACAGGAGACTATGCTCTTCCTAGCTAAGCATGTGCTGCAATTTGCCAGCTTGTTCTCAGAACTTCTTTCTCCATGATTGGGCTGGCTGGTGCCAGGTGCTCTGACTGCCAAATCTGCACTAGAGCAATGACACTCCTACGCAAGCCAAAGACCCTCGATTATAAAAAAGAGGAACATTGAGGAGGGAACAGATGCTTGGAATGGGCTCCAAACTTCCTGGCCAGTTCACTTCTATACACAATCCTGACGCTGTGTCTATCCTTCACAGCACTCCCAGCCCAGGCCCCTTTAGAAGCAAGGACAGTGGGCTGAAGCTGCTTGATGACTGGGGAGCCAGGGAAACACTACACATCAACTACTCAGCTGGTACTTGGCACATGGCCTGTGGTCAACAAGTTTTAGCTCCCTCCTCATACTGCAAGGTCAATTCCACGTGTAAATCCCAGAGGCTCCAAGGCTCAGGTTACATCAGCTTTCCCCCTAGGGCCTCCCTGAAATATGCCAGACCAAAATACTCTTTCCTGGAAATCACAACAGTATGTATCAGTACCACTGCATGTGGGCAATGTACATATAATCATACTCAACCCTACAGTGACATTATTATATCCATTTTTAAAAGCTCTAAGATAGAAACATGACTTGTTCTAGGATGCGTCCTAGACGAAGGGAAAGCATGGCTGACCCCCAAAGTCAAGCACTCCCAAGCTCTTTCCTAGCCTCTGATGGTCCACAGCTATAGGAAAGAGGCTGCATCCTACCCACACTCCTACCTCTCTGCTGAAAAAATGTGGCAGAAGCATTTATACACTGTATTGCAAAATAAGTGGAAACAGTCAATTTAACACAACGAAGTACACATATTTTAGAACGTGCTCATGCCAGTGGACTCTCTGAGCCTTGAGCCTTGCCACAGTCTTGAGAGTATTCTTGTTTGGTCAGAGGCTCAAACTCCATATAGGCTGAGCTCCGACAGTCGGTATCTACCAGGTCCCGACCTGTCACAAACCCAAGCTGGTCCATAGGCACAGGCTGAGAGCCCGAAATAGGATTTTATACGCTGCAGTCTGGGCAGGGAAGCAGCTCTGAGGACAGTTCTATAAGGATGTCCCCTTCGGCTGCTCCTCCGCAGAAGAATTGGGTCGTGACCTCGAGCTGTTCGGAAGGCCCTGACTGCCCCTCCCGGGTGACTGCACCGCCGTACTCCAGACCCGGGCCCCGTTTTCCCCGCCGAGGGGACTCCTCGCTGGCTCACTTTTACCTTAGTTGACCACTGCGGGAACGGCCGCGCGCACCCCACCTGCAGGTCTCAGTCGAGAACGCGGAAGAGGCGGAGCTAAACTCAGGGGGCGGGCCCGGGCAGAAGGGGGCGTGAGGGGGAGGAGTCACGCCTGCGCCCCGAGGGCCACACGTGGCGAGAGGAAAGGCGAGTACACTGCGCAGGCGTGGCGTATCGGATCGTCCACTGCTTTTGCCGGTTTCTTTCCTAGCAGAAAGTGGAAGACACTGCAGGTGCAAATAGTTACTTCTGCGAGCCAGAACCGAGCTTTTTATAAACCTGAGGGCAGCTCTGTTAAGTTTACTTTTGAGACAAGGCCTTGCTGTATACTCCGGACTGACCTCAAACTCGTTTTTCCTCCTTAGTCTCCAGAGTTCTCTGATTACAGACGCACACCACCAGGCATGACTATAAAATTTTCTATATAAAGGTCTGTGTATACAGAAGTTCATGGGGATTTGAGTAAAACATTACTTCCGGTAATTAAACATTTTTATTGATTTTTTTCTAAACAATCTCACTGTATAGACCAGGCTGGCCTGGAACTCACTATGTAGACCTGGCTGGCCTCAAACTTAAAGATATCTATCTGCCTCTGCCTCCCAAGTGCTAGTATTAAGGATGTGCGCCACTACACTAGCTAAAACAAATGTTCTTAAAGATCTATTTCTTCTGCTGTGTGTGTGTGTGTGTGTGTGTGGTGTGTGTACGTACTAATTGAGTAATACCTCAACCAGCCTCCCTGCCTCATTTCCACAGGCTGCAGGTGCCTGAGACGGGAAGACAGGGTGCTTGGCTTCAGTTCAGTTCTGATGCAATTTTCCTTTGTGTGTGTGAAGTAAACTTCCCTATCCCATTCACTATTGTTGTTAGGGTCTGGTGAGTAAGGGGCTTAAAGAGCGTCTGTCTCGGTTTCCCATCACTCATCTCGAAAACATTAATTCCCTCTTTGGCCTGTGTGTTCAACTATATGAGGGAAGGAAGTGGAAGTATTCAAGACTTTGCTAGAGTTCCAATCTAGATGAATACTGGAAAAGGCCGTCTTTTCCTTAGCTTTTGTATTTAGTTCCTTTCGAATTTGAGTCCTCTTCAAAGGCTGGATATTGCCATCTCTTTCAACTTATAACCTTCCAGGCCCACCAAACTTCATATCTTCACAGGCCTTTCTAGCCTATTCCCCAACTCTCAATAGCTGATCAGTCTGGGGTACTCAGGCATATATTGGGATCCAGATTCTCAAAAGTTACCACCCCTCCCCATTGGCAACCATGATGGTTAATTAACATTGGATAAAGTCCTGGGTGCTCCAGGAAGGAGGGCAAACCATGTAGAACTCAGATCTTCCTCTGGCCTGTTCCACCACATTCCATAGCTCCACACTGTGGCAGCAGTGGCCACAGGGTCCATGAAAGCCTCAGGTCATCCAGTATCATTACTCAGTGTGGGATGTTCTGCCTCAGGGTGGAGAGGATAGTTTATTCCCTGTTCCCTGTCCCCTAGATTGATGCAGATCCTGAGCCAACAAGACAGCAAAGCTCTGGCTTCCCAGGTAAGGTGCTTTTGTTAGGTTTTGCCTGTTTGGGTGAGATTTTTCATTACCGAGGTTGAAGCTCTCCCTTTGTCCTCTAAGCATCCTTCTCTGCCTCTCAAAGCAAGTGTGTGTGTGTGTGTGTGTGTGTGTGTGTGTGTGGTGTGCGTGCGCGCGCGCGCATATGTCCTTCCTATTTCCAGACATCTCAAATTTGAGATAAATCTCTTACTTCCACAATGTACATGGACTTTCTAACAGTTGGACTGTCCGGTGATTGACGAGATAATGATTTGTAATGGGTTTGATAACTCCACTCTTTTAGCACACTGGGCTCTCGGCATTAGAAGGAGCAGCAAAATGCAGAACCTTCCAGATTCTAGAGCAGATACTGAGGGTTGGGAGGAAAGCCAGGCAGCTGGCTAAAGACTTGATTATGTCAAGCTCTTGTAGCTGCACTGGAGACATGGCACATATTAGTTGAGTTATTATCGTGTCCATTCACAGGGTGAGGATGAAGGAGCTTAGAGGTCAGACTCTCACTCCCACTCTATTCTAAAACGATATTTATGCAAGCTCCCAAGCTCTTTCCTAGCCTCTGATGGTCCACAGCTATAGGAAAGAGGCTGCATCCTACCCACACTCCTACCTCTCTGCTGAAAAAATGTGGCAGAAGCATTTATACACTGTATTGCAAAATAAGTGGAAACAGTCAATTTAACACAACTAAAGGTGTGGAGGTGCACACCTTTAGTCATAGCACTCAGGAGACAGAAAAAGGTGGATCCCTGTGAATTTGAGGCCAACCTAGTCTACAGGATGAGTTCCAGGTTAGCCAGCACTACGTAACCAGGCCCTGTCTTAAAAAAAAATATTACTACTGTGTATGTGATGTGTGTCAGTGGGTACCCATGCCAGAGTGGTGTCTCTCCTTTTGCCTTTACATGGGTCTTGAGACTTGAACTTAGGTCATCAAGCTCACATTGTTGAGCAGCTAGAGCCTTTATCCACTGACCTATCTTGGTAGCCTACCACTTCTGACCATAAAATAGAAAGTGGTTTATAGAGGGAAGGCCAGAAGGTCAGGCCTCTGCTTCCCAGGTAGAGTCCCTGCTGGCTCTTTTGAAGGTATAAGAGGACCTTTGTTGAATCTTCAGAACTGAGCTGCTTTAACTCCTGTCTGAGTGGTTGTGGTTTGGGGGCTGTGAGTTCTGGCTGTTTACTGGGGAATATTTTCTGGATTGAAACCCGCCCCACCTTTCCTACTTTGAGTTCTGAGAAGAGCTTCTTGTTCTGTGACTGGGGTTGTGGCTGTATTTCCTACTGCACTTTTAGCCATTGGTTCCTCCAAACCACCCTGATATGAACCAGGATTGCCAGTGTCAAAACAAGGAAAGAGTTCCCCCTCCGAATGAGTGAGTACCTTAAAGGCAAGGCCCTATATTGCCCTCCCATGCCCTTCTCAAGACTTCTAACTTAGCTTACCCTACAATTCAGAGCCCTGGGAGAACTCGGGTATCCTCACACTGGGAAACTAGTCAGTCATGACTGTGCCCATATGGTCCAGGAGCTTAGAACAGAATGTCTTACTTCCACTCTAGTGGTCTCTCCTACAATCTGCCAAGATCCATGTGGTACCCAGAACACAGCTTCCCACCAGTGGTTGCTTTCATTTGTATCTTTTATTTTACCAAAAAATAATAAAATCTTTCCTCTTTCACAAAAAATAGATTTCCTTCCCTCCCACCCCCATGGTCCCTTTTCACAGCCTAGAATTGGAATATATTCTGTAGCCCACCATGAGGGAATCTCCCACTGTCCTCAGTTCTGAACCACTGCCAAAGCTGCAGACCAGCATGTTTCCCTTGGGGACATTCCAGGTCCTGCTGCCCCGGAGAGCCCCAGCTGTTTTTCTGGAAGGCAGGCAGTTTCTCTCAGTCATAAGAAGGGGCCTGGTTTTGGAGGTTTGCCCCAGCAGCCATCTCTAGTCAACCCAGGGTGTGGTAGGGTTTTCTGGCATCAGGCTAGAAATCCTTACTCAAAGCAGAAACTGTTGTGTCCTGGTGAGTGTCTGACAACTTCTATTTGCACATGCATCTCAGTGTCGCAATCAGCAGGCTCCAGAGTAGAAGTCAAGAGCCTTGGATTTTCAACCGGTTTCAGTTTCCTTCAATGCATATTGAGAAACAGAGACAGTATTCTATGTGACTTCTTGTTCTCATCCTGGCCTCTGAGGATAAAGGCTCTGGAAGGGCAGAAACCTATTTCCCTACCTGTGAGTCTGTGCACGGGGCTCAGCATGGAGGTACTGAGTAATGGCTACTGAATGAGCATCCCAGCCTCTCTGGATAGCTGTGCTTAGAAATCCAAGAAACCTTGAATGGATCAGGAGGTTGGGCTGAGGCAGGTGTTTTTAGGATGGGAAGGTCTCCATCAGTTGTATGATCCTCATTGTCTCGAGATAGAAGAAAAGACTCTGGATTCTCCAATTCAAGTTCCAGTGGCTCCCTGGTCTGGAGGCTATTTTGTGCTGGCCTTCAGTCATGTCAGTAGATTCTGGGTTTGAGACTGAAGTATTTGTGTCCAAGTTCAAGATCCAGGGGACCTGAGGGATCACCCCACCTTCCAAAGCTTTACCTTATTTTGCCATTCATTTTCATTCCTCTTTCGAGCCAGTTTTCCTCATCTACCACTGGCCTATCCTGAACCACCTCGTAGACAGGCGCCATTGACACTCGAAATCCATATCCTCTCCTCCAAGCTGGGATTAAGGTTAGCTATCATGCCATGGCCAGCAGGCCTCATGCATACAGCCCATCCGGCAGCAAGAGATGATTCTTCATACACCTATGCTGCAATCTACCACATGTCAATCCATGTCCTAGAACTCAGGCAAATTATCCATCAACCTCCCATCACATCAGGACCATCCTATGCCATGATTCTAAATCCAGCGACATCACCATACCACCCATTCCATCCATCCTATCATGAGGCCTACTATGGTCATCTGAAGGACGTGATCTCATAGATTAATCCACAACCTACACCACACACATTATCCACACACACCCACACCATTCAACCACTCTCCATCATCAGCCATGCACCTCACTCTGTATAATTCATTGCATCACTTCCACATCCATCCATCTCCTGACATTAGGAACCATCATGGTGGGGTGAAAGGTAAGTTTCAGGCAAGAAATCCTGGTAGCTACCCAACTCTTAACTTAAACTAAGGCCAAACTCCTTTTCTGTGAGGCCCCAATTGAATTCTTGCCTATCACTTCCCATCATCGTACTGATGAATACCGAACAGTCCAGAGGGTTAGGTCAAGTTAGAGAGAACTTTGATTTCTCTACTCTAAGGCTTACTAAGGGGTAAATCCTTTTCCTTCTCGCCATACGTTTCAGATGGCCATTAATGGCATCAACATTCAGATGGAATCCGAGTGTCGGTCTTCTGGCCTTTTCTCTCGTAACACCTAAAGGGTCCCTCGTATTGAATGTACCTGCAGGAACTCTTCCAAATCATTGGGGTCTTACAGTCCTCGCATCATCCCCACCTCAAAGTAAACAAGGGTGTGACCAGCTCTGGAATCTTATCCAGACATCGGGTTAATTGCCATGAGATACAGAACTCCACTGTTCAAATGGCTTCAACTGAGCTTTGGAACCTGAACTTTCGAGAGAGTGTCTATGGGCAGGAAGTGTTAATGGTTACCAGATCTTGTCCTGAACTTCGGCGAGGCACTTGAATCAGGTAAGAGACAGGGCTTAAGTGCTTAGTGTTCAGGTGCCACGGCCCCCTCTGGATGAGTGTCAAAATGGTATGAGGTACATGTGCCTCGACCAAGCTGGGATGCGCGAAGAGGGGAGTCAGACATGGTGCAGACCGGTGAGTCTGGGAAGGTGCAGACCTCATCTGGGAAGGGGAAATTTAGATGAATGAGTAGAAGAATTAAAATCCTAGGGACAAAACCCTCCCCTCCCCATACAGCTTCACCCCTTCAGCACAGGACCCATAGAGAAAGGCAGAGTAAGAGTTTGGCTTTATCCCTTGCCTTTCTTTTTGAGTGGGAGAAGTGCTGGGACTGAACCAGCAATCCATTCATACCATTAAGCTCCAACCCCAGTCTTCATCTTTCCTTTTTAATGAAGTGCACACCTGAAAATGCCTTCTCCTGCTATAACCCAGATCACCTTCCACATTTCCCACTCCCTAAAGCAGGGCGTTGTAAGCTTGTCACTGGCCACTGTGCCTCAGACCACAATGAAAATTATGGTATAAACTCTCCCCAGAAACCTGAGCGCCCATACAGATATGCACATCACTTTCTCCTATATAGTCCAATGGGGAGGTTGTCAGTATGTGGGCCAGATTTTGAAAACACGGGCCTTCGGCGTTTAAGTCTTAATATCCCAGCGTGGCATGGAGCAAAGCCTTTATAAGCCAATCCTGACTGCCCTCTCTAGTCACATGCTCAATTCCGCTGCTTACTGTTCTCATAGCTGGCTCATACCTCCCCTCACCCCCACCCCCCAATCCACCACCTCTCCATGCTAACACTTCAGGAACTGCCTCAGATATCATTGATTCCTTCAGATACAATATAAAGAACTCCCTCTGTGAGCCCAGCTATGAGCTGGGCCCTTTGTACCTCTGCCCTCTGCTCTTTGCAATTGTGCTGATGGCTCTGATAGTCATTCCAGATATGATAAAATGCAGGTAATGTATAAAGGTGACGCCACTTGCCTGAGGACCCATAGTTATTAATTAGTACAAACTGGAGGTAGGATTCAAACCCTCTTTGTGCAGCAGCACCTCTTAGAGATAAATGATACAGATCCTGCCTGGCCAGGAAAGGCCATTAGAGGCATGGGGCAGGCAGTGTGTGTAAAGGCCCCACATCCAGACCAGAGATCCTGGTGGCTTACACCCTCATTTCTGCTATGACAAAATCATCCTGTCATCTAGTTAAAAGTTTACCCAGGGCTCACAAACCCAGGGATGTAGGCTAGAGGAAATAAGAGCCAGGATCAGACTAAGGCCTAGTCCACACACCTCCATGCACCTTCCTTTCCACGGTTCCCAAGGGCTTGTGCTCTGCCTCTCTGAGAACCCAGTCTAGTCCCCACACTCCTGTCTTACTTATCTGGACAATGGCATCTGGGCCCCACAACACTGAGTTCCATTCTGAAGCCTTTCTATTCAGTGCGCTAGCCCACTGTTGGCCTCGTGTGTAAAATGAAGGTACCTGCTGCACACAACACTCCAGGAAATGGCAGCAACAGCTGGGGAGGGGCCATGTGCCTGAATAGTGACTCAGTGCCCAGCTTTCCCCAGCATTCAGACTTCTTCCCTCGGGGCTTGACCATATGCCCCACCCACTTGAGTCTCTATAGCCCAGGCAGGTGAAGGGACCCAGTTTGCAGGTGGGCTTCTGTGATGAGCACATCTCAGCTTCTGGGTGGGGACCCTGGGTCGGGATGACATTATTCATCTCCTATCCCCACCCTCACCTGCCCAAGTCCCAGCTGGACCTGACTAAGGAGCACCAAGTCTGAGGGAAAGATACTTTTGGGTCAATCCAGCTTCCAATCCTTCCCTTTCCTGGAGCCAGGATTCAGAGGGGACTCTGGGGGTGGGGGGGTGCTGGAAGCAAGATCAGCCCAAGCACAACAATTTATCACTTGTTCTGGGATAGTCCATAGTGAGACACTTATGCTTTGGACATGAGGTGCCCCAAATGGGAGTCAGAGAGTCCTTGTTAAATGTTTGATTGTAACCAAGATCCTGCCTCAACCCGTTTCCTCTTCCACAATACGGGAAGGACCCTCCCTGGCTAGGCTAACTCTCAGCCATCAGTGCTCACCAACACGTGTAGGAAAGACATCCTCATCATTAATGAGACCCTCGATCCAGTCCATGAGCAATGCCATATAGCGGGGTGCTGAGAGCTTGGCAGGCCTTCGGTACTGACGCTCGTCCTGCCAGCGGTACTCATAGCGGGGCCCACCTGCCATGACTGGGCAGCTGGTCTCACTGCAGTGCTCGGCCATGGTGCCATAGATGAGGTTGATACGGTTGAAGAAGTCCACCACATGCACAGCGATCCAGTCATCGATGCTCTCGCCAGGCGGCAGCCTCACCACACTCCGAAGGTCCAGGCCAGACTTGAGTGAAGCTTGTGCCTTCTTATATAGCTCAAAGCGCTGTGTGCCAGGCTCAAAGCGCTTCCGGGGCCGGAAAGTCTTGTCCTTAGCAAACACTTGCTTCAGACACAGGGCCATGGCCAGGCAGGTAAAGCTGGATATCTAGGCACAGGGACCTGAAGATGCCCTGCCAGAGACAAGGGCAGGGGAAGCAGGTGGTCAGGGCCTTATAAAGTGGGTTTTGACTTCCCAACACATCATTCTTCTCTTAGCTGTTGCCTGGGGACAGTTTCTTTAGCCGCATGAAACCTTCATCCCCAGCAGTGTCTAATCCTTTGTGGTCTACTTTAGCCACACACCCCACCCCTGAAGCAGCTCCACGTGCCTTTCATTCTGTTTACTTTCCTCCCTGCTTTCTTTGAATCCTGAAGAAGGTGTGCCCTGGGCTCCAAACCAGTGCTTACAGGACTTACTGTTGAGCTTTACAGAAGTGACAGAGGTTTTTGCAGGCCCATCAGGGGACAGGGACTCCAGACAAGATGTTCTCTGGAAGCCCCATAGGTCAGCTGTGTAGTGAGAGAGCCCGACTGCACTATACTTGGGGGAGGGGTGCACCCTGGACTTTGATTTCCTCGGGGATATCCCAAAGTCCATCCGGCCACCGGGATTCCCAGGGAGCTGAAGGACTTTTACCAAAAATGTCTTTTCCTTTTTCTTTACACTGAAAGAGGAAAGGGCCCTTACAAGGCCAGCTGGGTGGCCTTAAGTGTGGCTGCAGGCTCTGCAGGAAGGGGAGGGTGGCAGGCCGAGAAGAGTGCTACTTCCTCTGATAGACACTAGGGTTCCTTTCCTCAAAGCTAACCTCCTTCAATTCCAAAACAGTTTGAGCTGCTGGCCCTCCCTTGCACCTGACACTGGTGCTTTTTCAGCATGCCTGCTGTGCACCTGGCACTGGGGGCTGGGGAGAGCAGCCAGACCCATCCTACTGGTCCTTCTGGATGCTTGCTTTACCTCTTAGAATGGAAGGATCCCAGACACAGAACAGACTTCAGGGCATATCCATCAGAGGTTCCCCTGGTGTCCCCCCCCCCCACCGCAAAGTCCTAGGATGGTGTCCCTGCTTCAAAACTAGCTTGCTTGAATCACCATGGATTCAGTCCATGCAAATCCTTGAACACCCTACAGGTGTGTGAGTATCTCAGGCACTTCATCTCCCACACCAATATACACGAGCTATTGGAGAATGCAGATCCAGGCAACTGCCAAGACTGAAACAGCCACAAACGGAGCAGAGACCCTGGCCACAGACTTAGAAACTGAGCTCAGGCTCCATGCCGAACTCTGGTTTGCTCCCAGCCTGGTTAGTCTGAGCCCTGAGCCTAGCTCCACACTGAATGAGGCTTGACGCAGTGGCAGACAAAGCTTACCCCTCACCTCTGTGGGACCTGACTTTGAGGCAGCTTCCTTTCTCACTGGTAAGTGCTGTGGCAGGATTGGGGAAGAAAGGGAGTGAATAAGGTGACAGTGTGACCAAAGGGTGACAGTGTGAGCAGAGAGGATGTTACTTCTGGCAACAAATCCAACTTACAGAAATGTTTGGAACAGGAGTCATCTTTTCTAATAACAGCAGGCAGACAGAATGGAACAACCAGGAAAAACGAGAGCAGTTTGGAGGACAGAGAGAGCTCTTGACCTCTTGGAAGAAGCTTGAAGACATGGAAGGTCCTCCCATTTATTCTGCCCCCCCCCAAAGAAATACCAGGCTAGGACCTGAGAGCTCTGTACACTTCAGTTGCTGTCTTCCTTATAAGCTCTGTCTGGGGCAGGGCTTCTACAACCAGTCACTGCAATCAGTGGGGGTGCTGGGTACTCCACCTTCCTTTGGTCTTCCCATTCTGATTGTTACAGATTCTCTCACTCTGTCTTCCTACTCCACAGCCTGCCTTTTCTGACCCACCTGCCTCCAGCAGTCACCCTGGGATTCTCCTTGATCCCTAAACATGTCCTCACTCTCCTGCCGGTGAGTCTTTTGCTGGTCAATTTCTGTTTTCTCTTTCCATCTGACTGAATGCTTCCTTCTTCAGCAGCCTCCTTCAGATCTCAACCTTGTGTGTGGGCTTCTCGTTGGCTGTTTCTGTTCCTACCCCTCTCCACATTAAGTCAGGACTTAAGTTGGTGGCTAGGCTTTAGGAAAAGCTTAGACTCCAGAGTCTTAGAGTTGGCTGGGGAGATGGTTCAGTGGGTGAAGCACTTGCAGTGCAAGCAAGAGGACCAGTTTGGATCCCCACAACCTATGAAAAGCCTGACAAGGTATGGCAGCCTGCTGTAACCCTAGCACTCAGGAGGCAGAGGCTGGGAATCCCTGGGGCAAGCTGGCTAGTTAGACTAGCCAGACTTGGGAAGCCTCAGCTTCAGTAAGACCTTGCCTTGGGGTGGTGAGATGTTACAGTCGGCAAACTTGCTTGCCTGAGTTTGATTTCTGGAACCAGCCTGGTGGAAGGAGAGCACTCCCACAAACCATCTATGACATTCACATGAATGTGTGTGTATGCACACATAAATAAATGTAATTAAGTTTTAAAAAATAAATCTCACCTCTCAATAAATGAAGAGAGAAGGTAAAAGAACTGATATCAGCTCTGGGCCTCCATCCCTGCATGCCCACCCTCACATTCTCACAACAACAATACACACACATGAATAAAAATCTTTAAGTTGAAATGGCTCTGAGAAGTAGTGGATCCCACATGAACAGATGGAGAAACTGAGGCCTAGAAGGATTATTTGAGGAGCCTGACTTTGCATAGCAAGTTATCAGATGTAGGGGATTGGTATAAAAAGGGACTCGGCCTATGACAGGGTACAAAGTTCCCCTTTCCTGCTTTTTCTGACCACTGGCCTGGTGTAGATAATCGAGGAGGAAGAGAGTAAAGAGGCCCCACCTCCTTGGTGTAGAACTTTAGGGCCCAGGACTTTTCCTAGAAAGAGTAAACTTGGAGGTGAGTACGGAAGGTAGCTAAGAGGGCATCCCCTCCTTTCAATGTCTGTTACTACTACCCTCTCCCAGCCTCACATCATCACTGAAATTATTTCTCACGGAGCCTCTGGTCCCCATTCCCTGTGGACTCTCCACTTTAATTACTGGGTAGGTGGTCAGTGGTTTGCTCACTCCGTGAGCAAGCATTTAATCCTCCCAGATGAAGAGCACAGGCTGACTGACACTGCCTGTCTCTCTTACCTAGCCCCCTGCCAGGGACACACCTGCTCCTCTCTTAGCTTGGTTTAGAAACAGCCAGAAGATGGCCCCAGTTTGAACTCAGAATCTAGCCTAGCATGCCCTGCGGGACAAGATCTAAGTTTGAGATTCTCAGAGAAAAGTGGGAGCGAAAGACACAGCGCTCATCTAGCCAGATCCGCCCCCACCTCCCGCGAGCCCCTAAGAACCTCCCCTTATCTTCAGCTGTTAGGGCCAAACAGGTCCTAGGACCCAGAGGAGCCAGCCTGACATTTCCGCTCCTGAAGACACGCCCCACCCCCCACCAGCCACCGCCACCCCCACCCGGGACTTCGGACGCTGTGAGCCTCGGACCCGGGGCTGAGGACTGTGGCCAGCCTGCTTTTGGCTTCCAGAAGGTGCCACGCGAGGACCAAGAAGAACTAAAAGTGGAAGCAAGACCGAGCCGCCGGGGCGAGGAGACGCGACGCACACTCACCCGCTCCGCCTGAGTGGACAACTCTGGGTCTCTGTCCCTGCGGCCACACTGCAGCACGCCGGTCGTCCTCCTGCCTGTGATCCCGCCGGGCCGGACTCAGTGTCTATCCACCAGTTTGCTCTGGGCCGCAGCCGCCGTCCCGCCGCCAGTGCTCTAGGAGACGCCAGCTCCGCCCCGGGCTCAGCCACGCCGCGGCCACGGGGCGGGAGGGGCGGGGAAAGGGACTCCCCGTCCCAGGATACACACTCTTCTCTCCAGCCTTTCCGGGAAGTGGGAAGTCCGATCGGGCTCGCAGTCTTCCCGAGGGCAAAGGACTAACTGAGGAGCCGCCCCAAGGACCGCCTGGATCTTCCTAAGGAGATAGCCTCAGATTTATAGGCTGTAGAGTGGGAACAAGTTCAGCCTGAAGCAGAAAGAAAAACGCTGTGGTTTGATTTCCTAGCCCTCCTGCCGTTATCTGAGCTTCATTTGTCTCTGAACTCACTAAAAGTTCCTAGCAGCTTATATGTTCAGCTTCAGCCCACTGCCACACATAGCAACTCAGAACCCACCACTGGAGGCTGCTGGTGGTGGATGGCGCATGTCTTTAATTTCAGCAGTAGGGAGGCAGAGGCAGGCAAATCTCTGAGTTCCAGGCTAGCCAGGGCTAGATGGTGAGACACTCTGTCAAAACAAAACAACCAACCAAAAAACCCACTTAAATGAATGAGTGAATGAATGGTGCGCAGGTCGGAGTCATGGACTGGCTCACTCCAGACAGGAAGGACTAACTCCTACACACTCCTTTCCAAAGAACATTCAAAGACCTCACCTTCCTTGCACCTTGTTCTGGTTGTATAGAATCTCACACTATCCAAAGTTACTCATTTCCCATCTTCCTTTGTCGCTACTGTCCTTTAGAATGGCTTCTCTCCCAGCCTGTTCCATCTGGTTTCAAACCTTGATCTGCATTACCCACTCTTCTACCTAGATTCCTCCCCTGGAAACAGGCTGGCATCCCACATCAGTGCTCAATGCATACCATGGCTTGGCCCCAGGACTCAGTCTGCAGGATCTACCTGGGGTGAAGAAGTTGAAAACTTTGTAGACTACTGGGTCTATGGTTAGTTAACCTTCATTGTTAACTTCACTAGCTTCAGAACTGTCAAGGGGTCACATCTCTGGGACTGTGTGTTTCCAAGGGGTTTAACTGAGGAGAGTCAACTCTCCTTGAATGTGTGTCCTACCATCCCCATGGGCTAGAGTCCTGAACTAAACTAAAAGAAGGGGGGGCGGAGCCAATGGAGCACAGGTATCCATCCACCTCGATTTCTTGACCACTGCCCCAGGCTCCTGCTGCCCCAGCTTAGAGCCCCTCTTCTTGCCATACTTTCCCCACCGTGCATTCTCAAACTGTGAGCCAAAAACAAAACGCTTTTCTTGAGTATTTTGTCACACAGGAAAAGTAAGTAACACAGAAGGTCAAGGCAGGCAGAAGACATCCTGGAGGATGTGAACGGTGAGCAGGAGTGACTGCGGGGCCACTGGAGCCAGAGGTCTTATGCCGTGACAAGACTGCCCCATTGGATTCCCTGGGTCTGGGCCTGGGCCTGCTTTCTCAATTACATGAGAACACACTTAGATCCTTAAGAATTTTAGGTTAGAACTGAGAACTCATTCTTTGACTAAGGGCTTCTTGTGTTCTTTCGTTCTTTCTTTCTGTTTTAATCTATTTACTTTCTGTATGAGTGTTCTGTTGCATGTACACCTGCATTCCAGAAGAAGGCATCAGATCCCTTTATAGATGGTTGTGAGCCACCATGTGGGTACTGGGAATTGAACTCAGGACCTGTGGAAGAGCACTCATTGCCCTTAACTGCTGAGCCAGCTCTCCAATCCCCTGAGGGCTTATTTCTATTCCAGCATAAAATTCTCCACTGTTTTGTGCCCGAGTCTTAATTGGTCCCAAATTTCTTATAAACTTTTTTTTTTTACATATTGATGGAATTCACATTTAATATACTATCAATTTGATATAATAATCAGAGCATTTTTGTTGAGTGTGACAGTGCACTGAGATCAAGAATTAGTCACTGATTTCAGCTGCTGACAAGTCAGCAGCCGGGACACAACATATGCAGGTGACTGGGTCAGAGCTTAGTCATTCAGAGATAGAAATGGGGTACATAACGCACGGGTGGTCCAACATAGGCAAGGGTGGGGATATCCACAGGAAACCCAGAGCACCCTGTTTTGAGGAGACTTTAACAGTGCCACTGCATATAGGTGTAGCTAGTGGTAGGGAAGCCATGTAGAGAGACTGTATCATCAATGAGATAGCAAGGGCTGCAGATAGCTGTCGGCAACCCTAGGCTGAGGTACACTGGGAATAGGAGATATGTGAAGGCTACAGCTAGCTCTGTGGCCTAAGGTGGAGACCATACCCAGATCATAGCAGTCAAGGGAAAAACTATTGGCCAATGCGGTCCTCAGTTTCCTCTCATCCCTGGCCAAGTTCCCCATAGCCAAGTCCCATTAAAAGCCAAGGACAAGGGAACCTGTTGCCACAGCCCAGAGGTCAGCCCCCTGGATGCAGAGCTGGGAGGAGGACCTGGTAGAACAGTGTTGGAAAGGAATGATGTCACAGAGGAAATGGCTTGAGCGCTTCTTACCATTCTGTTCTAAATAGTTTACAAATGCCGTTCGTAATTTCTTCTCCCTAAGTCTTGGGTGATTTACAAGTGGGTCTTTAGTTTCTCATCCTAGGAAGGGTTATGGTTTTCTTGTTCACTGCTCTTTACATTGCCTTGTGGTCAGAGATCTTGGACTATGAGATTCTTTGGAATTTGATACGACTTCCTCTGTGGCTTTGCACATGGTCATTTTCTGTGCCTCTGAGCTAGGTTTTATAGGAAAGGCAAGAATTTAGTGAAGAATGAAAAGACTCTCACTATGTGGGATATGTAGGCAATTCATTCTGAAGGAATTTTAGAAGTTCTAGGGTCACATGCAGACGCTTGGATGTCTATAGGGCAGCACAGAGAGATGGTTTGGACTTCTTCATGCCCATACCCCTTCCTGTCACTCTCTAGTCAGGGCTGTATTCTTTCAGGAGGCCCTGAGGAGAAGGCTCAGACCATGCAGACAAGTTCCTGCTTTATTGTGTAACTATTGTGTGACCTTGGTTTAGTCTCACCCTCTCTGGTGGTATACTGTAACTGTCCAGTTCTCACTGTACATCTTATACTGGTTAAGCCACTGTTCCCTCTCACTGTGTCTTCAATGGGCTCCAACAGGGCCCATCTCTTCAGGTTGGTGGGAGCTGAAAGGGATTTAGGACAGTGTGTGCCCTCTTCCATTGCACAGCCCAGGTACCTACCTCCATGATAGAAGCTCCAAGTGACCACACTGCTGTGTTCAGGAGACCTGGACACCTGCCCTTACTGCCCCCACTACACCCTCTGGTGTCCTGGGAAAGCCCTATCTCCTCTTTGGGACTCAGTTTCCTCATCTGTACCACCAAAGCATCCTGTAGCTGCACCAAGCATTCTCCAAGTGCCTTATCAGAACTAGCTCTTAGCCACATCCTGCTAGGCCTGTACCCAGATAAAGAGTGGCCTCTTCCTGGGGACTCCCAGCCCCTCCCATGCCAGGAAAGGCCCCCATCTTCTTCCTGAAATGAGCTACCATACCCCTACTTCATTTTACCAAGCATCTGGCATCTATTAGAGCCCTTGAGGGTCAACCCTCTCTTCATTCACTGAAGTCTCTAAATCAGCTTCTGCCCTTCCCAGGAGGCAGGATTGCTCATCCTAGCCTGTTGAGTGGAAACTTGGCAATCAGAGGAATTGAGGTGAGGCTTCCTTTAGCCTGAAGAAGACAAAGTTAAGTGGAATCTGACCAGAGAAGACAGGATTGACAAGGATATGCAGTAAGATTTAGTGTGACCTTGAACAAGGCACATGTTCTTGCTGAGCCTATTCCCCCTTCTCTAAAATAGCAACAACATCTGCTCCCCTGAAGAGCTGTTAGGACCACATGTGTTAGCTCCTGCAAACAGCAGAAGGTGATGGCCAGTGTGTTTCAGAGGTACTGCCTCCAAACCATTTGTGAAGAAGAGCTGGGCTTGTTCTGGGGTCCTGTGGTGCAGCAGTAAAGGCTCAGGACGATGTAGGACGACCCTAGCACATCAGAGCTGGCCAGTCATGGTGCCTCCCTGGCCATGCTGCTTTTTGAAAGGGAGATGTGCAAGCAGAAGTAAACCAGCAGCCCCTTATGATATCATATTTAGGGTCTTAGTTCCTTTCAGAGCTTCAGACTGCCATGTTCTTTGCTCCATGTTCTTTGTTCTTTCCTCCTCCCTTCGACTCCTCCCTCACCCTTGAGATGAAGACAACTTTCACTTCTCCAAGTTTAGGGTCTTCTATCTTGGGAAGAAGGACTCTGTAGTTTTTGACAGGAGCCTGGTTGACCCAAAGGAGATAAGTCCATAGTCCCTTGGGTTAGTTCACACCCTGGGAGTGGAGGAGACAGTTGGGAAGGAATGTCCCAGGTTCAGCCTTCCATGGTACACAAAATGTAGCCCGTGAGCTGCACAAAATGTCCAATTCCATCCCTTCCTATGCTGCTGTTTTCCCTCAATTGCAGTCTCTAGGGACACCTGCCTAAAGCACTGAGTTCAAAGCCCTTCTTCAGGAACCTCCTTAGACTTCCCCACAGTCCTCTCTTCCTTCTTCCATAACTTCCTTTCTCCAAGTGTGTTCCCTAACACCTGCCTAGGAATTACCAGTGGAAACACGATGGGGGTCCTTATGGCCCCTGTGGGGCTAGAGTGGGATCTTTTAGTTATCACTGGTCCAATGATAGGAAATGAATGCAGTTTTAGCATCTAGAAAGTATGATGGGATGCAAACTACACATCCACTCCTGGAAGTGCACCTGTCATTCATTTATTCATTCAACAAGTGTTTACCAAGGGCTTATTAAAGGTCATAACTTGTAATGAATTAGGAGCAGACTTTGTCCTTTCCTGGTGGGACTCAGTCTTCGTGGAACTTTCATTGGATTAGTCATCTTACAGTCTAGTTCAAAACACTGAGACTGGAACAGAACATTAGTGACCATTATCAGGGAAGTGTGTGGCTCATACAAAAGCCACACACTTGAATGTCACTTAGTTCAATAATCTGGATGTACTTGAGAAAACTGAGGCACAGGGAAATATGGAGTGTTCCAATGCTAAATCATTAAAAAAAAAAAAAAATCCAAAACCTTCAGTAAAACTTCTCTATACTGGTGCTTGAGATGTGTTTTCTCATTTCTTCCTTTGGCAACCTGGGGAGTTTGTCTTTGCTTCAGAGGGAGGAATGGAGAAATAGGAAAGATAAAGTTTCACCTGCAGGGCCAGGACACTTGGATAAGGTCCCAAACTGTCCTGCAGTTCTCTCTGTGTCCCCTCCTGATGTTGCTTTCGGGAGATGGAAAAATTGTGTCAGCTGCAGCAATTCAGACAGTGGTGGGGTTCACTTCTTGGTAGAGACCTGACTGTACCCCAGGAAGTCTGGATTCCATGACAAGCATAGCCTGTGACTTCCTGCACTTGTTATCTGGCTTGTCACAAGGCAGCATGTGCGGCTCTGCAGAAAAACAGCTTGGGGAGTGTCCATGTGTGTGAGTATTCTCTTCCAAGAGTTTTCCTGAATAGCCTCAGCTACCTAGAAACAGTTTCTTCTGTGGAAGCCCTTTATACAGACTTCTTGATGTTTTGCAGATGTGCCTCCATTGTTTTCCCTTTCATTCTGTAAACCCTTACAAGTGGGGTCTTATTTATTTTACATCCCCATGGAACCCTGTGGTAGCACTAAGGGTTATAAGGAACTTTCTGTCTTACGAAGCATTTTTAGTATCTGGTTACTTCTGAATCTGTCTACAACCTAGATATATGAATATTGACTTCAAAAGAGGAAATGACTTGGCTTAGAAGCACAGCCCAAAATGCACACCTGGGACTCAAGCTCAGTCAGTCACAGGGCCTGTGCTTGTGACCCTTCCCACCCAAGCATTTAGCAAATGCATTGCTTAGAGAGCTGTCTTAAATGACACACCAGGAGGTTGGAAAGAGGGCTGGACCCTCCAGGAATGTTCTCCTGGGAAAGAAGATAATACAGTCATTTGTGCCTAGGTCCATGCAATTAACAGAGTTAAGTACATCAGTCATCTTCAGTAACTTTGACCCTATTGAGATTCCTCAACTCTTTTGATATCAAAATCTTCTGGGACAGATCATATTCTCACAACATACAAATGACACCCAAGGGAGAAAGCCATTTAGTGTGAGCTGAGGGCAGAAAGAAGAGAGATTGGAAGGAGGCCACATATAGAAAGAAGACAGATAAGGTAGTATATAGAAGGCTACCTGAGGGTCACTCGCTTTCCAGAGGCAGACTGCTTGCTTCTGGAAAGAAGGCCTCTAGTGAACCTCCAAGAAACTCAGATCTTCTTTGACTTTGAGAGCAATTTCTTCTCCTAGCAGCACCTGGAGAGCACATCGGGCTGCTGCTCAGAGACAAACTGAAAACAAGAGATTTCAGCCAATTATCCCAGCTCCAGTGGGGTGTGAGTTTTCCTAATGAGCTCTGAAGCTAAGTTCCCATTAATCCCTTGACTTCTTCAGAGCTGCTGCCCGGCTTTCCGGCTTTCGTATGTCATCCCCCTCTGCTTACCACAGGCCAGGACAAATGCATACTGGACGGATGGAGAACAGCAACCTGTATTGGCAACACCCAATCCCACAGCCTCAGGGTCAGGTCCAAACCAATAGGAGCTACTGCTAACCCAGCGTTTGGCTCCAGGGATCACGAGCCGGGGAACTTTTGCACTCTCAAAGTCAAACAAGGAAAACATTCGGGCCCCATGGATCTGGAAAGGCCTCTGCTTTCCTCTCAGGCCACAGTGAGATTCTCACCTAAGACTTCCTGGCAACAGTGGTTTTTTCCTTGGAAAACTTTCCTGAAGACAGACAATTATCAGATCTTTTTTATTTTTTTTTTATTAGTTCTCTGAAAACTTTGTACAACATATTTTTATCATATTTACTCCCTTCCCACAATTCCTCCTAGATCCACCGCTCCTTTTCTACCCACTCAATATTGTGTCTTCCTTTTATTTTTAACCCATTAAATCCAGTTTGTGTTGCCCATAGACTCTTGGATGTGTAGCCTTCCACCAGAGAGCAGCTGACCTACCATGATCCACATCCTTAAAGAAAACTGACTCTCCCTATCCCAGGAGCTATCAGTTGCCAAAAGTTCCTCAGCTATGTATGGAATTTGTATCTTTTTCCTGTCTCCATGCTTGGGTTTTGTCTGGCTTGAGTTTGTACAGACCTTGTGCATGCTGTAACAGCTTCTGGGTAAGAATAATTGCCTTTCTCTGCCAGCATCGTGCATAGCACCTTCCAATATTATGAAAGTTAGCCAACAGGGGTAAAGTTTCCAGGTGAATGCCAGCTTGATTTCTCCATGTTCTATGACTCAAGTATGTGGTATCTTTAGCAATAGAGTCTTACTGTCAAGCTCTGGAAGGTGGAGGGTAACCAAGAACATTGGTATAGTTTATACTCTTTTTGGGGGGATGTCTATGCTACTAGCCAGGAACTCCAAAAGAATTAATCTGGCACCGAGATTTTTATGGGATTTCTATGGCTTCTAATAGGGGCTTTGCCATTATCCCATTATAGTGTTTCCACAGAGGGGAAATTGCACACACATAAATAGATACATACATACATACTTACACACATCTATCTATCTATCTATCTATCTATCTATCTATCTATCTATCTATCTCAGCTAATGTTAGATAGTAACCACATTTGTCTCATACCAAAGAAGCTGGGAGCCTGGTTATTGCTTGGTCCTGTTGGAGTAGTCACGTAGTGGCTTTTCACAGTAAGAGATGGACAATCTAGTAGTTGCTTAGTCCACTAAGATATGGGCCTCAGCAGTCCTAATCTAGCACTAAAAACCGGAAGTTCCTGGAGAGCCATTGGTTCTTAATGATGGAAGCCTGCAGATGGAGGTTCTTGTATCAGCAAAGAAATCATTATAGCAACAAGAGAGTTAATTGACGACAGCAAGATGGAAGGCCAAGCAAAAGGCAAAGATTTCCTTCTGCCCATGTCCCCTTTGAACAGTATGGCCTGCTATGGCAGCTTACAGAGCTATCAGCTGAGGCAGTATAACAGGTCTTTAGGCACAGCTTCTCAGGCAACTTTAACTTGTAGGAGGTGACATTAAAAGCAGCCATCACAAAGCTAGGCATGGTGGTAGATGCCTTCATTCCCAGCGCAGAGGCGGAGGCGGGCGGAGGCGGAGGCGGAGGCGGAGGCGGAGGGAGGCGGAGGGAGGCGGAGGCGGAGGCGGAGGCGGAGGCGGAGGCGGAGGCGGAGGCGGAGGCGGAGGCAGGAGGGTCTTTGTGAATTCAAGGCCAGCCTGGTATGCATAGTGAGTTCCAGAACAGCCAGGGCAACATAGAAGACCCTGTCTCAAAAAACCAAAAACAAACAATAAAAAAAAGCAACCATCACACTCAACATACAAACAGCTTACTTTAAAGCTGTAACTTTTTGTGGATAAATACACAGACACATAAAATAAATACAATTTTTGTAAACAAAATATAATTCTCAGGTAAGGTACATATGAATAATGATATAAGCTTATGTACCTTGGCCCCAAATTCCAGGTGTTAGTTCCTAATTCAGATGTTAGCTTGCTGGCTGTAGGGCTGCCTGCCTGCATCTTATTCCCTACCCTCTTGTTCTTGCCTAAGTGTAGGCAATGGGTTCAGCAGACTGGTGACTAATGATGCTAAAACATTACCATAGCAGGTGTGATTTGAGTGTAACCTGTTCTTCCCCTCCAGCTTCTGAATCCAGCCTCAAGACTCCCCAGATTCTCAACATCTGCTCCTCATCTGATCAGGGCTCAAGCCTTTCAAAATTCCCAGAAGAGGATTTCTGAAAATGGCAACATTGTTCAGGAAATAGCATAATAGAAATATATGCTCCAGAAGCAGAAGTCTATATTCTAAAGGAAAATTTACATTCCAGCAGACTCACCCCTCTATAGATACATGCATCTTGCCCAAGTCAGAGACTCAATCTAGCAGCTATGATTTTGCACGTTCATTAGTGTTAGGAGTTATATATGTCCTGTTGTTTTATTATCTTTTAACTTTGGAGACAGGACTATTATTTTACTTACAGATGAGAACTCAAAGGCTCAGAGTGCATGGTTAGACAGCTAATGAGAGACTAAGCTGGGGTTTTAATTTAGATCTGACTCAAAATTTACGATGTGGTTTCCTCAGTTCTCTGTAAAATGGAAATTTAATATTACCCTTATTGTATTGCTGAAAGATCAAATAAAGGGGAACAAGTTGTGGAAGCAAACATATCCAGATCTGTTTGGAATCATGTATGAAATGAGTCTCAGCAAACACCTATGCTTCCTCTTTCTTCATGTCCTTGAGTTTAGTGAATTTATTCAGAATCTTTAGGATCTCATATCTCTCTGTAAGATTTCAAGCTGGAACACAGAAATATAATTCCATCTCTAAAGGGTGCCATCTTTGTAATGGCTGAGCACGAAATGTTGGGGAAACAGGGCACATGACCAGGCAGGGGTAACAAGGGGAGAGTGGGACTTGGGGAAAGAAAGTAGAGATGCCAGGAGAGTGAGTCCTGACCTCATCTAGAGGTGCAGTAGAACTGGTCCTGGTAGCATGGGCATAGATACTACCCCAACTCCCCAACTCCTGCCCCAGGCCGAAGCAGAACTTGCCCAGTGGTGTGGGGTTTGAGCAAGCTGTCAGGCTACCAGCTCAGAAAACTCTCCCGCCCAGATCCAGAGCTCTGAATTGGCCCACCCCAGAATCTACCCCATTGATGAACTGCTGTAGTGTGTGAAGGGCCAGTCCTACAGATCCAAAACTAGAAGATCTCTATGACAAAGGATATCAACAGGATATCTGAGGAGTCCCAGTGAGGTTCCAGTGTTGACAGAGTAGCAGAAGCCAGGGGGGCCTCAAACCAGAGCAAAGACTCATTGCAATGAACATTTGCAAGCAAAGAAGTGTGGACAAAGGGCATCTACTCTGTGACACACTGCAGCATCCACAAGAACATTTTTTCTCTGTTGTAGGGAAGGTTGCAAGGGTAGAGGTCAGGTCTGAGGGGAGGGAAGATGAGTGGGATTGGGGTCCATGATGTGAAATTCAGAAAGAACCAACACAAAGTTAAAAGGAAAAAAGAAGGTAGAGATGCCTTAGTGGAGGTTTGAAAGACACTTAGGAAACAATTTAATGAAAGGAGTATAGGCATTTCAATCAGACAAAAATAGTCAAAAATATCAGGACAGAAGTAGGAAGTTAGAGCACAGTAATCAGGGAACTGTCAAGAAAATGGCTGTTGCTAAGGGTCTAGCAGGAGATGAGAGATTGGAGAAGTCCAGAGGCACCAGATCTGGAAGCCCTTGTGAGTTGATCCAAAGGGACTTTGTCCTGAATGCTCTGAGGATCCTAGAAGGCTTGTTTGGAAACCAGTTTTCTTAAAAGATATTCCGTTTATTTATTTTTGTTTGCTTTTTTACTGCAAAGATAGAGAGGCCTCTATATTCTTGAGGCTCAAACAGCCCTGAAGTAACCCTGTATGAATGGATGTGAGAAATGAGTCTGCTTAGCAGACACAACAAAGAAAAGCCGTAAGTCTGGAGCACTGACAGTCTTCTTTTCTGGGCATGGCTCCTGATGTAGGCACATGTCTTTAAGTTACCTCTCCCCTGTGCCTGAAGTCTCTCTGTTAGCAGACAGGAATAATGCTGCTATACTAGCTGAACTGAAGGACCAAATGCTCTATGAGTGTAAAGCAGAGCACCAGGAAAGTTGGCAGGCATGTTTCTTTGAACAGGTTCTGCTACTACCTATGCCTTCTGGATAACTGAGCTTACCGCTATAGCTGGAGTGAGGTGACTGGAGGTTGTTCTCATCTGAACTGAAGATGGGAGAGGGCAGGAGAGTATAAGGAGAGTGGGTGGTACATCTCCCTGCTGAGCAGGTTCCTATTGATCTCATAGGTGGGACGAAGATAATCCATGTGAAGGAGTGTCTGGCATATGATAAGGCCCCAGAAAATGTTAGTGGCTACTGTACACATTGTAAAGCAGAAGCCAGTTTTGGGCTCACAGGATCTTCTATTTTCTGCATGAAAAGTCCCCCTCTCTTCAATTATTGGAGGCCAGGCCTCTATCCCAGCAAGATTAGAATCACCACAGCCCTTCTATACTTAGAGAAGGGAGGAGATGTCAGGGGCAGCCCTGCTTATACACTGAAGGCCTAAAATCAGCCATAGGCCTAAAAACAGCAATAGGCCTGACATACATACATGTTAACACAAAGTCTTGGGTCTCTGTGGAAAAACACTGAAACAGATGGCTATAAGCTATTGTAAACAGGCAGCTTTTGTGAAAATTTACCAGCCTGAGTAGTCATAGATCTTGTAAATAGGTAGCCTCGGTGGACAGTACCAACTTAGATAAGGACAAGTGAATCATAGGCAGAGTCATAGTGACCTATCCCCTGAGCCTTCACCCAGCTGATACTCTGTTCTGAAAGGTATCTGTACTCCCCTGAATACCTATGCTCCGGTGCCATTCCCTTCCCCACATCCTGCCTTTTTGTGTTTATAATCCTTGTGTGAATAAGTAAATTACAATTTGATTTAAATAATTAAATAAATTTTTAAAAAAAAGTTCCCCTCTCTCACTCCTTCCTTTGTGTTGTATGTATATATGCTTTAATAATATTTACTTGTTAATTTCTATTAGGCCATAAACCTTAGCAGGTACTGTGCTCTAGCAGATTTTGTATCTTCTGCCACACCAGAAAGGGGCAAGCCCTCCCTGCCCTTCTCTGAGATGGTCCTGGTCATTGCCTTGTATTGTCATTGTGCATGTCAGTGTCTTGCCTGAACTATGCTCAAGGGCAGGGACTAAACCTATGCCCAGAAACAAGCATGCTTATGTTTCAAAATCTTCATACCTGCTTTATTTTACCTGTTACTCTCTCCCCAGCTCACATAACAAGTGACCTCTGCAGAGATGGCTTTCCTGGCCAGCAAGCCACTGTGTTCACTCCCCTTATGTTTCATAGCTGGTGTCTAAGTTGAGATAATTTTACTAGCTTACTTTCTTGTCTTTGTTATGGGAATATAAACTACCGAAAGCAGAGGCCTCGTTTATCCTGTCCACTGCTATATTCTCACTTTAAGTGTTCGGTATAAAAACTGGCGCTTGGTAAGTGTAGTTGCCGAAACAAGGCTTTATCAAGTGACTGGGGGAGTAGGCATTTGTCTTCTTCTTCCAGACTGAACCAAAGGCCACTATTGTAGGGAATGGCTCTACTTCCTAAATGAGCTGGTAGAGAAACAAGTCTGAATACTCTGAGAACAAGGCAAAGCAAGACAGGTTCAGGCTCAGAATCAGAGGCAAGAAACAGGCTGTAGATGCACGGCCTGGGAACAAGGATCACACCTCATCCTCCTGTGTGCAGCACTTAAGACAGCAGTAGGTCTGAGCTGTTATAGCTGAGGGTATGGCTCACTGGTAGAGTGCTTCCCTAGCATGTGTTTAGTCCTAGGGTTTAATTCCTAGCACCAAAACAACTCTATTGTCTCACTACCTAAAAGAGAGAGAAGCCAGTAATTCCAGTAAAGGTGCATGCCTGTAATTCCACCATTTAGTAGGTAGATGCAGGCAGGAAATCAAGGCTAGCTTTGGCCATATCATGAAGCCAGCCTCAGTTACATGAGACCATCTTGAACATCTGGAAGGCAGTGGGGCTGGAGAGATGGCCTAGTAGTTAAGAGCACTGGCTGTTCTTCTAAAGAACCTGGTTTGATTCCTAGCACCTACAGAGTGGAACACAAACATCTGGGATACAATATCCTCTCTGGCCTTCACTGGCATGCAAACATACACACAGCCAAATACCCATACATATAAATTCTTTCTAATAAATAAACTCAGGGTGGGGGAAAGAGAGAATGAGACGGGGGTGGGAGGGTTGGGAGGCTTAAGTTCCAAATGTATCACTAGTTACTTTTGTGTCACTGTGAATAGACACCTGACAGACAGCTTAAGCAAGGATTTATTTGGGCCCCTGCTTTCAGTAGGTATAGTCAGTCCATCATGTCTCAGAAGGCCTGGCAAAGTTCATGCAGTGGAAAGTGGTAGCAAAGGCTTGTTCACATTGAGTTCTGGATCAGGAAACAGTAATCTTGAACTAAAGCTGGTATACAACCTTTAAGGCTTCTTAAAGGTTTCATCCCCCCGACCCCCCATAAATAGTGCTGCCAGCTGTGGACTGCATGTTCAAACACGGGAGCTGTGGGGAAATTTACATTCAAACCACAACATTATGGGATTTAACGGAGAAATGCATAAGTCAATAAGAGTTTTTGGCTAAAATCTGTATCATTTATTTGTTCAACAATTGAATTTCTTCTGTGGTTCAGTCATGTCTCTGGCACTGAGAATAAAGATAAATCCTGACCCTCAAGGAGCTCACAGTCTAGTGGGTAAACACACACAAATAAATATAATACAGTGTAACTGGCGTACACTGGAATTACCAGGAACAATAGGACTATCAGGAAGACAGAGAACAGAGGAATCTAAACCTGTGTGAATGTCTGCAGGTGAGAAAGACCCATCTAGTGGACATTTTTATAAGGAATAGATAAGGCAATGGTTTACAAAGGCTCACTAATCACCTACATCAGAATTAGCTAGAACACATACTAAAATGTAGGTTCCCAGTGCTTTGTTTAGCACTGAGACACATTGATTCAGCAGGTCAGAGCCCTGGAACTGCATTTTAAAGTGCTCTTAAGTGATTCCACTGTATCTCAAGTTAAGAATCAGTGAGATAGGGTTTGTTGTTTAGGCTGAAATGAAGAATGATCTGTACATCTGAAATACTGACTTAGCTTTCTTTCTGTCTGGTGCTGGGAACTGAACTCAGGGCCCAAGTTATTATCCTAGTGCCTGTATTGGTCTTTACTGACGAAGAGAAGTAAAGAGGAGGAAGGGACTCACTCAGCATGTACTAGGCTCTATGGTACTCTGTATATAAGCTAATTGGAGTCTCACAATAATCCTGTGAGGTAGATATCATCCTCACGTTCAGAAGAAAAGTAAGACTTTTAAAAGATTTTTAAAAGCTTAAGTAATTAATCATTAACAAGCTAATGAAAGTAATGGTGATATCTGAACCCAATTCATTCAATGAGCTTCAAAGCCTACCACTGTCTTAGAAACACCATTTGGGAGTCAGGGAACAAATTTATATACTAACTGCTATGGTTTTCACTTATTATTTGCTAGATCTCTTTGGTAAAATAAATATTATCAACATTCAGATGGTACTTTCATCATGTCTGCTATAATTACCAGTGGATGCATGGTCCTTCTTTGGCAAGATGGGACTGAGGGCAAAACTGGGAAGAACTAGGTCATAAGTGGCTAGTTCTTTTCCCCCATCATGTTTTCACCGTCTAGTAGAGGCATCATGAAAATGTTCTATGGCCAAGAATGGGGTCTATCTGGGGAGAAAAACAAACATACTGGATACCCACAAAAGCAACCTTATCCAATGCCTAAGAGTCTTGGGACATATATCATCCAGAAATGCACTCTTGAGACCATAGTGGGTCTAGAGCTGCATTAGAAATCAACTCAACCTTAGAAAAACCCAAAATACAGCACAGTTTCTTCAGTAAAATAATCACCTGTTTCTTGCTCTAGAAAATAATGGATGGCATCCCTACTCTCTTAGTCACTGTTCTATTGCTGTGAAGAGACACCATGACCAAGGCCATCTTCTTTATATATACATATATATATATATATATATATATATATATATATATATATATAAAAGCAAAAAGCATTTAATTGGGGGCTAGCTTACGGTTTCAGAAGCGTGGTCCACTATCATCATGGCAGAAAGCATGGCAGTAGGCAGGAATGGTACTGGAGAAATAGCTGAGAGCTACATCCTGACCACAAGCAGACAGACAGACAGACAGACACACACACACACACACACACAGCCTTGTGTAGACTTTAAAACCTCAAGCCTACCCACAGTGACATACTTCCTCCAATAAGCTACCTAATCTTTCAAATCCTTTCAAATAGTTCTACTCCCTGGCGACTAAGCATTCAAATATATGAGCTGATTGGGGGCATTCTTTTTTTGTTTGTTTGTTTTGTTTTTCGAGGTAGGGTTTCTCTGTGTAGCCCTGGCTGTCCTGGAACTCACTCTGTAGACCAGGCTGGCCTCGAACTCAGAAATCCGCCTGCCTCTGCCTCCCAAGTGCTGGGATTAAGGGCGTGTACCACCATTGTCCAGCTGGGGTCATTATTATTCAAACTACCACACCTACCTAATAAGCTTTGGGAGCAGCCTTCCCTTAAAAAAAAAAAAAATCTGTAATGAAGAGTACACATAAAGTGAAAACACTACTTATATTTCCACTTGCCATATTTGGTGGCATCCAACAAGGTCAGGTAGGGATGGCAGATTAAGGTGGGGCATATTAGACCAAATGACAGGTGTGGTACAGTGAGTGCCAATAATGCTGGGGGACTCCCGGGGCTCTGAGGTCATTAGGTTGATATGGACCCACCATTCTTTTTCACCAGTGAACTTGGAGCCACAGAGTGATATATGTGTTTCTGGTGCTGGAGAATAACTTGCTTATTTCTGGTGTTTCAAGAAATCACTGAGCCCCAAGCTGAGCTTTGATAAAATGAACCCACGGCACCAATGCTACCAATAGTACAAAGCTGTTTCCACCATTGTGTGTAACAGCGACTGAAAGCCAGACTTACTGCTACACTCTCTACACTCAATCCGGGGACATTTGCTTCCACACACATTTTCATACAATGCTTTTTTTTTTTTTATAATCATGCAAATCTAGATTGATCTCCTTAGAAAAAGGTTTTATTTATACTGTAGTGATTCATCAGCTTCTCACAGGCAGAGTTCTCAGAGTAGGGCCATAAGCGACAGTTTAACAGTATGCAGGCATTGTTACCTGTTTATTAAAGTATACCCGTAATTCACTGAGTTACACTAAAGGCAACACTGGAGGGGCATCTATAAGTCTTTATTCTGAGGAGAATAGCTGGTTGTATTAGAGTCTGGCCAGGAGTTTTGGGTTATGTTTTTAGCCAGCTCACTGGTGCACGGAAAGAGTACATAAAGCCAACATCTCTAAGATCTTCAAGCTTATTGCTACAGTTTATGAAGACATAGAACTGGGAGCTATGAGGTCAAAACAACCAGAATGCAACTGCACTATTACACTAAATAAAACTCAGCCAATAGTCTTGTGGATCCCTGAATGTTCTTTGTTCCAACGGCCAGAAACACTGAAAAGGAACCCTTATGCTGAGAGGTAATTATCAGTGTATTTTTGTTCCTGAATATCAAGTATTAGGGCTCATGTCCACAATCACTTCTTGCAGTAACTCTTTACAGACTGCTTGTTGCAGATGCTGAGCTCTGGAATTCAAGGGTGTGGGTGGGCTTCAGGCTATCCGGACTGAGCCAACACTGTGAAGGGCCAATCCAGATACCTCTAAGTTTTATCTTGGTTCTGGGCACATTTCAGTTCTGCTCCAAGTCCACTTTGCTCCAGTTCGGCGATGACAGACATATATTTGAACTCATTTGGTCTGAAGTTAAAGGTCTCTACTAGCCCATAGATTTCCTTCCGATCAGTGGCGTAGAAGAGCTGAACCTGATTGGCGATGCACTGTGCCTCTGCAACATTCTGCAAGGCAATGAGAGCAGTGAGGCACCCCCTGCACAGGGCCGAAGCTCTGTGCTGGAGTCATTGTTCTGGGAAGCTTCCCTGACTCCCTGACCTCTCACGTCTTGGTTAGATGTTCCTTCCCAGTAACCAAGGCATCTTGTTTACCACTGTCAGCACCTTCTCTTATATTTGTTATTTTTTTGGTCTGGATCCTTTAATATAAAATCTTCAAAGATACAGAGATCATGACTTGTTTTATGTTCCAATACATAGTGATATAATGTTTGCTAAGTAAGTTAGTTCAAATGTTCAGTTTCTCTATTTAGTTTTTAAATAACCATCACATACATCCCAGGAAGAGGGGCAAGAGTTACCTAGCTCTAAGGATAAGTTTGTCAAGTACTAAGTTCTTCACGAATTAGACACACTTGAATACAACCTGTTATCTTGTTATTGATAGCATACCAGTCAGAAAAAGTGGCAAAGCCAGTTGTGATGATTATAAAATGTCCAAAGTTATCATGGCCCTTCCTCCTTTGGTAGAGTTCAATCTCTCTTCCTAGTGTGAGGCTGTAAGTAATGAGTTGCTTCTAGCAATTAGACTATGGTGAAATGATTGGGAAGGGCTCTTGTTATTGGAACATACAAGAATATATCTTGAGTCACTTGTTCTGGGGAAAGCTGGCATATCATGAGGACATTCAAGTAGCCCTAAGAAGAGCCAATATGTTCAAGAACAAGTAGACTCTTAAGCCCAGTCAGTCTTCAGATGACTGTAGTCCTAGTGACATCTTGACAGCAACCTCATGACACTGGAGCTAGGATCACCTGGCTAAGCTGCTCTTGAGTCCCTGTTCCACAGAAACTGTGAGGTAATGCTTGTCATTGTAATCCACTACAGCGTGGGACAATCTGTTACACAATTATTTATAATCATTTCCAAGGTACAGAAAGTGTACTGTAAGGAAATGGTGAAAAGCATGACAGGAGGGTATGTAGGGGAATGCAAAGGCAATATCCTTAGAACCTAATGGAAGAATTAACTGAGGCCGGTGATGGCTCAGTTGGTAAACAGCACTTCTTAGACCTGAGCTTGATCCCTGGAGCACAAATAAAGATGGATGGAGAGCACTGACTCCACAAAGCTGACCGCTGATCTCCATACACATGTATTGTGGTTACAATTCCTCCCCATCATATGCATATACACATACAATAATAGTAAATGAAATGAAAGGAAGAAACACTTAACTGAAGAAACTATTATTTTCTACATGTCTATAGTTCTAACTGATCAGAAAATTTATCTATTATTAAGAAATATTTATCTGTATAAACTCCTCCTGTTTATACAGACAAAAGCACCCCACCCAAATAAAGGGGGAAAAAAATCACTTAAAAAAATGACAGACCAAAATATGTTATGTGGGTCAGGACTTCTGTGGTAAAGAAGTCCTTAACAAACACAAGGCCTAAGTTGAATTCTTAGTATTGGAAGAAAAAAAAGTTTGCCATATCTAGCTACAAAATAATGTGGATAAGTTTATAAAAACCATGGTCTATGCCTTCTGTCTTTGTATGCTATACTTCTTTCTACAGAGCATTCATTTAAACCTTTTATTTTTTAAATTGGGGCTGGAGAGGTGGGCTCAGTAGTTAAGAGCATGCATTACTTTTGTAAGAGGACCTGAGTTCTATTTCCAGCATCCATGTCAAGTGGCTCAAGCCACATGTAACTCCAGCTCTCCGGATAGCCAATGCCTCTCGCCGCTGAGAACACTTGCACTCACATGCACATACTCACACTCAGGCCTACATATATACATATGACTAAAAATAATAAAGCAAATCTTTTAAAATTCATTTTTACTTATGAATTTATTATGTGTGTATGCATGCTAGCAGGTGTGCTGTGGCTCATCCAATAGAGGTCAGAGAACAAGTTCCAAGAGGTAGATCTTTTCTCCTACTGTGTGGGTCCTGGGGACTGAACTCAGGTCATTAGGCTTGGTGATGGGTACCTTTATCTGCTGAGCCACATATACTGGGATCTCATAGTCAATGTGGTTTATACAAGGCAAATGCATTGTCTGGTATGTCATCAAATAAAGCCAAAACAACAACAACAACAAAACCTACTCCCCACCACCAAACAAACAAACACCCCTCCAAAACCTTGATGATACTAAAACTGCATCAGATTGAGACAATCAGAGTGAAGTGGTGAAACAGAACAAACCAAGAAAAAGTTTCCTGTGATGTACCTCGAGGGCTCACTTAAGCATAGCCAGACACCATGTCTAAGTGATCAGCACAATCTCTATGTCATATTTCCATGTGACACAGAGAACAGACTTTGCCATTAGTAATGACATCCTCTCCCAGTCATGTCGAGATATCTGCACGTGTTCATTATTTTACCTTACTAGTTCACTCTCAACTCTAACAATCTGCAGCTGAAGTTCACTGTTCTTGGTGTCTTATCTTTTCACTTCCCTCTTTACCCAGCTTTATTCTCTGGTCTTGGCCTCTCAGTTACATTATTATACCAAATGGCTGACTACAGTTAAGTCTGTGCTTACATCTACACAAATTCTCTTTTCCATTTCCTTAGACTGTGTTTTGCAAATACTTTCTATAAACAGTAAACATTTTAGGCTGGGGTGGGGGGGCATAGAGTCTCAAACTACTCAACTCTACTATAGAACTAAAGCAATCATAAGTAATATGTAAATAAATCTTAATTTATAGACCCTGAAATCTGAATTTAACACTTTTACATCCTATGAAATACTACTTTTTTGTGGTTCTTTCCCTCTTAATCATTTATAATTCATAGGTCTTACAAAAACAAGATGTGGGTTAGATCCAGCTCACAGGCTGTGCTTCCTAGAAAACAACCTCATACTTTCTTTTTATCTTTTCCTTTTTGGCTTTTTTTTTTTTTTTTTTTTTTTTTTTTTGGTTTTTCGAGACAGGGTTTCTCTGTGTAGCCCTGGCTGTCCTGGAACTCACTCTGTAGACCCGGCTGGCCTCGAACTCAGAAATCCGCCTGCCTCTGCCTCCCAAGTTCTGGGATTAAAGGCGTGCGCCACCACCGCCCGGCTCTTTTTGGCTTTTTTGAGACAGGGTTTCTCTGTGTTGTCCTTGGATGTTCTGGGTCTTGATTTTTAGATCCACCTGTCTCTTCCTCCCAAGTGCTGGGATTAAAGGTGTATATGACCACGCCTAAGCGTACTATCTCTTTTTGACTCAAATATCTAACCCCATGTTTTCATGTTTACTCAGAGCTGATGGCTTTTCTTTTCATTAAACAAACAAACAAACAAACAAACAACAAAAAAACCTGGCAAGAATTTCTACAAACTGCCACTAACTCTATTCATCTAACTATACTAGACTTATGTCCTCATGTCCTGACTTTTCTCCTGGCAAAAGATCAAGCCCTCATTTCCAGACTTGCTCACCCAGAATATGATTTCTTAACTTTCCCTATATGGTTAATAGTCTTCTCCCTACCATATATTTCCATATTATTTATTCAATATTTAAAATAAAAAGATATCCTTGTTCCCACTTCTGTCCTCCATCCAACACTCTACTTTCCTTCCTTTGAAAGAGTTAATGTCTACTCTTTCTAATTTCTCTTCCCATCTTTCTTAAATTTAATCATGCTTATAATCATACCATTCCTCTGAAACTGTTCTTATAAAAGTCCCCAAATACTTCCATGTCTGTAAATCTTGTAAAATTTCAGTCTTTTATTTCATTTGCCCTATAAGCAAGTTAGAGTTGGCCAACCAAACACTCCCTGTTGCTTACAACATTTTATTTTCGTTTCCAGGAACCCTACCAGCTTAACTCACACACACCCCTCTCACCCAATAGCACAATGGTTTTTCTTACTTTTCTTTGCTGATGTTTCTTCATCTCTTTAGGACTTAGTTTTCTTATATCTTTTCTCTTCTGTACCCTCATTTATTTTCTTGCTATTTCATTCAATCTATAGCTTTAAATACAACCTACATATTACCACTTTTCTGAATTCCAGGTTCATCTAACTGACTACATTACATGGAAAGCTAAATAGTCCAAAAGTGAGGTCTTGATTTTCCTCCCCAAACTATTCTTTCTGTAGCCTATATCTAAGTTAATGGCAAATACATATTATAAATAAGATTCTGGATCATTGACTTCCAGTTGAATGTCACATAGGAATAGTTTAGGAGGAAGGAAAGCTCTGGAGAAATGAGACTGGACAACTTAGTCAGGGAAGTCGAGTCCCCACTGTGTTCAGTCTGGAGTCCACTGTTCCTGTGAGACAGTAACCTAGTGAAACCATTTCTCTCTCTCTATGCAGCTGGTAAAAGACAAAGAAGAAATATAGTCGGTGTTGTAATGGAGGAAGAGGCTTTAAAGTACCCAGTCTTCTGAGGCTATACAATCTCTGTCAGTCAGATGGAACTGAAATAAGCAAGTCTTAGACAGAACTAAAACTGTCTCTGGTTCCTGGACACACAGGAAAATAATAGGCATCATTAGTTATGGGCATGTGGCTGATGTTCTATTCTTGTGATTCAACTGGAAAAGGAGGAAAGGAAATCTCATGATGGATGTTATATACCCATGAACAGTGGAGAGGAAGATAAAGACAGAACTATTACTCTAGACTCTGAGCTCATCCCACCTATTCATAAATAGGTGAATTTATGATTCATAAATCACCTATGTGTCCATAATTTTACTTGAAATCTCCAGGGCCATATGTGTCTTGGTTTTAGTATCATTGGATTTTTAAAAGGTATAGGTGAAGATAATATGTAACTATGTGTTATGATCCATAATCAAACACATTAATACTTCCTTATAAAATGTGTAATATTTTTATCAAACGAGTATACTGACTGACTCCTTTGATATAAAGTGACCTCATCTCACTTTACATGAAAATTTAGCTTTAAAAGAGTTTAAGGCAGGTAAACTGTTGTGATCAAATGAGAATGAAACTATTTTCAGCATTAGCCATGGTGGCACATACTTTTGATCCCAGCACTTGGACAGAGGCAGGTGGATCTCTGTGAGTTTGAGGATAACCCGTCTACTTAACAAGTTCCAGGCTAGCTAGGGCTACATAGTGAGTCTCTGTCTGAAATAAAATAAAATAACCTATTTTCAGGGCCAGTGAGGTGGTTCAGTGGGTTAAGGTGCTTGCTTCAAGATGACCTGAGTTTGACCCCTGGAAGCTAGATGGTGAAAGGAAGAAAACAGACCTCCGGAGGTTGTTCTCTGATCTTTTACACATGCATCTTGCCATGTGCCCCATTCCCAATGTATACACACATACACAATTAAAAAAGTAGAATGAAACAAAATACCACTGACAACAAAAACACCTATTTATCTGTGGATTACTGTACTTCAACTTGGATACATGTAAGCAAGACAAAATTGTTTTCAACCATGAGAAACAAACTACATACAGACATCTTTCCCTAATCTATACCTGAGGCATTGGAAAGAGTAATACCTACATGTCTACTAGGTAAACCTAAAGAGACAAATACAGAGTCTTACCAGAAATGTAGAATCCATTTCTGCTGTCATCAGCACTATGCCCTTTTCTTCCTTAAGTTCAGGATAGTGATATAAAATCAGCTGGCTGGCTGCTGCATCCCCTCGGTCTGCATGGAGGAATACTTATCAAAGCTCAATAAGGTACCAATACAACAAACTGTAATTTCAAAGCAACAGAGTCTGGAGCAAATTCTAGCTCTTAACAGCCCCTTGGGTGCTGATGAGTTAGAGGACTGGTATGTAGGGGCAAGGTCAGGCCTGCAAAGGCATGGTGAACTGACAGTTTTCGTGGTGTTATTTGTGTCTTCAATTGGAAGAGATTTGGCTTTTTTCCCAGAAATGTTTATGAAGGCAGTGAATCCTTCATTGTAGTCATACATTTAAAAACAAAATGGTACAGGCAGCTACCAAGCTAAGTTCTAAAGAAAGTGATGTGCTGGTATAATTGCTTCTTCTATGGACTAGCACATTTCACCCACTCCCTGTGGCAGCTCTAAAGTCTGAGCTCTTTTAAGCTATAGCTAGCACTGGAGAGTTTGTGCACAAGCCAGATTTCTATTGTGTGGCTTTAAAATATTATCTGGTTGGGGCAAAAAGGAGAGAAAAATGACAAATGTGTAACCTTATGAAGAATGATCAGCAGTGTCACCAGCCCAAGTCTAGACTAGGAAGAGAAGCTGAATTTAAAGCCAATGCTTTTACATAGCATGGAAGAAAACAACCACAACAAAAAGCAGATTCCTGGGCTTCAGTTCTAGAGCTCCAGCAGGATCCTTAAGTATTTCACCGAACTGTTGCTAAGGTACTCTTAACAGTTCATCCTCTTAGTTCCCTCATCTCACTTCTAACATACTGAGCATTCTGCCCACAATCCTAATACATACTAATTATTTTCATCATTATGTTTCTGAAGGACTTTCTGAGGGTTCGTTATGAAATCCATATATGATAATATCACAAACAGACATATACCTCTCAACCCATATAAGAAAAAAAAAATCAGAGACTGGTGGTTAGAATGGAAAATGTCCCCAAAACTCAGGTATCTGAACTCTTGTTCCTCAAGTTGGTTGTGCTATTTGGGGAAAATTATGGAACTTTTAGGAGGGGAGCCTCGATGGAGGAAGTACATCTTAGGGGCAGAGGTGGCCAGAAGAGTTTATACCTTTGCCCAATTCCAGTGAGTTATCCACCGTATGATCATTGAAGAATGATCTCTCAGTTTCCTGCTCTGGCTACTTGCTATCCTGTCTCCTGAGCCATTATGGAGTCCTGCTCTGGAATGTAAGCTCAAATAAACTCTTTCTTCTTAGCAACAGAAAGCGAACAAGGACAGACATACAATATGAGGATCCCTCTGTACCTCCTTCCAATTCCATTCTAGAGTCAACATCTACTCTGTATTTGGTATCTGTCAATTCCTCTGTGTTTTTATATTTTAGCTATGAACTCCATTGGGCAGTCCTAGAATCTAGCAGGGTTCTCAAGACAATTGTCAATGTTTAAATTTATAGACTGCCGGACAGTGGTGGCACATGCCTTTAATCCCAGCACTTGGAAGGCAGAGGCAGGAGGATTTCTGAGTTCGAGGCCAGCCTGGTCTACAGAGTGAGTTCCAAGACATTCAGGGCTATACAGAGAAACCCTGTCTTGAAAAACAAAACAACAACAACAACAAAAAAAAAAATTTATAGACTTTGGAGTCAGATAACTGGGACTCAAAGTAGTTTATTACTTAGTAATGCAAATAAACTTCCCTAAGCTCACCTCCTCTATAAATAGAAATAGTAACAGTAGCCACTTCATGACATATTTGAGAAGATTAAATGACAAGTATAAAACACCCACTGCATATCTATCTAATGCTAACATTCAACAAATTATAAAATAATAAATACTCGACAAGTTATAAAACTGCAATGTAAAGGCTTGCTCCTTCATTTTATTCTGTGCCATCTGCCTCAACTTTAAAGCCAAAATGATACATGCTTTTTTGTTTTTTTTTAGTATATGTGCTGCTGAAGCAAGCATTTTTTTTGGTTTTTTTTTAAAACCAGATGTGAGTTCCAAATATTGAACGCCAATCCTAGTTATTATGAATTAAAATACTGACTCCTTTTTTTTTTTTTTAAGAGTTTCAAGTGTTCTTTGAGCTATATTTTTTACTCTAATATTTGGAAATAAAACAAAGAAAAAAACAAAGCAAATAAACTAACATTTATGAAATGAAAACTATTCATGTAGCACTTTGGAAAAGGTAAGACATGGAAACCTTCCTCAATGGGTTTATTGCTTGGGTTAAAAAGATCCATTTGTGTTTAGATACATGCAATAGATGCCATAGAGGTTGTGGAAGGAGAAAAAAGAAAGACAGTGAGGTTAGAGAAAGGTATTCTGACTTCAAATATCTGGTACCAAGAACTAGAAAACTAGCCTAATATTCAGTGTATGACGACAACTCATCAGTGGCACAGCAGGCACTGTTGGAATCAGCTGGTGTTCTGGACCCCAACCCCAGGAAGGCTTCTGGTCTTACCAAAGGATAGGCTTCTTTTTTCTACCCTGTGTTTTGTAGGGCATACGACACCTACCTGAATATTTATAAGTGCAGTGAAGTGGAGTTCTGTACCTGTCCATTGTCCTACAAAGAACTCATAACCATCCCTTCTTGGTAGTGCACAAAGAAACTGTGGGAAACAGAAAAAAAATGCAGACAGGTGAATAAACAAAGTTATTTCTTCAATGTCTAGTCACTAGTACCACTTTAGTTCTTCAGTGCTTGGATATTTAATTTTCTTGTCCTTCCTTCTTTCTTTCCTTTGTCTTTTAAAAAAGAAAATGCCTCGTGTATCCCGGGCTGGCCTCAAACAGAGAAGTATGACCTGACTCCTGATTCTCCTGCCTCTACCTCAAGTACTTGGAATAAGCATGTACCACCATACCCAGTTGATGGGGTACTGGGGATTGAACCTGAGGTTTTGTGAATGCTAGTAAAGTAACCTACCAACTGAGTTATATCCCCATCCCATGCTTGGCTTTATGGGATAAAATAAAGTTAATTATGTGATAGTATAACAAACACATGCACATTTCTCAACCCATCTAAGAAGGAACATATCAGAGATGATATCTGAGAGCTGACATTTAGCAATACTGCTATCCAACCCACCAGTATGATATATATCTCTGGTCTGCTAAGGTATTCTTTATTTTCTGCAAACAATGTTTGAAAAAAACCCTAGCACCATTGCTGACAAGCTGGCTGTCACATCAACTATCCATTCCCTTTCCCTGGAACCGTATGGTGGATTACTACTTTAGTATCAACATATTAACTTATTTCTGGCACATGTTATCAGAATAGCATGAACAAAACTGTAAAGAAAACTCTAACCCAGGAACCTGAAGGAGGTTGTGAGGATTCAGGTCTTAGGTGCTTTCTAGTATCCTTCCTTCCTTCCTTCATTTATTTATTGAGGCAGGGTCTCTCTATATAGCCCTGGCTGGCCTGGAACTTGCTATGTAGACTAGGCTGAATAGGATTAAAGGCATGTATGTAAAGGTGTCTTCTCATATGTCATATAGATTAAGACCCATATCAGAAAGGTCTAATATGTAGTAGAGTGCTAAAAAGCCACTTATAAGAATGAAAATATCACTTATCAATACGATTAGCATATGAGCACCATTGTTAATAGAGCATTATATCATGAGAAGAACTGGTTTGAAATCACCTATTTGGAAGCATTTATAAACAATTCTACATAATCACTACAGACTTACTGTTGAGCAGGACTGAGCCCGGTTCCAGATCAAATCAAACTTCTCTTTCTGTAAGTTAGAAAAGAATAAAATTAACCCACAAATAGGAAAACATAAAAAGTCACAATTACACTAGATTTTTTTCCAAAACTGAATTCTAGAACTATATTATGGCTGAAACAGGCTTTTAGTTCCATCATTTACAAATCATTCTTATAATAAAATGACAGGAAAACCCTATGCATGCTTTGCTGCTCATTGCTACAGATTATATGTGAAGACTAAGTGCTCCAATGCTTCAAAGTCTCTAAGGAACCAGATGACTCAAGGGAGACTTGAGAAGGACTGTTCAATAATCTGGTATCAAAGATCTAAAACATAACAAGTACAGACTGCTTAGGTTGTACAGTTCATGAAGGTAAGAGCATACACACACACACACACACACACACACACACACACACACACACACACATTTATATATGAAGTTAAAAAAACAAAGGATAGAGATTTCCTCATACTTATCCTCTGAGGATACAGCTGTGTTCTTCAGTGTATCTTTTACTCAGGTAAAAGATAATTAATCAATCTCTTTCTCTCTCCCCCCCACCTTTTCTTTTTTACTTGCTATATTGACAAGACTGGCGTCTAACTCACCAAGACCTGCCTGCCTCTATTTCTACCTCTCGACACTGGGATTAAAGATGTGCACCACCATGCCTGGTCTAGAGTAAGACATAATCTTAACTAGAGAAGACAGCCATATCCTTTCTTAGTCATAGGCCTTATGGGAAAGCAATGACCAGCAATCACCTCTAAAACAATTTCAAGAAGGTAAGGCCAAAAAAATGCTGCTTACTAAGAAGAAAAGCTGGAGAGGCCCAGAGGGGGCTCCAGGTCAGCTCAGGATTGCCAACACACAAGAAGGGGAGAAAACCATGCTGTGGCAGTGTCTTGACTCCTCAGTTTGGTTGAAAAGTGAAAATGAAATAAAATGCATCTGGAAATCACTCAGAAACATGAACTTACACTAGCCTCCCTGGTTAGAGACTTGGAAACATTTCTAAACCAGAGCAAGGGAAAGCAAAAGTCATAAATATACCATATGGAGCTTCCAATCTCTGCTGCTTAGGGCATAATAAAACTCTTCGAGCTGTAAAGTGTAAGTTCCTGAGATGTCATAAACAGAGGAAAGGTAAAGGCAGCTGCCTGGGAGAGTTGGAGTGCTGACCCCATGCTGAAACACTTTCATCTCCCCTCCAAATTACTCACAGGAATAACTGCGTAGACTGTGTCTTTCGCTGAAAAATACTGCTGCCAAATCTGCAATAAACAGACAAACAAATGGATGAATGATCTGTGACAATGTGGGTAAGCCTTTCCATGTGCACCAAGAAACAGTGATAGCTTTCATCCCTCAGAGTATTATTCTATCTGATAATAGGGAGGAAAACTCCATTGTAATGTTTTTACAACTAGTATATGATTAAAAATTGATCAATCTCTACCCCCATATGCTCTTCTGAATGATTAAACTCTAACTCTTTAAGACTTTCTTTCTAAGATTCACTTTTTAATGTATTTATCTATGTCTCTGTGTACCATGTGTGTAGATGCCGTTGCAGGCTAAAAGGGGTGTTTGGTCCCCTAAAGCTGGAGTTAAAGGCAGTTATGAGCCACCTGATGCGGGTGCTGGAAACTGAACACAGACCCTTTAGAAAAGCAGAAAGTGTTCTTCATTCCTGAGTCATCTCTCCAAGCCCCAAACTGTTTATTTCTTAATAATGAACTCTGGGAGCCAGAGAGATGGCTAACAGCAGTGGTTAATAGCATCTATTACTCTTGAAAAGGACCAGAGTTTGGTTCTTAGCATCCACATCAGGTAGCTCATGACTGACTGTCTCTAATTCCAGTGCCAGGAGACCAGTGGGATCCAATACTTTCAGCCTCTGCAGGCTCCTGCACTCATGTATACATACCCCCTTACAAACAGACAACTGATAATAGTAAAAGGGGCTGGAGAGACGGCGTAGCAGTTAAGAGCACCCGCTGCTCTTGTAGAGCACTGGGGTTCAACTCCTGCCCAGATGGCAGCTCACACCATCTGTAACTTCAGTTCTAGGGAATCTGACACTCACTCTTGGCCCTCCCCATGCCACACCTCCCCAGAAAACTATGGAGCTTTTCAGAGAGGAAGAATACAAGCCATTCAGAATTTAGGGTCTGGAGTCAAAATAAAAAAATTTTAAATGTGCTTTTTAAAGTAGAAAATTTGCCATACTGTCCACAGGCCAGTCTGGTGGAGCACTTTCTCAACTGAGGCTCCCTCTTCCTCCTTGGGATGCAAATCCTAGCCCTGGTCATTTACCAGCTATTCTACCTTAGGCAAATCACTGAAACTTCTTAGACAATATCCATAAAACAGCAGTAACACCAACCTCATAGGATTGTTACGAAGACTAACTAAACTGATAGAACTGAGACTGGCAGAGGAGACACTAAACATAATGTTAGCTTTTACTGCTTATTACAGGCAGCTCTCAAAATTCTGCTTCCAGGAGGTCCCACATATAGGGAGCAGAGAGACTGCTTCTGCTGTCTGACTAGGATTCAGAGCAATGGCATCAAAGAACACAAAGAGTATAGTTGACCTTCATGATGTAAATACCTAAAAGTAGTGAGTAAGTTTACAAAGTATAAAATTAGAAAGCAGGGAAAAAGAAAAAAGACCCATAGTTTTATTACACTAAAAGAACTTTTTTGGTGTCTTTTTTAGAAATATGTTTTTTACAATAAATTATATATAGTACATATACAGAATTATCTCTCAGCACATATGTATGTTCTATGTCCATACTTTTTATTTCTATTATTTTTTTGTCCTCTGTGGCTTTTCACATTGTGGGTTTTTACTACAGTTTTCTTTTTCCCATCTCTGACCGCCTTCCACACCAATTCTTCCTAACACCCAATGCTAAGTTTATATGTTTTCCCACAAGTATTTTCCTTCATCATTTCAGTCAGAAGTTTTCTCCTATGAATTGTCCACTCCATATCTTTCTAGAGATTGTGTTGGCTAGTTTTATGTCATTTAGGAAGAGAGAGTCATTTAGGAGGAGGAAACCCTCCCACCAGACTGGCCTGCAAACAAGAATATGGCCCGTTTTCTATTTTAAAAAACACATTTAAAATTTTTTATTTTATTATTTTATGTGTATGACTATATGGCTTGCACATACATATGTATGTGTACCACATTTATGTCCCTAAGAAGTCAGAAGAGAGTTTTTGGTCTCCGGAAACTGATGTTACAGATGGTTGTGAGCCACCTGGTGGATGCTGGGAATCAAACCTCAGTCCTCTGCAAGAGCGATTAACCGCTGAGCCAATCCTCCAGCATGTTTGCAATTAGTGAAGTATGTGGAAGGGCTCAGCTTGTGGATGACCATCCTCAGCAGGTGGCCCTGAGACACAGAAAGCAGCTGAGCGAGCCTGTAAGCAGCACTTCTCCACAGGGCTGATACACCAGCTCCTGCTTCTATACTCCTGCCATTTTGAGTTCCCTCCTTGACCTCCCTAGATGACAGACTACAAACTGTAAGCTGAAATAAACACTTTCCTTTCCAAGCTGCTTTTGGTCATGGTGTCTTATTGTAGTAATAAAAAACTAACTGAAACAAATGTTAATTTAAATATGGTTATTAGCATATGAATGCACCTCCGTCACTACGTGCCCTGTGTAGGCAGGATATGAGTCTATGCCATCACCAATGCCCTGCAATCCAACAGTATCAGATGACCATGATGCTAGGGATATAGCTCAGTGCAGAGCATTTGCTTAGCATGCATGAAGTCTTGGTTCAATTCCCAGTACTGCTAGGCATTGTGGGGCAGGCAAAGGGAGGGAATTTGGCTTATACTAGGATTTCTTAGTTTTTCCGCTTGTGACTTCCTTTTGCCCAAGAAATTTGATGTGTATATGTAATATAAACTAGGAATACGAATCAAATATTTACTGATATTAAATTATAAAAATACTTCAAAATAAATCTTTCACATACATATAATTTTATCATTTATTAAAGACAAAAGTGAACTTGTATTCTATTGAGAAGTATGTGCTTATTTTTAAACAAAGAATTAAATCTTGACTGAAATTCAATATTGTAAGATATAAATAATATTTTTTCAGAGGTGATTTTTTAAAAAAAAAAATTTATAATTACCAATGTTTAGAACATTGTTTTACATAAATATTTATTTTTTAACCCCATGTCTTTAAATTGGGAATAGCAAATCTGCTTCTAAAGGTGGACATTAGAATTTAATGAAGAAATACCTATGAAGCAACAAGCATAATGCCTGCCTGTTTTTATTATTCCTTGAATTACTATATTGTTAATTAGCACATAAACCTAAAATATAATGGTAGTATAAAGAATCCTCAAATAGTTTCATACAGGCTAAAGAGAAAAGTTACAGTCATAAATAGAAATGGGCAATGCAAGTCAAGGTACACAGAATGACAAAACAGGCAGGGCAGATCATGAATGATTTCAAGAGACGGTTAGGAAATGCCTATGGAAGGTCCTTAGGCCACAAATGCCAAGGAAATGAAAATGGGGCCTGGGGGAGGGGTTGCCACTGGATATTTGCAAACAAGTTCCCAACACAGTATTTTTTCATTTATTTTAAAACATAGCTATTGCACTTACTCTGTGGCAGGATTTGTTTTAAGTGCTTCACAAATGTTAACTCATTTTATCCTCAAATAGTTTGAGAAGTAGGCATACCTACCACTTTACAATGGGGAAACTGAGGCTCTGAGAAATTAACTTGTCAGTCAAATAAGTGGCAGAGCTAGGGCTTAAGAATGGCGGCTCATTTCTAAAGTCTGCTTTCTTTCTTTTTGTTTTTTGTTTGTTTTGAGACAGAGTTTCTCTGTGCAACAGAGCTGTCTTGGAACTCTGGAGACCAGGCTGGCCTGGAACTCACAAAGATCTGTCTGCCTCTGCCTCTGCCTCCTGAGTGCTAGGATTAAAGGTGTGTGCCACCACACCCACCCAGCTCTAAGTCTCTGCTTTAACCAGCACACTATCTTCTCTGTGGGGCAAGCAGAACCTTAAATGCACTCAGCTAAGATAAGGTAAAGTGGGAACAGGGAGAGCAGCTTGGAGGGCAGCTGTGCTCACCACTAACCCACAGCACACCAGGGGGCCTATTTGGAAAGGTGTACAGAGCCAGGTATAGAATTCTGATGATTTAAAATGAAAGAGAAAGGGTAAACCTAAGTCATTAGACATATAAAACAAGACAAAGAAAGACAATTTTTTTATGTCACTGTTATTTATGTGACTCATCACTTTTGTCCCTTAGGACTATTTATTATTGGGGTAGAAAAAGGTCTGACCTTTTTCTGTTCTCAGACTTGGTTCACAGAGCAAATAATCTCAGAAAGTATGCCTTCTCATTTTCATCCATTACCTGTTTTATTTCCTCCGCAGTTTTGTCTTTCACCATCTCAACATTGAAGACTGAACTGAGAGTCTTGAAAAAAGAAACAGCAATTAACATCTACAACTAATGATAACAACAAGCCCAGTTTGGTTCTGTCTAAAGCCTTGTGGAAAAGAATGTCAGCACAGTGAAGCAGACCTCTGGAAGGTAGTTATAAAACCACTCACACGCTCAGAGAATGTGAGTCTCCGCTCCCACACAGACCTTCACAGTTCTAGTCCTGGGGGAGATCTATTAGGTCATCAAGCACTCCCCAGATGCTTCCGTCTCCACAGTGAGTCCTGCAGCACTTTGCAGCTGGTAAAAAGGAGAAACACTGGCTGCTGTTCTACCAGAGAGCTCTTTATTTGTGCAATAAGGTACAGGCTCCATGTGGTGTTTTGATTTAGAAAGTTACTTTCTAAAGAAAGGAGTGCATTCCACTTCCTTCAAATTTCTTGTAGTATCCTTGGACCCATACTTAAGCTAGAGGTCATATCAAGGACACAATAATCCAGACAAATATTTCTCATTTCTACTGTTGGGGAAAATCGCCTTATACAAAAATCCCTGAGCACAATAAATATGTTTAAATTTGCAGCCTCTTATTATAAATGTCCCATATGACTTCAGACTTAGATTTCTATATTTAATTAGAAACCTACCTTGTCCTTAGTGAATCCTTTGCTCACAGGCTGTTTCCCCAAGGCATCTGTCTGAAATACATGATGAGACAGACTATTAAACTATACTTTCCTCATAAAAAGAAACAGAAAAGAGGAAGAAAGAAAATAAACCAAGCCACTGAGGTAGCCAATCTCATTAAGTACTTCTATTCCTAAGAACTCACTCATAATCCACTCCTTATAACACTGTACATATTACTCTAAGAGTTACTGTTGAGGGGACAGTTTTCCTTTCACTAAGATTCTGAGATACAGAGGTGAGAATGGGTGTGTTAGTAGACACTGACTCCCAGTACAGGAGTTTATGCTACACTTGCCACTACGAAGGACTTCGAAGGACCATGAAGGATTCCTTATGAGCTTGGCCCTCTGACCTATTCCATACCAGACACTGATTAGGGGAGAAATGGAGAGATGCATTTTCTGAAACTGATTATTTCTGATAGCATTTCTAGTGGTAGGTGTCTTCAGCATGCTAGAGTCCCGCTGGTTCTCAGATTTTCTATTAATTAGATAGACTTCTTGTGATGGCTAAAATCCTTTGTTACATTGACAGGACTGAGAGGTGCCTAGAGGATTTGGAATACACCTCTGGATAAGTCTGTAATAGCACTTCCAGAGATGACTAGGTTATGAGGGCTCTGATATAGTGAACAGATTAATCCTTTGTTGGGTTCATAATATAATATTGAAAAGTGATGTAGGCTGTGGGGCCTATCTATCTGGAGGAAGTATGTCATTAGGGCATGTTATTAGGGGCTCTATCTTATTCTGGTCTCTTTCTATACCCCCTTTTTTTTTCTGCTTCCTGAGTCTACATGCTCTTTGACATGATGTACTGACAAATCTGAAATGGCATTCAAAACCCAATCCTTCCTCATTAGGGTTGTTTCTGTCACACAAATGTGTTAACAACTAACACTAAAAGGGCCAGAAACAATCGAAAGTGGTTTCAGCCTGGCTCAAGTCTCTCTGGAATTTGTTCCATGCATATCCCAGATTAGAAGTTTTCAAATTATATGTTGTAAAACCAATTCAGTGGATTGTCATCAGAATTTTTTAGGAGAAAAGTAAGAATTCACTACCCAGGCATGCTGGCTCACACCTGCAATCTGAGCACGTGGGAAGCTGAGGTAGGAGGGCTACTGAGAGCTCAAGAGGGTTACCTCTAAGTTTCAGAAGAGATTGGTTTATAGAGTGAGAACCAGAGTGAGAACATAGAAAAAGAATGTATTACATGTCACGAGAGCACTGCTGTGTAAAAGTTTCATTTATTATAACATATACATGTATTCTAAGGAACAATGTAAATATATTTCCTACTGTGAGTTGTGGTCAGAGAGTTTGGAAAGCATTGCCCTGGATATCATAGCTAGCTTTCCACGTGCTTGCCCCAGCACTGGTGCTCAAGGATCACAAGGACTAATGCTACATTAAGTTGTTTTTATGTGCCAGGGATGGTGCTGAAGACTGCACAGTACTAGTTCACTCAGTCTTAGCATATTCTGTGAGGTAGATATTATTATTATTCTTTCTAACTCACAAATAGGCAAAACTGAGGCACGGAGAAGTTACATAATTTGCCCGTAATTACCTAGCTGGTAGCTGAAAGCTATGACTCAGTCCCTGGCACACAGTTCTAGAGTTTGTCTTCTTATCAGGTGAGTTACCCTACCTCTACCTTTTAAACTCAATTACCTGTGCAGCTATGTGTACATACTCACATGCAGACATACACACCTACACATAACAACAACAACAAAATAATAATAAATACATCTTTCTGAGTGTGGTAGTGCATAACTTTAATCCCAGTACTCAGGAGGCAGAGACAAGAGAATCTATGAATCCAAAGCCAGCCTGGTCTACACAGCAAGTTGTAGGCCATCCAGAGACAGTAAGACTTTGTCTTTAAAAAAAAAGAGCAAACCCAAGACCTCCATTGAAAATACATCCCTGCTTTCTACAGTTCGGTGTCATGTGCACCTTGATCACTAGACTACATTTCGTATGAGTGGGGACTCTCCACTCATTCCTCTCCATTCCAACATGACTGTAAGATCTTGTCTATCAAGAATAGGATACACATTTACTGACGGAGAATGAGTAAAGATGAAATGTTCCAGTCACTGCTGACCACTTCAAAGGTAAGGGCTAGTGAACTTATACAACCAAACAACCAAACCAAACCAAACCAAACCACACCACACCACACCACACCAAGCCCCAAAGCCTAGTAGGCCTTACCTTCTGCTCCACACACTTGATAAAATCACTTTGTTTGGAGTGCCCCACTGGTTGCTTTCGGAATTCACTACGCTTCTCCAGGCGGGACTCAAAGGCAGCTGGATCAGACCTGACAAAAGGTAAATAAAGGTGAAGCATCCAGGCGTTTCTGGGTTTTGAAATAAGGAAGCACTCCATAACAGCTCTTCAGAGAAGGGACAGAGGCACCATGAGGCTGAAGGGTTTGTGTTCAGTTGTTAAGAACTGGGTATAAGCCTGAAAGTTAAGACAGTGGAAAGCAAAGCCAGCTAATTCAACTATAGTTCAGCCTCAAGGGCTCAGCAGTGCAAAGCTGTTTGTTTCTTATCTTTTGCAGGCTATTCCTTCAGTTGACATAGGACTTGCTTTCTCAGGTTCTTAAGCTACTCAAGATAGAAAGAATACTTTGAAGTCATATTGCTGGGTCACCTCTGAAGGCAGGAATCCTACAACATGACTACTAGGTGTTAAGGTTTTACCTGAATATATCTAATTTTTGATGTCTCTCTCTATACCCACCCTCAGATCCTGTGCTCCAAGTGTATGCTTTGGAAGAAGACCTAGTTCCTAAGTATCTCCCTGACCTATCAGACAGAACATCAGAATTCATCTTTTATCTTAAATCGGGATACTCTTCAGGCTTAAAGGCTAGGCTGAGGTGGCCATTGTCACTAAGAATGCTTTCAGAATGTGTAGCTGACCAAGGGATACTTGGCTTTGTATGTGGAGATGAAAACACCATCCAAGAACTCCAGCTACTTGGCTGGGAGACACACAACACCATGGGTGAGGAGCCAAGGATATCTTGTTTAACCCTTTGGTAGACCTTCACAGTCAAGACATTATAGGGTACAGCCTATTCCATAAAACTGGATGTGACACTAAATGTCACTCTTTTCTTACTATGTAGATAGGCTGATCTTTTCTTTCCATCTGGAAGGACTGGATCAGCCCAGCTAGTAAGCACAGAGCTTGCTATGATGAGTGCACAGAAAACAAGGGCACCCTGGGCAGCACTAGGGACACAGGAAATAGCTAACACACGGTTTCTACCAGAAGACACTTACTATCTAGCTGTAGAGACATATCCATAAATATGTATATAAGCACTGCTAATAACTATAACCATAACAAAAAATTTGCTCAAACATCCTTAAATGACTGAGGTGGTGTCATGACTGTACTTTTGACTGTGTTATTATTTTCCATATTTGGAACACATTCCTCCAATGATTTTAGAGCTAGACCTAGACCATACTATTTGAAGTTTTGGCATCAGACTGGTTTAGAGAGAGTGGCAGGGACTAGTGTGTGAAGGTTTTACGTGGAGCACTGAGCAGTTCAGACACTGAAGAATACAACAGGGCACCTTGGAAAACTCACTTTCTGAAATATCAGTATGTAAAATGTTGACGGGAATGACCTAGTAAGGAAGGAAAGAGACCATTATTGGTTCCTGAATAAGTATGAATGGGGCTGCTAAGTACTGAGTGAGAGAAGACACCTCTTTGGAGACACTTGTGTGTAAAAGGGATCAGAGAGAAGTGGGTGGAGAGGACTGCAGGTCATATACTATTTAAAAATGACAAATATTTGAGAATATCTAATGTTTGAAGGAGAGCAAAAGTATTCATTCAATTCATTTAATTCATTCATCATTGCTTCAAGAACTATAGAAGATCACTGTATTCCTGGTAAAGTGACAGGTGGAGGGCTCCAAGGCTAGAAGTGGTAAATGCTAGAGGATGCTGCTGCCCATGTGAAGATGAAGAAGAACTTACGGGAGTGGAGTTAAAATGAGACAGAATACAGAGAACTTGAGCCTGTAATGTCTGGTTTCCTTTCAGAATTGCCTTCCTACAGCACCAAACTCTCTCAGACCACCTTTCCATTTTACCTTCATCCTTCTACCTGGAACTAGGCACCCACTATACCTACCTTAACAGCCATAACCCTACCGGACTTTCCTCAGTGCTGGGGATGGAACTTTCCACTAAGCTATACCCCTTCTATCTCCAGATTTTACTTTCTGGAAGCTGAAGCCTTAGGAACCCTGGTTTCGGTCAGATAAACCCTAATCAACCGTGTGACCTCGGGCAAGCCTCTACCTCTCTCCAGATCCCTACATTACCTTAAAGAAAGGGTTCAACGGACAATACGAATGTAACACTATCAGTCTTTACGGCACTCCCAGTCTCCTCTCCAAGCAGTCAGGGCCCTAAGCTGGGAGCCTGGGAATCTGAACTCACCGGCAGTTATCTGCTGACTCAACATGTGACCTTGAGCAAATCAAATGCCTTCGCTGAAGGGCTTCATTTTCACATTTCTACCTAGGGGATAACTTTCTCAAGAGCTGTCTTCCTCACAGGACTTTAAAGAGTCTTCTTGAGAGTTCTGAGAACTAAGCACAAAGAAGACTGTGGAAAGATCTGCGGAGATGTGACCTGACCTCTCTAAACTTGGAAGCAAACTATTGGTATGGTGGGGACAGCAAAGTCCACCGTAAGGATAGTGGCGCATTCCGGGAGCTCTGCCGCCGCGCGTCCCCACCCCCACCCGGTCAGGACCGCACCTGCGCAGCTGCTGGATCTTGTCCCGGTAGCGGTCGTAGAAGGGGTTAGCTTCCAGCTCGCTGACCCCACTGCCGTCTGCTCCCCCGGAGGGCAGCCCCGAGCCCCGGCGCACCGGGAACACGCGCAACTGTGCTGGTGACACGAACCCCAGCCCCAGGGCGCGGCTGCGCACTGCACACAGGCCTCGGTAGAGGCCGGCCACCTGCAGGACTGCGGGGCACGCTCCACCCGCAGCGGACACTACAGCCGCCATGGCCGCCTGCGCCTCCCCCTCCTCCTCCTCAGGCGCGTCAGCCTCGGCCCCCGGCCCGCGCGCCTGCTCCATCGCCCTCAAGGTCCGCGAGGCCCGCGTTCCGCCACCGAGGTTCCGCGCGCTCAAGGTTCCGGGTGTTGGAGTGGAGAAGAGACAGCGACGCTTAGGGCTGGCGGCTCTCAGTTTTGCCCACCCGCTCTGTAGGTGTAGTGGCGCGTCTCCTCCCGGGAGTCTGCCGGGATTCACCCCACCCCCTACCCCGACCAGCAGCCTCTGCGCGCCAGGCTTCTTCTGAAGTGCTTGCATCTTCGGGTTCTCACCGGGCTTGCCCCTTTTCTAAATTTACTTGCCACTAGCTATAACAGTTTCTTTAGCTGCAAAGGATGTTTGAACATCATAGCTGAAGCTTCTCTTTATCGGTTTCTATTTGCAGAAGGTTTCCATTGGCCTCATACCCTATGAAGTAGATATTAACCTCATTTTACAGATGGAGAAGCTAAACCGGCTGCGAACCATTAAAGTAGTACATTCCACCTAAGAGCTGAACTTTTAAAAAAATGCAATGCCTCTAAAGTCTGGGTTCCTTCCTGGCATTTAATTGAACTACTTTTCTCAGAAACACAAGGAATTGCCGTTGACAAGTCTTTATTGAGGCTCTTTTTTGTCGTCCTTAGAATGCTGTCTCTCTCTCAACCAAAATGTCACCATCTTCTTCACCTGCTGAACCAGACTTGAGCTTAGGAACAATGGTATCTCACCTGCTGCCTGCAGAAGCAGAGTGAGGACAGTCACTTGGAAGTCCTTATCTTGCCCATAGTTGATAGGAACCCCTCCTAAGGCAGGAACAGACTCCAAACTCTTCAATACAGCCTGCGCTCAGACATCTCTCTCGATGCTGGGACAATGCAGTGGGAGATTATGGAAGTCTGACTTTGCTGACCTGTACTGGCTCCAGATTCTTCCATGTGCTGTTTCCAGTGTTAAAACAGGCATGCATTGCCTCCTCCTTGTCTAGAACTCAGTTCTCTCAGCATCTCAAAGAGACCTCTCGAAGAACCTCCCCATCATTTAAAAAAAAAAAAATTATTGTGTTGAAGTGTGGTGAGGCACATGTGGAAGTAAGACAACTTTGTGAAGTAGACTCTCTCCTCTTCCTTTCCAGTTTCCAGGGATCTAACTCAGGTCACCAGGCTCACACAGCAAGTGCTTTTAACCTGCTGAGCTGTCTCTCTCCCATGCTCCCTTATAATCTATTTTTACTCTGTCATCCCTGTTTTCCCACTCTATTTTTTTTTTCTCCTGGAGCTAAGGACTGAACCAAGGGCCTTGTGTTTGCTAGGCAAGCACTCTACCACTAAGCTAAATCCCCAACCCTTTCCACTTTACCTTTTGCAGAAGATATAACCATCTAAAACTTTAGATCTATGGTGGTCCGAGGTAGAAATGCCTCCTATAGACTCAGGTATTTGAACACTTGTTCCCCTGTTGGGGGAGACTGAACCTTTAGGAGGTGGAGACATGCAGGAGGAAGTATATCACAGGGGTAGGCTTTGAGAGTTTGTAGGCTTCCCCACTTCCAGTCACTACTTTCCGCTTCATGCATATGGATAAGGATATCCAGCTTCTTGCCCCAGCCACCTGCTGTCATGCTTCCTTTGTCATTATGGACCTCCTTTCTGGAACCATAAGGCAGAAAAACAAAAATACTACCAGCAAAACAAAACAACCCCCCAAACAAAAAACAAACAAAACCAGGCCTCAGTCTAATCACAGCAATAGCAAAGTAACTAATGCAAGCACTATGTTTACATAAACCCATGGGATGTACATTTTAGTGGAACCAGATAAATGCTTGTATGTAGAAAAGCAAAGAAAGCTAAGAGAGACACAAATAGGGTATTGCCTGAGCAGAGATTTGAATGGGATGAGGGAATGACTTGTATGGATACTCGCAGGGACAGGCTAGTGAAGGGGAACAGCAAATGCAAAACACTCTAGTTTTATAGTGTTGTAAAAATAGCAAGAGCTCATTATCCCCATGGCTGAGGGGACAGACGTAGTGATGCCACAGAGTTGAGTCGCTAAGTTGCTCAGGGCTTTGAAGGACATGGTTAAGACCTGGCTTTTGATCTGAGATGGGAAGCTTGAGCAGAGGACTAACATGGCTTACTCTTCAAAGGATCATTCTGACTGCTGGAACCGGAAGTATGTGGAGCAAATATGAAAACCTCCAAGGGTGAGTAATTTGTCCCATCTTAAAGCCCAAGGGTAAGTATAACTTAATAGCTAGGCAAGGAAGGATGTCAGCCAGAACGTTGAATATGTGAATCCAAGGTTCTGAGGTATGTTCCAGGCTGCAGGTATAAAGGTGTGAATTATCAGTGTGTTTGTGTTCTTTAATGTTATAAGTATGGACAAGTCCACGAGAAGGGCATGTAGATAGAATGCTAAAGACTGAGCCCTGGAGCATGCCAAGACTTAGAGACCAGGAGATAGTGGAAGACACCGGCTAAAGAATAGGAAAGCAGGGAGCAGTAAGGTAGAACTAAGCGAAAGGCATTCTGGGAGGAATTCTGTAAATAGTGCCTGCTCTGGTTTGACTCTGAAATGCTCTCAGTAAGCTCATGTTTTGAACACTTGGTCCCCAGCTAGTGGCACTATTTTGGGAGGCTGTGGAAACTATGAAGAGGTTGGGCAGGAGGAGGTCACATAGGGTAGGACTTTGAAGGCTATAGCTCAGACCTTGGCTCTGGCCCTGATCTCTGCTTCCTGTTTGCTGTGATGTGAATGACTGCCTTCTACCACAAGTTCCATCACAGCCATGATGGCCCACCCACTCACACGGGACCTAGCAACTATGGAACCCTCTGAAACAGGAGTTAATTAAACCTTTCCTCTTAACATTGTTTCTGTCTGGTGTATGGGTCACAGAGATACAAAAGTATCTTAAGTCACAATGGGAGACTATAAAAAGGAGAAAAACTAAATGGTAAGATTTCAAGTTAGGACTGGTTGGTATATTCCCTTGGGAGTTGACTGAGACATAACATGTAAGGGCTTTCTAACTGAGCTACCCATAAGTGGATCAAGCTGCCTTAAGTAATGAGCAAGACCCTGGCTCCAATAAATCCTGGGGTATCGGTTGCCAGTGAGACCTGCCCCAAATGGGCTCAGACATCTGAAGGGAGTTGGACTAGATAACTCCAAGTTTCTTCTAGGAAGAGAACTGAAATGACTGTTACACAGCAGGACTGAGCATTCTCTCTGTCTCTGTCTCTGTCTCTGTCTCTGTCTCTGCTCTCTCTCTCTCTCTCTCTCTCTCTCTCTCTCTCTCTCTCTCTCTGTATGGGGTGGGGGATGTCTGATGGCCTGGCCAGAAGGGAATGGAGTATGCAGAATAAAGGAAAGAAAGTTAGCCTGGAAAGGGATGCAGGACCAGATAGAGGAGAGCTCCCTCAGAGCCCAAGAACACTTGCCAGTACCTGTTGAGGAAAGGAAAGAAAGCAGAAATAAAAGAGATTGTAGTAGCCAAAGGAGGCACAGACCACTTGGTTCTCTTGAGCTGGTTTTCTTCTGCCAGCTTGGTCCAAGATTTGTTGAGGACAGACATGTCCAATGCTGTGTGCTCTGTCCCAGTTGGCACTGGGGAAGGTACCCAGTGGTGTTTCCTTAAACACCAACCACATGGTTAGCCCCTTGAGAATGCCAAGGCCCTGTCCTGGGGCTGCTCTATGGGTTCACTGTAAGGAATTGGGCAAACAACTTTCCTGGTGTCTCAGTCTTTGGTAGAAGCAGTAGATCTTTGTTTACTAGATGTCACTGGATGGGCTCCACAAACAATGCCCCTGGAATGTCAGTTGGTCAGAACCCTATGACCTTTCCTTTAGAGAACAATGAGGCCTGGGCCTTCTGAGGACTCCTATTGGTGGAGTCCTGTGAATTTCCTCTCCCCAGAGTGATAGGCTGGAGGCCAAGACTGACTTTTATGGATTCCCAAAAGGATCCAATCCTCTCTGGCAGTAAGTGTAGCACCTCTAGTCTCCACCCTAAACGTTGCGCCCTTGGGCATGGGGACAGTTAGGGGAAATCTTTTGCATGGATGAAGGAGTGGTGGCTTCTTGAAGTGCTAAGCAATTAGATGATTATCTTTTCTAGAAACTGAGGACTCCTGGGAGGCTGAATCCTTACCCCTTTTAGACCTAGTGTTTCTCTTGTAAATAACTAAAATGATCTCTTAAGGAATCTGGAAGTCTAGGGTTGAGCTGGAGAATGAGGAGGGAGGGGAGAAATGGAGAGAACAGGAAGAGTGACTAGTGAGGAGTTCAAGGAGGGGAGTGAGAAACAGCGCACATTAGGCACATCAGCCAGCCAGCCTTTCTCTCTCTTTCACTGCCTTAGTGTGGATCTTCTTGTGCATTGGATTCCTGGGGCTGTGTTCTGTGCTAATAGGAAGCTGCATACTCTTTCTGCACTGGAAGAAGAACTTGCAAAGAGAAGAACGTGCCCAGCAGTGGGTGGAAGTGATGAGAGCTGCCATATTCACCTACAGCCCACTGTTGTACTGGATAAACAAGCGTCGTTACCATGGCATGAATGTAGCCATTAACACAGGCCCTCCCCCTGCTGTCACTAAGACTGAGCTGGAAGTTCAGAATCCAGATTCTTTGTGGGAGTTGGATATCTCTGAAGGCAGGAACTACACTGTGCAAGACAGCAGCCTCAGAGGTGAAGCCTCTGATCTCTTGCAACATGTTTTGGGGGTTCCAAGGCAGCCCCTGTCTTCAACAATGCCACAGCCTCGGACTGACTCTCCATTCCCACTTCCCATCTTTCAGGAGGTGCCCTTTGCCCTATCCCTCTGCCACTTGCCTCCCATGTTGAACCACTCTGTCTCCTACCCTTTGGCCAACAGCCCTGAAAGGAATGTTCATTTCTGTTCCCTCCCAACACTGGCCCACAGAACAAACTGCTTTAATGCCAAGCCTTTTGCTTCAGAGCTGTAGTTTCCTCTTATTGAGGGTGGGAGCTGCAAATGCCAAAGGCTCCTTTCGGTAGAAAACAGAGATAACCTCGAGGAGTTGGTATTGACAAGGAGGTCAGGTTTAACCTGGTTAGAGGTTTAAAGCCACAGACTTAAAAAAAAAATAAAGTCCAAGTTTCTCCTCTGTCTCCTTTGCTCCTAGAAGGGCAATGCCTTTTGTCACAGCCAGTGTGATGTTGTGCTTTGTAAATCAAGCTGGTTATAAGTTTCACCACTGCATATGGGAACCGGAGATTAGTATTTGGGAGACACTGAACCAATATTAGTGGCTGGATGCAATATCCTTCCATCTAGTATTTAAGCCTGAATGAGTAAGTGCCGGGCTCCGACCTAGGTCTCCAGGCACTGTTGCTCAGAAGGAGGGAAGCACAGATGCCAGAAGAGGCCAGTTGTTGAGAGCTATGGTGGCTATGACTATGTCATAGGCCTAACAAATTCCAGTACGGTATAGCTGGACTGTTGTTTGCCATATACTGATTCTTAGCTGGCTGTCTTTGTCCTTTATTTCTACTGTTCCCAAGAACAATGCCAAATGGCAGTTCTGACCCTCCTGCTCAGATGCAGACTTGGGTTTCCAGGGCATATGCCTTGTTCTACAGCTAGCTCTCCAGTTCACATTTTCCTGGCATCTAGTTTCTCGTATTTTTACCATTTGCTTAGCATTATCTTGTTAGAACAGTGGCTAAATGTATTAGTGTGTAAGGGTTGTCATTAACTTGACTGGCAAAAGGGTCAGAGCATCTTCTGGTATTACACCTATAGTTTGTATCTTACCCTTTTCTCCCTTTCTTCCATCTTCTGAGATGAGGGCTCACTATTTTAGTCCAGGCTGGCTTGGAACTTAGGCTGCCCTTAAACTCTGGATCCTCCTGCCTTAGTCTTCTGAGTACTGGTATTACAGGTTTGTGTCCCCATACTTGGCTTTATTGCTTATATCTTTAAATTTTCTCTTTAATTTCATGTGTATGGATGTCTTACTTTCATATGTGTTATGCTTGTGGAAGTCAGAAGAGGATATCAGATCCCCTGGAACTGGACTTAGTCAATTGTGACCCTCTATGTGAGTGCTGGGAATTGAACATGAGTCCCCTGGAAAAGCAGCCAGTGTTCTTTAACCACTGAACCATCTGAACACATAAAATAGGCCTAGATGGAGCTTCTGATGGATGCCAGAGCAGGCTCACTCCCCAGCCTTTCTCGTGTCCTCTCATCCCTGAGATGACTCAAGCCTGAGCCCTGCCGACTTTGCTTCATTCCGGTTAAACACTGAAATGCTTTCATGTCTTTTTTGAAAAAACAAAAACTGAAAATCCATCAAACAATGAATTTCATTAGGGTTGCTTATCAGTGGCTACAAAATAACTTTCCTTCCCATAGCACTCATTAACTACATTTAAGTCCTCAGGGAGAGGTGGTGGCTCCAGGAGCTCCTTCCAGATCCAGGATGTTTGTTGACAGGTCCAGTCCTGTGCAGGTAGTCACAGCTACAGTGGGTTTGAGAATTCAAGAGCCACACCAGCTCAAAGTCAGTATTCTATACCACTCCCCAACTTCCTGCAGCTCCTTTATTCTGTCTACCTTTTTTTTCTATGAGTCTCCCTGAACCTGGAGGGGCTATAAAAATGCCTCATTTATGGATGGACATTCACCCCTCACTTTGACTGATTATGGGTCTCTGTAGTGTGGCCTAGGACCTTCCTAGCCATAGGCTTTTGATTGGGATTATGATATTAGCTATGAATTCCCTGTTGTGGAGTGGGCCTCAAATCCAAACAGAAACTGGTTGGTTATTCCTGTAAGAGTTGCTACTGTTGTACCAGTGGGCACATCTTGCTTAGCTGGTCAGTAGCATTGCACACAGGGCCCACAGATGACTGTTGGTGGCTTTTCTCCCCCAGCAGCCTGCAGAGTACCTTCATGCATTATGATGGCTATCCATCAGGAAGGAAACTCCCGGAGCAGTTCCAGCTTGATTTCTGTCTTATGAACAGAGGATGAGGTGTCTTCTTCAGCAAAGGTCTTACAGAGGGGTCTGGTGGGCAACCAGTGGCAGAGAGAATTCTTGCTTCTTCTTCTTGCTGTTCGTTTTAAGAGCTTCCTTGACAAAACCTAAAGCAGATTCTTGATATTGTTTTGTACCACCTACTAATAACCCTTGATTTCAAGAGGAGGTAGCAAGCAGTCCACTAAAATAAAGATTAAAGCAGGTTTTTCCCTTTAATTATCAAGGGAGCAGGGAAGATTTTAGTCAGACACAGTGAGAGAAAGGAAATGTTTTATTTAGATAAATTAAAATGGCTATATTGATAGGAAATAAGTAATGCTCAAATGAAGTCATGGAAACCTTGAAACCACTCTCTAAACAGAACCAAAATTGCTTATATATTACCAAAATAGTTCCATTAATATAAAGCAGATTTACAGTTCTTAATATGAGAAAACAACAAGGTAGGTTAGGTTTATATAACAAACAATACACGCTCTCGAAAGTCTCAGGAATACTCAAATGTGTTCTGGCTTGAATATGAGAGAAGGGACCACATCTAGATGGTTGGTAAGCAAGCCAATGAGGTGTGTAGCAAACAAAAGCTGTCACTAAAAACAACTCAATAGGCCATTATGAGTGTGAGCCCATCACAGGCAAAATCTTCAACTGTGACATGGGACCAGGGAGGGGGGCTGATGGGGCTGTGTCCAGCAACAGTAGAGAGCAAACTGCAATGGAAGGGAAAAGAGCTGGTCGTGAAGTGAGACTGTCCACCTTGGCTCTTCTGCATCAGTCCTATTCCTGAGTGCCAAGCATCCACTGTTCTGCTCCCCCTTGAATGTCACTGCAGTCATATTTAAGCCAGGTACTCTTTGAGACAAGATCTCACTAGGTAGCCCAGACTGGACTAGAACTCATTATTTTCCTGCCTCAGTCACCTAAGGGCTGGGATTACAGGTATGTACTACCATGACTGGCTTGTGGATGGTCTTTCAGTAAATAATGTGGTAGATGGTACACAGCAATAAAGCAACGGACCAAGGAGTAATATGTTAAGAAACTAAGGTGGGAAGTACTCTGAGCTACTGACTGATAAGGCCAAAGGATTGAAATTCAAAGCCAAACTCACCACCACTACCACTGGGCTCTTCTCTCAGAGGTGATCTGTGGCTGGTGAAGCCTGACTAACACAAGGCACTGGATGCACAAGTTAAGACAATAAACAAACGAAGACCCAATCTTCACTGATTGATAGGTTTTTCGGAGCTCCTAAGCCAGTGAGTCTGTCCAATTTTTAGCAAAAGAGAATAAGATACCCACCTCTGCCCAAGAGATCTGGTAATGCCACAGACAGGATGAGAAGGGTATAATAGGTCAGAGACAGTTATGGCTACCTCTGGTCAATTTGGTAGGAGATGTCACATGGCTCAGGGGTGATGCTAGCAGACAAGTTTGACATGGAAAAACCAGAAGAAAGACCAAGAAACAAATCCTGCTTCCTCACTGAAAAGCATATACCACAAAGAGTTAAGGTGTCTTGAAAGTATCTGCCTACAAATAAGAACTTGAAACTAAAAAGGACAAGCTACATTACCCTCAGTAAATTTCATATAAATCAGTTCTCAAAAAAAAAAAAAAAAACCTTGCAGGTACAGACATACTATTTATGGTACAATATATACAAATATAGCAGAAAAATCAATTTATTGCTAGAACTTTATTTGGTTGCTACAAAATCTGTAAGAGTAATATATATATTAAAAAGGGGAAGTACGGAAGGCAGCCAGAAGAACAAGAGTTACCTAAAGTGCCAGGATAATGTTGAGTTGTATTTTTAACCTTTCCAAGAAGGTGACAGCATAGACGAGCAAGGCAAACATTAAGGCAAAAAATATAAAGAGGGGTAAACATGAGCTAAGAAGACTCATGCACAGGAAAACTTATCTTGCCTTCACTGAGTTTTAATATGTCTAGAAAAAAAAGAGCCAAATACTAAGCTGAATATCATATAAAAGAAACAAAACACAAAAAGCAAAGTGCAAAACAAAGCAAAGCAAAGCAAAAGCAAAGCAAAGCAAAGCAAGCAAAGCAAAGCAAAGCAAAGCAAAGCAAAGCAAAGCAAAGCAAAGCAAAGCAAAGCAAAGCAAAGCAAAGCAAACCAAATGTCTTTGAAGGTTTAAGGGTACTATACTGTATCTACAGCTGACAGGGCAACTTGAACAAAATTAACTAGGAATGATCTGTACTAAAGAAGCCTGCTATCACAGCAGCAAATCCAGGGTTTCCCTGACTGGCTACAGCCACATGTAGTTCTGGAAGGTCTTCTTCTACTGGAGTTGCCCAGTGAGTCCTAAGAACAACACTGGGAGTGTTCTCAATATGTCGGTGAACGGTGATTTCCTTCTAGTTAGACTGTTCCTGACCTACCCAAAAGGTATGTAAAGGGAGAAACATCACCCTGCTTTTTAGATCTGAGAAAACTGCCCCCATCACCAGAAGGCTCCTGTTCCAAGCATGCCTGCTCCATGTGACATCCTCTGGACAGAAAACCCATAGCTCCCTCTGAGTGAACAAGTATGAAGAAAGAATAAGATTTCATGTTTCATCTGACCACATTTTGGCTTTAGGCATCCTGCCAAGAAATAAAGCAAGTTCTTGGTTATCCTAAAGGTAAAATCCAAAGGGACTTGTTTCCCAAGTCGAAACTCAGAGCTTTTGTCTAGTGATCTAGGCAACTAGTTTGGGATAGCAACCAAAGCCATGAACAGACTGGACATGGTGCTGAAGGTAGGCAGCTGCAACTTTAAGACAATCTTCCTTACCTGAGGGGAAAATATAATTTCCCACTGAGTAACTTTTATGTTCATAATCCTTGAAAGATAATTAAAAATGAGGAAAATCCCAGTAAGACTTCTCTGGTTCTTAGGTTAGGAATAGGAGCAATGGCCCAGAATCTGACTTTCCTGAGCTTGGAACTGGTACCCTCTGCACAGCATCCATACCTGAACTGATGTCCCAGCTTCAAACCCTATGGTAGTGCCCAAGCATGCGAGGGATGTCTTAAGGAGATGTGAAGGGTTTCAGCTGCTCCCCAGAGCAGACGGTCAATTACTCAGAAGAAGTCATTCACTCATTCTGTTCAGAGCCAATCATCTGACTTCTATACAGTATGCACAATCTTTCATTTTATATATTTACAAACAGAAAAGACTTATCTTTCAAAGAGAAGACACATTCTGAGGCTCTATAAAGTGCAGCTAATTTAAGGCAAATTCATATGAAATATAGACAGTGACTTATTACCTCTCTATACACACACTTTCCAGCTTTAAAAGGTAAATTCTCTTCCCCTCAAAAACAGGAAAGAGAGAAAAGGGCTTTATTATTTTTTTCCTGGCAACTTTAAGTTACAAGATCTCACTGGCTTCATGAAATCATAGATTTCCAAACATTATATTTTAAGTAAATTTTTTTAAAAAAAATATTTTTTTTTTAAATAGCATTTTCAAACAAGTTAAAAGGTGACAATGTATTTGCTACAGTAGTCTGAAGGGCTGGAGGGCTGATGAGTTAGTCAGGAGGTTTGTTTGTTTGTTTTTTTTAGGTAAGTAGATTTTAGGTAGTCCAGGCTACACATGCATTTCAAATATGCCTGATGACACTAGATACCTAAAGCTACTTTTAGCTCCAGGAAAGAGTATCTCCCATCTCATTGGAATCAAACGCCCTCAAGCTTTCTGGTCTTGGCATGGCAGAGCCTAGGGAATTCCAGAGTTCCTGGTAGGTCAGCATCCCATTCACATCTTGACCAGTCTTGTGGAATAAATCCTGAAGATCTGTTAAATGGAAATTATGAAACAGACATGTAGTATGTTTATGCATACAGTTAAAAGTAGCTTCAACTGATTTCCCAGCATTAAAAGAAAGGCTACTTTGCCAGGTGTGGTGGTGAGCGTCTTTAATCTCAGCATTTGGGAGTAGGTGGGTAGAGGCAGGCAGATCTCTGTAGATTTGAGAGTAGCCTCATCTACACAGTTAAGTTCCAGACCAGCCAGGGCTATATGGTGAGACTTTATCTCAAACCCTTCCCCTGCAAAATGAAACAACTCTCCCAACTTGCTGGTAGGGTTAGAGAGATGGCTCAGTGGTTAAGAGTGCTTGCTGCTCTTCTAGGACTGTGGGTTTTGCTCCCAGTCACTTGTAACTTCAGGTCCAGGAAATCAGATGACTTCTTTTAGCCTCCAAGAGCAGTCCCCTCCTCCCCCACCCCGCCTCCCAACCCAGTGGGTAAAGTGCTTGTGATCATGCATTAGTGAGGACCAGGGCTTGGATCCCCAGAATACATGCAAATGCCAGGATGGCCTTTCTGTAATTTCAACTTCAGAAAGTGGTGACAGGATCCCCTGAGCAAGCTGGCTATTGAGACTAGCCCTACCAGTAAGCTCAGGGCTTGACTGGAAGACTGACTCGCTGAGGCAGGACTAGCAATGGAGATGATTCCTGATATCAGTGTGGGACCACCAAATATATGTGCATACATATACATGTGTACAAGTACACATACATAAACATGCACATACACAAAACCCATACCCATACATGTAAACATGCATATAGACACATACATGAAATACACATGCATGCACATACAGATGTGAAATAAGGAAAAAAACAAGTATGATAAATTTTGATCCTTTAAGAAGGAGAGGAATACTATATTGCATAGCTTCTTACACTGTGAGATGAAAACCCATATGGGAGTTATATACCTGCATGTTGGGGTCATGTTTGGCAACAATAAAAGATTTCTTAACATTTAGTGACCAAACATTAAATACTTAATAAGTCTGAGGTGTTTCTGGAACTGTTAGCCTGTGCCGCAGTACACAATGTGCCGACACACAACATATACTTGACAGTGCATATGGCCTCATGCTACATGCCACCAAATGTTGCCTGAGGCACTTTGCTTTGGATTTCAGTCTACTGTATGCTGTGAACTGCAGTGCTTTTATTGTATATACCAACAAGTTTTCTCTTCTTATAGAAACATAATAATTCATAGAAAACAAAGACTTTCAATATTTTCTTGCCATTGTTCTTTAGCATGTATCAAACCAGTGCATCTTTTGGTTGTATTGTTAGAATATTTAATTTTTAAAGCTGCTATTTGAGTTGCTGACTTTAGTTTTCAATTTCTGAAATGGTTCTAAGGATACTTTTGCTATTCTGTACTACATGTTTATGTGAGAAGGCATTCTCAGTTCTGACAATTATAAAATACAAAGATCAACTGTAGCCAGTATTTGGCTACTTTGTGGCTATTTTTTTTTCTTCCACTCTTTCAACCCTCAACACTAGATAGGGGAGAAAAAAAGGACAAAGCGGGAGGGGGCAACATTATCCCTAGACTATTTCCTGCTGATTAGGGGTGTTTAGTTCCTTGGGACATGTCAGGGGCAGCCCTGCTTATACACTGAAGGCCTAAAATCAGCAATAGGTCAGACATACATGACTGCTAGCACCAAGTCTTGGGTCTCTGTGGAAAAACACTGAAACAGATGCCTAGAAGCTATTGTAAACAAGCAGCTTTGATGGAGGGCTGCCAAGCCTGAGTAGTCATAGACCTTGTAGATAGGTAACCTTGGTGGATAGTACCAACTTAGATAAAGACAAGTGAATCATAGGCGGAGTCATAGTGGTCTGTCTCCTGAACCTTCACCCAGCTGACACTCTGTTCTGGAACATATCTGTACTCCCCCTAAACACTTACGCTCCTGCGTCATCCCCTTCCCCACATCCTGGCTTTTTGTGTATACAACCTGTGTGTAAAAAAGTAAAAATTTATGGTTTGATCAGCCTATAGACAAGCCATGTTCCTTGTGTTTGCCCGTTTCTCTTCATCCTCTCTTAGGTGATCTCCCCGGACCCTGTTTAATGTCCTGCAGGCCAGGACAGGGACAAGTTTGATCTTTGCCATCAAGATACCAAACTTTTTTCTTTTTTCTTGTTTCTTCTTTAAGCCTGGCTACTTAACAAATGGAGACTAACTGCAACCAACAACAATCAACAACTCAGCCTGCCTTCTGGGGGCCTAGTATTTACAACTTTGAAAAGCACTGAAGTGTATCAAATATTACCTAGTATGGTGATCTTTCTGCTATGTAACATTGTCTTTCTAGATCTAGAAATTAAGTAGTTGAAGAATCAGGAACTTGGGTGGGAGATAAACACAGAAGGAAGGAGAAAGGTAAAATAAGTAAGGATGTCTGAAAAAGTCATAGGAATCATATTATTAACTATTTGCCTAAAAATTCCCCACCTATAATATATTAAGTTTGTGTGTAAATATACATATACAGTTTAAATGAAATTTCCTTGTTTAGGCTGACAATGATCCCTCCAAGAGACCACCTAAGAAGACCTCAATATTAGGCATAAGAAGTCCTCTTTTTGTTGTTGGTCAGGTTTGTTCAAGAGACTCTCCAAAACTCCCCAAAATAGCTACCATTGTCATTGGTCGGAAGGTTAAGTTCCTATTGCTGAAGACACCATGCACTTCAGACAGAGTCAGAGGCCCCTGAGCTGGAACTGACCTGAATGCTTGTGTTGTATGAAATGAGAGAAGGTTAGCACTCCCCTGGAAGCTAGAAGCTAGATGTTGGAAGGAAGAGAACAAACCTCCGGAGATTGTTCTCTGACTTTTTACACATGCATCTTGCCATATGCCCCATTCCCAATGTGTACACACACACACACCACCACCACCACACAACAACAATTAAAGGAGACCATGTATTTGAAAGACAGCAAGGAGACATATATGTGAGGGTTTGGAGGAAAGAAAGGGAAGAGAGATGATCACCAGGACGGCCGCCGTTAGGAACAATGATGATGTGGGGATTACAGGGCTAATGAGAGTATCAACTGGAAGTCACATTCTGAAAAACAGTTTGGCTGTTCAGGAATTGTAGACCTGGCAATTTTATTCCTAGGCACTAGGTCAAGAGAAAAACATATGTTTCTATAAAAATCTATGCCCTCATGTTCACAGCAGTATTATTATTTGTAAAAAAAAAAAAACTGGAAACAACCCAAACATGCATTAACTGATAGATGGATAAATATAGCATACAATGGACTATTACTTAGCTATAGAAAGGAAGTATTGTTTCATGCCACAATATGAAAAGCGCACTATGATAAAAGAAGTATACACAAGGTCACAGATTACATGATTCCATTCCTACAAACAAAATATCCCAGATACATAAGTTTATTGAGACAGTAGGGGTAACTGGAAAGCAACTTAAGCTTCTCCTTATTTATTTATTAATATTATTAATTTATTTATTTATTTATTGTATATGTGTCACATGTATACACAACAAGGTGCATGTGGAGATCAGAGGAGAACTTACAGGAGTGGGCATTCTTCTATTATGTGGCTCCTGCTCAGGGTGTCAGGCTTGATGCCAAGCACTGAGGCATCTGGCCAGCCTCAGGAGAGGCTGTTAAATGAGTATGAAGCTTCATTCTGGAGTGATGAAAATGCTATGGAATTAAGTCAAGGTGATGGCTCAAGGTATAACCTTGAGACCACACTAAGGTCCATGGAATTACACAGTTTAAAAGGGTGACATAGAATATGAATTATATCTCTATTAAAAAAGAACCATAGGACTCTGCCTTTGTGTATTAATTTTTTGGTAGTTAATGCTACCAGTTGATCTGTATTTAAAAACAAACAAACAAACAAACAAACAAACAAACAAACAAACCTAAGATACTATTTTAGAAAATGGCATTAGAACGTTTCCAACCAAAGCCTTTAGCATTTAAAAAGGATTTGATCCAGGGGAGATGGTATATGCCTGTAATCCAGAGTTCAAGACCAGCTGCGATATACAGTGTATTGAGGCCAACCTGGCTACATCAAGTTGTTTCAAAACAAACAAAAGAAAAAAAAAATCAAAAATCTTTAAACAAACACCAACCAACCAACAAACCAAAAAAACCCAAAAGAGGTTTCAGCGAGACGGATCAGTGGTCAGGAGTTTGTACTGCTTCCCCAGAGGACCAGAGTTCAGTTCCCAGCATCCTTGTCAGGCAGCTCACAACTGCCTGCAGCCCCAGCTCCAGGAGGATCGGATGCTTCTGGTCTCTGAGAGTGCACACACAATTAGAGTTATAGAAGAAATAAAATAAAAAAGACTTGATTGAGTTCTTATGCTCACTGGAAATATTTATAATACTGAAGAAATGAAGGTCACTAGTGTTTCTTTAAAAGACCTCCTGATTATCTTTCTTCATTTATTCAAGACCATTCTTTGACTCCACACGCCTCTTGCTGTTTGGTACTTGGGAAGATTGAGTGTGCTGAGGGGAGGAAAAACCATTTCTGTGCAAGATCCACTCCACTGAGGAATTCTTATAAATTCCTGACAGGCCCTCCTCACTCCTGTCACAGGCCTGGCAGTGCAGCTGGTGAGACCTCAGAAGTGCCCTGAGCCAGAAAAGCAGATGGGATACTTCTTCCCAACACCAAATGGCTAGATGGAGATTCCTCTTAATAGAGAGTAAATCAATGACTCTCCTTTCCCTCCAGAAAACAGAGGAAAGCCACCACACATGGGGCAAAAAGTAGTGGTAGTTAAGTACTAATTGAGAATGAATAAGCAACACATTCATTCAGTTACACAATCATGGATGTCTACCAGGCTCTGTGGTGCAGGCTAGGGAGTGAACAGGACAGAGATCTTACTCATGGAAGCTAAACAGTTTCTTCCTAGGGAATTTCAGCAGAGTGGCATATGCTAAATAGGAGCAAACAAAACATGTCATATTGTACAGGAAACACCTGCTCCAGACCTGGGAGATAATGTATTACGGCATCTGAACCCAAGTGAAGAACCTGTGGAAGGTATGTGGTCAGAACTGGGTAACTATCCAGACAGCAAGAGACAACCAGGAAGCCTCAACATCACAATGAAGAGTAGAAGAAACTATTGGGAACAAGGGAGACATCGTTCTATGACATATAGCCTTTGTATAAATATTTATTCTGCTCATTGTCAGAATTCCAGAGGGCCTGTTGCAGGCAGTCAACTTTGACTTGTTTTGTTAATTTAACAGAATTGTTTGCTTTTTCTGTCCTTTGCATTAGACAACCTGTCCTTATGGAAAGAAAGGGACATTTTTAGAGACATGATCTCATTATATATAGCACAGGCTGGCCTCAATTTCTTTATCTTTGTGCCTCAGCTGGGATTACAGGCATATGCCACTGTGTGTGGCTGACACTGTTATCTTATAGTGTATTCCATCCTTTGACATGGGGTCTGGATGGCACTTAGTGAATGACTGAAGACCTTTTAAACAACATTTAAGAGAAAGACAGTATGGAAGCTTTAGAGTCAGCCTCAGCTTGAATTCTGTCTCAACCAATTCGCTGCTGTTTAGATTTAGGCAGCTTTCTGTATCTGGCCCAACAATGTTAGATGTAAATTGTGTGTGTGTGTGTGTGTGTGTGTGTGTGTGTCTACGTCTACGTGTTCCTGTGTATTTGCAGGCATGTGGAGGCCACAGGGCAATCTCAGGTGTCAATCCTCAGGTACTGTCCACTTTTTAAAATAGATTATTACTATGTTTGTGTATGATGTGTGTGGGTGTGGCTGTACACATGTTACATGTTGAGGTCAGAGGACAACTTCATAGTCAACTCTCTGCTTTTGTCTTTGTTAGTTCTGGGGACTGACCTTAGGTCATTAGGCTGTAAGTGTTATTATGCACTGAGCTATCTCTCTGGCCTCTGTTCACCTTTCTGTTTTTGACAAAGTATTTCTCCCTAGCTTGGAAATCAACAAGTGGGTTAGGCTGGCTGGACACTGAGCCCCAAGAATCTGCCTGTCTCCATATTCCCAGTGCTGGATTTATAAAAGTGTGTGCCACCACACCTGGCTTTTTTCACATGGGTTCTGGGGACTGAACTCAAGTCTTAACCACGTGAGTCATCTCTCCAGTTCATTAGATATGCTTTTATTTTTAAACAAGAAAAACATTAACAAGTTATAACAGTTACAACTTTGAACATTTCCACCACTAACATTACCTTTGATGCTGGAAATCCCAGGCAGGGAGATAGGTTTTAGTTGGGTCTCAATATGGTCTCCAAGAAGCTGTGAAAATTCTGGCAATGCTGAAGGATCTGATGTGAAGTTCTGTACTTGCTCTGAAGCAAACATAATATACCCTTTTTACAATCAATTTCAACACTAAATTAAATTAGTATCAAAGGTCACCTTCTAGTACTATAGCAGGTATATTTAATTTAAGAGAAGTTGCTGAGAATTAAAGTAGCAGTGTAACTTTAGTAGAAGTTAAAGGTACAGACTGAAGGATGTGTGTGGACAAGTGAAGAGGGATCAGGACTACATTAAGGTCTGAAGCAGAACCTGGCACAGGGTGAGGAGCCCTAATCTGAAAATCTGAAATGCCCCAAATCAGAAGCATTCAGAGGATAGATACAGGTGGAAAATTCCATGTATGACTTCATGTGATGGATCATAGTTAAATAAAGGTGACCTAAAAATACCAAATAAAATTAGCAAAAGGCCATATGCATGTGAACAATGTCTATATAAAACATGAATGAATTTTTGTATTTAGATTCGAATACCAACTCAATGATAACTTGCACATAAAAAAAAAAAAAAAAAAAGAACCCCAAATTGATCATACTTTAGGTCCTACCTGTTTTATCATCATCTATGCTAAGATATGAAGACTTGAGTTGGATAAGTCTTTTGACTTCTTGGCAAATAGGTTATTAAGTCTGGTCTGGGGGCATGAACCACTAGCCATTATACCATAAGAATGCTATATTGTAAGAAGGCCAGTGTTAGAAGGCCTTCAACACAGTTCTGTTTCTCACGGGAGAGAATCTGAGGGAAGCTATTCTGCATCTCCAAAGCTGAGGAATGCTTGAGCCAGGGAGGTCAAAGCCAATACTGTCTAGTATCCTGTTATAGCCTCCCATGTCCTAAATCAGTAGATGTTAATTAATGCATCTGAGAATATTGATTAGTGTGTCTTTACCTAAAGCCAAGTGGCCTGCAAATTGAAGAATTCCATCATTACCTGTTAATGACTTTGAGGAGAACTAATATTTAAGTAAATTTTATGCACTCACAGTAACAGAAACATAACATTTAGAACTGGTTTAATATAAGCTATGACAGTAACGTTTTTGCCTATAATTGGATGCAGGCAGCATGGAGAAGTCTATTTCCAGCTAAACATTACCCGTTCTCCCCTTAATAGACTAGAGTACAAATCAAGTACAAAATGGGCTTTGCTAAATGAAAGCGAGGTGCATCAGCCTCAGCTCGGTGCGCTCAGGCATCACTCACCCGGTTCCATCAGTGCTGGCGGACATCGTCCCTATTCCCTGTGTGGGAGACAGGCTGCCCAAGCCTGCGTGAAATATTCAGAAGCCAGCTAGCTGCTTACCTTCATCTGTGGTCTCTGGAGGCCTGTTGCTTTCAGGTTTGTTTGTGAGAGCACTGATTAGCTGCAGTTTTTCTCGAAGCTCGGATACCTGAGAATTTGAATTATCTTCTTTCTGCCCAAAACAAAGATCAGATAAGGTTTAAGGTGGGTTAACACCTCACTGGAGCCTCTGCTGTATTCCCAAAGTACATTCTGCAAGTAAGGTTGTCAGTCACCCAGTCCCCTCTAAGGTCAATGAAGGGATGGACAAATACTAGGGCTGTCTTTGGGGCTCAGTGTACAGCTGGGTTTAAAGCTGGACCATTACAGGGACATTACATTTTTTATGATCTGTTTTACTGTGAACAGTCCACTGATAGAGCAAGGCATGCATGTGTCAGCAGAAAAGAAAATGTGCCCTTATTCAGATGCCTGTGTAGCACCTGCTTCCCAAATGATGGGGGCCACTGTTTTCTGGAGCTATTTTACACTAACTGAAAAACTTGGGTATCTCTTAGCACTTTGTGACCATGTCATCTGAAGGAAAACTTAAAAACAAAGCAAAACAAAAAACAGCAGAACTCAATCAAACCACAAGTATTCCTGATTCACCCAATGTTCCACTATAATGATTCCACTGGTAGCATGAATTGTAAGAGACACAAAGTAGGAGTTGTAATATTTCTAATTCAAACTGTTACTTGAGTCTAACGCCTTCCCTATCCACACCCCACTTCTTTATCTAGGATGGTACATAAAACAATAGACTTAATTGTAAAGAGAGCAGCCTAGCTCTGAGGCTGGCGTCAGTTTACTGTATGAAGAGGCCTGGTCCTGTGTTTAGGAGCACCGGTACATCTCATGCCTCACTCAGTGAATTTACAGTCCCCGTTCCATCTTTATGTATATCCTGATAGTTGCTGTACAGTGGCTATGGGGGTTTATTTAGGGAGACCCAATATGAACACATGAACAAACCTAGATACTAAATGCTTACTGACAGCAGAAATTGAATCTGGTTGGGATGCTTTGATGAGGTAACATGAAGATACTGACTGGCGTGACAGTTATACCACACAAGGGATCTAAAAGTCAAGCCAGAGATTTAGGCAGAAGTGTGGCTGCTGTGTTCTGATCTGACTGTTAAGATAAAAATTACTGTTGAAATCACTACTACTTTCTAATATTAACCATCTGTTACTTTTTTGTGTTCATCATTTAAATCTGGTTTTTAAAATGTTTTTGTCATTCCCTAAACAATGTTTAAAAAAAAAGTGTACGAACAGTTCAAAAGCTCAATAAAAGCCCACCTTATAATGCATCAAACTCTTAAATATTCGTGACTTTATCCAGACAATACAAATTTGCTAAGGATCAAAAAGTAAAGTTAGAAAGATTTACATCAAAAACTTCTATAATATGGTTTTAGCTAAGTTCATGGCCTATGAACTTCCTATCCTCTGAACTGTCACACTATGTGCATCTCAGATGACGCTGTACTAACTTGGCCACAACCTTCCTGGCTCTCCCTATAGCTCAGCAGGACTTAACAGGACTATGAAAGTGTTAAGAATGCGATTTAAACGTGAAAGGATTTTTAAGCTGGACACCATTTTTAGATTATCTATGCCTCTGTCCCCTATTGTTAGTTTAAATAATTGTGCTAATTAGTTTTTGCCAACTTGACATAAACTAGTAATACTTGGAAAGAGGGAACTCCAACTGAGGAACTGCCTTCATCTGCCTGTGGATATGGACGTGGGGCTTTGTCTTAGTTGCTAATTGATGTAGCAGAGCACAGCTCACTGAGGGTGGCACCATCCCAGGCAGGTGGGCCTGAGCTGTACACGAACAGAAGCTCAGTAAGTCAGAGGAAACAAGCCAGTGTGGCATTCCTCCACAGTTTCTGCTTCAAGCCCCTGCCTTGGCTTCCCTTGATAATGGACTGGAACCCATACAGTGTAATAAACTTCCTCCTCATGTTGCTTTTGGTCATGGTGTTTATCACAGCAACGAAAGCAAACTAGGGCAATAACCATCTCAGCTTCATAGTTGTTTCCTTAGGAATGCCAACCTGATCCCTCTTTTTTTTTTTTTTTTTTTTTTTTTTATTCAAGTAACTGCAAATAGGAAACCAGAGGGGAAGCCCGGGCTGGGACAAATACCGGCCACCCCTCCCCCACAGAGGGGAGGTGGCCCTACATCCTTTTCCCATCAAAGCAGCCTGCACCATGCCCTACGCTTTTTCACTGTAGCACTGATCAGACTTGTGACTCTCTGTTCAGTCTTGAGCTGTGCCACCACAGGAGTCACATATCTGTCACATTCACTGTGGCCATTCCAGCTCCTAGTAAAGTGCTTAGTACAAGGTATGTGCCTGATGTGATATTCATTCATTCACTAATACCTGAACCTACTAATTTCTCTGTCCTGGAGTTTATCACAGGAGATCAAAGTGCCCCTTTTAGAGGGGAAGGCGGTTTTAGGTATCATGGAGACACTGATGTGTTTGTTTTTACTTTACAGAAGCTTCCTGTTCCTTACCTTTATGCTTTGGATCTTTACAGTATCAGTTCTGTTGGTCACCAAAGACTCTCTTTTCAGAGTGGGAGCCCTATTACCCATCTTGGAGGGCAAAGAAAATAGAAGAAAAGGTTAAGGGGAGACATTAAAACTTAAATGACATCAAATATGTGTGTGTGTGTGTGTGTGTGTGTGTGGTGTGTGTGTGTGTGTGCGTGCGCGCACTCCTGTTTTTGAGTCAGGGTCTCTTACTGAACCTGGAAGTAGCCATTTGGTTAGACTAGCTGGCCAGCCTGTCTCTGCTCAACCCCAAACCAAATTTCAGATTCATGCCACTGTGTCTGGCCTTTAGGTAGATGCTGGGGATGTGAACTTGGGTCTTCATGCTTCTGCGACATCCACTTTACCAGCTGAGCCATCTCTCCAACCCTGACACTTAATACTTCTTAAACAAATTGCTCAGATTTATGTAAGGACTCTGAACCACTTCAAACACAATGGCAAAGGAGCAGGAGAAGAGAATGGCAAGGGCGCAAGGAGACAGAGTGGAATAAAGGCATCTAAATGTTTTATTCACAAACTTTAAAACTGCAGTATAAAAGGCAACAGAACCTCTACCCAGATGAGGCTTGGTCTGATGCTGCTGGAAGAAACAGTAGGACAGATGGGTACTATTACTGATTTTCTTTGCTGGATAAAAATAAAAAGGGGAGGGCAGAGACAGCAAGGGGTATGGCGTGGTCAATTTTCACAATAAGCCTTGAAAAACCTTCAAGGCAGACTATTCATCAAATCACCCAAAGTTCTTAGCGCCTACTTAGCTTAGCTGAGTTCAAAAGGGCTTTAAAAACTAGGACTCCTTTAATCTTCACAGCTTTGTAGTAAATTACACACTCTTGTAAAGCAGGAGGCCAGGCAGAAGGGGACAGGTCTTTCTACCCAACCCTTCAAAGCCATTTTCCGGCAGCTTGCCAAGGTTCACTGCGGCAGAGCCAGTCTCTTACTCTGTGCCAGAGCTCCAGCTCATGAGTGGGTTAGCTCCCAGTTTTAACTGTTCCTTGAATTTACAGTATAATTTCTATCAAAAAATGTATACGTCTTTGCTCTATGAAACCTCTAAAAGTGAAACCTATCACTGTCAATGAAATGATCCCCACAAATCCCAGCACGATGTACAGATGAAATGTTTAAAAGCAAACACTATTCACGAGATCATGAAAACCAGAAACGCTCCCAGCCAGCAAGCTTTAGTGATTTAGTGGGCCACTCAGTTCTCTAACACATTGACCTTGGAAGCTGAACTGCTCTGACTTCAACTATTTAAAAATGTTTTTATTATCATATACTAATTATACATAATGATGGGTTGGTTTCACTATATTTTATCTATGCACATGTTATATTTATCATAATTACCTCAGTCCAGTCCCCCACTAACCCTGTGTTCCTCACACTCCTGCTAATCTCTTCCTTCCCAACTGATTCTCTTTCTCCTTTCATATATTTTTTCTGTGTGATCTAATTGGTTGGGCTTGTTAATAGAAGCAGCTTCATCTGTTTAAATGAGTTTCCTAACATTATATGCAAAAGGTTTCCTCTAATATGCAGAGAGAAGCAGGATGAATCTGTAAGCCAAGTTAAAAAAATGGCACAAGATTTTTGTATCTGCCACTCTCACCACTTCTAACATCTTAAGAGAAAAGAAAAGAAAAGAAAAGAAGAAAAGGAAATATGTGCCCACGTGTCCCTACTTGATGGACGACCGGCAACACTGTGAGAGACTTGTCGTTTCTGCCAATAAGCTGTAGTGAGCTGCTGTGCTTAAATTGACCCTTGCTATCACCCCTTTCAAACACACACTGTAATCCTGTGCTACTCACGTCAGAGAGCTGTGGTATGGAGTAAAGCAGATGAAAGTTAAGGACAAAACAACGTGTATTCTCTCAAGTGTGCACACTGCTGTTCACATGAGGATGGGGAAGATCATGGAAGCAGAGACAACACACACCAACACAGAACATGTCACAGCAGATCTGAAACGCTTACCATGCTGGAGTTCACGCTTGTTCTCTGTTCTGCCTTGCTCAGTGTGACCACACCCTTTCTATTAGGCTAAGTCTCTGTGTCAGGTTACTGAGGGCCTCGCTCAGCCCCTGGAGTTTAAGGTCACTCTGTCGCTGGTATCCCACTACAGTGCTGTTGACTTCCTCTAAGGAGTTGTGCAGGTACAGGATATCCTAGATTGGAAATAAACTGAGTTGTAGGATCCACCTAATACAAGCAGGACAGCAGGTAAGGTACTTCTGGCTGTGACCGACTGTTTCGATCTGCTTTGTTATTCTACTCTAAACTGTTCCCACATGCGTTTTCTGGGGCTGTTTGCTTTTAGTCAGATAGGAGGGTGAAGAAGAGAACTCTCTGCAAGCTCTCACTCTGGTCCCTCAAAGTGGTGAATTTGGGAATTATTTTCCCAACATTTACCTCACTTGCTGGTAGGTTATTAACTGAAGTCCCGTTAGCCTAATTGGTTAGGACAAAACTACCTTAGGAACAATACCAATTACTGAACTGGCTCATGTAACAAAAGCACAGCAAGTAGTGCATTATTTAGTACAAGACTCAATTATTTTTATTGACATCTTCTAGTACTGATTACTACTTAAAAAGAAATGATGACTATAGGCTTTAAAGGGCATTAAACTCAGGACAGAAATTCTTAGAGAAGATTTCCTTTACTCTCTTTAACGACATTCTGATCCCAGCATCCCTCCCGTCCTCCTCTCCTGCCTCTGTCTTCAGACTTTAGAAAACATCATGTTTCAAGAATATGTTTTTCAACACTCTTAAGAGTTTTCTGTGGCTCAAAACAGCCATCTTTCTAGATTCTGCACCCATCTTTCCCTCGCCCTGGCTGCTATTTGTAATAGTTTCAGGATAGCCTGGTCATTTTATATCTTTCAAGATGTGAAAAGGAATTTACTCCATTAGTTGACACAAGGGAGGAAGCAGAATATGCAGAAGAGACAGAGTTCCCAAGAACCAGCATGTATCCCTTTCTGCTCAGCTCTCATGCAGGGGGTGATGCATAAGGCACCTGCTGAGGTACCTACTGGGGTACTGTCTGTGAAGCCCACAGTCCTCACACTAACTCCATAGCCCACCACAGTCCCAAGCACAAAGTACCTGTTTTGCACTTTCACTGTGGGTTTTATTGTCAAGCTCTGATGGAGGTGAAGACAATGGCATGATTTGGTTGCTTCCATTGGTCTCCTTTAAGAAATGTTAACACAAATGGAAGTTAGTGTATAGGCAACAATTAACTACTAGGTTACTTAACCATTTGGGGTGGTCATGGAACACACTTGTCTTCCCAGGATGTAGCTACAGGTTAATCTACAGTAGTTCCCCAAAACTTACAGTATGACACATCTGAAAGGTGTCAAAGGTATCATGGATTTTTGAGAGTGTCCAGCCTGAAGCAGAGGCTGGATAGCAGCACCTAGATTACCCTAGGAATCAGAGCTCCTCCTAATATGCTTGTCAGTTTCTTAATGGAATGAGTTCCTCAGAAACTCCTCTCTCCTCTCCTTCATTATCTATCCTGCAGGGAAACTGCATAATCTAATATAATCCACAGTGAATACACATATGATTGGTTTTCCCTTACAGGTATGCTGATATCTACACTGGAGGGTGATTCTTCTCTTCCCTTTCCTTCCCACTGCTCTAGTCTCTCTTTGTAGAGACCTAAGTATATCATGCTTAGATACATTTTCACCCTTTACTGGGAAAAGCTGTATAGCTGATTCCTTTAAGCCCACCACCACAGGTTAGTACAGTGTGCTAGTAGCAAGAATTACTACTGGTAGATACTGATTCAATTACAACAGTATAATTGGCAAAACAGTTCTCAAATTCTGAAATCCTAGACATTTATTAACCTTGTTTTCATATAAGTTAAGATTAAAAAGAAAAAGGTATAATACCCAATGGTTCTAGGAAGCAGAAAATATTCAGCTAGGAGAAAATATTTTAGGAAATAGCTCATTACTTGAGAGCATGTATAAAACAGAGGAGTGGTGAGGTGGAGAGGTCTTTGCTATTATGGGTTACAGAGGTCTGCAGTGGCAGATGGCATCAGAAGCGAGATGTCTGGATACCTAAACTTCTCCTTTTGGGTTAGCCCCACTAGTAGCAACAGTGACTTGCTAATAACAGTGAGCACTGGTTCTGAAGACAGGAAAACCCTTTCTGGAACGCTGATGCAGTTCAGGTTCCTTGGTACAAACTGCCAAGTTTAGAGTATGAAGTCAACTTGTTTCTCCATCAGGAGCAAGGGCTGTGCCCCCTTTTGTTTACCTTCATAAATCCTTCAGGGAGCTGTTACAAAGTTGTTACTGCCTGGATGGCTGTGATGCTTGTATGTGGAGCTGCATAGGAGACTGAGGCAGATGGAAATGGCAGGCCTTTGCTTCCACCTCAGCTATTTGTTGTTACACAAATCATCCTCAGATTTTGGGGTTGACAAAAATGTTTTACTTCTCACTACTCTGTGAGTTCCCTGAGCTCACCTCGGGGGCTGGTGCAGGATGGATTCCACATGGTCTGCATTCCATTGACACCTGGAGGGAGCTGGACCACCTCAGAAGGTCCTTTCTTCTAGATGGTCTCTCAGCACTGGGGTGTAGCAAGCCACTCACACCCCTGATGCTCAGAGAGTGGGAAATAATAACTTGCTGGAGTGGTTTACTTTGCAGTGATGAGAGAGTTTTCAATTTCTGTCTCCTCCTTTCAGATACCCCCCCACTTTTTTTTTTTTTTTTCAAGACAGGGTTTCTCTGTGTAGCCTGGGCTGTCCTGAACTCAGAAATCCGCCTGCCTCTGCCTCCCAAGTGCTGGGATTAAAGGCGTGCGCCACCACCGCCCGGCTTCAGATACCTTTCTAATCTCCTTCTGTTCCATCTTTGGAAAATGTATTATGGGCATCTCCTACAATACCATGTTTATAAAAGACGTTGCTTCAATCCCCTCTACTTTAACTGTTTAATTTACAGACTGCAGACCAATGAGTCCATACTGGTTTTTTAAAAAAGCAAGTAGAGTAGTGTCTGCTCAGCTCAGTGGGGAAATTAATGTCAGGACTAACACATGAAATAGTGAACAGGAGCATGCTGACTTTCCATGGTGCTTACAGATCTTACCATACTGCCCTGCAGGAACTCCAAGGTTGTCTTGTGCTCATCCACAGTCTTCTGTATCGCCTCTACAGCAAGGTGGACACTGCTTAAAGTATTGCCAATGGAAGCTACACTCTGCATACAAACAATGTTGGAATATCAGCCCTTTGAAGAGCTTTATTAAGCATAACTGACATGCAATCTATGCACGTATTCAAAAGGCATAATAAGGCTGGAAACTATTTCCATAATAGAAGCAATAGACACTACCTCCCACCCCCAATTTCTTCATGCCTCTCTGTAATTTCCCCTTTCCGACCCAAGGCAACCATTTATTCATTTTCTGTCTCTATATGTCAGTTTGCATTTTCTAGAGCTTTACATAAAGGGAACAATGAGCATACACTTTCTAAGATGTTTTTTAGTAGGTCTTCTTTCACCAAGTAAAGCTGGAGATTCATTTATATCTAAGCTGATAGGCAAGTTACATGCCATTGGTATGGTTTCATCAACTTGTTTACTCAACAGTCAGTAGACATTTAGGCTATTTTTATTTTAGTATTTGATACTGAACAAATATCTTGTGCCCTCATCTCCCTTCAGCGTTTCTCATTACCACAATACATAGATGAGCAGCTGACCATATGGCAGATCTATGCCTAACTTACGAAAAAACTTACATATGACTTCCTAAAATGGCTGTGCCATTTTTACAGCCCCGTTTGCAGTGTTTAAGAGAGTTCGTATTACTCTATACATTCAAAATACAGGTGCTGTTAACTTAAAAATTTTGCCCATTCTTATGGCAGTATAGTGGCATGCTGTGATTTTAATTAACACTAAAACACTAACTGAATATAAATAAATATTTTAATTATTTCAACTATATTCAAACTATAAATTCCATGCAACTTATACTGAAACAATTAACAAAACATAAACATTCATTCTTTATATGAACATTTTCCATATATAAATATAAGTTAAACTGTTTTTCCAATTAAGGAAAACAACAATCTTTCTAAAATAAAAGATATTTTCCTAAAAAATTATTTATAACAGTCAAACACTAAATAAAATAAAATAAAAGATAATAAAGTCTGAGACTCATGGATAATATACCCACCCTTAAACTACGTGTGTTAAACACTCTGCAGGCAAACAGATGGCTAGAGCCAATGCTGTTGACTGCCAACAGTCAGGAATATTAAGTGGTGACTTTTGAGCAAACTTGAGTGGGTGTAATCTTTTGGCTCTAGGAGACCTCGGCTGGCGTAGAATCCTGTCGGCAGTGAGTGTAGTTAGGTAAGGATAACTGCTTATTCTGCTCTTACTAGTCCTAGAGAACCCAAGCATACGGAGGGCGTGACTCACAAGTCATCCTTTAAAAAGTAAGAAATTAAGCCGGGCGGTGGTGGCGCACGCCTTTAATCCCAGCACTTGGGAGGCAGAGACAGGCAGATTTCTGAGTTCGAGGCCAGCCTGGTCTACAGAGTGAGTTCCAGGACAGCCAGGGCTACACAGAGAAACCCTGTCTCGAAAAACCAAAAAAAAAAAAAAAAAAAAAAAAAAAAAAAAAAAAAAGTAAGAAATTATGCAGGAGTGTATGTTGCGGGCATGTGCAATTGAATGCAAGTGCCTGTGGAGGCCAGAAGAGGTCACTGCATCCCCTGGAACTCGACTTACAGGAACCAAGCTACAGTTCCCGGCAAGAGCAGTATGTGTTCTTCACCAATGATCTACCTCTTCAGTCTCCATTAGTTACTTAAAAAAAAAAAAAAATCCAAAAGAATGTTATTATTTGGTGGGTTTTATACCTTTATATACTGACAATTTATACTGTAATATTAGCATTTATTTATTTATTTATTTATTTATTTTTGTATCACTAGTATTTTTAACCAAAGTTATTTTATTGTTTTGAGGAGGTCTCATGTAGTCCAGCTTGTCATATATCCAAGGATGATTTTTGAACTTTTGATGTTCCTGCCTCTATCTTCCATATATGGGGATTATAGGCCTACATCCCCACAACTGGTTTTATGTGGTGCTGGGAATCAAACCTAGGGCTTTGTGCATGCTAGGTTAGCACTCCACAATAGAACTGCATCCCCAGCTTCCAATGCAAGTTTTTCTTTTTTTTTTCTTTTATTGGATATTTTTTATTTACATTTCAAATGTTATCCCCTTTCCCTGTTTCCCCTCCAGAAACCCCCTATCCCATTTCCCTCCCCTGCTTCTATGAAGGTGTTCCCCCACCCACCCACCCACTCCTGCCCTAGCATTCCCCTACACTGGGGCATTGAGCCTTCACAGGACCAAGGGCCTCTCCTCCCACTGATGCCTGACAAGGCCATCCTCTGCTGCATATGCGGCTGGAGCCATGGGTCACTCCATGTGTACTCTTTGGTTGGTGGTTTGGTCCCTGGGAACTCTGGAGGGTCTGGTAGGTTGATATTGTTGTTCTTCCTATGGGGTTGCAAACCCCTTCAGCTCCTTCAGTGCTTTCTCTAACTCCTCCAAGGCCATCCAGAGATTGCCCCACTTGGGGTCCATCCCATATGCAGTCACCAAACCCAGACAATATTGTGGATGCCAAGAAGTGCTTGCTGACAGGAGGAGCCTGATATAGCTGTCTCCTGAGAGGCTCTGCCAGAGCCTGACAAATACAGAGGAGGATGCTCCTAGCCAACCACTGATTGAGCATGGGGTCCCCAACACAAGTTTTTAAAATTACACTGAAACAAAACCTTAAAGAGAACAGGAGATGATAATACTTTCAATATTTAAAAAGTTACATGACATAATTGAAAGCTAGCTAAGTTTTGGAAATGAACTACCATTTCAAAAGTGCATCATCATTTGCAATAAAAGCAGTGCCCTGCAGGATGGCAAAGAGAGAATATTTGGGGTAGTCTCTAAGCTACTATGCTATGCAAGCCCTGTTGTTGCAAAAAGCCACAGACACTCAAAGACACCTACTGTTTGAGAATCCTCACTGGCTGGCTGGCTAAGCCATCAGGACACAGGAAGATAGTGAGCTCTTGTTTAGGGGTTGTTTTTTTAGGAAAGCAGCTGACAGATCATGTAAATCCTAGAATGGAAGTCTGAAACTAGTATTTCCACCACCAACTGCAAAGTGCCTGGTACATGCAGGAGAAAGCTCCACAAGTGTTTATTGAGTTAAAGAGAACAAGAACAAGCCAGTTTCCTTTTCTAATGCAAGACTGCCAAGGTTTGCCTCTGTAAAGCTACAGAGCCCTGTCTTTTCCTACTTGGTTCTTGGGAATTATGGCAAGAATCTGCCTCATTAAAGTTCTGCTCCACCTTTTTAATTTAAACTCTGAGAGCAGATAGATGACTACACTGGACAAGTAGCAAATTACAGGGACTGAGCACACAATGTTTTAGTTGTAAAACATCATGTTTTATTTTTGTTTGTGGTTTAGAAATTTCTCACTTTGTCTAACAATTTAGACATTTATGGACAGAGCCTGGAATATAACTGAATCAAACATCACAGGCTAACTTTTAAAAGCCATGAATCCTAGATTTAAAATTCACTGTATAAGGGGCTCTTATTCCTAAAATCCTTTTTTCCTTTCTTGTGGTGAGGACGACGGTCCCCTTGTTCCCCTCCTGTCCACTCTCTATCCAGCTCTAGGCATTCCTTGTTCTCGTCCTTCTGGCTGGTACTTGTTTGCTACATCTACATACCAAGGGTCAAATAAACAGAAACTATGAACTGTTCTTTGCACACAGCCCTGGAGTCTATGGTGTACACACAAGTAATTGTTTAGGACTTATACAAATGCCTTTAAAAAAATAATACCCAATTGTTTCCCCAGAGTATTTAAAAGCACCCTTGTCACACACCTGCTCCCTAATTTTTAACTTCAGCATTCATTTTAGATCATCTTTAAGCAGCAAAACAAAACAAACAACTTCTTTCCAGTCATGGAAAAGCAGAGGCTTAAAGTAACTCTCATCCACAACTGGTCTGGGCTCATCAAGTGTAAGGACAAACTGAAATGTAAACCAACACCCGGTAACACAATGGTCCCAGAGGAGCAATTCTGAAACCCAGACAGACAAATGAAAAACTGTATGAATCATAAAGTAGAAACCTGTTGAAAATTAAGGGCCTAACTACTAAAGTTTGTACTCCATAGAACATGGTATACTATACTGCTCTTTTGAAGCAGCTGATTTCAAATGGTAGGTTTTCGAAGGGAACTCTCAAGGTGCCAGAATTCTAGCACTAAGGTGACCATAGTACCCAAATGTAATACTTACCTTCTGAAGTCCCTCTACAGTGCTAGGCAGGCTAATTAAGTCTGCAGCCGCCTTGACACTTGCTTTTAGGTGGTTTACTGCAGAACTCAACAGAGAAATCTGAAAAAGATTAATAAACAACGAACACAGAATTTGTAGAGTATATGCTTCCTTCACAAACTCTATAGTTCACAATGTCAGGTACCTGTCAGCTCACAGAGTGGAGGAAATGCAGTACTGTGGGAAGAACTGAGATGCAGGCAGGAAGCAGCAACAAGCCCCTCTTTCTCTGCCCAATTTGAATTGGTGTCAAAGAGGCAGAGCCTTGCAAGTGTCATTCTTTTCCTTAGTCCTAGCACTGGCACAGTGCAAAACCCTGCAATTACTCAAAATATGCAGTGACTACCACACAATCCTTCAACAGTTGAACAAGAAAAGACTGATGATCAAGGACCACTTCAAAACTTCACTGGTAAAATAGAGCACCTCAGTTATTTAACTGAACTTTTGTTCCCGTGTCCAAGTGGGAACGTACATTATAAAGTAAAAGCCCATCATCACAAAATATAGTCCTCAGGAATGGTATCCTGACAACCTGAACAGCACTTTCAGCTACTCAGGGACTTGGTTTTGGTTTAATAATGTGATTAATATTTCAAACTCAATAGCTCAACCACAGCATTACTCTGTACCCTGAAGGAGTGCAATAAATACCCACTGACTCACTGAAGGATGCAATGAATGTATTAAAACAGAAATTGAATAAAAATAAAATGTGGCTTCCTTTCTGCTACTTAGGGGTAGGATTCTAAGTAGCTGGATTCCTATCTTGAATGGGGACTGGGGGAACCTGAGTCACATGCAGTTTCAGCCTTCAAGTTTACATTCTAACAAACCTTGCAGTGTGACTCAAAACACTCTTCAAAGAGCCTGGGTACCAGACTGCTTTCTTATTCTAAATTTTGAGATGAGAACAAAGGCTTAACCAATAGTTGTAATGAGTGGCCTCACAAACACCCAACTTTCTGGCCACTTGCTACAGGTCAAGTTGTGGCAGGCATGAGAGGATGCGAGACACAGCAGAATCTTGGCATTTGGCATTTTCTCTGTGCATCTTAGCGGCAACCCTAGGGCTTTAGCCTTAACATTCTAAGCATGAATATTCTGCTGGCATACAGAAAGTGTGAGATAATGAAGGTTTGTTGTATTAAGCCACTGAGTTTGGAGAGTAAATGTAACCCAGCAACAGATGATTCATATGTTACAAGAATTAAAGGACATGTGACTGCAGCTCTTAGCATATTGCTGAGTACAACCGATTAATCAGTGGCAGTTCTTTAGGAGTGAGATTTAGTGAGTACTCACACGTACCATTCTCAAACAGCTGACCACTCACCAGTGTTCTAACCCTATCCATTTGAAAACAAAAAGGTGAGACACTCAGCCCATACTGAAAAATACTTTTAGAAAGCTATAAACCTCTTACAGCAGCAATTATATCAGGGAGGCTGTGATTTTTTTTTTTCCATTCCTTTAAGAAGCTATGGATAATATTGAGGCTTCAAAGAACATAAGGAAACAGGCACTCTCATGTGCTGCTCATGGGGATGTAAACTGGAAAAGGATTGTTTTGAAAGAATAGTCCTCAAATGTTTATATCCATTGTTCAGCAACTTCATTTATAGGAACCTATCTTGAAGATTACTTGCTCACAGGCACAAAGAAATATTCAGAACAGGTCTTTCTTATTTGTACCAGCAAAACACTAGGATAATCTAAATGCCTATCACTAAATACGTAGATATATTCAGTAAACAAAAGATGTGGTAGTACACCACATACTGAATGTGTCCATTTATTTACATACACACTTGGTGTGATCCATAAGCTGATAATATTAAAAGCTCTGATAGCTTTATACTACATAGGCGGTGCAGAGCGTATCACTGACATGAGACAACTCTGAGGGAATACGAAAGGAAGGGATTCCTCCCTGGGATGTCTTATTCTACATGCCCTATTATGTGACACGATACACACTAGTGAATAAACTATCACTGACAATTGGCAGAGATCCTAAAGGGATAATAACACACTGTGCTCCGAATGATCTGGGTAGAAACTATTGTGTCAGGTACTCAGTATCTTGAGGCTATCAGAGCTGGTTAGAAGTATCTTAGGAACATTATGGTCTCAGAGAAGGCCAGTGTGGCTGCTGGAAGCCGCCATTTCACTTAAAACTAGAGAAGTAATAAAAGCCACGCAGGAGGAGCAGGTTAGGCCTTCTCTCTGTGTCACAAACACTGTGGGTCTGGACTGGTCCCAGCTCAGTTATGCACCCCTACACCACCAAGACAGTCTACCCTCCAGACCTCCCTCTTCAGTAGAGCCAAACTGTGTGGGAAACTACAGTACATATACATGCATAGTCAGACTAGACAGACAGGGGTACTCTCCCATTGTCTCTAGTCTCAACAGAGATTCTAGAATGTGAGACTGGATTCAAGCATTACAACAGAACTTATCAACAAATGTCACATTCTATAATCTGAAGACACTAAAAACTGAGTCAAATAGAAACCACTAAGGAAAAAAAAAATCACATTTAGCCAAGAGATAAGTTATAACTTCTATGCATAGTCCATGATTATTTTTAATCAGCAAAAGTAGAAATAGCCACTGTAGACTATTTGCTTAATATCAAATTTTATACTTCAAAAACAAAAAACGCTATTTTTTCTTCAGGGTTGAACTTAATGCTCTTTAAATAGTGAGGAAAGGTAAGCAAACAGAGAATCACAAATGATGAATTATTATGAGTAAGGGTTTTCTACACAGTCCTGACTATCCTGGAACTCGCTATGTAGACTAGGCTGGCTTTAAACTCAAGAAAGTCTCCTGCCTCTATCTCCAAAGTGCTGGAATTAAAGGTGTACCTAGCCCTATTTATTTCTAAAAAGATGGAAGGAAAACAGGCTCCCAAGACTTAAGTGCTTCGATGCTAGATTGACACACAGCTGCACATTGGGTAAGCTCTTTTACCTCTGAGCCTCAATTTTCTTTCTTTTTTGTTTATTTGTTTTGTTTTGTCTATCTGCTTTGCTTATTGAGACAGAGTTTCTCTGTGCAGCCCTGGCTGTCCTGGAACTTGATCTGTAGACCAGGCTGGCCTTGAACTCACAGAGGTCTGCCTGCCTCTGCCTCCCAATCACTGGGATTAAAGGCATGTACCACCACCACCAGACAAATCTCAATTTTCTTATCTGCACTGGGTGCACATACCACTTACTACTTGTTGTGACTTAAGGACAAAGAGAAAGGAGATCATACATGCTACTCAGCTAACAGAATGGTGTGCACGAAGGAAACATTTAATATACAACAGTTACCATCGCTACTCAGATTTTCATCACCAGCTTGAGGCTGAGTCCAGTGTACACAGTCCCCTGATGCCATTACATGCATATGCAAATGAGCATCAAACGTGCTCAGAAGAGAACAGGAGGGAACTACAGAAGGGCACTTAAGGTCCTCGATAACAGTGCTTGTTGATTTACTTTATCTCTGGCTTCTTTCTGGGCCCAACGAGGGCTATAAGGAAGGACTACAATTTCCTCAATACGCAGTCTTTTCACTTGTCTATTGTTTTAACAAAGGTACTCCATTCTTGTTATTAGGTAGTTATCTTCTGAAAAGCTACAGCAAACACTGGATTAGTGAATGCTAAACACTGTTCCTAGGGGTGGGGGGCTAGGTTCCTGTGAGTCCTTTGGTTACATTTTCAGTAACACATCAATTTAATATCTAACCTTGTTTTACACATGTTCCTGTTTAAACATCATATTTAACGACACTGCTGACTGAGACTGAACTCACAGCAGCAGCACAGGAAGTGATGTCTGAAGGAAGCCCCGCCACAGTAAAATCACCAACAAAGACGATAGAAATGTGACAAGGGACACGAAATACAACCCTGAACTCCACTTGTTTACAGTATGAGAACAGAACAAGGAGGCAGGGTGCTCCAGCTTTCAGTGTCTGTGGGGTGACTCCAAAGCTAGTGCTGCTGTGCACAGATCAATGGATGATTAAAAAGCTTCATAGTTACAGATTCTGAGGTTACAAGTAGATAAAATGATGAGGATCAACTGTACTGGCCTACAGAGAGTAACCTTCTCTCGTTCTCCAGGGCCCACCTGCTCCATTTCCCCTTCAGACTTGGCACAACATTTCTGGGAAAGCTAATCCCAATCTGGGTTGGATATTCATGTAAGTATGCCCTCAGCATTTGAGCCATATGGACCTGCTTCATGTCAAGCTGCTTACTTTCCTATTTTCTGTTTGTCCATAAGATTACTGGGGTAAGGAATTGCATCTTTTTGGCTCTAAATCTACTGTAGTCTGAATGTTGGTACTCCCCTATAAGTTTCATGTTCAACAATCTTCAATGTGGTGGCAGCAAAAGGTGGGGTCCTCCAGGCATGATAAGAGAGGGCTCTACTTTCATGAACAGTCCAATGAAGCCATTCCACTCCTTCTGCTAATGCAGCTATAAGGGACCAGGCATGAAGTCGACAGTGAGCCTGCACCAGAGACAATCTGACGGCATCCTGACCCTGGAGTCTTGGGCCTCCAGAACTGCAAGTAATAGATTCCATTCTTCGTAAGTTACCTAGTCTAAGGCTTTCTGTTAGAGCAGTCTGAATGGACTGAGGCACAAAAGCTTTATCTCCATAAAAGCAGCTCGGTAAACGTTTGCCCCCACAAAAGGGAGGTGTCTTATAACCATCAGGAGGGAACAGGGACAGTACCAGAGGTTTCATGAATAAAACAAAGTGTAAATGAAGACTCAAGTACTACCTTAAAGATTTAAGGAAAAGTTGGATTTTAACTTTCTCAACCAGATGGCCTTTTCCCCAGCCTGAATTAACTTCAGCTTACTTGGTAGTAGGAATAGTTCTTGATAAGTGACAGAATACATTTTCTTGTGGGTTGAGTATCTTTCCATTGTTTAAAAATTCTATTAGAATCACCTGAATTGACAATTACCACTAGCCATAGAAACATAATTAAACATTATTTTTACTTTTATTTCTGTTTTGGTTCATTTTGGCTGCTGGCTTCAATAGAGCACTAGAGGTGTGTAGCACTAACTTTAGAAAACCACCCAGACTGCCAAGCTCCCTTTGGAAACAACATTCATCTCTACTTCACCGCCACCCATCCTTCTGGGTCTATGCTAATGGAGAACTCCTCTGTTTTAGGTTGGCTTTAACAAATCAATCTAGCATCTCATAAAGTTTGGTGCTACTAATCTGTAAAGAGTTTTAGTCTAACCTTCTCCAGGTTCACACACAAAGTCCTAGGACGTCTTACAGCACACTAAGCGCCAGTTTTCTCCATGAGCAGTTCTAGAATGCCAATATGTAAGAAAGAGATGGAGACAGACAGTTGATGTTTGTCTGTCTTTTCATGCAAAGCAATCTTAACCTTGTCTGAGAATGGCTGACCCTATTCTGCCAACTGAGATCCACAGACTGCCCAGGAGAAACGTTTATTCTCCCAGAGCTGTGCTACTCCCACCTGACGTCATCTCTGTGACATCATCTCTGTCCACACTGCTCCTTTGCTGTGTGCATGTAGGACCACAGTGGATTCTATTCTTTGTGTACAAAAGAAATGAATATCTGCTTTTTTTAATTACTGAGAACCTAAGAATAAATGATAACTACTAAATACTAGTTAGTATCATCTGTAACTTATTTCCTCTGAGACATAAAATAAAATAAGATAAAATAAAATAAACCAAATAAAATAAAACAGAGCCAGGTGTGGTGGCTTGTATCACAAGCCAGCATGGGCTACATAATGAAACTGTCTCAACACCAAAACCAAAATCAAAATAAAACAAAGCCCCCAAAGTTAAGACTAGGAATGTCATAAGGCACTAAATACTTTCTGGGTGAGCCACTGCTTTCAGAAATTTCATTTTAGCTGCTTATGGTGTCTTAGTCCACTTCCTGCAGCCAGAGCTAAACACCATAGCGTGGGTGACTTATAAACAGGTTCATTTAGCTCATTTAAGAACATGTGACTGCATCTAATGAGGAATTTTGCCTTATCATAACATAGTGGAGGGTATCCCATGCATGTGGTAAGAACACACAAATGTGCCAAAGGGTTTCTTTTTTAAAATAATTTTGGGGTAAATGTTAATTACCCACGAAAGGCTGCACTTCCGTATGTACTTGACATGTGAACTGGGGGACACACTCACACCATTGCACACTGTCACACATATTTACTGGGAAATGCAGACTATTTTACTCTGCGTTCCAGGCAGAAGACATTTTATTTTCCTAGACCACTGAATTTCAGCCTTATACACTGAACTGTCCTACTATCCTACTCCCAAAATGTGGCTGAAAGGTGTAACTTTATAAATACTTACAAGTCTGTTCTTCCAACAGTGCTCCCTCTTACTGGCTCATTCAAGACTCCATCCTGAAGAGAATGTTCTCTTAATCCCAACAAAGATGACAAGCCTAATTTTAAGTATTTTGCATGTGTATTATTTATTTGGTACTTGAGTTTTCTTTTCAATGACCATATCTTTCCTCACTAAACTGAAAACAGCAACAACAACAACAAGCCAAACTAAGCAGCAGCAACAACAAAAATCAACTCAAGACCCAAGCCTGACAACGGGTTCTGGACCCCAGTAGTAACTATAATTCTTTACATGTGTGAGAATCTTGGTCAAAAATCCTTAGAATAAACATGGTTTCTCTGGTAGATTCCTTCTTTTGGAAGCAATGCCTACTGAGCTCTGAACAACTCTGAGGCTGAACAGGTTTTTTCTAGACTTGCTTGTCTGGCCAAAGAGTCAGGTGACTCTATCCCTGCTCCTAAGCTAGTCTACCTGACCATCAGCCATGTGGCTGTTCTAGATCTGGCTTCCCACCATAGCACTATACTCTAGTGCTAACCCTCTAAGTTTGTAAGCTCTCATAAACAAAACGAACTCACCTAATAACAACAGGCACTCGATGGCGTTCCTTCCTATTTGCTGTTTCTATGACTCCGACTCAGTGATTTACAACCCCCTCTATAATGCTCTGCCCTATGGAACTCTGCATGTGCAGAAAGGGTTAACATTTTAGATACTTGGTAAACGTAGTTACAATTTTGGCAAATGGTAGGGTTTTTTTGTTTGTTTTTGAGTGTTTTTTTTTTTATAGCTATTTTACTATTTTAACATGTTGTGATCACAGTAAATTCCAACTTAAAAAAAAAGACAAAATTTGAATTATAAATTCATACTAAATGCTCACCAATTAATGTAAACTCATTTCCACAGCTTACACAGGAATAAAGTCACACTTTCACTACCTGCTTATTCATTTCTGTGATGTTGATCCAGACTCTGCTTAAGCCCAGCTCCCCAGACTCAATCTTCTCAAGTTGTTTTTCTTTGCTGAGAAGTTCCTCATTAAGTTTGGGAATTTCCTGGAATGAGCTTTTCTGATTAGACTCCACTGAAAACAAAATAATAAGAACAATTGTAAATAAAGATGACATTCCCTCTGGTCCCAAATGGGGGGTTGGAGGGGTAGGAGCAATCACAAGGTAGGAAAGAAGGGAAGAGAGATTAATGAATAATTAGTGAATTAATTTTGGGATGATGAGGATTTAATCTACAATCACCTAATTACAATGAAAAAGGAAAGTGGGGGTAGGGCAGTACTGTGATGTAAATGAACATCTTTAACACTTTTAACCAGGCATAGAGTCGGTGATAAATAAATAAATGTCTGACCAGCTTTCGGATTAGCCAATTAGACTTACAGCTCCTATCCCACGGTTGCACAAAGTGCCATTACAGACTACTTCTAAATGCTTATTTTCTTCTACTTTAAATTGGCTGACTGCGAGGGGGTATTCAAATACTATTATGAGAAATAAGATTATTCCATAAATAGTGTTTTCTTAACCAACCTAAAAGCTCAAGATGAAACAGAAGATAAACATGTCAGGTGAGGTACAGGGGGACATTTGGACTCTGTGGAAACAATTCCTGCATAGTTAAGAGACCTGAAGCCTGAGGCAGAGGCCGAGGCCGAGGGTACACTCTCTTCCTCCTTTAAAAAGCATTTCTTTCCTCTTAATGGAAAATAAAATATTGATAATGACTGTTCTTCCATAATAAAACGTACATCATTTTTCTTTAGGTCATAGACTTCCTGATTAGTTACTATATATATATTTTAAGCCCCTAAACTGGCATACAGGGTCACTATAAAATAATTTACTAAAATGTGAACTCTACAACTTGGTTTTGTCTATTTTTGTATGGTCTGCACTTAGAATATCATTTTAAGCACTTGGTAAATACTTGTTACCTAAATAAACCTGGTCTTTGCTGATCTCCTAACTATATGTCTCAGTACATCACTCTCCTCTTCAATCCAACAAAGAAAATTCAGAAAGTAAAAATGTCAGACAAGTAAGCACACTTAACAATAACAAGGCCTCACGAAAACTGAGGGTGGTAGCAATAGCCCTTTTAGCAAGCCCACTATGGAACAATTCACAATAATGAAATTAGGTATTTTCATTTATTTTTCAAAAGTTGCTGCCATAGGATTGCATTCTAAATAACAAACTTTCCTGAGTGCTTTTAGCATAGCATTTGATTTACACATGGTTTGCAGAAAACATCCGTCTCAGTCAGTAAGAACATTCCATTACTCATTCTAATGAACGCAGCTCTGTGTCACTGAATTGCTTATAGAGTTTCATCTAGGTTGTAAAGAAAAGCCCATCCCATGAATGCCTTCCATACTCAGGTGGTCAAACACCATCAGCAGGGAGGGGCTCTCTTTCCTGAAGTCTATATGCAATAAATAGGACCTAGAAGTGGAAAAGAAGTAAGACAGAGATATAAATAACCTGAGTTACAACTATTAACTAATGCATACATGATGCCAGCAAACCCTGAGGACACTCTGGATCCTGAGGAGTCTATGAGCCAAGAGGGGATCATAATCATTATCTGCTGTGGGTTTTTTAGGGGAGACAAGCCAAGCTGAGGTACTTTTGTTACATAAATGGAAGTATGGCAAACAAACAACTTACAATTACTTATTCATGTTCTTTCACCAGGGAAAGCAACTCATTCAAAATTTAATATGTTGAATCTCAAAAGAATTTATCTAGTTCTCATTTTTCCATCTTTATGATTAGGAAATGAAAATTTCTACATACACTTTTCAAACACAACATATACAATGTCAATAGTTATGTTTTGTATTCATACAATGCCCCCCATAATTTATAATCAATTTTGATGTAATTATCACAAATGACACATTACTGAGCCTCTACTGTGTGCCAGCCCTCTACCTGACACTACTGTATAGAAAAGGCCCTAAAGTTCTCTATCTAGAGGTGAATGGAGGATTACTATAACATAACAGGTAATGACCAAAGTGCTTTCGAGGCAAAAATACATCTTCATGTGTCATGTGTGGGTAAGAAAATATAGGCTCAGAAAGAATTATGTGATTGTTCTAATTTTATAGTGAGAAATGAGAGCAAACAGTCAAACTGAATGCTCACAGGACAACACTCTTTTTAGGATGCTTAAGATGTCAGTGACACATCTTTGGACCATAGTCACACAAAAGAATCTAACATTTTGTACAAAATATCAAACCACTACTTTCCCCGGATGACTGGAAAAGGAGATGTATGAGTGGTCAGCACTTTCCTTCTCTTCTAAATTCTTCCCGTTTTCTCTAATGCTTCATCACTGATAGAGGGGAAATACTGGAGATATAATTTTGCTTTGGATGACTGTGGAAGTCTTTTAAAACAACCTGATTCTGGAAAAAGAATACTGAATTAAGTTCCAAGGCCAGGGCTTCAGTGGTTAAGAGTGTTCTTCTAGAAGTGCTCTTCCAGAAGATCTGGGTCTAGTTTCTAGCATCTACATTCAAGCTCACAAGTCTGTAATTACAGCTCAGGGGACCTGACACCTTCTTCAGGCCTCCAGGGCACTGCATATACACAGTGCACAGACATATCCAGGCAAACACCCACACATAAAAATACAGCACTCAAAAAAGGGAGCAAAGCTGAAGAAATGGCTTTGTAGTGAAAAGCACTGACTGCTCTTCCAGATGTCTCAGGTTCGATTCTCAGCACCCACAAGGCAGCTTACACGAGTCTGTAACTCCACCTCCAGTGAACCCAGTCTTCTCACACGCATACGTGCAGGCAATGCATTAAAAAAAAAAAAAAAAAAAAAAAAAAAAAAAGTGCTTTGAAGGCCAGCCGGTCTTTGAATTCAAGGATCAAGTCACTCCTCACTGCAAAGAAAAAGTAAGTCATAAATAAGCCTTGCTTTCCACTTCAGGTACGGCCCCCTGTTCTTCAGGGGTTCCTTGGAAAAATTGTTGAAATGAGGAACAAGAGGCTCTGCTTTCTCAAAAGACATTCAAGTCAAGCAGGCAGGTGGTCTTATCTGAGCTGATAAGTTCCACTGTTGTATTAGATTAAGAAGAAATAAAAATTAAGTTACTGAGATGTGTTTAAGTACAAGCATAGTTTTAAAAATATGATTATTTAAACGTAGTAAAATTACTTCACTTAGTCAAGGTAACTGTTCTTTCTCTTTTTTTGAAACCAAAACTAGTGAGCAATCAGTCCACAGTAGTCCAGCTTCAGCATGCCAGACTTCCCTCCCTCATGAAGTCCTTGCTTGTCTTTGTTTTCTTTCTCTCTCTTTCTTGTGTGTTGCATATGGTGCTGGTGGTGTTTGTGCGCTGTAACATGGACACAGAGGTAAGAGTATGACTCACAAGAGTGGCTCTCCTTCCACCACATGGACTCCAGAGACTGAACTCAGGTCATCAGGCATGGTGGTAAGAGCCCTTACCAATGAATGATCTCAGTGGTCACTGACATTTCTATCGTGGCAAAGCAAAGCCAACAACACAACTAGATTGGCAATTCCAAAACTGCTTTACTCAGCTAGTTGACAAACGCAGTTCTGGCTATAGGACAATCTTCCTCAATGACACCAAGCTGGCCCCGCAGTCTAGGTGTATGGATGGAGTGGCATCTCCTGAATATACTATTTTTAGGAACTGACATGAACAAATGCTTAACAAGTATTTATCGACTGTCTGTCAGGCCTACTATATGTTTCACATCTTCCAGACAAAGAAATCCATGGTAAGCCCAGCTAAGGTATGACCTTGGTATCCTATAAATACACAGCTGCAGAAAGGAATCTCTAGAGGGTAGAACTGAGCAATGTAGGAGATGTATAAACAGGTAATTGCTCTATGTGATCAAAATGAGGTGTGTCAAGAGCCTAAGAAGCTTAACTAATTATGGAGAATTCATAGGACAGAAAGGTGTGTTCAGTGGTCACATACAGTTCAACACTGTTTCCAAGTTATGTTTATTATTTACATGCAAAGAAAATATAGGCTTAAAAATATTTGCAATATTGCAAAAACAAGAATTACACAGGGAGAAATCATTCAGGTTGTACATTCATTTTTGTGCTATACTTTGATTCAATTATATAAATCAGGATGATTCTGACGAAGAATTGTGGACTTACCCAATCCTATCCCTGGACCAGAAAGTCAAGAAAACCCAAGTGAATATTATAAGATTTTAAAAGCATTGTCACTAGACACATACTCTAAGGAGTAGCTGTCCTTTGTCACCTTCAAAGCTTGAATGACTGTAGGTTAAGAGAAGCTGACTGATTCTTCTGCCTCAGGAGGTTGTGATTTCTAGGCTTAAGAGGAAAATCAAGAGCTCAAATTCCAGTTTTGGAGCCACAGTTCTGGGAAGCCTGTCAGTTTCCTAGAGTACTATTACCATTGAGGTCTGTGATTAAACTCAAACTGGTTCCTTAGCTTAGAAAATTAATTCTTGAAATCTAGAACCAAAAATTATACTGTTGCTAGAAAAGAAAATGTGTTAGTTAAACCTGGTTGAAACCACTATGCAAACATGCCTTTCAGAAAAAAAAAGTGTGGATATATAAAACTGAACTTTGTATATTAGAATATATGACATTTTATAAGTTTAGAAGTTTCTTAAAGCACAAAACCCCTTCGTGAGACAAATCTGTCCACTGGCTGTGCTGGGTTTCAAGGTCAGAACTGTTATGATCAGTGCACCTCTTCAGCAATGTGCAATGGACTTCAAAGGATCAAATGCTCCCTAGACCTTTTAAGACGGTGACATTCATGGTATTTGAAGCTTTTCCTCCTTGGAATAGAAAGCACAAACAAGCATCCTGTGGAAAAAAGTCTACTGGCTACCCATTAGTTCTTGCTCTGTGCTCAAACACCAAAATACACACATGCACAAAACCAGCTCTTCCAACAGCTACTAAGCTTTTCATAGACTACTGATCAGAGCTGATACAGAGTAATTTATGGGCACTTGTAGTCATTTGTGAAGCTTTTATTGGCATTGGAACAGTAATTCAGTACAGCAGTGGCTATAAATATGGACTTGGGGATAAAGGGCAAGAGGACCAGGTATAAATCTCAGCTCTATACACTTAATTGCTAAACAACCTACTTAACTTTTCTAAACTTGTTTTTCTAAACATTTATTTATTTATTATTTGTGTGTGTGTGTGTGTGTGTGTGTACATGCCACAGCATGTCTGTGAAGTCAGAGGACAACTTGCAAGAGTCGGTGCTCTCCTTCCAGCACAGGTGGATCTTAGTTGATTGGGACTGGCAGCAAGTGTCTATCTATACCTGTTGAACCATCTGCACCGACCCCCCCACCTCCAGTTTCTTCTTCTTCTAAATAGTAATTCTCATCTTTACCACTGCATAGGCATGTGGACGCACGCGCGCGCGTGCACGCGCACACACACACACACACTCACACACACAACACACACACACACACACACACACACACACACACACGTGGGGAAGTAGGGAAGAGCAAAAGTAATGCCTGTGTCAGAGGACTGTTGGGAACAGTTTACTTGTCCATTGGTACAGGCAGACAGTTTGTAAATGGTGGCTCTTAGAATGACTTGTCCACTCCTATGTTCCTACACAGTGTTTTGAAAGAGGAAGTCACCTGACAGATGCTTCCACATTTTAATGCTGGCTCTGTGAGGTAGAAAGAAACTGTGGCATTACAACAGCCACTTTGTAACTGGAACGAGGCTGTAGATAGAGTATAATCAGGCTTCTGGCCTACAATTGTTCCCCTTTGCATTGAGTTGACTGCAGTGTCATAATTTTAGATGCTACTTGTCCGATGGTACATAACCACTGAGTTTGTTTATGGGTTGAAAAACAAGTACGTGTTACTATAGTTAAGCTGACAGTTAAAGATAGTATATAGAACAAGATGCACAATTGCTTACCGAAATGGGCAAATTTGGAACCGGCCAGTTTTTCCCAAAACTTGAAAAGAAACCTGACCACTTACTTGTTCGAAATTTTTCCTTGAGGATATCCAGATCCTCCTTGAGAGCCATTTGCATCCACACCAAGCCCACACAGGCCACAACGCAGGCTGCAAGGATGACAAAGGCACAGAGGGGATAGCAGATCTTGCAGCATCGGACATAGTCTCCCCTGTCAGAAGAACACAGTCACACATGAGTGAGAAAGTAGCTGTGGGAACAGCTTTACTAACAACAGCAAGTTGCTATGCGATTATCTTCTCTAATGAATGACCAATGAATTTACCAAGGATCACAGGATAATACACTTACAACTAATAGGAGATTGAAAATTACTGAATACGACCTGTGAAAAGTTCTATTGGGTACAAAGGTTTCAAACTGCACAGGAAACAGGGAGTTCCCGTGGGTCATAGGAAGTGCTTGTAGGCTCTCGATCACTGCTGTCAATTCAGGAAGGTGGTCTTTGGAGCTGAACTCAGTTTGCGAAGTGTAAACCACAAGAAGGACCCAGTGGCCCATCTGCAATCCATGTACCTGGGAGTCTGAGGAAGAGGGATTGATTGCCAAGTTCTATGCCAGCTTGAACAAGTTACTAAGATCCTGTTTTACAAGATGGTGGTGGATGTTTGCTTGGTGGGAGAGGGGTTGTGTGCCTACTGTGCATGAGAATCTAGCTCAATCCTTACTAGTACTAAGATAAAAAGAAAGAATGGATAGAAAGAAGGGTAAAAACGAGGGGTTCTATGGAATTCTATCCCTGCACTGTAATTTACCCTCCACTCCCAATACATGCTCACTTAGCCCAGGAGACCTTGCCTCATTTATTGAAACTTCACAAATTCTTGACCAAGTTTTACTGCAAACAGAACGAGAGAAACAAGATCTGCTGGTTTAAGTGGACACCTGATATTCTTTAACTTAACTGCCTTGGAAGGACAGAAATAGAAACACACTAGATTTCACACCAAACTTCACCTAGTCTTCAGTTCTAAACTCAGGCAGTAGGGCAACTTTCAAGACCCACACTTCATCAGATGACCTTCACAACACAAACTTGGAGAGGTCCTTAACTAACCAAAGTCTTAACAAAAGGACACAGGCTCTGAACGTGCTAAAAGATCACAAGCTCTCTGCCTAACACTTGTCTCTACACCCCGGCAGACTCCCTTCGCTTTTAGTTTGGTCTCTGACAGGTTCAAATGTCTGAGTTTCCTTCAGCTGCCTCACAAACTGACTTCTTAATCCTCCAGTCCTCAAAGCTCATTTGTTTAGTGGTTGCTCTATCTGAAACTGGTTTGAGAAAAAAAAAAAAAAAAAAACTGCTCCCCACCTCCCGTATCCTTACCCTGTATCCATGTGCAAGGTTCATACTTTCGACAGTATGCCCTTCACCACATCCTCCCAACACCAATATCCAAGCTCATTAAGAAAACACAAAACAAGTATTGGTCTTAAGGTCCCTTGACCTACTTTTAAAAAATGCCTAGCCCCAAAAGCCTCTCTGCTCCTCTGTCTCCATTAGTAACCTTTTAATTCCTTCTTGAGCTATGGGCCCACTTGCCAAGTTCACACTTCCACCCTGGGTTTGGAGCTCTTGCTAGACATTAGAGTGACTGTTTACTTTCTATTTAGGGTTAGAATTTGCTCTCTCCAACATTCTTTCTTCCTCTGTTTTCCAAGGCCTACCTCCTTTTTTCATCCAAAGGACTTCCCCCTCTCCTTCTCATCGATTTGACTGGCTGGTAGTACTGCAAGATGCCTTTGCCCATTTCAGCCCTCTCCACTGCTACACTCACTTGACAAAGCGAGAGCGATTTCCAATTGTTCCAAATTCCTCTTCCTCTGAGCTGGACTCTGAGTCTGAGTCAGGAGGCTCGGTGCGAAGCAGGCGGTGGCTGCTTGGGCCTTGCTTGGTCTTCTTTCTCCGACTGTCACCAGCCAGGCCGATCAACGCATTGAGCTCTTTGCGCTTTTTCATCTTTTTGTGGGGGGTGAGTGGCGGGCCCACTCCTGAGCTGCCAGGTTCGTAGCCAACACCCAACTCTCTCGCTGACTTGCAGCTGCCTTCCAGGGTTGGAAATCCTGGGCCAGAGCCCCCTGATCACTCCCACCCAGAGGTGGGACTGATCAGATCTACTCAGGGCTGGAGAATAGAGCCCAGAGGAAATTGGACTCAGGTGGATGGGGGGAAGTTACATAGAAGTGGCCAAGGAGCTGGCGATCCAAATGGATAAATTCCTGAAACAACTATTACCTGTCAAAAGGAAAACAGAACAAAACAACCTGCTAAGTCAAGCACGAGATTCTTAGTCGTGTAGGCAGCCAATATTTCTAGGAGTGCTCCAGAGGCTGGGAAAAGATACACAAAACTAAGGATACTTTGGATCTCTGGACAAGATTTCCAATGCAGAAGGAAAGTAAACTTGTTTTTGAATGGGAGGAGAGGAGACTTTGCAGAGCAGGCAGTGGGAACTCGCTAATCCTTAACTGGACAGGTAGTGACAACAGAGAGCACCGACACTGCCTGGGTGCCTAGAAAACGCCCAGGCCGGGACGCCCACTGGGATTCGGGATGATCACCTTCCCGTGGCTTCTGTCCTGAGTTTGTAGAGACCAGCGCGAGAGGAGCGAGAGCCTGGAGCAACCCCAGCCCTGCTGCTAGGGCCTGGAGAGGGCGCAGTGATGAGGGGTGACCACTGCTCCGCCAGCCTGAAGTGCTCCGAGTGTCAAGTGTTCCGCCACCGGCGACTTCCGCAACTCACATGCGCCGCGGCCAGTCCAGCCGCGTCTCCGGTCCCTGATCCGGCCGCGGCTTCTCTGGGCGCGCTGGTGGCGGCGGCGGCCGCAGGCTCCAAACCCGGGCCATTGCTCCAGCCTTAGCTCACTTCCCCTTCGGCAGCGGCCCCGGGCACTGCTTGCCAGTAAGCTGCACCCCCATTGGGCGCCCCATGGTGACGTCACTCAGGAGGGCGAAAGCGGTGCTAAGAAGGTGGAGAGTTAAAGGGGCCGCAGCTCTGGCCCTGGGCTGGGTCTGAAGCCCCAGTTAGTAGGCCCCGCCCCCTGGAGGACCGCAGCTAACTGTGGCAACCTAGAGCGGAGGCGGAGTTTTGCCTGCAGAGAAGCAGGGGCGGGGACTGGCACCTGAGGCTCCACCTTCTGAAAAGTTCTTCAAAGACTCCATCCCTCTTAATCTTAGGCTCTTTAGGCTCATTGTTTTAATGGCCCAGTTGAATAATTCATCTCTTCTTCCCTCCCTCCCTTCCTCCCTTCTTCCATCCCTTCATCTATCCACCTACCTACCCACATCCAATAAATATTTACTGGTGGTGACATTTCAAGACTGTTCTATGTATTGTTCATGCTTGTATTTGAGCATGAAAGCAACAATAGGCACACATATTACACTTTAGAAGTGGATAAATATTATGAGGGAAATTGAAATAAGATAGGGTGAGGAGTGCCTGTTGTCTTTGATAAAGGGCTTTTAGGACAGAGATTCTCAGGGAAGCCAGGGAGTGAGCAAAACAGTGGTATCAGGAAGGAGTGCTCAGAAAGACCTGGTTTGATAAAAAAGGAGTGCTCAGAAAGACCTGGTTTGATAAAAAAACGAGTGATAAGAAATAAAGTTACAGAGACATCAGGAAGTAGACCTTGCAGGGTTTTGTAGAAGGAGTTTGAGAAACCCTTGAGGAACATACTCTGATTTTTCAGTTTATAAAAGATGACTCTAGGGACTGGAGAGATGGCTCAGCAATTAAGAGAGCATTGACTGCTTTTACAGAGGACCTGGGTTTAATTCCTAGCTCCTGCATGGCAGTTCACAACTGTCTGTAACTCCAGTTCCAGGGGATCCAATGCCCTCACATAGACATACATGCAGGAAAAACAACAATGTACATAAAATTAAAAATAAATAAATTATTTTAAAAAAGATGGCTCTGGCTACTGTTTGGAAAAATAAACAACAAAAGGAGAGGGACCCAAGAACTTCTTCAGTCTGGTTGGAGATGAAGAGGACAGACGGGAATGGCAGCAGTGGGAATGGCTAGTACTCTGTATGTTTCCTGCAGACAAAGCTAATGATATCTGTCAGTGGATTGGATGAAAGAAATTTTAAAAAAGAAAAAGGAGCCATGGATGACCACAGAAGTTTGGAATGGTGCAGTGGGAAGAGCCTTGTCATTTGTCGAGAGGGGGGAAGGTTTGGGGACAAGGTCAAGAAGCCGATTTGGTATCCAAATTTGGACTCCAGTAGGCTGCTTGGTATTTCCATAGGGAATTCTGGGCAGGAGCTATGGCCTGAAATATAAACTGTAAACTCAGCAGAAGTCAATGATATTTATAACATGGTGCTGTGAGCTACCTGGAAGGAAACCAAAGTGATTTAAATCCCTATATTCTCGCTGAGGCAGTTGTACTACCTTTGCCTGAGGACTCGCACCTAAAGCCCAGGTGTGTGTCTTGATTTGTCTTCAAGTTTTGAACCCAGTGCTAAGCACCTAATTACAACCACCTGACAGATACGTGGCGGCACGTTCACATATGGGAACGGTGTAGAGCAAAGGTAGGGAAGAACTTTGGAATCATGAGATTTAATCCTGCCTGCACTTTCAACTCTGTCTAGAGACAGCTGTTTGACTTTCCTGGGGTTGTTTCCCGACTCTGTATCTGAAATAAACATCTGCTTCGCAGGAGACAGTGACTGTCTCAATGCTTTTGAAGTCTGAAGTTGTGGGACAGATGCTCCATTTTTATTGTCCTTCTAGTTTCTAGAGCTGCTCCAACCAAGCATAGAAGCTATGAACCATATATGCCAAAATGCACAGGTAAATGTCCCATTTAGCTTTGTTCTATTTGTTTCCTTGGCACCACTGGCTCCTTACCCAGTAGACATATGTGGCTAGTGGCCATAGAAAAGCACAGTCTCATATCATTCTATCATCATAAACAGTTTTATTGGTCAGAACTGACCTTGAGCTTTCCTGGTGGGCTGGAAATGGATAGATGAGCTTACAGAATTCATAGACACATCTTATCTATAGTCACTATAATCCACAGGTAAACAAGGGTGGGAGGTCTTTCTACTGTAGATGCTACATCCTTACCAAGGGAACAAACTGTGGCTGAGGATCTCAGCTCAGTGGGACAGGGCCAAGGATGCACCACCCTCCACCCTCACTGTTGGTGGAGCTGGTTTTCTGCGGAGTCTTCTTTTGGTTTCTCTGCCTGTTTGGTCTTCTGTCTATCTATGTTCTGGAGACCACACCTCAGCGTTGGGCAAACATCTCCCAGGATGCTGAGTCACCCTCTAAACATGGTAGACTGATAGTTCTTTTTCTCAGGAGCACTTGGCTGTTTCTTTGGTCTATTTTCTCAGAGATGGGACCCTCAAGTCCAGGGGCCAAGCCAACACCATCAAGGCCAGGGCTCCTGAGGACCCCATGCTGCCCTGCTTCACTAGGACTTTTGAGGTGTTGGCTGCTTCTTCCATTGGTATGCACATATTGTTACCCTGATCCTCTGGATCCCTGTTGACCTATTTAAAACTTGCCTAAAAAGCAATGTGAGTGTGTGGTGGTATTATAGCTGTTCTGATACTTCAACATTCTTGTCTGGAAAATGGCAATGCTCATCTCAGCACTGTCTTGATGGAGGAGTGACATGAAAATTCTTTAAATGCCATGATGTATTATGTAGGGTGGGGGACTGTTATCTGCTACAAGCTTCTGGCAGTTCTCATGAGGTGTTGGGGAGGGGCAAGATCATTGTGGTCAAAATCACAGCCTGAGCAAGATAGAGCCACACCTGAGAACTGTGCTACCTTGGAGGACTCCCTGGAGGACATTGATTCGGGAAAGATGAGAATGGGCAGCATGCCTAGGATTCTGGCCACGTTGGATGCAGGATCCTAATTCCTGGACTGAAGCTCTTTAAGACTTTAGAACCTCTTAGCTGTGTGATCTTAGACAAATCACTGAGCCTCTCTGAACTTCAGTTTCTATTTCTATCAAGTACTTCTTATTAACAGAACTCATGATTAGGTACATAAATTTTGAGGAATAATGCATTTTCACTTCAGGCAGGCATTAATTTAAAAAAGCAGGGGAGACCAGCTTTCCTCTTATTATAATTTTCTCAGGCTGTCAAACTGTTTATTGTTCTCTGTTTAATGTTGTCCTGGTGATATGAAATGCACACAGAGGGTGGATTGCTCTAGGACCCTGTCTATGACTGGGCAGACACACCCTCCCTTTCTCTCTGGGTTCCTATAGTGAGGCCCCACAGGATCAGGAAGATAGGAGCGGCTGGGGAGCAGGGAACAGGCAGGCACCTGCCAATTGATCTCAGATAGATAGAGATAGAAGTTTAGAGGTGACAAGTGGCAGGTTTCTGTGTGAAGTGAGGCCTTAAATAACCTTGTGCATGCTCCTTTATTTTCACACACAAAGCACACTCAGAGATACAATGATTCCGAATTTCGAGATGGCCACTACAGAACTATAACGTATAAGTCCTCTGTGTACCTGTGCTGGTCACACACTCGTCAAATTGGTCTTGACTGTACCTAGTCCACAGGGTTGCTGTGCCAATGTCCTGTGCTTGATACATTATAAATGTCCACAAACATCAGCTGCTCCATTAATGTGATTATAAATTATTAAATATATTGTCCATTCATCAAATGTGATTTTGATGACCTTCATTACAGGGCTACATCTCTGTTTACCTATCAGAAAGACCAACTTTTGTTTGCTGCAAAATCCAGGCGTTGTCTTTGTTGATTCTTTGCTGTTGGTTGAAGTGGAAGGAAGCAAGAAAGATGAATGGTTTAAACACTTAGGTATTAAGATGTTTCTATGGCCAAGCCTCACTACAGTAAGTGACTCTTCATCAACAAGCATCTTATCTTTGACCTAATTAGGACACAAATTGATGTTCAGAGATGGAAAAAGACTTGTCTGGGGACACACAGCGAATCAGTGACTTGCCTCTGAAGCCTGACTTTTTGCACCAGGTACAACAGAGTTTGTTGCCTGGCACCTCTATCTGCAGCTTGTCTGGAAAGATACCAGCAGCTGAAGCCTCTTACTTTCCTAGGATTGCCTCTTGGCTTCCCCAAGCCCCTTCCATCTTTTTGCTGCTATGTCAACAGTTGCATCCTCTACCCAGATGAAGGGTTTGAGGACACTGGGAAGGGGAAGGATGGAGTGGTAGAAAAGTGACCAAACATGGCTTCTCCCGTGGACCCCAGGTGAGTGGAAGCAGCAGCTGGCTTCCAGCATTACTGTGGTCAGGATAAGGCTGTCCAGCCAGGATTCTTGTGTCTTAGCACAGTCTTCTCTGAATTGCTGTAAGCTTCTGTGCTTCTGCTTAGCATTCACTGTGGTTTCCTCATCTGCTAACTGTGTCTTTGGCATCTAGAGCAGAGTCCAGTGGGAGAATCTCAGGGCTTGGAGAGAGTAGTTGGAGTGGATGAGACTAAAGAGTGCCAGTTGTTGTTGATCTTAAGATCCCATCTGCCTGTGCGGCCACACATTGTTCCAAGTGAGCGATTCCTTGTTTGTGAGGTCTCGTGTGTTGTGCTGAGTACACTTGCTGCTGGTGTGCTCTCAGGAAGCAGGTAAAGCCCAGCCTTGCAACCTCTGAGTACATGCCACAGAAGGGGGAGGGAGGAAGGGAGGGAGGGAGAGAAGAGAGAGAGAGAGAGAGAGAGAGAGAGAGAGAGAGAGAGAGAGAGAGAGAGGAAGGGTGGGGTGGGGGGGGGAGAGGCAAGTTTATAGTGGTTAGGCCTATTTTGAATGAGAATAATTCTTGGAGAAAAGGACCTGTTATCAAGGCTTGCAACTAACCTGTGTGGCCTTTACCCCTGGCTTATCTACTGAGACTCGGGACTACAGATGGTGAGCAGTACTGGACATTATTAATCTCAGTGACCTTAGGCACACTAGTCTTTCCTCTTGGAGCCTGTTTCCTGTTCCATGAGTTGGAGCTAGCAGTGATCTTCTCCTGGTAGTGCCTGCGGCAAGAATTTACTAGAAGTGGTAGGCATTAAAGATCCCCAAGGAGTTTGCTAGCTACAGTGAGTGACTGGGAAGGAGGGAAACAGACTTCTAGAATTTCATTTGAACCAGGGAACTTAGCACAAGCTACAGAAAAGGAGAATAGGTTAGAAATGGACAGTTTTTTTTTTTAACTGAGGAAGGGCCTGGCACTGTGTGTGTGTGTTGTGCTGTGTTTGTGTGTGTGTGTGGTGTGGTGTGTGTGTGGGTGTGTATGTGTGTGGTGTGTGTTGTGGGTGTGTGTTGTGTGTGTGTGGTGTGTGGTGTGGTGTGTCCTGAATGACATTTGTGAATGACAGTGAGTGATGGGAGACACTGAATTAATAAGGCCATGTAGGGGACCTCCTAGGCTCCCTAAGTTCTTTTGTAAGGGAACCACTATATTGGCTTTGTGGGTGTAACCTCCTGCTCCATGTAATAAATAATGTCTTCTCTTGACCTGAGGAGACAAGCATCAGGAAGGCAGGAAAGGCAGCCCTCTGCTGCCCTCTGCTGCTTCTCTGGGCAACTGCATGCCTCCAAAAGAGATCCTATTCACTTATTATGAATATGGGTCCATACAATGTGGGTCCACCACAGGGGACAAATATGTGTATGTGGGTGGGGTGGGGTGGGACCGAGGGTAGTGACAATTTTGGAATTTTGGTTTCTTTGGAAAACAAATATGTTTTCATTTTAAGCCCAGATGTGGGCTATGGGGCTGCTTCAGATTATCTATAGTATCGGACTATGATTTGCCTTGTGCTATAGCAGGGGCATGATTTTTCCAGCTACAGATAGTTTTCTACAATTTTGTGACATATGGAATCCTGGGGACTTTTCAGAGGTTATATAAATACTAGGGCCCTGAGAGGCAGGGTAGTTGGTTAGTTGTTAGTTGTTGTTGGTCATAGTTTAAGTAGTTGTACACAAAGAAGAAGCAACAACAAGAAACTAGACATCCTGATGATGAAGATCAAACTTGCCCAGAGGAACTCAACACCCCAACGAGCAGGAAGTAATCTAACAATAATGTTGCCCTTTCCTGACTCCTGACTTTTTCAGGGATCTCTTTCCTTTCCCCTCAATCTGTTTTGTCTCTTCATCTAGTGCTAGGGGGTTGAAAGGGTGGAAGAAAAGGGGTGGAGAAGGGTGGAAGAGAGGAGAACCCACAAAGTAGCCAAAAACCAAGTGTGTGTGTGAGAGAGAAAACGAAGAAGAGGAGGAAGAGGAAAGGGAGGGATGGATATTTACCAACAATAAAAGTATGATTAACACTGTGATACAAAATACAGAAAAGATAGGAATGGCATCAGGAAAGTTTTCAAATGGTAACATTTATTCTTAGTTATTCATCACTTAATATATTCTGAGCTTAATATAATCTTTGTTCTGGAGCTACAAGATAGAAGAACCACACAAGATTCTTGCCTATGAGGTGTGTACATTCCAACAAAGAGAAATTATCACTAAATCCATGGATAAATACATAAGTTATAGATGATGAGAATTAGAAAAATCAGGCAGAAAAGGAGGGCAGTGAGTTCTGCTGGGAAGAGTGCAAATCTTGAGGTAACATTTGCATAAAGATCCAGTTAAGATTAGACACTGAGGAAGAGGTCAAGAGCTGGAAATCAGTGGGAACACTTAATCTGCAGCAGTGAAACAGTGGCAGCGCTAACAACGGCAGAATAGAGGTTCGGAACCCGCAGCGCAGTAGCAATGTTCTAAGGTTTTATAACTGAGGCTTAAGAAAGGAAAAGGGCAACAAAACATTCCTGGAAAATTTAATAATAGTAAATCTGACAGTTTAGAGATGAAATGGGCAACTTCTTTGACCAGCACAGATTACTAAAGCTTTCTGGTGGGCAGAGGGAGTGGGTGACTCCAAGTAGCCCTCTATTATTAAGATTCCTGTCTAAACTCTCACCTCCCCAAGTGATAATAGAAAATAAAATTCAGGGAGGTGAGAAGCACTCTTGTCATTGCCCAGCCAGCTGCTCCTTTTGGTGTACTTAATACCAAAAGTTTCTTCCCCTAACTCTCAAATAACAACAAAATAAAGGACAAAAACATGAAAGGTGTTTCCAAGTTGTTGTTGTTGTGTATATAATTGTATTAGGACCTCACGTTCACACATGCTAGGCAAACATTCAACCACGGGCTATATTCCCAGCCCAAGTTTTTTGAGGCCAGTATTAACCTGATATTAAAGTCAGAGAAAAACATTCCAAGAGAAAACTAGAGGCCTTTTTTTCTTATGAAAAGGATTCAAAACAATATATAAAATAGTATATCAGGACCAAATGAGGTTAATATAAAAGTGAAAGAAGGACTTAAGATTTGAAAATCAAAAGAACTCATTATTATATTGACTGTAGAAAAAACAATATAACCATTCCAATTTAGGTAAGAAAAGAAAGAAAACTTTAAAAAGCAGTTGATAACTTTGAAGAAGAGAAGTTCCACAGTGTGATAAATTATGTGCACCCAAAGCCTACAGCTGAATGCTGAAAGAATACTTTCTTTTAGATTAAGAAGTCAAAGATATCTGTCCTCACAGCTTCCATTCAAAACTGTACTAAGTTTCTAATCACTACCATAAGACAAACCAAACCAAACCAAACCCCAAATCAAACCAGTTTATTATTAATACTGATGTGTTAATACTGAGGTCACTATTGAACCTCCAACTAGATCTATCAAGTCTGATGTTCAGGGCAGAGGTTTAGGTTGAAGAGACATTTAAATCTACAGGAGTGGATGATATCACTGGATGGATGAGTGGAAATAGAAGGACAAGAATATTAAGAATGGAATCCCAGGAATCCTCCAATTGTTAGCTTGGGAACCACAGAGGGGAGAGGGTGAGGGGAGAGGGGAGAGGGTGAGGGAGAGGGAGAGAGGGAGAGGGGAGAGGGGAGAGAGGGGAGAGGGGAGAGGGGAGAGGGGAGAGGGGAGAGGGGAGAGGGGAGAGGGGAGAGGGGAGAGGGGAGAGGAGATTCATCAAAAAGGTAGAATGTAAAGCTCTACCATGGACAAAACTATGTAGGAGTAGAGGCTATCCATAATGCTGGTAATAAGGGAGGGATGTCTTAATGGGCCTTGGCTACCAAGCTAGGGCATCGTGGAAGGTTCTAATGGTGGAAATATGATCAGATGGACAATTTAGGAAGGCTGCTCTGGCACCACAGGGTATGATTGAGAGTAGCATAGGGAGAGCCTGTATACAGGCAGGAAGATTAAGGAAGAAGCAAAAGGAATTGTATACCAGGTTAGGAAAGGGTAAAAGGGTTTCTGATGCAGAGCTTTCCCTAGGCCAGATGGAGCTGTCCATGGTGTTGATGTGTAAATTCCATCTCCACCTGGAATCCTGTCTCAGATCTCAGGACTGGCAAAGAATCAACAAGCCCAGCATTGGTCAGAAACTTTAGGACCTGGTAAAAATGGTCTGGAGACTTGGTGTATTTGTAGTGGCCTTTCTTCAAGGTACATTCCAAAATCATAGTTGTTTTGATGGAATCCAACTAGTCAGAGAGAGTGAGAAAAGGAACCAGAAGACTCAGATATAGTCATTATCCTAGGCTCCAACTATCACTGAGGCTTATGCTGTTGGAGGTGATGCAGGGCTTGCCTAGCTTCTAGTCTTATTTCATGATGCTTAGTTACCATTCAGCTCAGTAGCTATTCTCAGCCATCCATAGGCTCAGGCTGACATTTTGTCGTTATATGTTAGCTTTTCTGAAAAGTCTCTTTATGCTTCCTTTTTTGACTAACTTAGTGTACTTATTTTGGTGCACTTCCTTAGATCTTCCAAAGTTGGTAGGTTTCTTTTCTTCTTTTGTTTAATTGACCTTGTGAACAAAGCTAGCTGATCTGTAATCTTAGTTCCTGAAGTTGTCTTCACTAGTCCTTATGTAGATTTCTTTCCTGTCACACATATACTCACTTCCACCAACTCAACAACTAATATCAGCCATAATTTATGTTTGAGCATTTAACACCTTTCCCGATGGCAAACATTATCTTGAAGTTTGCATTTGTAATTTCCTTCATTAAAAAATTATATGTATATAATTATATATAACTATATATTATTAAATGAATTAATTATATAATTATAGAACATTGTATAATATATATATTAATTTATATTATAAAATATATAATAGATTTATACATATGAGATATTAGAAATATATCATATAAGTTGTATGTAATTATAAATATATAAAAATGTATAAAATATATTTTGATTTTTAGATGCTTTCAAAGTTTATTAAAAGAATACCTTGTTGTATGCACTATTCTGTGACTTGAATTTTTATTTCAAAATATTGCCAAAATTTATGAAGTTGTTGTGTGGGATTTAGTTCATTCACTATTTCTGATACAAAAATATTCTTTTTTGAAAATATATCAATATTTTCATGTTAATGAACAGTGACAATGTTATTGTTGCTATTTTGCTATTTTAAGTAGTTCAGCTAAAGTATGATTGTACATGTTCCCTAGTATACAGATTTCTTAAAGTATATGATTTTATCAATTCCTTGAGAATTTTATACATACAATGTATTTTGATCATATTATGTCCCATTCCTTCCTCTGACTCCTCCTAGATCCATCTCTACCATTCATCTGCCTCTCCACCTCATGACTTCTTTAAAAAAAAAAAAAAGAATTGTTCTATCCATGTTCTATCCATGGGTGTGAAGCTGTCCACTGGAGCATGGTCTACCCACCAGGGACCACATCCATTAAAAGACCGGCCCTCCACATCCTAGCTACCAAGAACTATCAGCTACCCATATTTTCTCAGTAGGCTCATGAGTCCTCTCTTCTTCTTGTGCTGGATTGTTGACTGGTTTGATTTTGTACAGGCCTTACACAGGCAACTACAATTGCTCTGAGTTCATGAGAGATTTGGTCCTGTCGCATTCCTAAACACCGTTTCATCCTAGTTATTCTTTTGCAATCTGCCCCACCCCCGACTTTTATGTTTTCTGAGCCTTGGTGATAGTGAGTGTGATACAGTTGTCCTACTTGTGGCTAAGGATGGCATAGGTACTCATTTCTGTCCTTTTATTTTTATTTTTTTGTATTCCTATATTAATCAGAATCCACAACAGAAGCTTCTTGTTGATGTCTAATATTGCACTAATCTATGGGTATAGAGATACAAATTAGAGAACACTTTGATAAAATGTCCATTTAGCAAATTAACAGTAGCAGGTTCATCCTCTGCCTCTCTGGGCTCCCAAGCCTCGTGTTCTTGGTCATAGTTATAGTACCAGACATTTGTTTCCTTTTGTGGAGTGGGCCTTAAATCCAAACAGAACGTAGTTGGTTACTCCTATAACATTCGTGCTACTATTGCATTCATGTGCATATCTTGCCAGTTCAATTGTTATTGTAGCTCACGGGGTTTACAGCTGGGAAAGATTCTTGGTGACTTTTCTTTCCCATCAGCCTATATTGCACCTTCTGATACTATAAAATTTAGCCAGAGGTGAGGAAACTTCCCAACCAGTGCTACTTTGATTTCTCCATGTTCTGTGATCAAAGTGTGTGGTGTTTCCAGGAATAGGTTTTTATTATCTAGTTCTGGTAGGCAATCAAGAGCAATGGCAAGAGCCTATATTGTTCTGAGTGGGGGAGGGGAGTGTTCTAGGATATTCATGACCAAAATACTTCAAGGGAATTTATCCCATACCTGGCATTGGGCTTTTTCATTTATTAATCTATAGCTTCTGTGAAGACCATTATTCCTAGGACTGGAGATATGGCTCAGCTGTTAAGAGCACTGACTGCTTTTCCAGAGGTCCTGAGTTCAATTCCCAGGAACCACATGGTGGCTCACAACCATCTGTAATGGGATCTGATGCCCTTTTCTGGTGTGTCTGAAGGGAGTGACAGTGTACTTACATAAAATAAGATAAAGTAAGTAAATAAATAAATAAATCTTTATATATAGGAAGCAGAGAGTGAACTAGAAGTAAGGTGATGCCATAAGCTCTGAAAACCTGCCCCAATGACATACTTCCCACAGCAATGTTCTGTAGGACCCCAAAGAGCTTCTATGCCCTGGACTGAGTCTTTCTGTATGCTGCTGTCTACTAAGTAACATTCTGCGGTTCCTCTAAGATCAAAAACATCCTGTTGAAGGATGATGCCCCAGGAAGGGAATTTACACTTGATATTCTATTGCCCCCAGTTGAGTTCCTGTTTTTTTCCTGAGTTTGTATTTTTCCTTCCCTGGCTTGGTGTATATATTGAACTTGCCCAGTAAAGGCATGGGCATTCACTTACAACGGATGACCTGAGTATTTCTGAGTATTTCTTTAATCCCCCAGGCCTATGCCCGAGCTTGGTACTGTGGGCAAGCGCCGGAGCTGTCAAGTGGAGGTTCCACCGATATCAGGAAAGAGAGGAGAACCTGAGGGGATCGTCCCGGAAGAAACCGCTGGTGGCTCAGTGAGTGGAACTTATTGGAGAAGGCGGCGTGAGATCAAACTGAAAGCAGTGCTACTGAGTGTGAGCTCTGATCGCGCCACGGGAATTGTGAGTTCCTTTCTACGAATATTGGCACAGGATGATGCAAGTAAGGAATCCTTATATGAGGCGGAGAATAGCTCCAGCTCTGAAGATGAGAGAGAGATTTTAGAAAAAGAAACACTGAAGAAATATAAGGACAAAATATAGGAAGGGGAACATGGAAAAGGGGAAACAAGAGCGAACAAGCTACTCAGTTCCCCGGTGGTGGCAGTAGCAGCCAAGATGGCATGATGGCCGGGCAGGGAGCATTTCTGCTGCTGCAGCAGCAGTGGTGGCGGGCGGCTGCAAGAGCTGCGGAGGCTGCGGTCTGCATCAGTCATGTCAAATAAAAACAAGAAAGAGAAAGAACCACCAAAACTAGTGAAAAGTGGAAAAGGTTCAAAAGAAGGACAAGATACAGCAGAAATAGAGATAGCCAGCGGGAAAAACAGCCTCAGAGCTGTCCAGTCTTTGACACTACTAAAATAAAAGTACCAGTCCCTCAGCCAATCGTAGTCCCTGTGAAGAAAGACAAATGGCAGAATTCTTCACGGCTTAATGCCAGCAATAATAGAGAACTGCAAAAATTCCCATCTTTACAAGATGTTCCTCCTGTGGGTCAAGAGAAGCTTTTCATCCAGAAGCTACATCAGTGTTGTGTCCTCTTTGACTTTGCTTCTGACCCACTGAGTGATCTGAAGTGGAAAGAAGTAAAGCAAGCTGCGCTAAGCAAGATGGTGGAATATATCACCCACAAGTGGAATGCGATCACAGAGCCCATTTGCCATGAAGCCATCCACATGTTTGCAGTTAATATGTTTCAAATTTTGCCAGCCTCCTCCGATCCTATGGGAGCAAAATTCGACCCAGGAGGAGATGAACCAACATTAGAAGCAGCCTGGCTTTCATCTGCAGCTTGTTCATGAATTTTTCTTAAGAGTTTTAGACTCTCCAGATTTCCAGCCCAATTTAACAAAGAAATATATTGATCAGAAGTTTGTATTGCAGCTTCTAGAACTCTTTGACAGTGAGATCCTTGGGAAAGAGATTTTTCTAAAAATGACCCAGCACAGAATCTATGTGAAGTTCTTAGGCCTGCACGCTTACATCAGGAAACAGATCAATAATATATTTTATAGGTCTATCTATGAGACAGAGCACCACAATGGCATAGCAAAATTACTGGAGATCCTGGAAAGTATAATTAATGGATTTGCCTTATCACTAAAGGAAGAGCACAAGATTTTCCTGTTGAAGGTGTTGCTGATTGTCTACCATCCCAGGCTGGCAAACTGTGTCATGCAGCTTTTAGAGAAGAACAGCACCCTCACTGAACCAGTGGTAATGGGACTTCTCAATACTGGCCAAAGACTCACAGTCCAAAAGAAGTAATGTTCTTAAATGAATTAGAAAAAAATTTAGATGTAATTGAACCATCAGAATTTGTGAAGATCATGGAGCCTCTTTTCTGACAGTTAGCCAAATGTGTTTCCAGCCCTCACTTCCAGGTGGCAGAGTGGGCACTCTATTACTGGAATAATGAGTACATCATGAGTTTAATCAGTGACAATGCAGCGAAAATTCTGCCCATCATGTTTCCATCCTTATACCGCAACTCAGAGACCCATTGGAGCAAGACAATACACGGCCTGATATACAATGCTCTGAAACTCTTCATGGAGATGAACCAGAAACTCTTCAAGACTACACCCAGCATTCAAAGCAGAGAAACTCAGAGAGAAAGAAAAGACTGTTTCAGAGCCCTCCTGGGATATGTCCTGCTTTCTCTCTGGCTGCTACTGGAGAAATCCTTAGGTTTGCTTTCTCTGTCTATTGTCTGTCCTTGGTGTGCCAATCCGTTAATTGTCTGTTTTTGTTCCATTGTTTAAATGATTGTTGTTCTATGTTTTATGTTAAAAAAGTGTTTATTGGATATGATTAAAAGTTGATTTAACTAGTAAATCAGGGCTGGAGAGATAGTTCAGCTGTTAAAGGCCAGATTATAGTAGAAATAACTTATTTAACTTTTAAAAAATATCTTGAAAAAGCAAAAACGGGGGAGTTTACCTCACCTCATGCAAGATTATCCTTTATTTTATATATTTTAAATTTTTTATTAGTGGATAAGGATGCATTGTCTGCAGCAGACATTGGAAACAAGCCCAGAAGGCACTGGGCTTAGTGAAATAGAAAGAATTGTCATCAGGTATATGGAAAGGCCCTGACCCTATGTTAGTCAGGGTGAGAGGTTCTGTTTGTGTTTTTCCTAAAAGATGCTGAAAGTCCTGTTTGGATTCCTGAGCATTGTGTGCGCCCTGTCACTACGCAGCCTCAACCTGTCACTACACAGCCTTGCCCAAGTGAAGATCTACTGGACTGTTGTGAGGAACCCCCAGTTCAGATGTCAATGGAGATAAGCAGCTTGACTTGGCCAGTCATAGTTCCCACCAACAAGGCTACTGGAAAAGTTGCTGCTAATTCTGAGAAACCAACAATTTCTTTATGTTAATATTAATGTTAATTGTATGGAGAGAAGTTTCTAGCAGGACTCAAACTGGTTGGAAGGCTCCTTAAAGGATGGGCTAGAGGTTCTTGTCTCTGGGAGTCCTAGCCTTTGGGGCAGCCACAGCAAGATTGATATTTCTTTACCGCTTTTACAGACAGCAGATCCAGTCCCGGGCAGTTACTAAGCAGGTGCTCGTGTTGCTGGCACAAGAGAACCCTTCTGCCCAGGTTTGGCTCAGCCTTTACCGAGAGTAGTTAGTCAATGACGGGCAACTCCTTTGCAGTCCTTACCTACCTAAGACAGGGGACCTGAGGCTGGCAGGGATTCCCAATGACGGTAATTGGTATTGACGGAAGGTGACCTAAGACAGATGCTATTCGCCTATAAAATAAAAACGGGGGACTTGTAGGACCCTGAAGGGCTGCTATGCCCTGGCTGAGCCTTTCTGTATGCTGCTGTCTACTAAGTAACATTCTGCAGTTCCTCTAAGATCAAAAACACACTGTTGAAGGATGATGCCCCAGGAAGGGAATTTACACTTGATATCCTATTGCCCCCCAGTTGAGTTCCTGTTTTTTTTCCTGAGTTTGTATTTTTCCTTCCCTGGCTTGGTGTATATATTGAACCTGCCCAGTAAAGGCATGGGCATTCTCTTACAACGGATGACCGAGTCTGAGTATTTCTTTAATCAACCCAGGCCTATGCCCGAGCTTGGTACTGTGGGCAGCACCAGATCTGTCAACATTCCATGTCCCAAAGATTCCATAACCTCCCCACATAGCACCATTAGCAGGGACCAAGTCTTTAAATATGTGAGCCTACAAGTGAAAGTTCTCATTCAAAGCACTGCTCATTCATAGAAAAATGAAGTATCTCTGTCTTTCACCTTGCTCCAAAATTAATTCAAAATGGCCAAATGTCAGTCCCCAAACTATGAAACAGTTAAAGGAACATATAGGGGAAATACTCCAAGATATAGGCATAGACTTTTTCCTCTTCCACTGGAGAGGAACTACTGAAGTGCAGGGCCAACTTCTCAGATCCTCCTTGGATTTTTGGATGCCCAGCATCAAAGTGCTTGACCACAAAGGACTTGAGGTTAGCTTAGGAAAGAGTCCCAGAGGCATGGTCATTTAGGATTCACAGCAACTCTGACATGGTAGGAATGTCACTCCATTCTTACAGCTAAGCAGACAGGCTTAGAGAGATGAAGGGCTGCATGTACCTTCGCACAGCTGCTGGGTATCTGGGACTGTATGTGCTACACCACATCTGCTTCCTTGGGGGATTGGTAGCCAACAGAGAGATGCCTGACTTTAGCATCTTGTATCTCTCCCAGTGGAGTGACTTCCTTCGGCCAGCAGAGGGAAGCACTGAAACATCAAGACATCCAGCTTAGCAGCTTAGTTTCAGTTCCTCTTGTGATCAGAACTTCAGAGTTTTAGGCAGTTAATAAATGACAGACGTTTACTGAACACAGTGTGTCCAGGCACAACTACGTGTCTTGCTTTATCCTTAAACAACTTTGCCTGACAGGGATACCCATCTCCATTTTCCAGATGGAATCTGTTTCAGAGATTATCAGTTGCCTGTGGCCTTGGAGCTGGTGTATGGTTTGCCTGGAATTTTGACCCAGGTTTTCTGGTTCTCAAGGATTATTGCTTCCTCATAGTAGTCTAGGAGCAAATGTTGGTGACTTAGTGGCACAAAGTATGTCTGAAGCTTGAGACCTGCAGCCTTCACTTCTTTAGATCAGAAATTGTAGTTCTTTCATATCTTTACTTCCTACAATTTTCATGACCCAGTGATTTTCATCAGTGTTGATTACAGGGCCATGACTGAAGGATTGCTTACAGGGAGAAGCATGGTTACCTTACCTGTGACTGAAGAAAATATCTCCCCCTCATCAATTGTTAACTACATGTAAATCCTCAGGGAGGAACAGTGAGTGTTCCATGAGCCCTTCTCCCTTCCGTGGCAAGGTGTTGAAGGACCTAATCTTATGCAGATGTTGTGCAGGAAATTCCAGCTGCTGTGTGGTCATGAGCAGAACTCAGTATTCCACATGGATCCTTCACTTATTGCATTTTTCTTCCGCATTATTCCCTGATCCTTGGGTGGGTGGGACTGATCTACATGTCTCATTCTTGGCTGGGTCATTCGAGGGAAACTTGTTATCTGCTGATAGCAGCACACTTCCACAGACATCAACATAGTTATGGAGAAGCATCTGTTTAGCAAAACAATAGCAGCTGCTTTCTGGATAGGTCACAGCACAGGCCTTTTGACAGATTTATAACCTCATAGCTCAGGAATTTTGTTTTGTCTTTGCTTTTAGATCTCATTATTTATTTGTTACTTTTAAACATTTATTATTTTTATTGAAAAAAATTTATACAACATATTCTGATCATGCTTTTCCTTCCTCCAACTCCTCCCAGATCCTCCCCCACCTCATCTAACTCCATGCCCCCTCTTTCTCTTTAAAAACAAACAAAACCAACAAAGACAAAATAAGCAAAACAAGAAACACAACACACACCCTTACCACAAAAATATAGAAACAAAACCCAAAATACACAAGCCAATAAGTTAAAAAAAAAAAAAAAAAACCCAAACAAAGCAGAATGAGACAAAACGTCTACAAAGAGTTGAGTTTGGTTTGTGTTGCTATCTACACTGGGCATGGGACCTACCCTGAAGTGTGGTTATGGAAACCAGTGAGACTCCACCAGAGAAAACTGATTTTTTTTTTTTCCCTTTGCCATCAAGTATCAGTTGCAGATAATCTTCTTGATTAGGCTTGGGATCCTAATCCGATTCCCTCTCTCAGTGTTGGGACCATGTTTGTCTTGAACTTGTGCAGGCAGGCCCTGTGCAGCTGCCATAGAATCTGTGTTCATGTGTGTTAATTGTGTTATGTCTGGAAGATGCTGTTTCCTGAAGTCATCCTTTATCTCTGGCTCTTACAATCTTTCCACCTTTTTTTCTGCATAGATTACTGAGCCCTTAGATAAGAATTTAATGAAGATAGCCTGTTTAAGTAAGTACTCCAAAGTCTGGCACTCTTAGAGACTTATTCTTGGCAGGAGTCAGACTTAGAAGTAGAAGCTCTTAGGGAGGATAGCCTGTCTCCTCACATCTAATCTATTCCTGGCAGTTTTCTCTAGCTTCCTTCATTTTCTTGGGCAAAAGTTTAATGTATTCTGCAGCCTCCTCTCTCTCTCTCTCTCTCTTCTCTCTCTCTCTCTCTCTTCTCTCTTCATCTTTCTCCCCCCTCTCTCTCTTGTTGTTTTAAGACAGAGACAGAGTTTCTCTGTGTAGCCCTGGGTATCCTGGAACTCACTTTGTAGACCAGGCTAGCCTAGAACCCACAAAGATCCACCTGCCTCTGCCTCCTGAGTGCTAGGATTAAAGGTGTGGCCATTACCCTTACCTGACTTCTTAATGCACATTTCTTCAGAGCAACACATTAGCATTTGTGTTGTAGGATATGTGGGGTCATAAGTGTTAGTATTCTGTCTAAACTCCACCTCCACAGCTATCTGGTGGCAGCTAGGTGTGCTCCTCCCCACGTTACCTATCAACAGCCAGGTAGCCCTGCCCACTATAAAAGGGGATGCTTGCCCCCTCCTCTCTCTCTTGCTCCCTTGATCTCTTGGCCTGCAGGTTCTGTCTGCCCCCTCTTCCCTTCCCCCTCTCTCCACGTGGTCATGGCCGGCCTCTACCCCTCTGCTCTCTCTCTCTCTCCTCTTGCTCTCTTCCCTCTGCCCTAAATAAATCTTCCCCTCATGGAACCGTCTGGCCTGGGTTATCTGTTCCAAGCTGCTGCGCCGAAAATCTAACAATAAGATTCTGAATCTTGGGTGCTTTGGTCCATGGCTTCTTATCTTTTTTTGTTTAAGGGCTTTTTGAATACAGATTGATGGATGTTATTTAAAAAAAGGAAAACGGCGGCAGAGGGTTCCACGAGGAGAAGTTTATTTAGGGCAGAGGGGAGAGCAGAGAGAGGTGGCCTGCCATGACCACGTGGAGGGGGGAGGGGAGAGAGAAAGGGAGACGGGAACCTGCAGGCCCACGTGTCAAGGGGCAAGAGAGCAAGAGAGCAAGAGAGAGAGGAGGGGCCAGACAGCCCCTCTTATAATAGTGGGCAGGGCTACCTGGCCGTTGTCAAGTAGCTTTGGGGAGGAGCATACCTAGCTGTTGCCAGGTAACTGTGGAGGTGGAGTTTAACAGAATGCTAACAATGGACATCATCTTCTATAGAGAGATTGAAAGATTTCGGATTTTGCTAGTTCCTCTGATCTCCAGCTGCGGAGATACAGTAGTATCTGTTAGTTCAGGGATATAATATTCTCTCTCTCTCTCTCTCTCTCTCTCTCTCTCTCTCTCTCTTCTCTTTCTCTCCTTCCCTCCCTTCTCTTCCCTCCCTCCCTCCCTCCTTCCCTCCCTCCCTCCCTCCCTCTCTCTCTCTCTCCCCCCAATCAAGTTGAAAACACTTAATTTGGCATCTACCAATAGGCTTATGCATCCTTTCTCCAGCTTTTCTTGGTCTACAGTGACAATTTTCTTTACTCACCAGCAGGCACCCTCCACTGTGCATTAGGACACCTCTGCTTCATGGGAAACACTTGTATGTCCTTCCCATTGATTCAGACTGTACAACCTTGTCACTCTTCACCCCTCAAATTGGCAGCTTCTTCTGTGCTGTGCACTTCTTATAGAAAGTGCAAAGTTTGCTTTTCATTATCAATTTCCATATGTTTCTGGCAGCTGGTGGCTAGGGAGGAGATGTCAGCTTAGTATTTTAATCACTGGGAAACCATTACCCACAGAGTGTGTCTGGCAGAACTCCAGCCAGATTCTAAGTCAGTTCTAGAGAATATTCCAAGTTGCTTGCCTGCTCCTGCAGGGATGAACTCTGGAGCATCATACATGTTTGCAGATTTAAAGCAAATGTGTATGCACCAGTGGAAACTGAAGACTGCAGAGTTGGATGCTCTGGGATGATCAGTCATGGCACCAGGGCAGGAAGTCATTGTCTAAGTGGTATCAGTCAAGCAAACTGACATTCATGGCAAGGTTTCCTCCAGTCCTCTTACTCTGAGGTCACTGTGCCCTTTGGTTCTCAAAGACAATCATCTGGGATCTGTTACAGTGTGTGGTCGAAGAAAACCAGCACCACCCACCCTACTTCTATCTTTTTGGCCTCTTCCTACCATGAGTTGAGGTCTGAGCTGGAGTGATGGCTCAGAGGTTAAGAGCACTGGCTATGCTTCCAGAGGACCTGGCTTCAGTTCTCAGCATTTACACCATGGCTCACAAGTCATTTGGAACTTCAGTTCCAGAGGATCTGACACCGATCTTCTGACCTTCATGGGCACTAGGTGTTCACACAGTGCACATACACATATCAGGCATATACCAAAGGCAAAACTCTTATACACCAAATAAATAAATCTTAAAAAGGGCTAAGTTCATTCTGGTCCCTCTTTGGGTATGAGATGCTCTGTGAGGTTTGCATCTAATAAACACAAGGAGGCTCAGGTGATTCTGCTTGCTTCTGAGACTATGCTGTCATGAAGGGCAGTAGGTCTCTGTTAGGCTCTCTCTCATTGGATGCTTGTTTTTGTAGTCTACTCCCATGTGATGAGAAAGACTAGCTTAAATAGAAAAGCCAGGTGTAGGTCCTCCTGCAGCAGAGGTCTCAGGGGGCCATGTGTGCTGTGGCGTATGAGTGAGCAAGCCTTCCAGGGGACTCTATTCCCAGCCACCATCTAACTGTCATATGACTATGGCCTGGACCTGTTGAACACACACACACACACACACACACCACACACACACACACAACCAACACAGGGTAATGTAAGAGAATGTTTCTCTTGGTCTTTCTGGTTTTCATCTCATCTTCTCTTTTCCTCTGCTGTGCATTAAGTTCTGTTTTGGTCTTAACCGTGGGAAAGTGGCTCTAATGTAGCATGTATTTCTCCAAATCTGATATTTGGGCTATGCTTCAAATCTTCAGGCTTAGGCTTTTGAATCCTCAAATCAAGAACTTCACTTTGATTAAAAAGACCTGCAGGACTAGCTGATGGAGAGGAATGTGTGGAGAAGAGGGAAGAAGTAAACATCACAGTCCATTGTTTGCCTGGTCCACAGCTAATCTACCGACAGGGTAATTTCATCTCAAAATTCTTTCTCTTATTTCTTTCTTCAACTGAAAGAATGTTCTCATCTTAGGAACAAGTCCGTCATCTTCCTAGGCCAATTGGAAAGATTCCAGATTAGAATAACATTCTTCCCCGTTCTGTTATGTGTTTACCGAGCTGTGTAATCAGAACTATGGTGTACACTAGACCTTAGGAATGTTAGACTAGGGACTAGAGAGAGACTAGTTACAAGCATGAGCTGCAGAAGGCTTCCTGATGGGGCTGCTGCCTTAGTTGGGGAAAGCGTTCTAGGCACAGGCTTTCCTGGGCCTTCTCCAGATGAGAAGGATTTGTAGAGTGAGAAAAGACTCTACCCCTTCACTTGAAGTGCTGACTTTTCTTCCTTACGTGGGAAGGACTCCTGGCTTGGCTCAGTTAGCACTCTGTCTTTCCCCCTCTACCCCTGTATTGCTCCGTGCTTTCATTACAATCACCCCAAACTTGCAGGCTTCTGAATAGTTTCTTCTTTCTTCCACCTTTGGTCTTTACTCTTGCTGTTCCCTTTCTTCGAGGGAAGGTCTTTCTTTTCCCTGTGCCTCCCAGGCTGTCCTCGCTATCTTGCAGGTCTTGACTCTACCTATTTCTCCAAATCACATCCACAGGCTAAACTACAACATTCTTTCTTTTTGTGTTTTCCATGCATGTTTGTGTCCTCTTTAGTGTCCCCAGGCTGACCTTTAAATTGCAGGTGTAGTCCCTAAACTAAATCTACCAGGGCTGATGGCTGAGTAGCAACTTAGCTTGTTTACTGTGAGCCGGTAGGTGGAGTTGGCGGTCCCTGGAACCTGAAGTGGATTTCCAACTCAAGGCTCAGGACATGCAGAATGTAATAGGATTAGTAGGTTATATAATTAGTCAGTTACAAGTGAAGGGGTAGACTCTGGAGGGACATAAACTTCATTCTAGTTTCTAAAGGCCTAGGTTCTGTCTCAGAGTCAAATGACCTGGGTTGTAACCCAGCATCAATCCTGATTTGCTGTGTGGTCTATGCAAGCTGCCCTCTCCTTTTGAGCCTTGATTTTCCATGGGTGCCTAACTAGATCTGCTGTGGGTGGTGTGTAATTGAGGCTGACACTGTCCCTGTGAATACAGAGCAGGCAGTCCAGAGTGGATGCATACATACTAAGATGGTGCACTCATTCATACACAGATAGTTGATCTACACACAGATGGTCCCAACAAAGGGGAAAGGATGGTTTTGTGCTCTCCAAGGTGCCGAGTCACCTTCAGCTGCTGTCTCTACCTCTCTGAGCTTCAGTTTCCCCTGTGGCAAATAAACATGGTAATTCTAGACAATGGAAGGTATTTATAAAGGTTAAGTGAAAATAACACAGCTGAAGAAGCCCAGAAGTCACGGTATGGATTGCAGTCAGAAAGAGAAATGTGCAGGGGTTCTCAAAGAGGGAAGTGTTTTTGCTTGAGGTAGGGGAGGACTGAGAAGGCTTCCCAGGCCAGGCTTTAGAAGGTATAAAGTCTCCCTCTGACAGGGACTCTGGGGAAGTGTAGACATGAAGGTCCCAGGACTTACTGCAGAGCTCAGAGGCTCCACTGCCTCCCCCCAGGTGCCTTCTATCTGCTCAGTATTGCTGTTTCACTTCCTGTTTGCTTCCTGTCATCTGTGATTGCTTCTAGGCTGCCTACATTTTCCCACTCACTTCTCTCATCAGGATGGCCTCCCACTGCCCACGGTTTGTCACCTTCTCAAAGAAGTGTCCAGTGTCCTCACTGGTCCCCTCAGAACATGCTTTTCTCTCTGTTCAGCTCTTACACTCCTACCTGGACTTAGCCAGTGTTGCACTGTAGCTCACACGTCACACGCATGTTTGGGTCCTTTTCATCTAACCTCCTCCACTTTGTCCTGCATTGTTTACCTTGTTTCTCCAGGGTTTTATTTGCTACCATTGTTGTTGTTATTATTATTTAAAATATATATTTTATTTATGTGTATGTGCATATGTGCACCAGGGTGCAGGAACCTGGAGAGGTCAAAAGAGGCTCCCAAGTCCCTAAAGTTGCAGTTACAGGTGGTTGTGAGCTGCCAGGTGGGTGCTAGGAACTAAACCCAGGTCCTCTGCAAGAATGGCAAGTGCCCTTAACCACTGATTCATCTCTCCAGCCCCAGATTTTATTTTTCATCTCTTATTTTATAAGAGATTCACCAGATCTTAGTAGCTTTTCCCAGGACAGGGCTATAGATGGAACAAGGGAGACACTTGGGGCTCAGATGGCTCTTGAAGTTTTGAAAACTGTGTTAAGCCTAAGTATTGCTCATTTGCCCAGCAGCCAGAGGGCGGGGTCAGGACCCATAGGTGATTGCACACAGAGCAGCTTAGCTCTCTGGTAGGTCCTGCTTGAGCTCAGGGAGGTGTGATGCATTGGGTGTGGGAACTCCAAGTTCATTTATTATTCTTGGAAAATACCTGAGAGTAGAAAAGAGGAGGCGGATGGTAGATGACAAGAGCCAAGAAACAAAGCCATTCTATCTCCCACTGAATCTCCTTTCTCCCTCTCTTGAGATCTAGAATGGGTAATTTATCCCTTCAAAAAGTGCTGGCTCTGAGAACTGTGCCTTCTCAAGCTGATGAGCCATCTTCCCCAAAGTGTGACGTAGGACTAAGCAACGTGGGCTTAAATGATCTGAAGATTGGATAAATGGGTGTGTGGGTAGATCTGGGAATGGGAGGGAGTGCCTAAAGGGGACTGTGTCTCCTGGGATGCTCATTCGTTGCCAGAAATGCAAAGACATCTGGCTTTTTGGAAAATGGACAAAATCTTTTTCCTCCCCTGGGCTGGGGAGGAACTTCACAGAAGAATATTTTGGGTTGCAAAATGATGGGTGAAAATGGGATTTTATGAGGAAGAAGCTACAGCTGTGCATCTCAGTGTTCTCTTAAGCTCTTGGGGAGGGGGGACTGACCACCAAGTCAGTCCCCTGAGGCACTGCAACTGAGAGAATTCTGACTGCAAGTGACTCCTGGGAGTGTGTGGGATGTCACCGGGGAATTCCTCTTTCTCCCCTGGCTCTCTTTTTATGCCATTTGTAATCCTTCAGGTTCTCTCCATTTCCATGGCTTTAGTCCTACACAGGCTGATGATTCTTGAAAGAGACATCCCGTTTCTTCTCTTCATTGTCTCCCAGCTTTCTAGGTATCCCTTTCTTTCTCTGCATGGATTTAATCTTGGTACAATGAAAAGTGAGCAAGGCATTAGCAATGTGCTCACCTTCCCAAGGTGAAGGGATGATATGTGAAGGCCGTCCCACTAGTCAGGCGCGTGCTTTGGAACCTGAATTTTGAGATAATTTACCTGGCAGTGAGTTGTAAGAGGATGACTAATACTGCCTGGATTTCCAGTGCTGTCTTGAAGTTTTGATTGACGGCCACTGCTTTAGGCTCTCTTCTGTGTTTAGGAATTGAACAATACACGTCTCTACTTGGACGGCCTCTGAGCACTCATTGCAGTTTATGCTGATCTTTAATTTTTGCATCATTTGCCTTTCCTCCCCAAACTTGCTTCACTTTGGTTTTCTCTTTCTCTCTCAGAGAACACCACAGTCTCAGGTGCTCCAGTTAATGCTTGTATTTTTGAGGCAAGGTCTACCTTTGTAGCCCTGGCTAGATCAAACTAGTCTGAAATGCATAGAGATCCATTTGCTTCTGCTCCCTGAGTTCCAGGATCAAAGGTATGAACCACCTTACCCAGTCCTCAAATTAATAATTTTGAAAATACCCCAATTCTTTTCCCTTTCTTGTATTTTGCTTCTAGTTTATCATTAAAACTAATAGTTTCCCTTTTCCTAATATTTAGTATGGACCTTCTGAAAGTCCTTTATTTATTTATTTATTTATTTATTTATTTATTTTTGATTCTTCAGCTGACAGCAAGAGGGTTTATTGTACAGGAGTTACACTTGGCCACAAGAGAGAACAGAACTAGTCCAGAATGCCAGAGGTCCGGGGCAGAGGGCCAGCGGGACTGTTTTTGGTTGTAAGAAAGGCAGTCATTTTTCTGGGTGATCTTGGCAAGGTGACATTCCAGGTCTACTGAGACTTAGTACCGACAGCAGCGTACAGTCTGACAGCTTGTCCCCGGTGTCCCAAGCCTTCAGCATCCGTCACTTCTGCTCCGCAGGCTTCGTGGGTGTACAGGCTGGTTCTACTTGGACCTCTGCCTCATCTTTCTTCTCTTGTGCTTCAGCCTGGCATTCTCTTCTTCTGCCACTTTGCTCTCCTGGCGCAGGAGTCTAAGTTGCCTGGCTGTGAGCAGAAAGTCCAAAAATCCAGTAGCTGTTCAGTCCACAAGGCTGGGTGTCTTATCTCCTCTTAGGTATAAGCTGGAATCCAAAGAAGGAACAGACTTGCTAGCAGGTGAGAGCAGACTGGCAAAGAGCAGAAAGTCCTTTATTCTTATCACAAACCTGTGAATGTCTGTACCTGTCTAAGCATTTTCCCTCAGTTTCAGATTAAGGTGTCCTCACTCTTATTTGAGAAAAATTCTTCACATGTGCTGTAGACTCCACCTCCCCTTCATTTCTTAAATTGTGTCGTAAGTTGTCCATTCTATCTTCCATTTTTAAACTTCTCTCCAGCCTATACTCTTGTCCAAGTTTCTTCCAAGTCCCTAAAAACAACCTTGCCTGACACTACATTCCTTCTAGCCCACATCTCTGCATTCTATTTATCTACAGGTCTTAAAGGTGTTTTCTATAATCTGATTTATCTTTTATTCCAACAGCCTCTACTTAGATCAGTATCCACTGACATGATGCTTCCTAAGACTTATTTAGTTTTATATTTTGAGATTATAATATAATTCCCCATTTCCCCTCTCTTTCTTTCCTTCAAACACTCCCTATTCCCTCCCTGATCTCTTTCAAATTTATGGCTTCTTTTCATTAATTGTTATTACATGTGTGTATGTATGTGTTCTTAAATATATAAATATACACTTGTTGGTGTGCTCTCCAGCATGTCATGATAACCTTAAGGGTGTAGTAGTGGCATGCATAGCTTGGCAGAATCCAAAATCTCTCTAGTTGGACTTAAGACCCAGGGACAAGAGGAAAATCATGCCTGATACTGAAAACATAGCTAACTATTGAGGACTCATGAGTTCATGTATCTTGACAGAGAACCCACAACCACCAATTTACTAAACCAGCACAATACTTAACCTCATTCTAAATACTTGCTTTTCACACATGGATAAGTGCAGTCCTCGCCCAGAAAGAAGCTTCTCTTTGTGCTTGATGAGGATCATTACAGAAAACTACAACTGACGAAAATGCAAAGTTGTGAAGCCTAGTCTAAATGGATACATCTATAACCACACCTAAGGTTCAGGGATCATTGCAGAAACAGGACAGAAAGACTGAAAGAGGCAGAGATCAGAGAGTCTGCTGTGAGGCTATGTCTCTTAGGAATGTCAGAGTGATACACATTAAAGTCTCACCAACATGACTATTTAAACATGAGGTGTTGACCAATGCCAAAGTGGAAGGGGGAAAGCCCACAGAGCCTCAGCTTACATAAAGAACTACAGGCAGCTAATGCTGAGACTGGGAAGAAGGACTTCTTAAATCATGAACTCTAGGAACATTTTCATCCTTGTAGATTTCTGGATGTACCCAGTTTTCTTCTTTCATTTAACTAGTATTTATTACATGCCAGGGATCTAAGTTGAAGCAGCATTGGCTCTTATATAGGAAGTAAAAGGCAGCGTAAATACATGCAAGATGAGATCCTGTGAGCCTATGCTTGACATGAAGTGGGATACATGTAGTCGCAACTTAGCAAGTAAGGAGGTCTGCTGAATGTGGACAGCCAGGCCTGTACAAAGACTAGGCTAGCTGATGATGGAGAGGTTCTATGGTGAAGCACCATTCTATACCCTGTCTCATGGAACTTTCTACTTTGATAAGTTCAATTCGAGAGCTAGAGGGAATTGAAAGACAAGTCTACTCAGAGAAAATGGGATATGTGTGCACTTAGAAGTAGAATGTCAGGTGACACACTGTTTGAGAGTTCTATGGAACCCATATACCCGCCACTGTATGATATCAGATTTAGAGAATCTAACTCCTCAAGAAAATGGATGGAGACAGATCTGTGCCAGTTAGTTTTATGTCAACTTGACACAAGCTAGGGTTATTTGGGAAGAAGAAACCTCAGCTGACAAAATGGCCCCACCAGAATGGGTTGTGGGCAAGCCTGTGGTAGGTTTTCTTGATTGATGATTGATGTGGGAGGCCCAGATCATTGTGGGTAGTACCACCCTTTAGCTATGGTCCTGGGTTCTATAACAAAGTACGCTGAGCAAGCTATGATTAGCAAGCCAATAAATTTCACTCCTCTATGGCCTCTGCATTAGCTTCTGCCTTCAGGTTCACACCGTTTGAGTGCCTGCCTTGACTTCCCTCAGTAATGGAGTATGATCTGAGAGTTTTAAGGTGAAATAATCCTTTCTTCCTCAAATTGCTTATGGGCATGGTGTTTTATCACTGCAACAGAAACTGTAACTAAGACGGGGCATTTCCTGAGATGTACAAGTTTTCATCAAGTTTGGTTGGGAGAAATTATGTTGACAAGTGGACTTTGTGATGTTTACTGGTGATGCCAGATGTGTATATATGGAGTTCAGAAGGGTGGGTTAGATGGGGCATATAAATTTGACAATTATTGGGATACTAATGGGGGTGAGGAATTGCCTCCTAAGAGAAGGGAGAGGGGAAGGGCAGGGGGTCTGAGACCAATCTTGAGTCCACCAATATTTTGATGACCTGGAAAGGTCAGACTTTAAGAGGGCCCTTAATCATCAGTGTCTCTAGGAATCAATATACTTGTTTAGTTTCTACCAGGTTTATTGGTGTGTATCTGATAGATTATGTCAGAGATGGTGACATACCACTTCTGAGACAAATGATGAAAGATATTGTGGCTTTCTTGTGATATTTTCTCTTGTGATTCTTTTTCCCTCTTGGACCATCTCTAGTAAGTGCTGTGACTAGCCCTCAAGAAGGTCCCAGGTGCTAAGAAACTGCATAAAGTCTCTTGCTGACAGCCTCACTGTACAGAGATTGGAAGGAGATCCTACCATTCTTTTGGAGAGGGTACACTCAGCCAACAACTTGTCTAAAGCCTTGGTAGAGGCCTCAAGCTTAAATTCACTTTACCCCAATCTTGACTCTCAGAGGTCATGTTAGTTTTTTGTTCCTAGCTGTTGGGTTTTAGAATAATGTGTTATACATCCACAGATTACTACAGAGGGCAGAAACTGGGGGAGGACTAGAAGGGATGACAAGAGAGGTGGAATGGCCACCAGCTGCTTCTGGATTGGGAGATTACTAATGATTAATAGTGTATGTCAACCTGACAGGCCTGGGCACCAAGGGATTTGGCCTAAGTCTATTCTGGGTGTGTTACTGAGGGTGTTTCTAGATGAGAGTAACATTTGAAGCAGTAGCAGAGCAGGTGATCTAGCTGGTTGAGGTAGAACAGAGAGGTGGAAGAGGAACAAGCACCTGCTGGCCTGAGCCTTTCTCTCTGCCTTTGGTCTTGAACTACTGGTTAAGAGGCTGGAAATGTATCATCACCTCTGAGTCACCGTATGAGCCTCAAAGAAACTAAAAGCAAGAGAAAGAGTTTTACTAATAATATATCTGAAACAAATGTCTATTTTTATTTAAAAAGAAAAAAAAAAGGCAGTATCTCACTATGTAGCTCTGACTGTCCTGGAACTCACTATGTAGACCAGGCCAGCCTTGAATCTACAGAGATCCATGCCTGCTCCTGAGTGCTGGATTAGAGTACGTACTGTGCTGGCATAATTCTTTTTTTTTTTTTGGTTTCGACGGGTTTCTGTAGCCGGCTGTCTGTACTCATTGTAGACCAGGTGCCTCGACTCAGAGATCCCCGCCTGCCTCCATGCTGGATAAGGGTGCGCACCACGCCCGCTAAGTAATTCTTAATATGATCAAATATATCCACTTTCCCCTTTATGTATCACATCCTTCTGCAAGTTTTAAAGATATAAAAGTCTATTTGTGTTTGTATTTATATGAGACAGAGATATAGTGTTCCCTGTTTTTATGTGGACAATCAATAGATATTGAGTTATAGTAGTTATTGGCAATGCTATTTTTGCCACATATGAAGCTTTAATGTCATCAGTGGTCTTTCTGTTATATTTTGTCATTTCCTAGGTTTTGTTTTATTTATGTATTTATTTATTTATTTATTGGTTTTTTTGAGGCAGGATTTCTCTGTGTGGCCCTGGCTGTCCTAGAACTCACTCCGTAGACCAGGATGGCCTCAAACTCAGAAATCTGCCTGCCTCTGCCTCCCAAGTGCTGGGATTAAAGGCATGCGCCACCACTGCCTGGCATTTCCTAGGTTTTAATATATTATTGTAGTTTTAAAATAAATCTTGATATCTCCGTGGGGACCAGTCCATTCTTCTTTAAAAACAAAACAAAACAAAACAAAACAAAACAAAACAAAACAAACACAAACAAACTCTTTGGCTATACTTAGCCCTTGACTCTTCTATGAGGATTGGGGATGAACTCAACGAGTCCCATTCTGTTGGGATTTAGTTGGGATGGAGTTGAAATTATAAATTATTTAGGGAGAAAGTGCTGTCTTGTGACACCAAGTCATCCCCTCATGGATTGTCATGTTTCTCCACGTGGTCACCTCTTTGCACTCCAGTGTCTGCAGAGATGGGGGCTAGTTTTCTTCTTTAAGGAGCAAACATAGTTTTGTGAGAAACCACAGGGCATATGCTAAGAAAATGCTTTCCAGGGTTTACAATTTCGTGCAGATGTGTTGTAATCTTAACATGTTAAGACCAACTAGTTTTTCTGGCTTTTATCCTTGAGATGAAAATTCATTAGAAATGGGCCACCCTTTTGCTAACACATTTCTTATGTATTTTTCTCTTGATTTTATATAATACTGTGTAGGCATACTTTTGGGGCTACTTTATTGGGTCTTAGTGTTTCTATTCCTGTGTAGAGACACCATGACCACAGTAACTCTTATAAAGGAAAACATTTAATTGGGGCTGGCTTAGAGTTTCAGAGGTTTAGTTCATTATGGTCATGGCAGAAAGCATGGCAATGTGCAGGCAGACATGGTGGTGGAGAAGGAGCTGAGAGTTCTGTATACATATTGATAGACAGCAGGAAGCCAATGGCACACTGGGCCTAGCTTGAGTATCTGAGACCTCAAAGCCTGCCCGCAGTGACTCATTTCCTCTAACAACACCACATCTATCCCAACAAGGCCTCCTAATAGTGTCACTCTCTATGAGCCTATGGAGGAGATTTTTTTTCAAATCACCACAATGTGCATGTGTGTGTATGTGTGTGTGCATGAAAAAATGAATATGAGAGTATGAGGGTACAGTACAACACTTATAAAGGAGAATAAAGCATAAATATCAGTTAATGAGAAAGGATGAAATTCATATAATGGACACATGAGTCATTAAAGAGGATATAAGCTAATTGCTTTTAAATTATAATTCTGTTATTGATATTTTCTTTTTCTATTTGGTGGGTGTATGTGTGTATAAGTGCATAAAATATAATTGATAGCAAAAGTGTCGAATCCAACAGCTTCAACACCAGAATGGCTATTCTAACCATATAGAAATTCATTGAGATTTATAGACTTTGGGTCTGGCTAATCTTGCTGCATAATGTGTTTTTATTTCCAAGTCCTTTACAAAAAAGTTTGGATTATTAAAAACTAGTGCTAAATGGTCCACCACTTTGGAAAACAGTCTGGCGGTTCCTCAGAAAATTGGACATAGCATTACCTGAGGACCCAGCTATACCATTCCTGGGCATATATCCAGAAGATGCTCTAACATATAACAAGGACATATGCTCCACTATGTTCATAGTAGCCTTATTTATAATAGCCAGAAGCTGGAAAGAACCCAGATATCCTTCAACAGAGGAATGGATACAAAAAAATGTGGTACATTTATACAATTGAGTATTACCCAGCTATTAAAAACAATGAATTTGAGAAATTCTTAGGTAAATGGATGGAACTAGAAAATATCATCCTGAGTGAGGTAATCCAATCACAAAAGAACACACATGGTATGCACTCACTGATTATTGGCTATTAGCCCAGAAGCTTGAAATACCCAAGATTCAACTCACAGACCACATGAAGCTCATGAAGAAGGAAGATCAAGTGGGGGTGCTTTGGTCTTTCTTAGAAAGAGTAACAAAATACTCAAGGGAGCAAATATGGAGACAAAATGTGGGACAGAAACTGAAGGAGGGGCTCTGAGACCATTCCACCTGGGTATCCATCCCATGTGCAGTCACCAAAGGTAGACGCTGATGTGGATGTCAGGAAGTGCATGCTGACAGGAGCCTGATATAGCTGTGTCCTTAGAGGTCTGCCAGAGTTTGACATATCCAGAGGCAGATGCTCACAACTAACCACTTGAACTGATCAAGGGGTTCCCAATGGAGGAGTTAGAGTGAAGACTGAAGGAGTTGAAAGGGTTTGCAGTTCCATGAGGAGAGCAACAATACCAACCAACCAGAGCTCCCAGGGTCTAAACCACCAGCCTGGGAGCACTTAGGGAGGGATCCATGGCTCCAGATGTATATTTAAGGGAGGATGGCCCTGTCGGGCATAGGTGGGAGAAGAGATCCTTGGTCCCATGAAGGCTGGACACCTGTGTGTGGGAATTGAGGATGGGGAGGTGGGAGGGGGGTAGGTAGGGGCACATCCACAGAGAAGCAGGAGGAGGGGCGATGGGATAAGGGGTTCCTGGGTGGGGGGTGGGGTAAGGGGATAACATCTGAAATGTAAATACAATACCATAAAAACAAAAAACAAAAAAAAAACCCTAGTGCTAAGATGCTAAACACTAGGAGACCTTTGAAGCAGATCTAAATGCACTTTGGATTATGACATAGCCATGAGCCTATGTGGTGGTTTGGATGAGAAATGTTCATGCGTTTGAACACTTGGTTCCAGTGCATAAATGCTGCTTGGGGAAGGTTTAGAAGATGTTGTCTAAGTGGAGGAAGTAGGCCACTGAGGGCAGTGTTTGAGAGATACATACTTGCCTTACTTTTAATTTGCCTTCTCTGCTTCATGTTTTCAGCAAAATAGGTTCTCTCTCAGCTTTCTATTCCTGCTGCCATACCTGCTGCTTGCTGCCATGCTGCCCCACCACAGTGGACTCTTATTTCTCTGAAATTATTAGTTCAAATACACTCTTTTGTTAAAACACACACACACACACAAGACATAGACACACACATATAGACATGAGACACACACAGATGAGACATAGACACACACACACAGACATGAGACACACACAGATGAGACATAGATACAGACACAGACACACAGACACATTCGACTCTCTTCATAACTGCCTCCTGTGGCTAACTCCTACCCACACACTGGCACAGTGTCCTTAGGATTCCTGGCTTCTGTTTTTTCTTTGTTTTCAGGGTTCAGTCTTAAACAATAGGCTCCTTCTCAAGGTAGTACCTGGCTATAGATTCTAAGCTATAAGAAGTGATATGGTAGATTTCTCCTCCAATGCTCTCCTGCTGTGTAGGTGGAGTTACTATTGCACCAATTCTCCCTACTAATTTAAAGTTTGCAGACACTCTTGCCTATGCCTTATGTAACTGAACCCAGTGGATTAGTATCTTGGTGAGTGCAAAGTCAATAAACACTACCAGATGATAAAGAGTGGAGAGAAGTTCATTACCTCCAGTAAATAATGGAATTACTCTCCAAAGCCCGTGTTTTCCTGAGAAAATAAATACAGAAACTTTATTCAGAGAACCCATACACAGGAAAGTACTTGGGGTGGGCACATTCCCGAGTGTGCTTGTTTTATCGCTAGCATTCTCAGGTTAAGATCACAGCTCAGGAAGAAAAGCTGATGGACACAGTCCTGGCTATGTAGCCCAAGGTCTTGGAGCACATGCTTGAAAGGCTAAGATGCTGAATAGGACCCGAACATGCTTATTTTGCATCATAAAGATGGCAGATAAATATTTCGGGGAGCACTCGGCTTGCTCTACAACAATGATGTCGGGAACACTTCTGGTCTTGTTCAGCTTCTTTTCCTTAAGGGTTTTAGATGAAGACAAAGGGAAATTAAAGGAAAGATGGAGTTTGCCTCTCAGGGTACCTGCCCCATTTAACTGCTAATGTACAACTGTTAATCCATTTTCTTCAGGACAGTGGCCCTGTTCTGGTTCACCTTGTGGTTCTGGCTTCCAGTTGCTGACCTGAGGGAGCTGCAGTGGGAGTTACGGACTATCTCCCAAGATCTCCTCACTGGGATGTTTCTTTGTGTATTATAGCTGTCTCATTGTCTCTTTCCTGACTCCTAATGGCCTTTTCTTCCTTTCCTTGGACTATGAACTCTCCTTATCTACCCTGACTTCTTATTCAGGGAGTTGCATGCAGGAAGCTTCCCATCAGCCACCTCACACCAGATGAAAATACTGCTGATACTGAGTTTTAGTGAACCTATAAACTATGATGATATTATATCCTGTCATTGCAAGTTTAAATTTTTATTGGTTGACAATTTCATATGTGTTTATAGTTTATTGTAATTATATACAATCTACTCCACCTCCCTCTTCCTCAGACCTCCCATGCCTCTCTTTCATTTTCATATCCTCTTCTTTCTCCTCCTCTTCTTTTACAATTAGTAATACCCACATGCACATGGGTATGGGGCCATTGAATGGAACACGGGCAACATATCAGAAGCCACAACCCTGAAGAAAATTGACTTCCTCCAGCAGTCAGACTGTCAATAGCTCCTTACCCAAGGGTAGGACCTCATAAGCACCCATCTCATCTATTTTGGAATATTGACTTCTTGCTCATGAGATGAGTATCAAAGCTGTTTTGAGTTCATGAGTATAATGGGTGTATCACATCCAGAAAACAGCATTTTGTCTTGTCACAGCCTGTAAGCTCCTTGCTTTGGTGCTCTGCCTTCTAGGGAGAAATGCAAAAGGTCTCCACTTTCTTCCTCCCCAGGGAACTCTTTCTTGGAGGATAAGGACTGAATCTGGAGCGTGCCTATAATGACTTTCTCTTTAAGATTGTTGTTCTCTGATGACCAAGGATGCTGAACATTTCTTTAGGTGCTTCTCGGCCATTCGCATTTCCTCAGTTGAGAATTCTTTGTTTAGCTCCGTACCCCATTTTTTAATAGGGTTATTTGGTTGTCTAGAGTCTAATTTCTTGAGTTCTTTGTATATATTGGATATTAGTCCTCTATCGGATATGAGATTGGTAAAGATCTTTTCCCAATCTGTTGGTTGCCGTTTTGTCCTATTGACAGTGTCCTTTGCCTTACAGGGAAATGCAAATCAAAACAACCCTGAGATTCCACCTCACACCAGTCAGAATGACTAAAATCAAAAACTCAGGTGATAGCAGATGCTGTCGAGGATGTGAAGAAAGGGGAACACTCCTCCATTGTTGGTGGATTGCAAGATGGTGCAACCACTATGGAAAGCAGTCTGGTGGTTCCTCAGAAAATTGGACATATCACTACCTGAGGATGCAGCTATAACCAACCCAGAAGATGCTCTAACACATAACAAGGACATATGCTCCACTATGTTCATAGCAGCTTTATTTATAATAGCCAGAAACTGGAAAGAACCAGATGCCTTCAACAGAGGAATGGATACAAAAAATGTGGTACATTTATACAATGGAATATTACTCAGCTATTAAAAACAATGAATTTGATAAATTCTTATATAAATGGATGGAACTAGAAAATATCATCCTGAGTGAAGTAACCCAATCACAAAAGAACATACATGGTATTCACTCACTGATTATTGGATTTTAGCCCAGAAGCCTGAAATACCCAAGATTCAACTCACAGACCACATAAAGCTCATGAAGAATGATGACCAAGTAGGGGGGGCTTCAGTCCTTCTTAGAAGGAGTAACAAAATACTCAAGGGAGCAAATATGGAGACACAGTGCAGGACAGAAACTGAAGGAGGGGCCATCTACAGACCATTCCACCTGAATATCCATCCTATGTGCAGTCACCAAAGGTAGACGTAATGTGGATGTCAGGATGTACATGCTAACAGGAGCCTGATATAGCTGTCTCCTTAGAAGTATGCAAGAGTCTGACATACTCAGAGGCAGATGCTCACAGCTAACCATTAAACTGATCATTGGGTTCCCAATGGAGAAGATAGAGTGAAGGCTGAAGGAGTTGAGAGGATTCGCGACACCATGAGGAAAGCAACAATACCAACCAACCAGAGCCCCCAGGGTCTAAACCACCAGCCTGGGAGCACTTAGGGAGGGAACCATGGCTCCAGCTATATATGCAAGGAGCTATATATAAGTGGGAGAAGAGATCCTTGGTCCCATGAAGGCTGGACGTCGTGGGGGGGGGATATTCGAGGGTGGGGAGGTGAGGTATGGGGAAGGGTGGGTGGGGGTACACCAATGTGGAGGCAGGATGAGGGGGGAAGGATAGTGAGTTCCTGGGAGAGAGGGGGGGAAATGGGTAAAGAGAGAACATCTGAAATGTAAATAAAATTTCCAATAAAAAAAAAAAAAGATTGTTGTTCTCTATGCCTGCGGCAGATGCCCATGTGGTAAGAGGTGAATAGTGTTGACTTTAACCTCCCCTCATCTGAGCACAGGATTTCCTCTTGTCTCTTTCACCTCTGCCAGAGAAACCTCTGATTAAGTTTTGCAGAAGGGAAAACAAATAGAGTGGTGTGGCATGCTTAGATCTTTGTGGCTCTGATAGAATGGAGGGTCTTGGCATTGCTTTAAAACACGTGGGCCCTTGGCAGCTGCTTTCCTGTGTGGAAGCACAATAGGCTGCTGAAGTATTAAACCAGGATTAACTATTTGGAAAATATTTTATGGCAAGTTATTTATTTACTTTTGTTTTAGTTTTTCAAGGCAGAATTTCTCTGTGCAGTCCTGGCTGTTGTGGAATTCACTCTGTAGACCAGGCTGCTTCCTGTGTGCTGGGATTAAAGGTGCATACCATCACCTGGCTAACAAATTGTTTTTTTATTATTTATTATTAATTACATGTGTGTGTGTGTGTGTGCGTGTGTGTGTGTGTGCATGTGTGTGTGTGTGCATGTGTGTGTGGTGACTGCATGGATGTGTGTCACATGCATGAAGGAGTCTGTAGAGGTCAGAAGAGGATGGCAGATCCCCTAGATTTGAAGTTACAGGCAGTTGTATACTGCCAAATGAATTTGGGAACCCAACCTGAGTCTTCTGTAAGAGCATTAAGTGCTCTTGACTGCTGAGTTATCTCTCCAGTCTCAGATTAACTGGGAATTAATTTTAAGAAGTTGTTTTCTAAGGAACTTGAATGTCTGCCAACACAGAGGCTCACAGAGATTCCTTGTGAACTAAATCTGCTTGATTTCAGTTCACACTGTGCTCATCTAGGGCAAAGTATCATAAAGGCCTCTCCTTCCTAGTTCCTCCATGTTATGTCATCTTCCCATTGGTTATAGCTTGTTCAACATCCAGAATTTTGCTGTCTAGGAATCTGTGCTTCCCTACAACTTGGCCCTGTGCTTCCTTGAGTTTCTGTGAGTCTCTCCAGTCTAGCCACCTCAGAGTGTTAGATCCCTTAGGGGTGTAGGGTTAATGTAGGAAGAACATAGCTGGGGGAAAAATCTAAGTGTCCTTTAGAACCCAGTAGATAGAGCTTGTAAAATAGTGACTCAAAACCGAAGGACCTACTATGGAGGTCTGATATACCTGCTTCATCGAATCTAGGAAACACATGATCTTATCACATGGCAGTAGAGATACTCAGAAAACATTAAACAAATGTAGCTATTCCTTTTGATTAAAGGCATAGAGTTAGGTTAGCACGTGTCTAGCAAGAGACATAAGTACACATGAAGAAGAAGTGGTCTAAGATATGTAGTTTGAAATAGCAAAACAAGGGTGAAAACCCCCATGGTCTCAACTCAAGAAGAGTAGAGTTCATATGTCTCACCATCAGTTGTAACAGGACACACCAAAAGATATCATCCAAATCTCCTTTCGATTTTCCTTCAGTTCCTACGTATCAGTAGGAAAAGGGACCCATGAAAAAAACAGGAAGAAAGGGGGAAGTGTGCCTATGGCCATAGGTAGAAACGGAGGTGGAGAAAAAAAACCTTGTTACTGAATTTACAAGAAAGATAACTAATATTTTACATTATAAAAGAATTATATATTAAAATACACTTTTGTTAAATACTGACATTTTCTATCAGGCTATCAAAATACAAAAATAAAGATTAATTTTGATTTAGCCTATGTGTAGAGATAGTTACATGATTTCTGGGCTTTGCTCTATTTAAAATTTTAATATTATATAATTTTTGTAGATGATATAATTATGCTAGTGGAAAAATAAAAATTTCACTGAACAATAATTTATTTCTAATGGAAAATATATCTTGTTATAAATGATGAGATTGGATATTTTAATATGTACTTTGGTGCTTATGTACATTTAAAATTTTCTAGATTTTATATCTTATTAAGATAATTGCTTATGTTTTCAGATGTTTTTCTGGGATTTTGACTACTTATGACTTTATTTCAGCAATGTCAAAATTCTATTAAGTTTATGTTAGTCTTTTAAATGACAACTTTATAAGAAGGCATTTAAAGTGATTTTAGTAAAATCAATACTCTATGTATTCATGACTAGGAAGGTGTGTAGTTTTCTGCCTGAATTTTGTGTATTATCAAAAGCTTACAGCTAAAGACATGTAATCAATACATGTAAAATGGTCAACAAATGCTGTTTTACTTATTGTGTCTTGTCTGTTAGCATCTAAAATGACAGTTGAAATCCTTTTGACATTTCTTCTATTTTTTAATCCATACTACTCAGCTAAAAACCTGCATTTATGCAGCTCCACTCTTTAAAACTGTGATCTATGTAATTTTCCTTGACAAAATAAATATTTTGTTATTGTATATGTGTGATGTGCTTGTATATCAGAAAATGAATCTGTCTGTGATTACGTGTTCTATTCCTTGAACTTGTAAGAAGTCTAAACTCATGATTGTCAGTGCTGTAGGCCTGCTATAAGTGATAGCCCATTTGGCCTATCACATGTACAAACCAGAAATGGAATCTTTAAGCAATATTTTATCCAGAGCTCCAAGAATCTGAGAAGGTAATGGGTTAGTCTCACAGATTTATCTTCCATCTCATCTCTAGCCAGCAGTCTTTATAGAGAGGGGAAACAAGCAATCAATCATGCCACTGTTTGGTCACCTCTGTGGTCAGTAGTCAGTCTTGTCACTAAGACTCTGTGGTATTGATATTTTTCTCATCATCTCCTTGGAGCAGGGGAAGGTTCACAAATACTAAGGCCATTGACTCTTGAATTCCTTTTGAGTCAGTCATTTGGATGCCTTCTAGACAAAAGGTTAAGGCAGAGCAAACAAATCATTAGCAGAGTGTACACATAGATTCCTTCTTATGGAATAAAGTACAAATGCATTATGTAATCTGCTGTGCCCCTATTGTTGTGTCCCTATTGTAGATGCTATCCTATTGAACCAAAGACTCAAAAGTAGAGGTTGAGACTGGAGAGCTAACACAGTGGTCAAGGGTGTTTGCTGCTCTTCTAGAGAACTTGACTTTGGTTCCACACCCACTTTGGAACACTCAAAACTGTCTGACTCTAGATCCAGGGGATCTGATGCTCTTTTCTACAATCCATGGGCACCTTCACACACACACACACACACACACACACACACACACACACACACACAAAACACAACACGACAACACACACAACACATACACTTTTAAAAAGTAGAAGCTGAGTTTATTGTTGTGTGGTGTGTGTGCACACGCACACATGTGCACTCATGTGACAAGGTACATGTGAAGGTTGGAGGATAGTTTTGTGGAGTTGGTTCTTTCTTTCCACACTTACCTGGGTTCTGAGGATAGAACTCAGGTCACTAGGCTTGTGCAGCAAATCCCTTTACTTCCTATTTAGAAGGCTTCTGTGTTGGTCTTCTGTCTACTGATACTAATTATTGTTGGTTTTTAAATTTGTGTTCAGTCCTCTTTGTACACAGCCCTCTAAGATGCAAAGTTTGGTAAGAAACTTTACCAAGCTGGTGTTAGTGGGATTAACCCTTCCTAGCCTCTGAGATCTGACCATGACAACTCCTGGTACCTATGGACTTGGGATCTTCAAAGATTTTGGCCTCTTCTCTTCTCTCTCCTCTCCTCTCTTTCCTCTCCTCTCTTCTCCTTTTCTCTTTCTACTCCACTCCCATCTCCCTCCCACTTCTCTGTCAGGAGCCATAATGGGACAATCCTGAAATGGCCTGCCTTGGATTATTATATAATCTGTGGCAGGTGTGCTCTTAATCAGCAAGGCTGTAAGGGATTCATTTTAGGAAAGATTACTGCTATTATATGCTTTTCCTGTTATTATTAAACAGATATAACAATCACTAAGCAATAGCAACCCCTTTGGAGCAGATTTCTGCAGATCCACGAAGATGTACTGCCTTGTAGTGATGCTATATAGACAAACAGATGACTTCTTAAGTCTTAGTGATGATGCTATCGAATTCCTAAAATTGTATGCTGTGATTATTAAGCTCTTTTAGAGTGGGACTGCTAGTAGGTCTCCTTTCTGATAGTCAAAACTGGATGAGAACTCTACCAGTCTCCCAAGTGTCAGCAGTTTATTGCTCTTAAATAGTAGCCAGACTATTCTCCTACTCAGAGCACATTCCAAGAGGTTGTAAAACAATTAACCAAAGGTCATAAAAAGGGAACTAATGATCTATTATAGGTACTAGGACAGAAGATAAATATTGACTGGGATTATCTATACAAAACTTCACGAATAACTTAGTTATTGTTTTAAACCTTCAGTGAACCTGTGGAGCTGTGATGTTTAGCTAAATAATTACTCCTAATAGATATGCATGTAAACATTCTCTGTTGTAAACGTCTATTTCAATTTATGATTTGATTTTTTTTGTTTGAACTTGTGATGAACTTTGTAACATATGATCATGCATTCTGAAAGATATGTAAGTACTGAGGACAAAGAGATGAGAGATAGATAGAATAGAATGGATAGAATAGAATTTTTTCCCTTTCCCCAGATAAAATAGAATTTTTCACTTTCCCCGCTTAGGATCTTTCTGCTTTTCCCCTTAGATAGCTTTCATAGGAAACTTTTAACACAACTTAGTAATAAATGCTATAACCACATCTCTAAGTGTCCTTTTTATCTTCCTGTGACTTCAGACTAGCAGGCGAAAGTAGAGTCCAGCTGCTTAATCCTCGATGTTAGGCTACAGGTGTCAATCACCTAAGCCAGCAGTCTCTTACCTCAGAGAGTTAGAAAGCCCTGAGACCCTCAGACTTTAAAGCCATCATCCAGAGTCCTACTTGTGCCCCCACCACTACCCTCCGGGCCAGGAGTCTCCCAGCACTTCTCGACACTTATTGCTTTGAAGTTCTGGAGTCCAGAGTCTGAAATCAAGTTATCATTAGGTTGGCTTCTGGAGGAGACAATATGCTCCAAGTGCGCTCCAAGTGCCTGTCTCAGCTTCTAGTTGGTACCAGGCATTTCTCAGCTTGGACTACGTCAATCCAGTTTCTGTATCTGTGTGGATTGACTCTTTTGAAACAAATTGTATGAAAATGGTTAATGAACTTCTAATAGCAACAATGTTTATGATGGAGTTATCAGAATTGACAAGTACCATAACCAAAAGAACACACCAGAGCCAGAGATACAAGACTGGGAATTTTAGCACAAAAGCTACATTTCATATAAATAAGGATATTTCTTAGAAAATTTTATTTTAAAAATTAGGCATGTAAAGAGAATGCTTTCAGAAAGAGAAAAAGGATGAGAAATGCTTTTAAAAAGAAAATCATGCTTTATAAAAATGGAATAAAAATAAATAAACTTTTCAGGACTACTTTTCAACTCAAAGATAAAAAAAGCCCACACTAAAATATATATTATATATTTTTTATCATTTTAATTATATGTCTGCCACCAAAACCAATAACGTAGCAGATACTGTACCCAGTTGAGCTGCCATTTGAGATGCAACCCTACTCCCTTCTGGACTACAGTGTATGGGTGCTGACTGAAAAAATACTCCCAGAAGACGGTGGTATATCTAAAAAGGCTAATGGGTTTGTACAATGAGTTATTTTTTAATATAAAAGCAAGCAAGTGAATTATTCCTGAAGCTGTATTTCTTTACCTTTGCTAGTCCCCAATAACCACACAGAGAAACTAAGATTTATTTCAAGCTGCATCTCAATATCTGGGATGTATTGGTGTAATAATCTAAGCTAATCTGACCACCTCCCGGCCTCATCCCCATGATACTTGCAGTTTAATATTGTTCTAGCTCTCTCTGCTTTAGAGGTTTGTTCCCATGGTCTCTTCTCGATCCTCTCCCAGCCATCAATTGAATTCCCCTCTCTTTTTCTCCTCCCCATGACTGGTGGAAGCCCCGCCCCTTCTGTCCAGCCATTGGGTGATCATCTTTTTTTGACAGGAAGAGAATAAATGATAAGGATTGTTTATCAAATTTGAGACAGGAGATTCTAGACATAAGCATTACAATGCGGTCCAGATTGAAACAAGATACGAGGGCAGAGAAATCAGCATTTGAATACACAAGGATAACCTTTACATGTGCACAAAAACATTCTGCCCACGTGGGTTAGTTGCCCAGAGGAGGGAATGAGAATGGCTGTAAATTCCTGAGCCTTTGGTGTTCAGGTACCACGTGTCTCCTGCTGGTAAAGGACTGAAGGAGTTCTCTAACCTCTCCCGTGCTTTTCCTCTGTACTCTGATAACGATGTAAACATTTCTCTGGGAATGTTAAGATATCTTGAGATACTTGTTTAGAATGTGCTAAAAAGCAGTTTCATGTGTAGATAAGAATGTGTACCAAGACACACTCAAAGTCTTATCCCTGTTGTGAGTTAGAATAAACCATAGCAACCAGCGGTCTGAAAGAACCGCTTCACACTGACCTGGCAGAAAAGTACACCGATTCTCTGAATGATACAAGAGAAGGGGATTATAGAGTATTGCAGTCCTTACAATGTTCTGCAGATTTGCATAGAAAATATCTTAATTTATGATGTTTGGAAATTATAAATTTAAACATTAATTCTGAGTCCTAATTAAAAATAGAAGTGATAGGACAGTTTTGAGGTTCCAGTTCTTCATCTGTTACAGCAAAAGTTTCTTTTTAAATTTTTCTTTATTATGGTTTTATTATTTTAAGCCATTTTAAAATGTAAATATATTTTGATCTTATTCTCCCCTGCCACAAGTCCTTTCAGGTCCTCTCCCCCTTCTCCCTACCCACCCAACATTAAGTTCTTTTCAAATAATAAGTAAAAACTCAATACAACTACAAACGCCCCAAAACCACGAAAACAAAATAAAACAACACCCTTCCCCACAAAACTCAAACCAACAAACTGTAATCAAATAAAAGCACATACATACACACAAAACTGTAGGAGTCCATTATATGTTGGTCAGCTACTCCTGAACATGAGGTCTGACCTGCAGCTGTGGATGCACCCACTGTCACTTTCTTGGAGAAAACCATTTTTCCCTCTCCCAGGCTGTATGAGTGATAGTTCAGTTGTTAACCTTTACCCAGTGGCTAGGTTTACATTAATTCATTCATTCTCTTAAAAATTACAACAAAATAAATTGATAAGATAAAACCAAAATTACCACATGGAACATGGACAAGACAAACCAACAGAAGAAAAAGGAGCAAGAGAAGAGAGAAGACTCAGAGACCCACTTGTTCACACATTCAGGAATCCCATAGAAACATCCAACTGGAAGCTGTAATACAGGCACAGGATCTGGTGCAGACCTGACAGGCCCTGTGCGTGCTGCTTCAGTCTCTGTGAGTTCCTGGGAACGTTTGCTCATGTTGATTTAGAAGGCCTTGCTTTCTTGGTGTCCTCCTTCTCCTCTGGCTCTTGCACTTTCTGCCTCTTCTTCTACAGTTCCCTGAGTTCTGAGGGAAAGGATCTGATGCAGACATCCCATGTAGGGTGAGTGCTCCAAGGTCTCTCAGTCTCTACATGAATGTCTGACTGGGGGTCCCTGTATTTGTTCCCATCTGCTGCAGGAGGAAACTTCTCTGGTGATGGCTGAACAAGGCATTGATCTATGAGTATAGCAGAATATTAATCAGGAGTCATTTTATTACTATATCTTTTTCTTTCTTTCTTTTTTATTGAATATTTATTTTCTTTTTTTTTAGATCAATATTATTTGGTTTTACCCTAGGTACCTGGGCTATCTAGTCTCACGTGTTTGGTCACCCAAGCAGTGTCAAATATGGGTTCCATCGTGTGGAGTGGGTTGTCGGCCAAATCAGTTATTGGTGGGTTACTCCCATTAGCTTCGATGCCGCCACTGCACCAGCATATCTTACAGGCATTATATTCCTGTAGATAAAGAGTTTGTGGTTGGCTTGGTGTTTACATTTCTCCCTTGATAGAGTACAGAGTGTTTTCATGTATCCGTGATTCTGGAAAGTATTGGTGAAGGCTCTATGTAGGTTCCGCTCATCGCCATGTTGGATGAGTTGTATAAGCGTTGTCTTCAGCATCGGAGTCTTTCAGCTACCTTTCTAATACTGCTGAAGCCTACCTGGTTAGGAGTGTACACACACACACACACACACACACACACACACGACACATGCGCACACACACACACACACACACACACTCGCACGCAAGACACAAAACAGAGCAGATCTATCCACACACAGTAGTCCTAAAACACATGTTATTAACTAAGACAGTACACTCACGTAGTAACAGAAGTTCAGATCCCTAAACAATGATATACAAATCGTGCACACAACACGCTGAGAACCAATCAAACAGCACACACACACACACAGACACACACACACACATACACACACACACACACACTCACACACACACACACACACACACACAGAGAGAGAGAGAGAGAGAGAGAGAGAGAGAGAGATCTTATAGAACAGTTAGTTTCCCTTTAAGAATCTACATTTTGTTTATTTTATACTTATTTTATGTTTGTGGTTTGAATGTTTGCATGTATGTGTGTGCCTGGTTCCTGTGGAGGTTAGAAGAGAGTGTCAGATCCCTAAAAATGGAGTTATAAATGGTTGTGAGCCAACATGCGGGTGCTGAGAACCAAATCAGAGTCCTGTGGAATAGCAACAAGTGCTCTTAACTGCTGAATCATCTTTCCAGACCTAAGCCTATTTTCCCCCAGTTTTTATAATGTATTTTTTTGCAAACTAATGTAAATAACAAATGAATCCCATTGTTAAAACAAAAAAACAAACAAAACAAAAACCAAAACCTAAAACAACAACCTATCTGACAAAGTAATAAACTATCCTGATTTTATTGGAAGGTTTGTTGTTGTTACTTTTTTGTTCCCAACATACTATTTTTATTATTTGGGAATTTCATTCAATGTACTGTGGTTGCACTTGCTTCCCATTTCTCCCAGGCCCCCCTCCCACCCTTGTGCCCCCCCTCCCCAGACCCCACCAAGACGAATTTGTGTTACCCATATACACTCATTGGAACATGGCCAAACTCCCAGTGGTCAGCCCTTAAAGAAAACTGAGCCGCCTCCCCCAACCCCATCAGAAACCATCAACTGTGAAGAGCTACACTTTAGCATCATTATTAAAAAATTAAGGACTTTCTTCAATAGCTTCACGTCTGAACTGTTGTTTGTTTGTTTGTTTTTGTGGTGGGCAGGGGCATTGCACAGAATCTCTCAATGTCTCTTTCTCAGTTATGAGTCTGTAGTCATTGCTATCACTGCAAAAGAAGCTTCTCTGCTTGGAGCAGCTGGCAGCAGCTTATGGACCACAACATGATTTCCAGAGGCAGCAGGAATTATGGAAGTCTCTTGAGGAGACTTAACCCAGAGAAGGAACCATTTTTCATACTCAGGACGTTAGTGTGGTTGGGCAGGGTGTCTGGGGGCAGGACCTGTGATGGCAACGGCAGCTCCACACCACAGACTGCAGATCAAGTGGCCACTGAATTTTTAGTTCTGTTTCTCTCTACCAAGGAAGGCTGCTCTATTCTGCCATCTTTTTTTTTTTTTTTCTTATTCAAGCTATATTTGAAACCAATGGTGTACTGAAAATATGAATATAGGTGGAATCTAAAGTAGTTATGATACAATGGGCAAAAATTCTCAATACTAAAATTCAGGTTTACGGCAATTTTATGAAAAATAGCAATCACAGAAAAGCATAGATTGGATTTGCAACCTAAGAATTTGCATCTGTAAAAATAGTTTTTTGGTTTTTCTTTATATTCCCAAAACTCTTATAAAATAATCCAGGCTTGATGGTCACATCTGTAATCACAGTTCTGGGGAGGCAGAGACAGGATAATCCCTGGATTTGCTGAATAGGTGGTCTAGCAAAACAAGTGAGCTCCAGGTCAGGAAACACTTTGTCTCAAAAAAAAAAAAAAAAAAAAAAAGAGAAAAAAGCAATGGCAGAAGACATCGAATATTAACTTCTGCTGTCTACACACACACACACAACACACACACACACACACACACAGAGAGGAGAGGAGAGAGAGAGAGAAGAGAGAGAGAGAGAGAGAGAGAGAGCCATGATCACACTATCTTACACAGAAGGGCAGGGAGCACTGGAGAGGCTGAGTGTATGAGTCTATGTCTTCTCTGTCATGCTATAGTCTTATGAGGATGTGACAAAGCCACCATTGTGGTGTGTGTGTGTCTCTGTGTGTGTGGCACTGGAGCATCTTGGAAGAAGTCTTGTATCCTCTGGAGTTTCGACTCAGGAGAGAACCTGTAGAACAATGGACTTGGTGCAGCTCAACTGCCTCACCTTCCTAAGATCTTCTGCCCTCACTGGCTCCACTATCTCTCTTCCCTCTGTATGCCTTCATGACCAAGGTATTCATCCAAAGCCAGCTGAGACTGTCCCTGTGCAAATACAACCTTTATTTGTCCTGAGCTGAAGGGAAGAAGCTTGGTAGAACACAAAGACCAGAAAATTATCCTTGCCAGGATGGGGTGGAGCTCTACCTCATGATCTCACACACTTGTACACTAGTGATCACATCTCACGTAGTGCACCAGCTTTCCAGTGTGAACAGGGGGTTTCCTCGGTCACACGTTCCTTGTAAGAACCCAGTGAAGAGGAATGGGTGACCAGGAGGTGATGAGTCAGTACAGAAGGTAAGTAGGGATCTATAAAGGCTGTCTGGTATTTCAGAACTCCCTGAGTGTTTCAGTGTTCACCTATGGCAGAGAATGATGCTCCAGTACGTCTTTTAAAATGAATATTATTTGCACCCCTGCTTCCTTCATAAGGAATCTATATTCAGGGCTGAAAAGATGCCTCAGTAGTTAAAAGCATGTTGCTCTTGGAGGGGACCCAGGTTAGATTTCCAGCACCTATAGGTGGCTCACAACCATCTGTATCTCCAGTTCCAGAGGATCTGATGTCCTCTTCAGAACTCAGTGGTGCCAACCGTACATGTAGTACACACGCATACATGCAGGCAAAACACTCACACAAATGAAAAGGAGTCTTAAAAAAATCCCCCCAAAACAAAACACCAACCAACCAACCAATCTATTCTCATGGCTTTCTCAGTTTACCTGACATCACAGAGTGCTTTGAGTGTCAATTGAATGTTTAGAAAGCTGTGGAATGTGGGGTCATGTTGTGAGTGGCTGTTGACCCTGAATCCTCCACTTCTGCATCACAGTACAGCTTTTGAGGTTGTTCGTGAACATGGTTGTGACCCCACCGAGTGCCTTTTTGCTCAGTGCAAAGCAAAGAAATGGCACACTTGGTCTCGGAATGCAACAGACTGGAAGCATTTGAAAGGAAAAAGTGCACACATTCAAGAAGAGTGTCAATTAAGGTTTGAATTGGTGTTTTTTGGAAAGAAAGGAGGGGGCTTCCTGGAGGAGAAGAACTACTATAAAAAGGAAGCCCTTTGTTACCTTCCTTTCCCACATCTATAGTCTTAGTCTTTCTCTGAAGTGAAATTCCAGACTTGCAAATGCCCTTTTCGAGGCTTTTTAAAGGGGCCTCCAGTGTCCCTGCAGGCCTGAGTCATAGTGGCTTCTTAGCCAAGTGCCACTGGATAAGGAATACTTGAAGTCTGGGATTTGGGCCAATGGCATGTTGAGAAACATTTAAATAGCTGGATTTCCAGGGGAGAATGCCATGGTAATATTTGCAATTTCTGTGATGCTAATGCTACTACAATAGTCAATTTCTAGGTGCTAGTGTGATGTCACTGAACCTAAAGTTGAGAACAGATGCAAAATCTGCATTGAGTTCCAGGTGCAGCCTGTTAAAGCACATTCCTGGATTTCAGAGAAGCTCCCTTAGGTCCTCCCTTGTGGCAGAAATTTCCTGCCCAATGTATTTGCAGTGGAACCCTGTCATTGGATAGGGAAGAGGGAGGCAGAGCTAGGAGTCGGGAGGAGAGAGGAACGGAGACGCGGCAGACGTTACTCTCAAGTCTCTAGCAATCTCAGGTAGTTAGTCATACCAAGGTTAGATAATTGTGATAACTATTCTAATTGTGCGGGTGTCTTGTAAGAGTCTTATTTCTACCTTGTACTGGGAATTGTGATATCTACCTGAGAATGGGAGAATGGCGGTTATTGTCTGGGTTAAAGCCGAGCACTATGGGTGTGGCCGAGTTGGCCAGGGGCCATGCCTAGAGCCATGGAGTCCCCGGTGAAGGCAGCGGCTAAAACAACATTTCGTGGGCCGCCATCAGTGCAGGAACTTAGAGCTTGCGGCTGCCGCTTTCTCAAATACCTCTGGCTCTACTCCCTCAAACACATCCTTTATCGCACTTCCTGGTGGGGCCATGCTAAAATACATATTCACTGTAAAATGTGAAAACTCAGCAGATAGCTAATCATGTTCCCTAATTCTCTGACCTGGATGGATTGACTTTTCAATGGGATGGGTATGAATTTTCAGAAGTTGGGATCAACAAATAAAGAAGGAACTTTCGAGTTCCTTTCATCATATTATCTCTTGCTTCTATGTCTGTTATGCTATCTCCCTAATCTCCTCTGCCAGAAGGGACAACACAGCCAGGCTGACAACTCATCATTTTCTGAGTCAGGACCTACTGTTGGAGTTCCAAGTCCATCTGTGCCCTGGTTTGGCCCTGTCACCTCTCAGTCTTTGTTTGTCAATACTCAGTCTTTGTTTTTCTGTCTCTACTGAAAGTCTGACTCCCACAGATTGACACTCCTTTATGTCCTCACTATCTCCTTTCTGATTTGACTGATGGGGAACACCAGTAGGAGGCTGCAAAGTGGAAAAAGAAAGAGCTTGGGGCATGGTTCCCTTCTCCAATGTTACGTCTAACAAATGCAGTTTCTACCAGTTTGTGGGAACACAGTTCTTGTTCCTTCAGGAAAGAGTTTGACGGGGATTCTTGTTGTTGCTTATTTATGCATGCCATGCCAAGTCATGTTTCATGCTTTACAGCGCCATCTACCCTTCTGAAGGGAGGCTTACATCGAAGACCTTCACCCAAACACTGGTGACAAGTGAGCTCTGAGGTTGCCCTGAATGATACAACTCTGCTTTGGAGGGAGAAACAGCAGGCACTTCCTGGCAAGGTGGGTCCTTCAACAGAAAACGCTTGGCTGTGGCATTTCAGAGCTGCCACAGCCTTTCTGGGAAACTGGGTATTTCTCTACTCATCACTGGGCCTGAGTGGCTCCATCTATTCCAAAGGAATTTAATGATTAATCCTCATCACCTTGAAAGTATATTCTATATTCCTGTCCAGTTTGTACTTTACTTCCGGGTGTAGTTCATCTTCCTCTGATCCTTCTGGGGCTATAACAGTCCCTAGAGTCATCTCACAAAAAGGGGACATAGAGCATTATAAACAGGTAAAAGTACCATTTCTGTCATGGGTCCACAGCAAGGGGACAGTGGAAGCTGTCTAAAGAGAAAGCACAGATGATTTTATCTGGATAACAGATATAAAGAATGAGGACCTATGACCTCTTTGGGTAGTTTAAGTGAGATAGTATGTATAAAGTCTCTTGAACATACAAGGTACTTGTGAAATAGAAAGGCAGTTGTTATGCTAGTGATCACACCAAGAACTGTGCTGCCACAGACCACCCTGCCACAGACCACCCCAGTCAGGTATGGGGGTTCCTGGGATGAGGGTTCTCAAAGGCTAGGTGGGTAAGGGTTCAGCGTGACAAACAGAAACAAACACAGAGGTAGTTTGAATCTGAGTGTATTTTGAAGCTCTCAAGCAAGGGTTTTTATACATTAAAAAAAACAAGTATTACAATCTGAAAAGATGTATTCAGTAAAACAATCACGGATAAGACAGGTAGCATCATTGTTATTTGGCACAGTAAGAATCATCCAAGTATTACAACTCTGAAAGGGTATATTCAGTATATTCATCCAAAGCTAGTGGCATATATCCAAGATCAGGTTCATAAATTTTTATGGTCAGCTGTTTTTTAACATCTAGTACCTGATTTTTTTGTGAAATTTCAAAGTATAAATTTAAACTATTTTAATTCTTTTTATTTAAGGCTTTCTTTACCACATACCAAAGTCCACTTCTGATGACACATGTGCAGCCATATGAAATTTTATTGTTGGGAAAGTTTTTGTCTATCATAATACTATTATGTAATTTTGTAAATGATTCCTGAAGCAAAGCCCTGGGTTTTCCAGGAGATAAGGTCATGGCTAGTGGCCCCATCTCAAGGGATGGCTTTTTACCCATTTTTCTCTCTTAAGATCTTAGCTTAGGCTATCAGGAACATTTCATAAATAAGAAAAGGAATAAAAAAATAAAACAGATAAATTGCCATGAGAACTATAGCTCAATATTTTTTTCTGGGCAAGAGTTCCACAACCGGTTCTGGGAGGCCTCCTTCTTTTGAAGTTTTTGTCTCCGTCTGTGGAACTTGTCACACAGATTCTACTGGAGTTCGTGTGGCACTGCCCCTGTTCTCTGCTCCAAGAAAACAAGATGGGATGTTCATGGCCTGGTTTCTATTAGGTCTTGTTTCTATGAAGCTACATTTTGATGGAAGTTAGTCATACTCTATCCTCTGTTGCCTATGAGCTTTGAGGCAGCTAACTCCACCCTATGGCACTTGGCCCAGTTTGAGCTGCTACTGGCTGTTGGGTGTGGCAAGGGGATGGGAACTGGCACAGTGCCTGTATCCAGAGTATAAGACAACCCAGGGGCAGCTGGAGGCAGTTGGAGCCGGGCCCTGCAAGCTTAGCCATGGCGCTCAGCTTCCTCTCCCCGAGCCTTTCCCGCCTAGGCCTGTGGGCTTCTGTTGTGATCCTGATGGTAATCGTCCTCAAGCTCCTCAGCCTTCTGTTTCGGAGGCAGAAGCTGGCCAGGGCTTTGGACAGCTTCCCAGGGCCCCCCAAACACTGGCTTTTTGGTCATGCCCTCGAGGTATGTGGGGATATGGGGGAGTTGGGTCTAATTCCCTGGAGGCTGGGAAGGGAGGCCATCAGTTTGGACAAGGGGGTCAGGCCTGGAACCATGACTCCAAGTCAGCTTTCCCTCCCTTGCCTTTTAAGCTGGTTTCAGAAACAACACAACACTTCAGGGTTGCAACTTAAGAAGGCCTGAGATGCTTTTCTATTATTCTGAGGCACACATTGCAAGTCTATGTGGAGGCTTGTTGATGGTTCACACCTGGGAGAAACAAAATCCTCAAAGTTCAACCCAACAACTAGGCAGTCATGAAGTGTCCTGCTCTATGCAGTGTAAAGATTTCTGGTGCCAAGGAGGACATTCAAAGTAAAGACAGAGGAAAATGCTGTCTTCTGAGGCATCCCAGCATGTCTGAGAGGTTGGTACCCCAAAGCTGGGAGGTACCTTCTCTCTCTCCTTTGTTTGGCTGAGGGACTATGGCATTTCCCCAGGTTCAGATCCTGGTTGGTTCTCCTGTTAAGGCAGCACAGTAGGGGTTCATCTTAGCATCCAGTCTCAGGAACTCCTCTTGTCTTGGGGATCCAGACCTTCTGAACACAAGGTAAGGGTTTGGAGTCAAGCAGGAGAAACAGATCCTCCACACACCTCCCCAAACATCTGGAGACTAACATCTTAGATTGAAACTAGGAGCCTGAGACTAAGTCCTCTCGAGTGTTTTGAGTTGCAGGCAGGTTTGGGAGCCCAGTCGCTGATGTCAGGGATGAAGGCTCAAAACGGGGTATAATTCTTTCTACCTCTTTATTCCTCCATCTAGGGAATTGACACTGGAAATGAACTTCGTCTCTAATCTAATTCTTGCCCCTTACAGATAACTTGCTGGGATAGCCTATGAACTTACCTGTACCACTGAACACCAGGGCTGGGAGGAGAATGGCTTGGGCCAGAGAAAACAGACACGAGGGCCATCCCAGGGGGATGAAGGTGCTTCCCCAGGGGTCCGTGTCTGCTCCATTCTTTTAATTTTAGCATCTTCCATCTTTTCTACTAGTCTGAGACTTTTGGAGAATGGCAACTTGGTCTGATTTATTCCCGTGCCCTCAGGGTACAGCACAAAACTTGGGACAGACCAGGCATGGCTAAATGAATGAACACAAAAGGCTAGATTGTAGGAAGAGAGGTCCCCAGAGGATGGGGAGTGGTGGGGGAAGGGATGTGAGGGATCAGGATGACTTGGGAGGGTCTCTGCCAAGTGTGGAAGTTCGAGGTCACATTCTAAAAGAACATGAGAGGTACTTGGGAGGATTTTCAGTCCCCTTTTCTCTGTGCCCCCTTTGCGCTTACTTGCCTTCTTCAGGGTTGGGGAAATTGAGGAAGTTCTCAATGAATGTACTTTGATAGTATATGGTCCATTTTCTCACAACTCCATGCCAGAGCTGGCTGCTATCTTCTTCCCAGGTGTTCTACCCTATCTTGGAAGTATACAGAGAGCCTGGAACACAGCCTAGTCAGCTTCTTCATGCCAATATAACTATCTGAAGGGCATTGGCTTGACACCAGGAGGCCCTGCCAAGATCAGAGTGGAGACTGATCTTGAGGGCTATAAAAGTTTCCTGGGGAACAATCACAGGCACAGGACTCATTGCATTCCTTGGTCATTGCATTCCTCTGGGGCTTGGCACCTCTGCTGTGGTTGGAGGTTGGATTCACACCTCAACCTGAGAATGTGAAGGGCAGGATGTGGATTTATTTGTTTCCCTAGTGTGAGAAAAGATGAGGAAGTTGAGATTCAAAAGAGGTAAGGTGTGCACTTAAGGACACATATTGATTCTAGGGACTCCTGTATTTTAATCCAGAACACAGTGAATCAAAAAAGCAAACAGACAAACAAACAGATGCCCATTCAGATAACCCAACAGACAAACAAAAAAGCCAAGGAACTGAAAATTGATCCTAGTACATAGTGAGGATGGCATGGGAAAGAAAGGAGGAGAGTGGGTGAAGGCCTGAGGTGGGGAAGGGCCCATGGTGGGGAGGGGCCCACCAGCATGAGTTGGTTTCCAGTTACAACCTGCAGGTGTGGCATCATCTATTCTCTTCCTATTCAGATGTCAGAATGTATCTCTTTGAGGCAGGACATGTCCTGTTTCCAGGGGTCTCTGAGGAGCACAAGAAATACTTTGAGCTGACATATTTAATCCTTGTGTATGCATGTGTGTTTGTGGTATTTATGTGGTGTGTGTGTGTGTGTGTGTGTGTGTGTGTGTGTGTGTATAGAGAGAGAGTATTGTTTCCAACCCAATCTCTGGCTCTTCTTATTGAGAGCTCTGGCTTATTCTATTCAGTCAACATTGATTGTGGGCCTTTGCTATGCTGTTTGATAAGTCATTCTGTGTTTTGCTGTTGATAATGTGGGAGTCATTATCTTCAGATTGTTGAGTTAGACGAGTTTCAGTAGGATAAACTATAAGGATGGAGGAAACAGCTGGGCAGATGTGTGTCAGATGTGAAATCTCTGTAATGGGATGCTTGGTGGAAAGTACTCTGACATACTTGTTTCCTTTTTCTCCTTCCCTCCCAAATCCATCTGGTCACTGGTTTCTCCCAATTCTCCCCACCAAGCAAAAATGTCTGAACAACTCCATGAAAGCAGATGCAGAGGGACAGGGACCAGGGTGAAAGGCAAACAGGAGGGAAAGTCAGGGTCGCTCCGGAGACGGTGCTTCTTTGGTTTGCTCTTCCTGGAAGGTGCTCCTGCTCTTTGACTCTATTTAAGATTTTTAAAAATGTTTTTAATTGGAATGAAACTATACCTCTAACCCTCTTCTTTTATTCAGAGACTCCCAGATACCCTTCCCAAATCCCTCCCATGTTCCCCCTCAAATTGAGAGCTTCTTTTAAAAATTATTGTTACACATCTCTGTGTGTGCATATGTGTTCTCTAATTATATATATATATATAATATATATATATATATTATATATATATCCCCAGGTCTGTTTTGATGGTTTCAAGACTAATCACTTTGCCTTGAAAAACCAATAAGGAATTCATCCCTGGGAGAGGCTCATCCTCAGTCTCTCAGGAGTCATTAGTTTCCTGTAGTTCTTTGTCTAGGGGTTGGACCCTGTGAAAATTTCTCCCTTCCACATTAACATGATTATTTATATTGTCACTGTTCTGGTTTCAAATATGCACCCATTTCTTAGAGAGATTGTTTCACAAAAGACCTCCTGGTATTCTGTCTCTTATTTAAAATCTTGACAGTGGCTTGGACTCATACATACTGGGCCCTAATAGTCTTACATGTGGTAGGAAGAGTACCTAAAGAGTCAAGATTACTGACACCAGACACACAAGGACACCAAGGGATAGCCCAGAAAGAGAGCTACTAAAGTGATCACCACAAGACTTGCCAGAGTGGCTTCAGAGAGCACCACACAGACTCATAGGAAGGGTTCCTGGCAGGTGCCATTCAGTTCAGGGACTGAGTGATCTTGTTAAGAATCTCAACAGTCACCGGGCAGTGGTGGCACACGCCTTTAATCCCAGCACTTGGGAGGCAGAGGCAGGTGGATTTCTGAGTTTGAGGCCAGCCTGGTCTACAGAGTGAGTTCCAGGACAGCCAGGGCTACACAGAGAAACCCTGTCTTGAAAAAAAGAAAAAAGAAAAAAAAAAGAAAAAGAAAAAAAAGAGAAGAATCTGGACAGTCCAAAAATAACTGAACTGAAAAGAAGTTAAGGTATCATACTGGAGATACCTGAGCTCTTGTGTTGGGACCTAGCGTGTTGGGGAAGAGGAGTCCCTGTCTTCTACCCTCAGTTGTTGGTGTTTCTAAACATTCATCTGTGTCTTGTAAGCAGATGAACATTTTGTGTGTGTGTGTGTGTGTGTGTGTGTGTGTGTGTGTGTGTGTGTGCTGAAAACCAGATATTGGGTATCTCCTATGGCTCTCTACCTTACTAATTCATTTTTTTGAGAAGATTAAAAAACTCACTTCATTTTATTTTATGTATATGGGTACTTTTTTTCTGCATATACACCTGTGTATCACCTGTGTGTCTGGTGCTCATAGGGGCCAGAAGAGGGTGTTAGGGATCCTGGAACTGTAGTTGCAGATGGTTGTGAGCCACCATGTGGATGCTGGGAACTGAACCTAGATCCTCTGGAAGAGCAGGCAGTATTTTTAACTGCTGATCCATCACTCCAGCCTCTTAGAAAAATTTTTAAGAATTAAAAATTACATAAGTGTGTGTATGTGTGTGTTTACATGCATGTGTGTGTAGTGTGGGGATGTGTACATGTGAGTGCAAGTGCTGTCAGAGTCCAGAAGAGGGTGTCAAAGTCCCAGGAGTTAGATTACAGGAGGTTATAGGCAGACCCCTGTGGGTGCTGGGAGTTGGGACTTTCACAGAGCAGTATAGCTCTTAACTGCTGATCAGTATCTCATTTTTAAAAATTGGTTATTTTATTTATTTACATTTCAAATGTTATCCTCCTCCCAGTTTCCAACCCTGAAAAACCTCCACTTCACCCCCTCTCCCTGCTTCCACGAGGGTGCTCCCCACCCCCCACCCCCACCCCCAATCCTACCCCCCCCACTCCAACTGCCCCCTCTTATTCCCCTATGCTGAGGCATCGAGCCTTCACAGGATCCAGGGCTTCCTCTCCCACTGATGCCAGACAAGGCCATTCCCCACCACATATACAGCTGTAGCCATGGGTCCCTCCATGTGTACTCTTTGGTTGGTGGTTTAGTCCCTGGGAGCTCTGCGGGGTCTGGTTGGTTGATATTGTTGTTCCTTCCATGGGGTTGCAAACCCCTTCAGCTCCTTCAGTCCTTCCCCCAACTCCTCCACTGGGGACCCTGTGCTCAGTCTGATGAGTATCTCACTTTTTTAAAGAAGGTCTCTTACTAAACCTCCATTCTGGAAGCACTGGCAGGTCAGCAAGCCCCTTTATCCATCTTTCTGTCTCACTCTCGGGTTACAGATGCTAACCACCATGTCTGGCTTTTAAATAGGGGGCTGACAACAGAGAAGATAGAGTGAAGACTGAAGGAGTTGAGAGGATTCGTGACACCATGAGGAAAGCAACAATATCAACCAATCAGAGCCCCCAGGGTCTAAACCACCAGCCTGGGAGCGCTTAGGGAGGGACCCATGCCTCCAGCTATATATGCAAGGGAGCTATTTATAAGGGGAGAAGAGATCCTTGGTCCAATGAAGGCTGGACATTGTGGGGAGTGGTATTTGAGGGTGGGGAGGTGAGGTACGGGGAAGGGTGAGTGAGGGTACACCATCATAGAGGCAAGAGGAGGGGGGAAGGGATAGGGAGTTCCTGGGAAGGAGGGGGGAAAAGGGGGTAAGGGGAAAACATCTGAAATGTAAATAAAATTTCCAATTAAAATAAATAAATAAATAAAAAAAAATAGGGGGCTGAGTTCAAACTCAGATCTTCATGCCTGGGAAGCAAGTGCTCCTCCCTACTGAGCCATCTCCCAAACAGATCAGTTTTGTCCTCAAGCAGTCCCCAAGAGCACTGCAGCTGCCATAGATTGGTGAAGCAGGGAGCCTGTTCCTTGGACACTGGCCAACTGACCTTTAGGTCCATTAGGGAATGACCTGAGTGGATTTGTTGACAGGAAGGACGCTCAGTCACGATTCCTGGTCAGCTCTATCCTGTGATAGAGTTCTGTTGGCCTTTGAGTGCACTGTTCCCACCTATGAAGAGGTCATGGTTCAACTAAGCTTCACTGATGCCTCATTCTGATCCGATTCCTGAAGTGTAACTTACTCAGACTATTGGAGAGCAAGTCCCTCCCATTGCTCACTGGTGCAAACGAAGGGATGGGGCAGGTTGCTTAGGAGCTGGGTGCAGTAACTTAGCTCTATGTCCTATTTTCCTGTTTCCTTCCTTTGTGAGAAAACAATCTGTCCAAGATCAGATAGTGGTGTCCCAGTTTAGGGCATCTGAGGATAAATCTGATGCATTTGTTGTAGAACTCAGAGAAGTTTGCCAGCAACCACATGACCATAGAAGTACAATGTCTCAGCAGTCATTTTGAGGAATTGCAGCTGTAAAAGTGAGTCCAGATGCTGAGAGCTGTCCTCACTCTTATGGGCTCCTCGGGACAATCAGGGCTCATAGAAGAAGGCTGTCTCTAGGGAGGCCGTGACAATCTGTGACTGAGGCCTAGGCTCATGTCTGTGATTTGGATGCTGCAGAAGGGCACAGGAATGCTGCCTGGCGTTAGGAAAGATAGGGAGCAGACTGTAAGAAACCCCAAGTTGAGTAGATAATCAATTCAAGAGTATCCAATTAAAAGTATTTAATCAAGTTAAGTAATTAATTAAGAGTAATTACTCCAATTAGGAATATCAGAATTCTTTAATTTTGGGTGGCAACCAAAGTAGGTTAATGCCTCAGAGCTTCTTGGTGCCAAAATTCAGGGGTACAGCATTTCTAAAGACAAAACCACAATTACATCAATGTTAGATAAGGGTCAGAGTAACCTTATAACATTGTTTAGTTATTTAGACATAACAATTATTTTGGTTAATACATCTGGATCATGGTCAGAGTCACAGACATTCATTGCCAAGACATACATGGCTATTGGGAGGGTAGAGTGTTGTGAATTCTCTAAATGGACACAAAATGAAGATGCAAGATGGTGTTACCTCAGTCACTCCAAGTGCAGAGAGAAAAGAAGAGAGACAGGGCAGAAGGGAGAAATCCAGGGATGCCAGCCAGAAAGGAGGAAGGCACCATGAGTGTTCCTTTTATCTATAGGTAAAGATGATTTTTATCATTTTTGCTCCTCGTCATTGAACGCATAAGGCAACCTTTTGGGTTGAATTCAGGATTCAGAAAGATTATTCTTCAGAGAGATTACAGCAAACTCTGAAGAACACGGGCCAGAACTGCAGAGAAGGCACAGTTGGTCGTAGGATAATCTGCAGGGTCTTGGAGGGGAGTGGCTTGTGTGTGACAAGGATTCCTGGATTTAGAGCAGCAGCTCTGGTACTGGAGAGGGTATTAGAAATATACAGGAAAAGGGATACAGGAGGATGGAAGGAGGTTCTGGGGGTCTGCCTGATCGGCATCCTTCCTTCTCTGCCCAGAAACCTGGGGTCTGCTGGGAATGCTGGGTTCCTATGTGGTCTTTGCCTTCTGTTATCGTTTCAGATCCAGAAGTTAGGGGGCCTGGACAAGGTGGTATCCTGGACCCAACAGTTCCCCTATGCCCACCCACTCTGGCTTGGACAGTTCATTGGTTTCCTGAACATCTATGAGCCTGACTATGCTAAAGCTGTTTACAGCCGTGGGGGTAAGGTGCCCTGGAGAGAGGATGGGGTTTCCTGAGGATAATGGCCCCAGGGATCAAGTTGGGAGAGGACAGGGTTTGTGTCTAAACTCTGGGAAAAGAATGACTACATCCCTACCTAATTCATCACTATGCCTCATTTGAGAATGCCCTATTTCTCTTGACTGATTGTCCCCTTGTCCTGCAGACCCGAAGGCTGCAGATGTGTATGACTTTTTCCTCCAGTGGATCGGTAAGTGAACATCTATCATTCTGTGCCCTCTCCTCCCTCCCTTGTGCTAAGTGACCAGAATTCTGCCCTGCCACACTGGTCATCCCTCCATTGGAATGCCTGTCCTAAGTTTAGTGTCTCTGTGGGGAGGTGGTGGAGCAATAAAAGAGCTCCTGCCTGTCAGGGGATGTCCTTGTGGGACATTCAGCTTTCCTTCCAAGCAGAGGCAAGGCAATGTGTGCTTGAAGAATGGCTTCCTAGAGGACCCAACTTTAGAGTTGACCCCGTAGGATATTATAATGTTGGTGCTTTCCAGAAGAAGGGTCTGAGAAAAGGTCTAATATTAGTAGGACTGTGGAGGCTACAAGCTGACTGAGGGGCTGGAATAGAATGCAGACTTCTATTAGTAGATGAGGCTGGGCAGGGAAGATGGGCCAAGTTTGGCTGTTAGTATGTGGATTGACTTTGAAGATAGTGGGAGCCATTGAGTTATCTTCTTTTAATTGATTGATTAATTAATTTTGAAACAGGGTCTCACTATATTGCCTTAGCTGGCTTATGTAGAACAGACTGGCTTTGAACTCACAGAGATCCACCTGCTTCTGACTCCTGAGTGCTGGGATTAATGGCATGCAAACACCATACTTGGCCATATTCTTTTTTAACTTTTATTTATTTGTATGTTTGTTTCTGTGGATGTATGCCACTTATGCAAGGTACCTGTGGAGCCAGTTGGATCCTCTAGAAATGGACTTAAATGTAGTTGGAGGTATCGTGTATGTTCTGGGAACTGAACCAGGTTTTCTGTAAGAGCATTAAAGACTCTTGACATATTTCTCTAGAGTCCACTGTGTCTTCATGACCCAAGGTCATATGTGTCTCCAAAGTTCCTTTAAAAAAACAAAACAAAACCAAAACCCTTGGCAATTTCCTGGGAGCTAAGAAAAGGCTGGATGCTAGGAAAGTAACAATCCTAGACTATTGACTTAGTTAAATTCTGCTACCTTCTCCACGTTGGAAGGCCCTAGCAGCATGGGGTGGGGACCAGAGTCTCTGTTGGGTCTTGTCATGTCTGTCCCCCATCCATGGAGTGTTACAGGCTTAGGAGTATCAGAGGCTGTGATTGATCTCAGCTCTCAGGGGTAGAGCAGGATTGCCTGGACTCCACAGCCTCCATCTCCCCTCCCTTCTCAGGAAAAGGCCTACTGGTTCTGGAAGGGCCAAAATGGTTCCAGCACCGCAAGCTGCTTACGCCTGGCTTTCATTACGATGTGCTGAAGCCCTATGTGGCCATATTTGCTGAGTCCACACGTGTGATGCTGGTGAGTTCCTAGAACTGTGGGCTGCCGGACCAACCCCATCCCCATCCCCATTTGCTCTGGGTGAAGGCAAGTGGTGCTCTCCTAGGGAAAGAGTCCCTGAGGCCCTGTCCTCATTATGCCTGCAGCAGTGGTGCCAAAGGGCTGCTTTGCCTCCCTCTCCCTGCTGTATGCTGTGGAGGCAGCTTGGGGCTTGTCTCTACCAGGAAATCTGGCTCTATCTGACTGCAGCAGTTGGTTCTGGGAAGCCATCAAAAGTCCCCTACTGCAGAGTTGGAAGGTTGCCTGTGATTCCAAATTCATTTACATTTTCACACCTGTTTAGATCCTCACTGAGAGCAGTGTCAGGTTTCAGGGGCTTGGAGCTGGAAGAGTAGGGCAATATTCCTTCTGTATCTATTTTGTGGAATAACTTGAGGAGCACTGGTATTTATTAACTCTTCTTCGAAAGTCTGGTAGAATTCTGCACTAAGAACATCAGGCTCTGGGATGTTTTTGGTTTGGTTGGTAGACTTTTAGTGACTGCTTCTATTTCACTAGGGGTTGTAGGTCTGTTTAAATTTCTTATTTGGTCTTGATTTTAACTTTGGCAAATGGTATGTACCAAGAAAATTATTCATGTCTTTTAGATTTTCCAGTCTGGTGGATTACAGGTTTTATAGTATTCTACGATTCTCTGGATTTCCTTGGTGTCTGTTGTTATGCTCCCTTCATCTCTAATATTGTTCATTTAATTCTCTCTTTGCCTTTAGTTAATTTGGTTAAGGCAACTATTTCAACCTGTGAGCTACCACGCCTTTGGGAGTCGAACAACCCTTTCACAGAGGTTGTGTATCAGATATTTACATTATAATTCATAATTGTAGAAAAATTACAGTTATGAAGTATCAGTGAAATAATTTTATGGTTGGGGGTCACCAAAACATGAAGAACTGTATTAAAGGGTTGAAGCATTAGGAAAGTTGAGAACCACTGCAGTAAGGGCTTGTCAACCTTACTGATTTTCTCAAAGAACCAACTCTGTTTCATTAATTCTTGCTGTTTTTTGTTTATTTGTTTCTATTTTGTTGATTTCAGTCATGAGTTTGATTATTTCTTGCCTTTTATTGCTTTTGAGTGTAATTCTTTGTTTCATCCTAGAACTTTCATGTGTGCTGTTGAGTTATAGTATGAAAATTTTCATTTTTTTAAATGTCTGCACTTAGTGCTATGCACTTGCCTCTTAGGACTGCCTTCATTTTGTCCCTAAGTTCAGGTATATTCTGTATTCATTTTCCTTCTACTCTAGATTTTTCCATCCAATTCTATAATTTATTCAAGTCTCTAATTTCTGTATTGGCCCGCTTTTCATTCAGCAGTGTGCTGTCCAGTTTCAATGACAGTTTGTAAACTTTCTGTTGTTGATGTCCAGCTTTAGTCTGTGATATCAGCAGAGACTTGCTCGTCTGAGTATATGGTCAATTATGGAGAATGTTTCATGAGGTGCCACGAAGAAATATATATTATATATATATTATATATATAGTGTGTGTGTGTATTTGGGTGAAATGTCCTGGAAACATGTGCTAGGTCCATTTGACTTATAACTCCAGTTAGCATTCTTTGTTTAGTTTTTGCCTGGATGACCTGTCTATTAGTGAGAGTGTGGTATGAAGTCTCCCACTATTGGTGTATTAATGCCAATATATGATTTAAGCTGTATTGTTGCATTTACAAGCTTATGTGCTCTTGTTTTTGAAATGTCCTCATAGTGGATTTTTTTCTTTGATGAGTATGTAGTGTACTTTGATAACTCTTCTGATTAGTTTTGCACCAAAGTCTGTTTTGTCAGATATTGAAAACTAGCTTGTTTCTTGGATCCATTTTCTTAGAATATCTGTTTTCATCCTTTTACCTTGAGGTGATGTCTTATCAATGTTGAGGTGTGTTTATTGAATGCAACAGAAAGATGACTTCTGTTTTCAAATTCATTTTGCTAGTCTGTGTCTTTTTTATTGGGCAATCAAGCCCATTAATTTAGGGAGATATGAATGAACAGTGTTTGTTGATACCTGCTATTTTGTTGTTGTTGTTGGTGGTGGTAGTGTGAATGTGTGTTTCTCACACCCCCTTTAGATTTTTCTGGTCTGGGATTATTTATTCCTTGTGTTTTTTCTGGGTGTAATTAACCTCTTTAGATTGGAGTTTCCCTTCCATGGGGCTGTGTTTGTAAATAGATATTGCTTAAATTTGGTTTTTACCATGGAATCTTATTTTCTCTTATTTTCTTTCTTATATTCTCTATCTAGTATGAGTGAAAGTTTTGCTAGGTATAGTAGTCTGGGATGGCATCTGTGGTCTCTTAGAGTTTGTAAAACATCTATCCAAGTCCTTTTGGCTTTTAGAGTCTTCACTGAGATGTCCAGTGTTATTCTAATAGGTCTGCCTTTATATATTACTTAGTCTTTTCCACTTGCAGCTGTTAATATTTTTTGTTCTGTACATATAGCGTTTTCATTGTGTGCCAAGGGAATTTCTTTTCTGGTTAGTCCACTTGGTCTCTGTATGCTTTTTGTACCTTTATAAGCGTCTTCTTCATAAGGTTTGGGAAATTTTCTTCTATAATTATGTTGAAAATATTTTCTGTGCCTTTGACTTGGATTTCTTCTCTGTTCTCTATTCCTATTAACATTAAATTTGGTCTTTTCAAGTGTCCCAAGTTTCCTGGATGTTTTGTGCCAGGAGTTTTTTAGATGTAACTTTTTTTTTTTTGGTCTGAGAAATTGAAAATGTCTTCAATTTTGTCTCAAATGACTAAGATTTCTTCTTCCATTTCTTGTATTTTGTTGGTGAGTCTTGCCTCTGAGTCTTGGATTGATTCCCACGGTTTGGGTTTTCTTTATTTATTCTATTTTTACTTGCAGGCATGGACAGTTCTGTTTGTTTTCTTCCATTGTTAATTTGTGTTTTCATAAATTTCTTTAAAGGAATTATTCATTTCCTCTTTAAGGCTACTTTAAGGTCATTGTCTTGTACTTCAGCTAGCTTGCAATTCTCAGGATCTACTGTGGTAAGGTAGCTGGGCCCTAGTCGGGACATGTCCTGATTGTTACTGATTTTGTTTTTATGATGGCATCTAGGCATCTTAGTTTGTCGAGATTGTAATTCTAGGTGATGATACCTGGTCTTATCTTTGTTGTATGGGTGTTTTGGTTCTTGGTTTCTTTTGCCCTCTCTGGTTCTTAAGAGGGTATGGTGGCTGTGTGTTGCCTAGTAGGGACTTTTCCTCAATCTTGATAGGTATTTCCATAGGGGACAGGTTCCTGGTAAAACATGTATTGGGAGCTAACACTTAGAGAAAGAGATGGGCTAGGAGAAGTGAGAGGGCCCAGAGGAAGAATAATATCAGGGTATTTCACCAGGATATGCTTAGTCCCTTGAGAACTGGGGCTGAGAGTGAGGAGAGACCACAGCAGGGATTCTGCTACATATCTGAGGATAAGATTTGGGAACTGGATTTGGAGGAGAGGAGGGAGAAGGAAATATTTGTACTTAACCTAACTGCTTCCCTGGCCAGGCAGCGCAACTCCTTCCCACGTTACCTCCTCTCTCTTTCTGGATTCCAGGACAAGTGGGAGAAAAAGGCAAGTGAAAATAAGAGCTTTGACATCTTCTGTGATGTAGGCCACATGGCACTGGACACCCTCATGAAGTGCACCTTTGGCAAAGGAGACAGCGGCCTAGGCCACAGGTCAGAATCACCTCTACCTAAGGCTCTCAGATAAGGAAGGTGGAAGGGCTCCTGGTCTCTGCTTGGAGAGGAGATGGGTCCTGTCTTGATTTGTCCAGAGCCTATTCATGGTAGGAGACACTTTTGTTAATGAGGAGGATTAAGGAGGCATGATGAGGAGCAGGAAGTACTGTTGGTTGATAGGAATTCCTAAAAGAAAGCTGCTCAGACCTCTGTCCCTCCTTCCACTCTCTTCTGTATAGCGAGAACAGCTATTACCTGGCAGTCAGTGACCTCACACTGCTGATGCAGCAGCGCATTGACTCCTTCCAGTACCATAATGACTTCATTTACTGGCTCACACCACATGGTCGCCGCTTCCTGCGGGCCTGCCAGATAGCCCATGACCATACAGGTAGGCCTTTCCTCAAGCCTTCCCCCACCCCTCCACACCAGCTAGGAAGCCTTGGTTCTTCCTCTGGGATCCTCTGAACCCGTAGTGACACTTATGCTCTTGGTCCAGATCAGGTCATCAGGCAACGGAAGGCAGCCCTGCAGGATGAGAAAGAGCAGAAAAAAATTAAGCAGCGGAGGCACCTGGACTTCCTGGACATTCTCCTGGGTGCACGGGTGAGTGCACATAGCCCACCCTGTCTGACAGCTGGCCCCAGGGAGGTCTTTAGGCTCTCTCCTTGAAACAGGGTCCTTGCCCAGAAAGTATAATGTATACTTACCCATGGCACACATCAACAAAAGTAAAATGTGCAGCATATGTGTGGCTGGGCTGTGACATCAGGGAACTGGCAGTCTGGGTCACATGGTAGCAGCTTGAAGACATTTCTAAGATCCCTAAAAATCTTGGCATTGCAGAACCTTGGAATTTAATTTTATTCTCTTCCCTCCTTCCCTCCTTCCCTTTATTCCTTCTTTCCTTTTTTTCCTTCCTTCCTTCCTTCTTCCCTTCCTTCCTTCTTCTATCTTTCTCTTCCACCTCTCTCTCCCTCCCCCTATCTTTTCCTTCCTCCCCACTTCCTTTCTCTCTCCTGTCCTCTGTTACTTCCTTTTTTGATTCCACAAAACTCAGTGCCTATCCTGAGTCAATTCCTGTGCTAGGTTGCAGAACTAAGAAAGACCTGCTACAGCCATCCATCTGTATACAGTATGCCTTTGGGAAGGCAGTAGATGGATGTTGACAAGATGTTTTTCCCTTGTCAGTTGGAAGCAATGTCCTAATGAACATTATTGGGATTGAATAAAGTCACAAGTTATGTATCCAGAGGGCCCAGGGAGGGTTTCATGAATGGGAAGCATCTAGGCTAGATTTAGAAGAAACAGAGGAATTTGGAGGAAGACTCCTAGTCTACCAAGAAGCTTTCTTATGTCCTCAGATTTGCTACTGTCGGGCATCCTCTCATCCCTAACTCAAAGGCCATAATCTGTCTCATTGTGCCTTCTCTCAGGATGAAAGCGGGATCCAGCTGTCAGATGCAGACCTCCGAGCTGAAGTGGACACATTCATGTTTGAAGGCCATGACACCACTACTAGTGGTATCTCTTGGTTTCTTTACTGCATGGCCCTTTATCCTGAGCACCAGGAGCGATGTAGGGAGGAGGTCCGTGAGATCCTAGGAGACCAGGACTCCTTCCAGTGGTGAGTGATATGAGTGTGAGCTTGGCCCATCTTGCTCAGCCCAGGCATGGGTTGTCCTGCCAAGGACAACACACAGCTGTTCCAGAGGTGAGATAATGTTGGTAGCAGTTGTTTCTTGTTGTTGTATATAATTTTCTTGGGGTCAACTACAGATGTAACCCCTGCCCCATTCATTCTCCCCAAATGGAGGTTTTTCAGTGTCACATAAAGTTGTCAGCAGAGCTGGATTTCATAATGACAGAATGTGAATTCCCACACTGGGTTTCTGGATAGAGTAGAGAAGGCTGAGAAAGAGGGGAAACAGGAGACGAAGGTGAGAAGACAGCTGAGAAAGCAAGTCCCTTGCCACCTGCCTCCTGCCTCTGGATGCCAGCACATAGCCCCCAGACTCCACATTTCTTTCATGGTGAAGGAGACTAATTTCTAAATGCCAATACTTAAAAACTTCTATGTGGTTCCCCCTTCTCTGTTTCTTAGCTCAAGCCTGAAGTACTGAATGTGACACCAGCAGAAACAACTTTTCTTTCAGAGTAGTCTGGGAATTGCACCCAGACTTCTCTTGCTGCTTCCTCTTTGTAGGCCTTTGTAGCCTGACAGTCACCTCCTCCCACTGAGTTCCTGATGTGCCTCCAGCACTGGACAGAACACATAGTGGGAATACAGAAATTGGTCTATCAACATCAGGAGTTTCTGTTCTCCTAAGGAGGACTGATCTGTAATTCCAGTGTCAGAGATGTGAAGGATGGAATCTCCATAACTAAGGTTTATTTATTGGATGTTGGAAACCTTCCAAGGGGTCCAGCCGTGAGCAAAGTGCTATCTGGAGCATGTTGCAAGGGGGAAGAGGAAAGGAGGAGCCAGTTTGCTGCTCTTGGGGAGTTTTCAGAAAGTCAGACTCACATGCTTGAGATCCTTAGAAGGCTGTAGGATAGAGTAACTTCTTGTGGCCTGGATGTTGAGGGTAGAGGGATGACAAGGGAAGGGGCTTGAATTGACTTTAAGGAAGATTAAACTTCAGGTGAAGAGAACTGTGCATTCTAGGCTAGATAGTCATGTAGATAGTCTGAGGCAAAGTTTAAATGCATATTTTATTTTCCCTTAGTTTTATCCAGAATCCAAAGCAGCATCAAGGTTGTTTATTTAATAAAATAGTACAAGAAATGAAAAGTCATAATTATGAGGAAAGTGACTTAGAGTTTGAGGCTCTCTAAGAAGATATTATATAGTTCTGATGGTTGGATCTCACATTTGGGTCAGAGCTTCCTGGTACCCAAAGGATATTTATATGAGTTTATCTTTATTCACACATGGAAATTGATTTGTTCATTCAACTAAAAATTGTCAGGCTCCCTTTTTCCATTCCAGGCCCACAGGGAAGCCAAGCAGAAACTAAAGAAATGTCTTTTGTGCTACTTTAGTTAGGCCCTGTATAACACAAAAGTGGCCATGCCTTTAAGGGGTGCACAAATGTCTCTAGGATCCTGTGCCTTCTCCTTCAAGATTGCTAGGTCTTATGACCACCCAGTATTACATTATGCTTAGGTACTTGGAGCCCCTGTGACTCCTCTGTTGGAAGTATGGTGATAGGAAGCAAAAGCAATATTGTGGGGAGGTTGGTGATGGAGCCTACCCTCTCCTGGGACCCCACTGCTTCCAGTTCCCAAGTGTCCTGTGTTGCTGGCAGGGATGATCTGGCCAAGATGACCTACCTGACCATGTGTATCAAGGAGTGCTTCCGCCTCTACCCACCTGTACCCCAGGTGTACCGCCAGCTCAGCAAGCCGGTCAACTTTGTGGATGGCCGTTCTCTACCTGCAGGTATGTTGGTGGAAACAGTGAGAGTGGAATGAAAATTCTCTGAATGCTCTTTGATATTGCCTGTACCACTGGACCATCTTTACCATGCTTTGTGTGCAGAGCCCTAGGCACAAGCATTAGGCTCACAGAGTATGAGTAAACTTGCCTCTGCCCCCAAACCTCCAACTCCCTCTTCTGTAAAGAGAATATAAAGTTCATTTTTCTTCTAGGTTTCAGGGTGGTTATATGGATTCATTTTTCTGTGGGTTGAAATAACAAGGATACACACACACACACACAACACATAGACACACAGACACACAGACACACACACACACACACACACACACACACACACACATTTGTCTTCCAAAATAATCCAACATGAGTTATTCCTTTGAAGGAGTGATTGTGAAAGTTGGGTTTGCTTTTGAGTTCCATTGACCATTAGTGCAATAGGACCCAGGCATGACTAATCACTGGGCACACTTGCTGCATTGTTCTCAGGGAATGAGTTCTTTAGCCTGAAATTTTCCTCTTTTTCTTTTTTCTTCTGTTTAAAACTTTATAAATCATTCTACTGTGGGACTATTGTAGCCTGAACAACTCCAGGGAGATGATTCACACAGATGACGACACAATGCACGTACATGTCCAATTTTGTGTTGTGGCTTCATAAAAGTGTTCAGACCTGAGCCTGGCATATAGTGAGCATCAGATGAATGGTATCTCTTATCATTAACAGCACAATAACTTCCTGAGAACTTGTGAACTGAAATCCAACAGGCTATAAAAAGTAGCTCCCGCTTATCCTGCTTTGTGGTAGGATGGGTTCACAGTTCTTTGTTTTAATTCCACAGATATCTGGGTTCGATACTTTTCTCAGTACTGGGATATTGGAACTGCTGCTGCAGCTGATTATTAAAGTGCTTTGACTGAGACCAAGAGTTCAGTGTCACTGACAGTGAACAGGCAGAGGCTGATGTCCCAGATAGGGGGACATTAGGGGATTCAGGCCTTATGTGGAGGTGGCCTGGCTGCCTCAGGATCCCTTGTCATCAGGCCTCTTTTCTGCTTACAGGTAGTCCTGATCTCTCTGCACATCTATGCCCTCCATAGGAACAGTGCTGTGTGGCCTGACCCAGAGGTACTGCATCTCTGGGCACGGAGATCAGATAGGGTGTGGGCTGTGGGGTTACCCTCTGCCAGGATTTGGTGAGTACTTAAGAAATCTCTATCCATTTCCTTAGGTCTTTGATCCACTGCGCTTTTCTCCTGAGAATACAACAGGACGGCATCCCTTTGCCTACATGCCTTTTTCTGCAGGGCCCAGGTAGGGAGAGAAACAACATTCCCAGGCCCTCACAACTGGGGAGGAAAAGTGAAGGCCATCAGTGTGGGGGACATCATCTTGGAGTGCTCTGTGACAAAGGGGCCCTTTTGCTATTTTTCCTGTTCCTGGGAAATGGGTGGGACAGGTGTTTTCATTCTGTGAGAGACTGCAAGCCAGAGCTTCCAATGTGAAGCTACCCAGCGGAGCCCTTTACCATGCTCCTAAGATTTGTGGTTTTTAAGCCCACATCAACAAATCAGCCAGCCATTATGTGTCCCAAACTAGTTATTGTTTTTTTGTGGGCCTCTAAGAACACTAGGCTCCATCACTCTGGTTAGCCAACAGCTTGATGCTTCTTTGTGCTGTTTGCTGCAGGAACTGCATTGGGCAGCAGTTTGCCATGAACGAGATGAAGGTGGTCACAGCCCTTTGTTTGCTGCGCTTTGAATTCTCTCTGGATCCCTCAAAGATGCCCATTAAGATCCCCCAGCTGATCTTGCGCTCCAAAAATGGCATCCACCTCCACCTGAAGCCACTGGGCTCTGGGTCTGGAAAGTAGGTCTTCAGAGAACAAAGCCTGGGCAGCACAGGCTATGGCTTTTTCTGGGATGTTGCTCTCCTAGATTGAATATGGAGTCATTGTGGATCCCTTCCTGTGGGAGGCTTTGGAGGTAACAGCACGGACATTGACAGTCTCCTGGAAGATATCCTCTTGTAAACGTGTGCGGAATGACTCAACGCCTGGGCTCTAGAGCTCATTCCTTCACTCCACAAACATTTGCTGAACATTTGACTGCCTTGAGAAACTTCATTTATTTCTCATAATTCACATTTATTTAACTGTCTCAATGTGTATTTGGAATATAATAGACATAAGGAAAATTGCCTAAACTAAATCTGTACAAAATAAATAGTACTTTAAAAAGCAAACTCTCACCACCACAGTTAAAGAATAGGAAAGATGTTTTTACTGGCGTGATGTCTTTCTTGGGATGTCTCTATGGTACTTCGCAGTGTTGGTGTTTCACAGTCATGTAGGACTCTGGGAGCCACAGTATCTCTAGGGAAGGTGGTAGAGTAACATTAAAGGAGGACTTCCTGGGAGAAAGGAAACTCTTTTCTATTAGGCGAAGCATGAAGATGCAAAGGACTTTTTGGTTGGGGCCTACATGTGATTTAGAGGTCCTGTCCTGGCAGTCCCTGCAGCAGCTTCTTTATGGCTATGGGTACCTATATCTCTAGGGGTCAAGATCTAAGGTCACTACCCTAGGAGGATCAAATCTTGGAATTATAATTATCCCCATATGGAAAGAAGGGCACTAGAAGTTAGGATCAGAGATAGGAGCCAGGAATTCTAGCCTTGGGACTTGGTAAAGTCTCTAGGCCAGTGGTTCTCAACCAGTAGTTGAATGACTCTTTCACAGGGGTCACCAACAATAATCAGAAAATGCAGATTTTACATTATGATTCATTACACTTATGAAGTAGCAATGAATTAATTTTATGGTTGAGGGATCACCATAACATGTGTAACTATATTAAAAGGCCAAAGCACTAGGAAGGTTGAGAACCACTGCTCTAGGGCATCTTGGGAAATGTGCCATATACCTTTCCCAATACCAATTTTTTTTCTGCTTGGAAGAAGGCCACAGCTTGGAAGATCTGCCCCAAGATACTTGCTAACTCCTGTAAAGCCCTCCCTGTAACTAGAAGCTGGGTGTAAAGATCCTATTATAGTGTGCCTGTTAGCTACAAGACTTAATGAACTAACTCCCCCTTTTTACCTAGCACACAAATAAACTGTTCTCTGAACAAATGTAGTATGATTTCAACAGTTATCACCTGGGTGATGATTCTCCAGTCATAATCATCATGTGTTTCTGGGTAGTACCTGATTCTAAACTGTATCATCCCAGCACTTGGCACTCAGGTAGTGTAGACAGGATGGAGGTACCCCCTCTCTGATAGGAGGAAGCTGTAACTGAATTTTAATATTAAGAGAAGGAATCTGAGGACACTAATCTAGAAGGAACTTGAGCTGAGGCTTCCTGACTCTGGTGTCTTTTGATCAAGACACGGTCATTAATATCAGCTCTTCATGAGTGTTTGAATAAATTCAAGAACTCTGGCGTGTGCATGTGCGTGTGCATGTTTGTATGCATGCATGGTGTGTGTGTATGTGTGTTTATTAGGGCCTCCTGGGGAGAGAGTGGACACTGGAACTGGTGACCATCACAGATGACCACTGCTTCATCTTTATGACTTTTCAAATACAGCACACGAGGCTCTATTGGTCTTGGGCATGCACATGTGTGGGTGTAATGTGTTATGGTTGTGTAGCGTCTTTTTGCGTGTATTGTGGAACGGGAATGTGCATGACAGTGAACTGAGCTAAAGTCTTGCTCATTGCTTCCAGGCCGTAGAATCACTTTCTGGCTACACGTTCACTCCATTTGGAATCCCATGGTTAGACCTCGGCTGGTCACCCAGGGTTCTGGGCTCTTACTTTCCTGTGTTCTCTCAACATGGCTAGCATGAAACTTTCTGCATTGCTTGAACATTCTGCACATAACAATTTGGGCTCTTGTTCCTGCCTTGGCTCTCCCCTTGGTCAGGTAGTGAGTATCCAGTCTGTCCTCTCTTGCCTTCCTTAGAATCAGCCTGCACTAGCCCAGCACACTGGTAGGTTACGAGAATAGGAAGGCATCCTGATTGCGGTCAGTGGCTCCACAAGAAGCCCACTTCAGGAAGCAGAACATGACATATCAGGGAAGGCAGAGAACTTATCATGGATCCTGATCCAGGTGCAGTTTCAAGCAACATGGGAACCTGTGTTCAGAACCAGCAAGAGAAGACAAATGCTGTGCATGACACTGGGAACTTTATTGCAGAAAGGAGGGAAGATGGAGAAACTTGTGTGAGGGGCGTCAGGTAGAGAGAGACTATGCAGGAGAGATTTAGATGAAAGCACTGTAACTGTCATGTGAAGATGATCCTAGGCTGAATAATGGCTTCACAATGATGTTCAGGCCTTGAATTTTGGAGTTCATGGAACATATTGAATTATTCCTCATAATTCAAAAGGAACTTAGTAGGTTAGAGTGAGTAAGGCTCTATATTGAGATGGGAAAATTATCTTGGAGTTTTTTAGTGGTCTTGATGATGTCATAAGAACATTTGTAAAAGGGAAGGAAATTAGAAGAGAGGGGATGGGGAGGATGCTGGCTTTAAAGCAGGGAATATTCCAGTGCCAAGGAATGATGATCTATACTGAATAGAGGAGGAGAGGACTTTCTGGAACACTCTTCTGAAGAAGGTTGGTCACACCAACAACTTAGCTTTCTGCCAGTGAAACTCATTTCAGACTTCGGAGCTCCACAACTGTAAGATAATAACTTTCCATTATTTCAGACCACCAAGGTTGTGACAGTTATTATTGGTAAAAATGAAGAAGTCATGTAGGGAAAAATAAGATGTTAGGAAGTGAAGAGGCAAGGAGGGAAGGTTGGAGGACAGAGGAGGTACAGGATCAGGTGCATAGTCATATGTGGGTAGCAGGAGATGGAAAGACAAATGGGGAATCTAGAGGAAGAAAAGAGGGGAGGGAAGGAGGGAAGGAGGAGGAGAGAGAGAGAGAGAGAGAGAGAGAGAGAGAGAAGAGAGAGAGAGAAGATGAGGAGGCCAGGGAGCAAATAGGTGGGAAGAAAGATGAGCAGACAGGAAGCAAAGATGGTGACAGGAAGAGATGATGAGACAAGATGTCAGGCGCCATGTTCATAGTCTGTCCTTGTCCTTACCAGGATCAGCGGAGCTTCTTGAGATGTAGGTAGATCCCATTTTTGGACTTCAACACAAGTCGTGGTAAGGGGATGGGGACCTTGGTGGGATCTGGCAGTAGCTCGAAGCGGAGCAGGGTCAGGGCCACAATCACCTTCAGCTCACTCATAGCAAATTGTTTCCCAATGCAGTTCCTGGGTCAGAAAGGGACAATAAAACTCATTAGCCTCTCACTTGTTTTAAGAGTTGACCCTTGAAACAGCCCAGAACAACATTCAAAGCCTACTGTCACAGGTTCAGTCTAACGGCTGTGATTACAGGTCACACCTACTTTCATCCCAGTTCTTGGCTCTCCTGCCTTTTTGACATTGCCTCAACAATTTTCAAGGCCACTTTGACCCTAGTTCTTTTGAAATCTGTTAGGCTAGCATTTTAAGGACTAGAGGTCAAACTTGGGAATTATTTAATAAGTTAATCATTGCTTAGTTTCCTCCATTCAGGAAGATGTAGCACATAGCTTCCACAGAGTGGAATCAGGTATCAGTAGAAAAGTTCCTACAGGAAGACTGTCTTGAGGATCCTCAAGTGGCTGCCCCATCTGACTCCTACTTAGGGTACCCCACCTCCTTAATCCGTCAGCATCTGTAGCATTCTAACTCTACTTCAGAAGTGTCCATGATTCTTTCTTCAGTTTCCGTTCCTGGACTTCTTTGGTCTCCCTAACCCTCTCTCCACACTGACGCTCTATACCTCCACCAGGTAGGGCTGTGTTCAATGCCTAGCTGCCTCTTCAGGTTCCATATCCCCAGTGTAGTAAGGCACAGCTAAGGTCACCCCCATTGATTCTTTTTTTTTTTTTTTAAGTCACAATAAGTTTATTTGGAAGCACATAGCTGCTGCTGCCAGGTGCTGTTCCCCCCCCCCTTTATTTTAATTTAGTTATTTAAATCACATCATAATTTGCTTATTTACACAGAAGTTGTAAACACAAAAAGGCAGGATGTGGGGAAGGGAATAACACCGGAGCATAGGTGTTCAGGAGAGTACAGATACCTTTCAGAACAGGGTATCAGCTGAGTGTAGGTTCAGGGGACAGGTCACTACGTCTCTGCCTATGATTGACTTGTCCTTATCTAAGTTGGTACTGTCCGCAGAGGCTGCCTATTAATAAGACCTATGACTACTAGGTCTGGTAAATTTCCACAGAAGCTGCCTGTTTACAATAGCTTATAGCCTGCTGTTTCAGTGTTTTTCCACAGAGACCCAAGACTTTGTGTTAGCATGCATGTATGTCAGGCCTATTGCTGACTTTAGGCCTATGGCTGATTTTAGGCCTTTAGTGTATATGCAGGGCTGCTCCTGACATCTCCTCCCTTCTCTAAGTATAGAAGAGCCTTGGCGATTCTATTCTTGCGAAGGCGGGGATAGAGGCCTGACTTCCAATAATTGAAAGGGACCTTGTAATGGCTCCAGTCCTCTTGTCATTGTCTAGTGAGGCATGAGGGCCATACCCATTCCGATGTCTTTTTCCTAACCTCCATTGATTCTTGAGCTCTTCCCTTAACCTAGGTCTCTGTCTCATCCTGGAGATGCTCCACCCCACCTCCCCACCCCTGTCAGTTGCAAATTTCCATTCATTTTCACGGCCATCTAGCCATCTCTCCTGTCCTTTCCCACCTTTCCCACACCTGATCCTAAGCCCTCTTCCCTTCCCCTCTCTCCCTCCTTCCCACTTCCATCTCTCCATATGCCTCTTATGACTATTTTATTCCCCCCCAAGTAAAATTCGAGCTCCCTCACTTAGGTCTTCTTTCTTCTTTTCTTCTTCTTCTTCTTCTTCTTCTTCTTCTTCTTCTTTTCTTTTCTTTCTTTCTTTTTTTTTTTGGTTTTTTTCGAGACAAGGTTTCTCTGTATAGTCCTGGCTGTCCTGGAACTTACTCTGTAGACTAGGTGCCCTCGAACTCAGAAATCCACCTGCCTCTGCCTCCCAAGTGCTGGGATTAAAGGCGTGCGCACCACTGCCTGCCTAGGTCTTCCTTCTTGTTTAGCTTCACTGTTGCCTGTATATGAGATATGTTCTACTAGCTGGGCTGCCTTGTCTGGCCTCTGTAGGAGAGGAAGTACCTAGTCTCTCAAAGACTTGAAGTGGTAGAGTGTGGGGGATCCATCAGGGGGACCCCTGCCCGACTCAGAGGAGAAGGGTGAAGGTGAAGAATTGTGGGAAGAGGTGACTGGAAGGGAGGGATACGTAATGTGAATAAGGAAAAAATATTAAACAAAACAAAACAACAAATGCCTAGCTGCAGCTATACCCTCTACTGGCTGCTGCCCTCACCTCTTTTCTGTTCATCCCACTTCCTACTTAAGATCAAGCTGTTGAGGTGTTTGAGCATGTCCTCCCTCAACCCCAACCTGGGCTTCATATTCCCAAAGCTCAGGTCAATGAGCGGCTGGCTTTTATTTGTTTGATGCCTGTCCCTGTTCCTCCTAGGCACCCAAGGCACCATCAGTGCCATATTCAAGGGTATGCCACAATCAGGGCATGGGATGATGCCAGGAACATGGAATATTCTGTAAATTGCTAAGTGGGTGAGTGAAAGAATGGAAGAAAAATATATTTTAATTACAGATATATTTGTCTTTATAGATGACAGTTTTGAACTCTTAGAGGAAGGAATAGGATAGTATCATTATTTCTGTTTTTATGTAGCATAGCACCTGACACACAGGAGTGGTTTAAAATTTATTTTACAGTTAAAATAATTATCTTCCTTGGTTCTTAAAATTTAATTCATTTGAATTTAAGGAATGAAAAAAATAGAATGAAATACAATAAAAATTAAAAAAAAAATTCTGGCCAAAGCAAGCCATGGGAGCCTGTCCCTGAATCCTAGTACTTGGGAAGTAGCGGTAGAGGGACCATGAGCTCCAGACAAACCTGAGACTCTGTCTTCGAAAGCACCACCAGCAACATGGCTCATTCCAACTTAAGCTGAGTTACCCAGTACTCTCCTGGCTTCTAGTGGCAGTGACATGATTTGCAGTGAGTGGGGACTGGAGCATTCACTCTTGAAGTACACCAAGTGTGTGTACATAGCCTGCGTCTGGAAGAACAACTTACTTATAGCCTGTTCTGTGAAAGCTGATTTACCACTTCATGAATTCATGAAATAAAAGCTCAGAAAACCCTTCTTCCATACCAATTTTTAAGGGTTATAATGAGTTAGGTCCCAAGGGATAATTTTCCTAGAAGCCATCGGAAAGTCTTTGTCCAGTTCAGTAGTTATTTCTAGAGTGTCTTTTATTTAACTCACAAGAAACCTAAAAAATGCTATGTTATATGTAAACAGAGGGTTTACTTAAAAGCAGATTACTCTCCTCCTTTTTAATGCTTTTTATCTGAAGTTAAACTACATAGCCTCTAAATGTAAATTTGAGGAATATACGTTATCTGTCAACTTTTGGCCATTGGGCAATTGCAAGAGAGATGTGAGCATCAACACTGATTCAAAAATTGTACTGGGAAAGAGTACAAAGGTGAAATCCGTGTATCCTGGTATAGACCTTGCCTCAAATGACCCACTGTAACACTTCAAGTATCTCATTGGACAGTTGTACATGGCAGACGTACAAGCAAATTAATTACTTGCACAGCGATTCTAGCATAGAGAACTACCCAGGAATGGTGATGGGGCAGGTCTAAGTGTGAAAAAGACTAGGCCTTTAAGAGACCTAAAATTCAACAAGGTGGACACCCGAATTTAAAATCATGTGAAAAAAAAAAAACAATGTAAAGTCCTGCACTTAAAGAGAGGGAAATATCAGAACACATGCAAGTGCATGATATCCACTGACGTAAAAATTTGTTTGGCCAATGGGTTAATGTCTTCATAGTGTGTCCTGAAATGCTACCCTCCTTTTGTGCACAGACACATCCTCAAGAAGCTACTCCCCCTTCCATAGCCACCAATCAGGATATACCTGGAGAAAGTCATATATGCAGGAGGTCAAAAACAAGGTATGCTGCAAATATTCTCCACAGTATATTCCATCATCATACACAGGATGTCTCACCTAGCTCCTCCTGAGAAGGGCAGGAATGAGTGGCTGTGTCGGGGAGAGTCTGGTGCAAACCTGAAAGGGTCAAACACCTGCAGGGAGACAGCACCTCAGTCAGGACAAGTAGAGGTCATTTGCAACCCACAAGGGGACAATATGCCCAGAGGTGGGAACAATAAGAAGTATTGGTCTTGAGACCAACTCCTCTGCCCTCCTTGGGGGCCTCCTACCTCTGGGTTTGGCCACACCTTCGGGTTGTGGTGGAGACCATAAATGGAGAGTGTGACCTGAATACCTGTGGGGCAGATAGGAATATGAGAGAAGATGTGTTACACCCAGGGGTGATTTCTTGGTTCCTGGGACAGCAGGGGATGATATGTCTGCACAAGAAGTTAGGGTGCTAAGATCATCACTTTCAGCACACATGCATGACCTGGAAAAGAACTTGAGGCACAAGTGAAGAGTGTTAAAAATGGAGTTAAAGAGAGAGAAGTAAGAAAGATGAACCTGAGTTTTGGGAATAAATAAAATTAGAACTTAAATTTGATGAAGGATTTCCACTAAAAATGTATATTAAGTCCCCAGAGTGAGTTGATTTATTCTGTATTTTTCAAGTGAGTTACTGAAGTTTCAGAGAGGGGTTACATATCACCAAAGCAGGATGTAGCAGTCCTAGGATTTTGACATAATGAGCTGTGAGGCAAAGGTTGCTTTCCTGACATTGCAGGGGTCTTGGATCTGCTGATCAGTTCATCTTTGCCATCAACCTGAGTGCTTCTCAGAAACTGGACCACATATGACTCACTACATGGAATTTATTGATCTCTTTCACTTGCTTTGTCTCATAAAAGAAACACATCTCCCTAGCCCCTGTCTGATTCTTTATCTATCCTATACATCCCAGTGAATAGTATTTGAGAGATAAAGTCATAACATATTTGAAGGTTTCTTCGTGAAGAATTTTCACACACACACACAGAGTGTATGTGCTTACATATAATATATATATGTATGTGTGTGTGTAATATATATATAAAACCTGTGAAGAAAAGAAGCTTATTTAGCTCACAGATTTTGAGTTGAAAGTTTAAACAGTTCCCTCCCCTTGGTTGCATCCTATCATGGTGAGCACAGGTGTATATCTCTTAGCAGTCTCTTTCTGTTTCTAAAGCCACTATATAGAACAATGTGAGACCAATCCTAATCTAATCTATCCACTACTCGGTGGCTTTACCTCTAAACAACATAGTCAAGCAAAGTTTATCTATCTCAGGTTGGGGTGAGTAACTCAGTCCTAGAGCACATGCTTAGCAAACAGAAGGCCTTCTGTACAATTTGCAACACCACCAAGATTAACATAAATTAACAGAAACTTTCACCTTCTCAACCCCATCAATGTGTGACTCTGGGAATTACATAGGCCTATGAGTTTGGCAGGGAACAAATACTAAGCCACAGCAAAAGGTCAGCAGGAAACAGCTGTGGGGCTCCACTTCTAACATATGCTAGAGACAAAGAAGTCAGTCATCAGGGAGTGAGGAAGCTCTGCTCATAATTCCCTTCACAGACATCCAGATAGACAAATTGAAGATTTCAAGGAGTTCTGCAAGAAAAAACTCATTCCATTTTGTTTAAATTTGCTTCATTTGCTCTTTTTATTTGAAACTCTCCTCTCTCTCTCTCTCTCTCTCTCTCTCTCTCTCTCTCTCTCTCTTCTGTGCATGTATAATGTAAAATTATTAGTGAAATAAGCTTTAAAACCCCCCTATTCACTATTTGGGTTAAGAATTAGGACTACTAGTTGGGCATCAGGTCATTTTCTCTGTGTTTGATGACATAAGTGTCTGACCATCAGGTTATGCAGAGTAACCAATAATTTGAACTTGGCAAGAATCTAGAGTCACATTGTATTTGCTGATCTGTATATAAATAGTAGTTATTTATAAAAAATAAAGTCTACATATTATACCAAATGTAGAGGATGATAAAAAGATGTGATTGCTGGGGATTGAGAGAAAGACCTAAGTTTGATCTGCAGAACCTGTATAAAAAAAGCTGTGTGTGGTGGCACATGCTTGTTATCCCACTGCTGGTGAGGTAGGGACAGACAGGTTCCTACCACTCACTGGCCAGCCTAGCCTAATAGGTGAGTTATAGGTCAGTGCAAGGCTCCTGGACAGTGTCTGTGGAATGACAACTAACGTTGACCTCTGGTTCCCACTTGTATGTACAAACATATGCCTGTGTTTCCAGCCCCAACATGAAAACCCACACGTTGACAGTGAGGACATCTGAAGAATAAGTGTGGCTATGAATTATATGGTGTTGGCATCTGGAATTGAGTCTGGAGTATAAAAATTGAAGAATGTCACTGTTCCTAAACTAGAATGGATGCATCATGATGAGACCGTAGATTCAAAAGAAGAAGGAATGTTAGCTGATAAAAGAGGAGATGCTTGCAATGTTATTCATGCAAAGCAGCAGAACTGGAGATCATTTAACTTTATAGGAGGTCATTTAAGCTTATTATTGTACTTTATGAGTAAGAAGCATTTATTTACTGAAAAGGAAACGGGCACTGAGAGGGATTCAGAACTGTTGAAGGACACAGGCTACTGATCATTCATTATCTCTGGAATGAAAGACCTGGGAAATTCATACCTTTTGGTAAAGAGCGTCCATCAGGGAAGGTTACAGATGTGTTGAGTTCTCTGACGATGCCTGGGACAGGTGGGTAGAGTCTCAGGGCCTCCTTGATGCACATAGTGGTGTAGGGAATCTGGTCCAGGTGGTCCCTGGAATAAAGTCCATACTGAAGATCAGATAGACTGGAGGAGACCAGGACTCCTCCCTACCCAAAGAATAAGGGCATTTCTACTTCTTGAACTCTTACCAGGTGATGGAGGATCCATCCCCCAGGAGGCTCTGAACTTCCTCTCTGCATCTCTGTTGGTGCTCAGGGTGTGTGGCCAGAGCATAGAAGATCCAGGATACTCCACTGGCTGTGGTGTCATGGCCCTCAAACATGAATGTGTCCACCTCAGCACGTAGGTCCTTGTCAGACATGCTGTCCCCATTCTCCATCTGAGGGAAGTAACAGGCGTCATCAGAGCTATGCTTGTTCCTTGTGTGTTCCCAGGCAGACTCTCAGGCTTCTGATTTACATACTCACTCTGGCAAATAAGAGGATGTCTAGAAAATCCAAACGTCTTTTCTTCTTGATCTTTTCCAGCTCTCCCTCATCCTGCAGCTGATCCTTTCTCTGCTTGATCACTCCATCTATTCCAGAACATCAATTATATCACAGACCTGAGAGCTACAGTAGCCCCATGTAGCTCCATGTGTCTCCTTGCCTGAAGCTATGTGCTCTATATAGATCAATGAGTAAGGAGTGAGCAGTGTTAGAAGACTGGTGTCATCTGATGCATGTCAGACCTCTCTCAGTACCATGGGCAATGGTAGTCCACTTGAGTTGCTGGGTCAGGTCTCACCACACATTAACAATATGATGACACTCACTCAACACCTGGCATTCTGACGTTCCAACTCCCAACACTGACAGTGTAAAAGTATCTAGAATGTATGTGACCCAGGTCCTATAGGTGAGTGCACTGAAGTGTCTGGATCTGCCTCAGAAGTCATCAATAGCCCTTTTTAGCTGATCCTAGGAAATGAGGGAGACAGAAGGTAAAAACAGAACCTGTGTGATCATGGGCAAGTTGACAAGCTTGTTTGGACAAGCGGCCATTGGAAGAAAGATTGTAGATGGTATCATTCTGATGAAAGATATTCCTCACACGGTGGTGAAATAGGTTATTCAAATCCCCAATGGCCTGGATGTAGGCCTTGTAATTTCTAAAGAAGAAGATACAGAACAGATTAGATGTAGAGAGATCTGATCCACAGATAGAATGGATTCTGGGAGATTTCTATATGGTAGGAATAGACAACATTGAGGCACATACTAATTCTGTCTTATAACCCTTGTAATTTTCAAGTTGGTGGTAGGTAGCATGAGTGTCTAGGCATCCACCTCAGCTAGGGATCAGTGGTCTATGGTTGGGGTAGAATTGGATTGGGTCAGGGATTGGCCTGGGGCTGGGGTAAGACTCTTTATTGAGTATCCAAGATGTTCCACATGCATCACAGATAAGTCAATATCAGTTGGTAAGACAAAGGCCCTGAAGTTCAAGGGTTGTCACTCACCCATCCACCTGGACACTGCCCTTGTGGCTGAAGGCACACTTCATGACGGTGTCTAGGGTCATTAAGGAGATGTGTTGAAAGATCTCTATAGAGGAGTCCTGACCAGCCAGCCGTTCCCATTTGTCCTGCGGTGGGAGAGGAACATTGACTTAATTTCCCCAGAAGACTTGTGCTCAATGGACTGAATTTTTTCCTTATATTTTAAGATACTGTGTTCTAAGTCCTTCAATTTACATAAAAGATGTTTTACAGATTGCAAAACAAATCTTTGTGAAAGGAGACTGATATTCTTGTAAATTACTTCAAAATTAAATATAGAAACTCATAAGAAAGGAAACAAGTTTCACATATTTATAGTTAGTTAAGATGTTTTATCTGATAAGCAATGCTGTTTTAGGGATAAAAAAAATATCAGTGTTTGGAGAGCTGGGCTCAACCTGAGATAGTGGTAGGACTTCTATGTATAGAGCATAAAAAACCTAAGTAGACTGGATGACATTTCTAATGGGGGTCCCCAGTGACTAATTACTATGTATTCATCAAAAGTTTGCTGATAATAATTGACTGTGGTGTTTTGAATGAAAATAGCCCCCATAGGCCCATAGGGAGTGGCACTATTAGAGAGGTATGGACTTGTTGGAGTAGATGTGGCCTTATTGGAGGAAGTGGTCACTGGGGACAAGCTTTGAGGTCTCAGATGCTCAAGCTAGGCCCAGTGTTTTACTCTTTCCTGCTGCTTTTTCATGGAGAACTCTCAGCTATCTCTCTAGCATCATGTATGGTCTGTGTGCCACCACACTTCCCATGATGACAATGGACTAAAACTCTAAACTGTAAGATGACCCCAATTTTCCTTTATAAGAGTTTCTGTGGTCATGGCGTCTAATGAGACCCTAATTAAAGACAGAAATTGGTACCAGGAGTGGGGTATTGCTGTGATAGACCTGATCATGCTTTGGAGTAATATAGACTTTAGAACTTTGGACTATAAAGGCAGTTGAATGCTTTAAGTAGGGCTTAATGAGCCATATGAATAGAAGGAAAGTGGTGCTGAGGGCAATTTGAATTGTGGAGTCCTGGCTCAAGAGGTTTCAGAGTAGAATTTTAGTATATAGCCTAGGGACTGTTCTTGTGATATTTCGGCAAAGAATGTGGCTTCTTTTTTGCCCTTGTTCAAAAAGTCTGCCTGAGGCTAAAGTGAAGAGTTTTGAATTAATTGCATTGGCAGAGGATATCTTAGAATAGCCTAGTATGGATTCTGTTGTATGGTTATTAGTATTTACTCTTATGCAGATCTATAATGAAAAGGAGCAAACTGAGCAAGAAAAATTACAAAATGTATACTTTGAGGAGAAAGGAGGCACCAGGAAGTAGTATGTAGCTAAGGTCTCTGTTAAAGGAGATAAACAGATTAAAGAAAAGCTTGATGCTAAGTGGAATAAAGAGAGTGGTGACCTCAGAACAAGACCTCATCCAGATAAACTTCCAGTTTGTGAAAAGAAATTAAAGAAAAGTAAAAAAGAATTAAAGAAAAGCCTAGGACCAGGCCTAGTGGTGTACACCTTTGATCGAAGCACTCAGAAGGCAGCAGTTGGTAGATCTCTAAGTTTGATACCAGCCTGGTATACAGATTGAGTTTTAGGATAGCCAAGCAAGGAAACCATCAAAACCAGCTGGTGGAGATGTAATTGAATGAGAGGGTCCATGTCCAGGCCTAGCAAGCATCAGAACTTAGCAGCTTTGGCTACACAGTTCTGGCTTTAGAGTCAAGAAGGAAGGGATTATGGAATTTCCCTCCATGACTAAGGAAAGCTGCTGAAGCCAGGCATATGTCATGGGTATCCTTGTATAGAGACTTAAGAGGCTATTGTGTGAAGCTGTGAAGATGAAGCCTCAATTGCCTTGGAACTCCAAAATGTTGGAGGTTCTATGGGCTATTTGCTGAGCAGAGCTGCTAACAGGGAGTGGAACCAGCCAACAAAGCTGAAAAATGTTGGAGATCTGAAGAGCACTTTGACATAAGACATTAAGATGCAGTGTTTGGAGTTTGCCAGCTTGTTTTCAGTCTTGCTTTGGTTCAGTATTTCTTCACCATGCTGCCTTTTCTCCCCTTTGGAATTTTAAGGTATATCCTATACATGTCAGGAGAATGTGATCTGCCTTTTTATTTTGATTTTACAGGGGATTAAAGTTAAGAGATTGCATGAGTCTCTTAACTTTGAACTTTGGACTTTTGAGCTTTAGACTATAGGGACTTTTGAAGTTGGACTGAATGTATTTCTGCATTAGAATATGGTTACAAGTCTATGGGGGTCAAGGGGTGGAATGTGGTTAGTGGTTTGAATGAAATGACCCCCAAAGGTCCGTTAGGAGGTGTGGCCTTGTTAGAATATGTGTGTCTTTGTTGGAGGAAATGGTCAATGGAGGTGGGATTTGAGAACTCAGATGCTCAAGGCACATCTAGTGTCTCATTCTCTTCCTGCTGCCTTTGGATCAGAATGTAGAATTCTCAGCTACCTCTCCAGCATACCATGTATGCCTGTGTTCTACCATGCTTCCCACTATGATGACCACAGACTAAATAAACCTCTGAACTGTAAGCTAGCTCCAATCAACTAAAATAGTCATAATCCAGAGTCCTGTTGAAGGGTGGTAGTATGGAAGATTTGGCTATGACAATGTGGATCTGGAACCCATCTTCCTGATAAGTCACTCATGTCTGTGCAGATGCACTGAAACCCAAGTGAAACCTCAACTAAATATCATCCTGAGAAGTCTCTCTGAAGTTGAAGATTTGAAGAGGGAGAAGACTATCCTGATGCTCTTTGGGCAATGAGCAAGTATGACTATATCCTAGTACTTGGAATATTTTTTTTTTTTTTTTTTTTTTTTTTTGGTTTTTCGAGACAGGGTTTCTCTGTGTAGCCCTGGTTGTCCTGGAACTCACTCTGTAGACCAGGCTGGCCTCGAACTCAGAAATCCGCCTGCCTCTGCCTCCCAAGTGCTGGGATTAAAGGCGTGCGCCACCAACGCCCGGCACCTGGAATATTTCTGTTCCAACTATATTCAAAGAACCCGTATTCATAGTAGAATACATATGTGAAGCTTGTTGATGTACACACTGAGTAGGTGAAGAGAGAGATTGAGAGAGAGAGAAAGAGATAGGAGATTATAAGCATTAAGAAGAGAAGGAAGAAGAAGATCATGAAGAAGATGAAGAAAAGGAAGAGGAAGAAGAAGAGGAAGAGGAAGCAGAAGTGGAAGCAGAAACGGAAGTGGAAGCGGAAGCAGAAGCAGAAGCAGCAGCCCTGGTAGCTGTGGCAGCAGTAGTAGTAGCAGAAGAAGTAGCTGATGTAGAAAGGACAGCAGAGCTGAGGGGAGTAGAGAATAAAGTCAAATGAACTCACTAGCATCAATCGAATGGAGTCGGCCATGTTTTTCACATAGGGTTTCAGAATGTCATAGTGGAAGGCTGGGGTTAGCATCCGCCGGTGATGGAACCATGGTTGTCCATTCAGCAAGAGCAAACCATACCCTGGGCCAGAGAGAGGCGTGTGTATATGTGGGATTAAATCAGAGAGACCATTAGATAATTGGGGCAAGGAACTATGAAGTGGAACTGTTAGAGACAACTCTGAAGAATGACACAGTTCAGAACGTGAATTTCCCAGCTAGTGGCACTGGCATACATGCTGTGATTATGACAGCCATGAGATAAAAATAGCAAAAGAGTTAGAGGGAGGTAGATCAAACTGATGTTCAGATGGGACTGTTTGGAGAAGTGAAGGGTCAGAAGTAGAGCTTTGAGGGTAGACCATGACAGGAATAGTCTGTCATGTTTTGTTCTCTATGAACCAGAGAAATAACACTTGGAAAATCGAATTAGAAGTAGACCACATTCCAAATTTAGATATACATACCAATCCAAGGAGCTAGCAATCTGTAGACACCATGAGCCTTTGGATCTGAAAGGGAAACAATGTCTTAACAAGAAGAGGGGTAAATAAGGCAGCCCCAAGGCAACTGTGGTCAAAGCCATGGGTTTCTATGATATTTTAAGTGCTGTCTGCTGGCAAACTGTCTAATGTCACTGTCCATATTCTCATATTCCCTTCAAGCTCTGCCCTAACAGTCAGGCTTAGGAAGGTAGGATTCATATACTAGTAGCTGGACTCCTCTGTAGCTGAGAGGCTGAGTTGGTGAGAAACAGCTCATGCAATCAAAGTCAAAAAATAGAACAAATGTGACGTGTGTGTGTGGTGTGTGTGAGTGTGTGTGTGTGTGTGTGTGTGTGTGTGGTGTGTGTGTGTGTGTGTGTGTGTGTGTGTGTGTTGTAGTGTGTTTGTGGTGGCTTATTTATCCAATGAGTCCAGGCATGTAACAATTAGAGATTTCAAACCTGGAACAATTAACAAGACTTACCATCTTAATTTGATTAAATAACAAATAAAGATAAAGACATTAGGTTAAGGAATTTGAATTTTCAGTACTGAGTGTTGTTGGCCATGTGCTGGGTTGTAGCCGGGGAGAATGGTGGAGTGTGTAGGGCCACACTCTTCTGGAATCTGACAGGGCAAGTACCAAAGAGGAAGATGCTTATCTCTTCACAATGGCATGTCACGCTCACCTGTTCGTCCCAGAATCACCTTCATGTAATCAGGGTCATAGACAGTTAAGTAGGCTTTGCTTCCCCAGAACCATCGAGGAAAGGCACTTGGGAAGCTCTCTATGCATGCCATAATATTCTGTAGTTCTTGGTCACCGAGGAACTGCTGTTGAGGGAAAAAAGATAAGGTAGTGGGGCTCTTGTTTAGCTTTTGGACTGGAGACAACGGCAGAGCAAGCACAGGAATATAGTTTTGCATTTTTCTGAAGCTGCCAGAAAGGTGGGACAGTTCAATCTGTGCTATCATTTATAGCTTTGCTATGTGGGGCTGGTCCTGAGCTGGATTTGAGAGTCTGTTGGATGGAACTATGTTCTTATGAGGAACCTGCTGGAAAGCCTTGAGTAGCCATTGCCTGTGCAGGTAGAACTGGACAGCTTTGGCCAGCAGCAGAAGCAGACCAAGCACAGAGGCCACTTGGAGTACACTCAACACTGCATATCCATGTCTTCCTAAGAGCATCTATTACACAATCCTTTGTTGCATGGCTTTCCATGTATCCTCCTAATTGGCTCTGTAGTTTATTTTCTGCCGTGACAGTGCAATGGGTCCCTTTCCAGTCTACAGGATGCTATACTGTGTCCTTTCTGGGTGTTTTCAATAAACCTGTGCTTGGCTCTTGAGCTGAACCCTGTGGGACAAGAAAGTCATGGTGTGCTTGAATCCATGTAGCTTATAGTGCAGGGTGTGTGGAAGGAGAAAGGAGAGCTAAATGACCCGTGGAAATTCTAACAGTGTTCTCATATGAGGACCCTATCCAGCCTTTTCCTTTAATGTGCCATGACTTTAGGATTTCAATTTGTAATTCATCCAGCCTGAAAATTCTGCTAGTCTCGGGCAGCCATTCACTCATCCGAGCAGTGTGAACCCTTTCTGTGCCTGATAGCTTCTAAGATGTGTACCATTGCTACACCAAGAACCCGTGGAGGCAAGCCCTGAGCTTGGGAGAGAATGGCTGTAAGTGACTAGGCAAGGAATTACTTAAAAGTTGTTTGAGAACAGTAGAGATATTAAAGGTATTCAGAAGAGGAGGAGACTAGGTAGGACCAGACAAGGCTTTCAAAGTTCAAGACTATCAGTACAGAGTTGAGCAACTGCCAGACAGTTTGAATAACCCTGTTGTTAGGATGACATGCCTCAGCCTGAGCTGGACATCTCACGAGGCACTTGGACTCTTTATATCAGGCTTTGCTCTCTGAATTTGATGACCGGGTCTCTGAGACACCCATCCTCCCTGCTCTCCCACCCATCCTTCCATTTCCTTCATACCTTATGCCCAAAGAGCCAGTGAAAGGGAGGTGATGGGAACTGCTGGAAAGCCTTGAGTAGCCATTGCCTGTGCAGGTAGAACTGGACCGCTTTGACCAGCAGCAGAAGCAGACCAAGCACAGAGGCCACTTGGAGGAAGCCAGAGATGCTGCCTGTGAATCGGGTGGGGTTCAGAGCAGAGACACTCATGGTGCAGCCACTCCTCAGTTGCAGCCCTCACTCTCACTAATCTTTTCTACCTCCTGCCTAAATCCTGTAAAGATTGCCCGCCTACCTGTGGGAGGGAGAAGGGTGAGGCTGACCAATCTTGATCTCAAAGTTCAGTTGTTAAATAACAGGAATGATTTACCTTGGAATCAGAGATATGATTTTTTTTCAGCTGCCAGTGGCTAATGGCCAGACCTGGATCCACTTTCCTCTCTTCGTGCTAGTCAAGAACATTGACTTGTTTGCTTTTTATTTTCCTTTTCAATGTATTATTGTATACACTTATGGGATACAGTGTGATATTTCAATACCTGAGTACTTGCACATATAAGTTAAGCAGAATAATTATAATTTCCTTAAATACTCTCCACTTATTTTTAATCTTTTCCTGCAAATTTTATTTAATTATTAAAAATCAAACAAGTTGTCATCTAAAAATAAATATCTTGTTAAAGTTGTGTGTGGTGTGGGAGTTCTCACACAGTGGCTCTTTCCCAAGCTCCATAGCTTAAGTCTGTGGTGTTATTTGTTGCTCTTGGGAGGTCCTTGGGTTTCCATGGCAGACCCAGCACCTATATTGTTTCTTTTGAATTGTCCATGCCAAATGGATGGTGAGTGGTTGCTACTTCAGACTGGAGAGCATCTAGGCACTGCTATCCTTCTCTGTCTAGGTAGGCCAGTCTCATGGGTAGTCCATGTCTTGGGATGCCAAGGGCTCTGGTGCTTGCTTTGCTTTTCTGGTACTAATGGGTCTCTTCCCATTCCTTGGCACCTTCTTGTGAGATTTTTTGTAGATATCATACAGTTGAATTTCATTTAAAACAATTTATTCAGCCAACCTAACTCTTTTACTTGGAAAATTTAGTTCCATTTTTGAAAAGTTTCTTCTGTAGATTCTAATGTTATTCTACCAAGGCCTTGTTTATATGGGAGTTGGTATATTTCTCTTGGTTTTGGAATTTCTGGTCTTGGACTTTTGAGAGCTTGAATATAGTGTGTCTTCAACAGGACCAAATCAATTGAATCTAAATGGGGTTCTTTGAATTTACTGGATGCCCATGTATTTCCCAATAAATACTGGAAAGCTTTCAGCTATTGTTTAACTAAATAGTTTTTCTTAGTTAGGGTTTTACTGCTGTGAACAGATACCATGACCAAAGCAACTCTTATAAGGACATTTAATTGGGTCTGGCTTACAGGTTTAGAGGTTTAGTTCATTATCATCAAGGAAGGAGCATGGCAGCACCCAAGCAGGCATGGTACAGGAGGAACTGGGAGTTCAACATCTTGTTCCAAAGGCAAACAGGAGAAGACTGGCTTCTAGGCAGCTAGGATGAGGGTCATAAAGACCATGCCCACAGTGGCAAAAGTCTGCCAACAAGGCCACACCTCCAAAAAGTGCTATTCCTGAGTATATTCAAACTACTGCAGCTTTATTTGTTTATGTGTTTACTTATGATTTACTTGTATGCATGTGCCATATGAATGCTATATGTGTGGAGGTCAGAGGACAACTTACAGGAGTCAGTTTTCTCCTATCATGTAGGTTCCAGAGATGGAACGCAGGTCTTAGTCCACATGAAACTTGGTAGCAAGTGCCTCTAACCACCAAGCCACCTCACTAGCCCTCACGAAACAGGTTTCTTTTTGGTAACTCCTATAATGTGATCATTTTTCACTTAGTAATATCTTGTTAGTCTTATATATTTTGTTTTTTTGTCTTTTTTCTATTTCTTTTGTCTGGCTGGGTAATTTCAAAAGCCTGTCTTCAAGCTCAAGATTCTTCCTTTTGTGTGATGTAATCTGCTACTGAGACTCAACTGTATCTTTAGTTTATTTATGAAGTCCTCTGTGGCTTCTTTTTTATGAACTGTATTTCTTTTTCTGAGTTTCTCATTCAACTGGTGCTTTTTGTTTGTTTTGTTTTTAATAAAGTGTGTACTCTTCGACTTCTTGTTAAGTTTCCTTAAAATCATGTTGAGCTTTGATTTTTTAAATGACAATCTACCGATTTTCTTTTCTTCTGTGGCACTTACCAGAAAGATATTTTTATTATGTTAGTTGTGTCTTTATTTATTGTGTGTGGTTAATCACTTGCCTTTGCTGCTTTTATAGGATACAGCTTTTTTTCCTCAGCAATGTACTTTGTCCTGGAGATGTGTCCTGGTGTTGGTAGTGTGGTTACACTGATCTTAGTTCCAGCTTTGTGGTTTCCATGCAGCATCTTCAGTTATGTGTGTGTGTGTGTGTGTGTGTGTGTTTCAGTGGCCGAGTCCTTGGATATTTATGGGCTTCTGCTGGTACTTAGGAAGCTGGCTTCTTTGTACATGTGAGCACAATGTATGCTGTTGTGTATGAGGAGGTCAAGTTTTAGTCTCTGTTGTTTACAATAGGTAGGGCTGATTTGATGGACCCAGGAAAGCAATGCATGCCTGGCACAGCACAAGAAGGAAGGGTGCTAGTCAGTTTCTGAGGGCCTCCACGGAGGAGGCTGCAGAGGAAAGCCCTCCTTCTCTTCTTCCTCATCTCCTCCTCTTTGAAACAGGGTTTTTTTCTGGGTGTCCTGGAACTCACTTTGTATACCAGGCTCACCTTGAACTCATGTAGATTTACCTGCCTCTGTCCTCTGAAAGCTGTGACTAAAGGCATGTGCCACCACTGCCAGGTCACTGGAAATTCTGATGAGCCTGGCCCCAGGAATTTGGTACTCTTTAGTTTCTACTCAGTCTTTGTACAGGATAGACCTGACTGGAGTGGCAAAGGAATGAAGAAATGACAAACATGTACATACACAGAAACAGACACACAGAAAGAGCTGGGATTTAGTGACCTGGGGTCTCTGGTGGAGAAGCTGAAGCTTTTCTCCCCAAGCTCACTGTGTTTATTTATACAGAGACGCAGGGTTTTTGCACACATATGAATCAAAGGGACAGAGTTAGCTAATCATGGTTGTTGCAGTCTCTGTGGGGGAAGAGTTCTTCAGGATCTCCAGGGAGAAGGCTATAGTGCACAGTTTCTGCACACACTATCAATATCTGCATACAGCTTTGCTATCCCTATAGGCCTCACACCAGGGAAGTAAAGCTGTATCTTTTTCCCATGGGTTTGAGGCTAGGGTCTTTGATATGGTCACACCCATTCACTCAAGAGTTCATTTATTCAAGGTTTTCCTACTCCTAATGATAGTCTAGGGCCATGCTGGGGCTGAGGTATAAAGAGTAGTCTCAGGTAGGAGACCAGATAATGGTTATTGACTGACCATGTCTTCATGGGGACTTTACTTACTGAATTTATCAGGGTAGGCTGCCCAGTTACCCCTAGGGCTTCTGATAGGAGGGAAAGGTCTCTCAACTATTTCCTATGGCCGTGGTAGGCTGAGATGCACAGAGCAGGCTGTATGGCTGACTTGTGGAAATTCAGGAAGTTAATTGGTGCTGGCTGTATACATCATGGGATGCTGGGGTAAGGGTGCAACTCAAGATAGTGTTGTGCAGGAGAATCTTGAGTGATGGCCTGAGTTAATGATGCAAGCAAGTATAAGATTACCTGACAGTGCTGCAAACTGGGCTTGAGCAAATATTTTAGGTTCAAACAGAAACTTCTGGACACCAAGTCATATGCATTCCCTACAGTTTAATCTCATTTGGGGAACTATAACAGTAGATGTTGTGTGCTCTATTTCTCTCTTTACAAAGACATTCTGGGTCTCTGGACTCTTTGTAATATTTGTTATTACCTTCAAACACCATTCCAGTGCAGTAATACTTGCCTTTTCTTGGTTTTCGACCTCGTTATGGATGGAAACAGGGCAGATATGTCTAGTCAGCTATTTTGCTGGTGACATTTCACTGAGCATCTGCTGTGTGCCAGGCAGGGTGGTAGAGGGTGTGTGCACAGCAACAAGAAAAACAGACAGAAACCTTGACTTAAAAGAACTCAGTCTAGTTTACCAAATGTTCAATAAGTATGACTGGTTGTACCCTTGCCCTTATTTTAGTGATAAGACACTGATAACAGAGTCCAAGTAATATTGTTCAAAGGAAAACAATCATTGAGCACCGATGGTGGTACTGCTAATCTTCCCTATTGGACTACAAGGCTGCCTCCCCCAGAATCTGCTGACATGCTCTCAAAGGCTTCTCCTCTGCCTTTCTAATAACAAGGATTTATTTCTCAACTTCTAGGGCCAAAGGTCTTTTCTTTGTCTCCTAAATCATGTGCTCTTTCAAAAACTAGAGCAAAGGGGAATGGAACAATTTACACTCCGTCTCACTGAACTTTACCCTAGTTTCATGCCTATGTTTTCTATCTACATTATACTCTTTCCCTCTGACCTAGGACTTTTAGACTGTGGCCTTTCCCCTCTTTACCCAAGAACCCATTTTTTTAACCCCTAAAATGAGGGAACATATTGTAAAGAGTTTTGGAATTTAAATCTGCTTGTCAGTTACTGTTAAGAGTTCTTTGAGAACTTTATACGTGTTTTGATTATATTCATTTCCTCCCAGTTCCTCCTAGATATACACCCCATTTCCATATAGACTGAATTCTGTGTCTTCTTCCTGTGGCCTGAAACCCATCAAGTCCAATTTGTGCTGCCCATATACTCCTGGATGTGTGGCTATCCACTGAAACATGGTCAACCTACCAGGGATTGACTCTTTTCTTTATATCTTTGCTAGAATTTATTGACAGTTGTTTTCTTGATCTTAGCCATTCTGTCTGGCATAAGATGAGATCTCAAAATTAGCAATGTTGAACACTCTGACAGGTATTTTCTAGTCATTTTTATTTTCTTCTTTTGAGAACTCTCTGTTCATATATGTAGCCTATGTTTTATTTTTTGAAATTATAATACAATTTACATCATTTCCTCCTTTCCTTTCCTCTTTCCCACAAATCCTTTTACTTTCTTTCAAACTCATGGCCTCTTTTTCTGTTGTTGTTTTTAAGTGTGTGTATGTGTGTTCCTAAATACAGAAATGCAACCTGATCAATTTATATAATGTTACTTGTATGTATGTTTTGGGAGTTGACTATTTGTTATTGGATAATCAAATGTAATTTGATTACATTTCCCTGGGGAAGACCATTTTCCCCCGCTCATTCCTTATTCCTTAGCTTCCTTTATGCCTATGTATAGAGTCGAGTCCTTATGAGCTTTCCCCGTTCCATGTTAGCAAGCCTTTTGGTGTCATCTTTGGAGAGAATGTATTACTTCCATTTTCCTAAACTCATATAATTTCTAACTGTATTTTAAATACTTAATCTTATACCCACAGACAAATATCACTCCCATCCCTCATAAAAGAAACAACTTCTCTCTCTCTCTCTCTCTCTCTCTCTCTTTCTCTCCCCTCCTCCTCCTCTTCTTACTCCTTCTCCTCCTTCACCTCACAACCGACAGATGCTCTAGTCTAAATGCAGAGAATAAGTGAGCATGGGGTGCAGAGTTCCAGTTAGTACATCTGTAACAAAAGCTATATATCTAAGGTTTAGGGAATGTCAGAGATGTGGTAGTGACAAGATTGTAAGAGTCAGAAGACCATGATAGAAAGTGTCTTTTAAAAATGGCAGGGAAATTATAGCCATGAAATCTCAGCAATGTAGTTACCTAAACAAGACCTGCTTAATCACTATACCAGTTAATATGCAAACATTGATGGGGAAAATGTCACAAGAATTCATCCCATGATGAAGACCCTTAGGCAATAAATGAGAAGGAGAGAATTAGTTTTATCCAGAGATGATACCTTTGATAGGTCAAGTCATTAGCCCAAAATGAATCTACATACTCAATATACAATGAAAGAATATCTTGAAATTGAGAGACTAGGAGAGGGGACTTCGGAGGAGTTGGAGAGGGAGCAGGAGGTATGGAAATGACATAAGTACAGTACTCATGTATAAAATTTTTAAAAAGATGAGGAAGAGAAAAATAAAAAACCAAAAAAGAATTCCAAAGTGTTCTTTTCAGTTAGGCCCATGATGTGGTCATAGTGAACATTTATTAAGTAAGTTATAGGATCAAGTCCTGAATAAAAAGTTTCACATACTTCCTTGCAAAATACTACACAGCATGTTTTAAAAAATCTTGTATTATAGATGTTATTTAACATATATATGTGATATAGATGTTATTTAACATATATATGTGATATATATATACACACACACATACATATATGTATGTATGTATGTATATATATGTATGTATATATATATATGTTATTTGTTTTCCCAGGATCACCTCACTGGTTAGAAGTACAACTAAGATTCTAACCCAGGCAGTCTGTTTGTGGGACTTTGTTGCTAACTATGGATGTAAAGAAAATGGTGGTTAGGTTGAGCCTCTGGTCCATATTGCAGCTCATGAACCTCCCAGAAGCCATTTCACTTTTCCCTTAATATTCCTACAGAGCAGAAAATGTCAGAGATGATCTGTGTTGGTACAAAGCTTCTAGGAAGCTGTCATAGGGTGTATGGTCAACCTGTGATTAGATGCTGTATGAGTTGTCTTCTCAATGACTCTCATGAGTGATTTGGAAATGTGTAAGTCAAATTTACAAGAAAGCAAACTATGTAGCCACAGGTAAATTATTAGCTTAACTTAAAATAAATGTCCTGGTAGCATCAAGATTTATTAACAAATAAAATTTCCCATTTAACTGCTGTCTAGACAGTTCAAGTAATGATCCTGAGAGTTGTGACTTTTCTGCAGAATAGATCAGAGACCTATTAATGCCCATTAATGATATCCAATAAGTATTTACTAATTTGGCAAATGATGAAGGGGAGCTGAGTAAAGTTTTGTTGGGGGGTGAGTGGGCAGAAAGTACTGGGTATTGAATGTTAGCCTTGAGTATATTAAGTAATTGCTCTATTACTTAACTACAGCCCCTCTATGCAATTGGTATCCAAGGAATCAAGAGGAGGGCATTTGATCCTAATGGAATTGGAATTATAGATGGTTGTGAATTTCCATGTGGGTGCTGGGAATCAAACTTGGTTCCCCTAGAAGAACAGACAGTTCTCTTAACCCAAGAGTCACCTCTTCAGCTCTGGAAGTGCTTTTTGAAACTATTGCAAAAAGCATTACTTGTTATTTTATTTCTTAGCAAAGTTACTATAGGTGCATAGAAAAGCTGGTGGCTTTGCATATTGATTTTTCTATCCTGATAATTTGTTGAAAGCATGTATTGGATCTAAGAAATTTTTTTGGCAGAGTCAATAAAGTATAGATAATTAAAGAGTGTGATGTCTGTAAGTAAGGATATTTGGAGTTTTTCCTTTCCTTTTTACATTCCTTTTATTTTCCTTTTGTCCTACTGTTCTAGCTAGGACTTCAGGCACTGTGTTGAATGAGAGAGGAAAGGGTGAGCTCTTCTGTTTTAGATGTTAGAGAAAATGATCTCAGTTTTTCTTCACTGAATATAATGCTAACTATGAGTTTGTACACTAAGGTGTTCTTCTATTTCTAGTTCCTTCAGGGCTTTTGATCATGAGAAAACATTGAACTTGGTTGAAGGCTTTTTCTGCATCAATTGATAATATAATATGGTGTTTGTTCTTATGTCTACTCATGAGCAGAATTGCATTTATTAATTTGTGTATATTGAACCAATCTTGTCTCTCAGGAATAAAACCAAATTCATCATGATGTAAAAGCCTCTTAAATTATTCTTGAATTTGGTTTGCAAGAGTTTTATTGAGAATTCTGCATTTATTTATTTTTTTTATCAAAACCATCCTCCATATACCTGGTGTCCAGACTTTTTGTTTGACACTTGCCAATTAGCAGAGGGGTTAGATACCTGGGGCAGTCCAGATTACAACTTTATTTTATTTTTTAAAAATTGCATATTTTACTTACATTTCAGATGTAATCTCCCCCCAGGAACCCCCTATACCATCCCCCCCTCCAGCTTCTATGACGATATGCCCTCACCCACCTTCCCAAGTCACCTCCCCACCCACGATTTCCCCCACACTGGGGCGTCCAGCCTTCACTGGACCAAGGACTTCCTCTCCCACCTATGCCTGACACGGTCATCCTCCCTTACATATACAGCTGGAGCCATGGGCCCCTCCCTATGTGCTCCCAGGCTGGTGGTTTAGGCCCTGGGAGCTCTGGTTGGTTGGTATTGTTGCTCTCCTCATGGGGCTGCAAACCATTTCAGCTCCTTTAGTTTCTCTCTCTCTCTCTCTCTCTCTCTCTCTCTCTTCTCTCTCTCTCTCTCTCTCTCTCTCTCTTCTCTCTCTCTCTCCTCCATTGGGAACCCTATGATCAGTTCCATGGTTAGCTGTGAGCTTCTGCCTCTGTATATTTCAGGCTCTGGCAGACCTCTAAGGAGACAGCTATATCAGGCTTCTGTCAGCATGTACTTCCTGGCATCCACATCATTGTCTACCTTTGGTGAATGCACAAGGGATGGATACCCAGGTGGAGCAGTCTCTGGAAGGCCTCTCCTTTAGTTTCTGTCCCACGCTTTGTCTCCATATTTGCTCCCATGAGTATTTTGTTACCCCTTCTGAGAAGGGCCAAAGCACCCACACTTTGATCTTCCTTCTTCATGAGATTCATGTGATCTGTGAGTTGTATCTTGGGTATTGCAAGATTTTGGGCTAATATCCACTTGTCAGGGAGTGCATACCGTGTGTATTATTTTGTGATTGGGTTACCTTACTCAGGATATTTTCTAGTTCCATCCATTTGCCTAAGAATTTCATGAATTTGTTTTTTTTTTTTTTTTTGAAGCTGAGTAATATTCCATTGTGTAAATGGACCACATTTTCTGTATCCATTCCTCTGCTGAAGCACATCTGGGTTCGTTCCAGCTTCTGGTTATTATAAATAAGGCTGCTATGAACATAGTGGAGCATGTGTCCTTGTTATATGTTGGAGCATCTTCTGGGTATATGCTCAAGAGTGGTATAGCTGGGTCCTCAAGTAATACTATTTCCAAATTTCTGAGGACCCCCCAGACTGATTTCCATAGTGGTTGTATCAGCTTGCAATCCCACCAACAATGGAGGACTGTTCCTCTTTCTCTGAATCCTCTCCAGCATTTGCTATCACATGAGTTTTTGATCTGGGCCATTCTGACTGGTGTGATGTGGAATCTCAGGGTTGTTTTGATTTGTATTTCCCTGATGACTAAGGATATTGAACATTTCTTTAGGTGCTTCTTGGCCATTTGAGTTTCCTCAGTTGAGAATTCTTTGTTTAGCTCTGCACCCATATTTTAATCTGGTTATTTGGTTGTCTGGAGTCTAGTTTCTTGAGTTCATTGTATATATTGGATATTAGTCCTCTATCAGATGTAGGATTGGTAAAGATCTTTTCCTAATCTGTTGGTTGCCATTTTGTCCTATTGACAGTGTTCTTTGCCTTACAGAAACTTTGCAATTTTATGAGGTCCTATTTGTCAATTCTTGATCTTAGAGCATAGGCCATTGGTGTTCTGTTCAGGAACTTTTTCCCTGTGCCCAAGTATTTGAGGCTCTTCCTCACCTTCTCTTCTATTATTTTCAGTGTATCTGGTTTTATATGAAGGTCCTTTATCCACTTGGACTTGAGCTTTGTACATGGAGATAAGAATGGATCTATTTGCATTCTTCTACATGCTGACCTCCAGTTGAACCAGCACCATTTGTTGAAAATGCTGTCCGGATGGTTTTATCTCCTTTGTCAAAGATCAATTGACTATAGGTGTGTGGGTTCATTTCTGGGTCTTCAATTCTATTCCATTGATCTTCCTGCTTTTCTCTGTACCAATCCCATGCAGTTTTAATCACTATTGCTCTGTAGTACAGCTTGAGGTCAGGGATGGTGATTCCCCCAGAAGTTCTTTTACTGTTGAGAATAGTTCTTACTTATCCTAGGTTTTTTGTTATTCCAGATGAATTTGCAAATTGCTTTTTCTATCTCTATGAAGTATTGATTTGGACTTTTGATGGGGATTGCATCAAATCTGTAGATTGCTTTGGACAAGATGGCCATTTTTACTATATTAATTTTGCTAATCCATGAGCATGGGAGATCTTTCCATCTTCTGAGATCTGCTTCGCTTTCTTTCTTCAGGGACTTGAAGTTCTTGTCATACAGATCTTTCACTTGCTTGGTTAGATTCACACCAAAGTATTTTATATTATTTGTGACTATTGTGAAGGGTGTCATTTCTCTAATTTCTTTCTAAGCCTGTTTATCTTTCACGTAGAGGAAGGCTACTGATTCTTTTGAGTTAATTTTATATCCAGCCACTTTGCTAAAGTTTTATTTTTTATTTTATTTATTTATTTTTATTATTATTTTTTAATCAGGTTTAGGAGTTCTCTGGTGGAGGTTCTGGGGGCACTTAAGTATATTATCATATCATCTGCAAATAGTGAAATTTTGACTTCTTCCTTTCCAATTTTTATCCTTTTGACCTCCTTTTTCTGCCTAATTGCTCTGGTTAGGACTTCCAGTACTATATTGAAAAGGTAGGGAGAGAGTGGGCAGCCTTGTCTAGTCCCTGATTTTAGTGGGATTGCTTCAAGTTTCTCTTCATTTAGTTTGATGTTGGCTACTGGTTTGCTGTATATTGCTTTTACTATGTTTAGGTGTGGGCCTTGGATTCCTGATCTCTCCAAGACTTTTTCACGAAAAGGTGTTGAATTTTGTCAAATGCTTTCTCAGCATCTAGTGATATAATCATGTGTTTTTTTCCTTTGAGTTTGTTTATATAGTGGATTACATTGATGGATTTCCAAATATTGAACCATCCCTGCATTCCTGGGATAAAGCCTACTTGATCATGATGGATGATTGTTTGATGTGTTCTTGGATTTGTTTGCCAGAATTTTATGAGTATTTTTGCATTGATATTCATAAGGGATATTGGTCTGAAGTTCTCTTTCTTTGTTGAGTCTTTATGAGATTGAGGTATGAGCGTGATTGTGGCTTCATAGGACGAATTGGGTAGTGTTCCTTCTGTTTCTATTTTGTGGAATAGTTTCTAGATAATTGGTATTAGGTCTTCCTTGAAGGTCTGATAAAATTCTGCACTAAAACCATCTGGTCCTGAGCTTTTTTTAGTGGGGAGCCTTTTAATGACTGCTGCTATTTCTTTAGGGTTTATGGGACTGTTTAGATGGTTTGTCTGCTCCCGATTTAACTTTGGTACCTGTTATCTGTCTAGAAAGTTGTCCATTTCATCCAGATTTTCAAATTTTGTTGAGTATATGCTTTTGTAGTAGAATCTGATGATTTTTTGAATTTCCTTAGTTTCTGTTGTTATGTCACCTTTTTCAGTTCTAATTTTACTAATTTGGATACTGTCTCTCTGCCCTCTGATTAGTCTGGCTAAGGGTTTATCTATCTTGTTGATTTTCTCAAAGAACCAGCTCCTGGTTTTATTGATTCTTTGTATAGTTCTTTTTGTTTCTACTTGGTTGATTTCAGCCCTGAGTTTGATTATTTCCTGCTGTCTACTCCTCTTGAGTGTATTTGCTTCTTTTTGTTCTAGAGATTTCAGGTGTGCTGTTAAGCTGCTAGAGTATGCTCTCTCCAGTTTCTTTTTCTAGGCACTTAGAACTATGAGTTTTCCTCTTAGCACTGCTTTGATTTTGTTCCATAAGTTTTGGCATGATGTGTCCTCATTTTCATTAAATTCTAAAAAGTCTTTAATTTCTTTCTTTCTGTCTTTCCTGACCACATTATCATTTGGTAGAGTATTGTTCAGTTTCCATGTGAATGTGGGTTTTCCATTGTTTTTGTCGTTATTGAAGACCAGTGTTAGTCCATTGTGATCTGATAGGATGCATGGGATTATTTCAATTTTCTTGTATCTGTTGAGGCCTGTTTTGTGACCAATTATATGCTCTATTTTGAAGAAGGTACCATGGGGTGATGAGAAAAAGGTATATATATCTATATTGATATCGATATAGATATTTTAGGATTAAATGTTCTATAGATATCTGTTAAATTCATTTGGTTCATAACTTCTGTTAGTTTCACTGTATCTCTGTCTAGTTTCCGTTTCCATGATCTGTCCATTGCTGAGAGTGGGGTGTTGAAGTCTCACACTATTATTGTGTGAGGTGCAATGTGGGCTTTGAGCTTTAGTAGGTTTCTTTTATGAAAGTGGGTGCTCTTACATTTGATGCATAGATGTTCAGAATTGAGAGTTCATGTTGGTTGACTTTTCTTTTGACGAGTATGAAATGTCTTTCCTTATCCTTTTTGATAGCTTTAAGTTGAAAGTCGATTTTATTCGATATTACAATGGCTACTCCAGCTTGTTTCTTAGGACCATTTGCTTGAAAAATTGTTTTCCAACCTTTTACTCTAAGGTAGTGTCTGTCTTTATCACTGAGGTGGATTTCCTGTATGTAGCAAAATGCTAGGTCCTGTTTATGTATCCAGTGGGTTAGTCTATGTCTTTTTATTGGGGAATTGAGTCCACTGATGTTAAGAGATATTAAGGAGAGGAGATTGTTGCTTCCTGTTATTTTTGTTATTAGCGGTGGCATTGTTTGTGTGGCTATCTTCTTTTGGATTTGTTGGAAGATTACTTTCTTGCTCTATCTAGGGTATAATTTCCCTCCTTGTATCAGAGCTTTCCCTCTATTATCCTTTGTAGTGCTGGGTTTGTGGAGAGATATTGTGTAAATTTGGCTTTGTCATGGAAAATCTTGGTTTCTCCATCTGTGGTAATTGAGAGTTACCATCTGCTGGTTATGGTAGCCTGGGCTGATATTTGTGTTCTCTTAGGGTCTGTATGACATCTGTCCAGGATCTTCTGGCTTTTATAGTCTCTGGTGAGAAGTCTGGTGTAATTCTGATAGGTCTGCCTTTATATGTTACTTGGCCTTTTTCTCTTAACTGCTTTTAGTATGTTTTCTTTGTTTTGTGCATTTGATGTTTTAATTATTATGTGACTGGAGGAACTTCTTTTCTGGTGTAGTCTATTTGAATTTCTGTAGGCTTCTTGTATGTTCACGGGCATCTCTTTGTTTACGTTAGGAAAGTTTTCCTCTATAATTTTGTTGAAGATGTTTACTGGTCCTCTAAATTGGTAATCTTCACTCTCATCTATACCTAAGGATAATCCTTAGGTTTGGTCTTCTCATTGTGTCCTGGATTTCCTGGATGTTTTGGGTTAAGAGCTTTTTGCATTTTGCATTTTCTTTGACAGTTGTGTCAATGTTTTCCATGGTATCTTCTGCACATGAAATTCTCTCTTCTATTTCTTGTATTCTGTTGGTGACTTTTGTGTCTATGACTCTTGATCTCTTTCTTAGGTTTTCTATCTCCAGGATAGTCTCCCTTTGAGATTTCTTTATTGTTTCTATTTCCATTTTTAGATCCTGGATGGTTTTGTTTAATTCCTTCACATGTTTGGTTGTGTTTTCTTGCATTTCTTTAAGAGATTTTTGTGTTTCCTTTTTAAGGGCTTTGCCTGTTTACCTGTGCTCTCCTGCATTTCTTTAAGGAAGTTATTTATGTCCTTCTTAAAATCCTTTATCATCATCATTAGAAGTGATTTTAAATCTGAATCTTGCTTTCCTGGTGATATGGGAAATTCAGGACTTTCTAATGTGGGATAACTAGGTTCTGATGATGTCAAGTACCCTGGGTTGCTGATGCTTATGTTCTTGTGCTTGCCTTTAGCCATCTGGATTTCCTTAGTTCTACCTGCACTGTCACTGACTGGAGCCTGTCTTTCCTATTATCTTGGTTGTGTCAGAACTGTTTGGGGTAGGTGTTGCTGCTGGGGTTAGAGCTGAAGTCCAAGATCTGCTCAGTGCTCGGGCGGAGATATGAAGGAATCAGTGCCCCGGGCCAGAAGTGAATTCCTGGGTCCCAGTGGGCCCCGGTTACTACCTGTTTGGGGGTAGGTGTTGCTGTCTCCTTACCTAAGATACTGCTGGGATTAGAGCTCCTGGGACCCCCACCTCCTCTGGGTTTTGTGAGATTGGGTGCAGAGTTGTAGCCTGGGATCTGCTCAGTGCTTGGGCGCAGACCAGAGGAACCCTCAAGTTTTTTTTTTAATTATGTCAATTACTTAGCATTTCTTGATTGGTGAGGTGAGACCACTTACATTTGAAATTATTGCTGAGAAATATTCACTGGTTTCTGAAATTTAGTTGGCTGGTTTTGTTTTAAAGATTAATTTATTATTTATGTGATTACACTGTCACTGTCTTTAGACACATCAGAAGAGTGCATCAGATGCCATTACAGATAGTTGTGAGCCACCATGTGGTTGCTGGGAATTGAACTCGGGGCCTCTGGAAGAGCAGTCAGCACTCTTAACCATTGAACCATCTCTCCAGCCCAAGTTGGCTGGTTTTGAACTGGTTGGATTATTGTTATTTACTTTTTTCACTATTTGGATCAAGAGTTGGTTGTTTTACTGTGTTGGGTACTAACTGTCTATTTCTTCTCTGTGTATAATGTTTTCAAGTATCTTCTACAGTACTGGCTTCATGGTCATGAACTGCTTTAGTTTGTTCTTCTTTCTTTCTTTCTTTCTTTCTTTCTTTCTTTCTTTCTTTCTTTTCTTTCATGTTTCTACCTTTCCTCTCAGGTCATGAGGCCATGGAAGTCATGGATTGAATCTTGTGCTTTTTTGTATACTCTTTCTGGTCATTGGTCATATTTTTCTAGAAGACGTTTGACTCACCTTACATTTACCTTTTTCAGTATCTGTGTTCAATGGTTGAGGAGAAGGCATGCTGTCTTGCTTTTTGTGTTTCTAGCACTTCCTTGCTGTGACTTTCACATCTGTTAGTTTGAATATTTCTCCTTTTTGAAATGGCAACTTCACACTGAACATCTTGTTTTTGAAAGGTCACTTCCTAGCATCACAGTATCCCTCAGTGAGAACAAAACAAACTGCTTTGTCAGCAACATCAAACTGTACAAAACACACTTAATATCAGGTGAAGACTGATGACCATGAGGCCTGAGGGCAGCAGTATTATATTATGTGCTATAAAGATTAACAGTATTTAATGTGTAAATTTATAACTATACAAGTATAGAAACAGCAAATCAACAGAACAAAGGAAGGAGACAGAAGAAGAGAAATAGAAGAGAAGCAAAGTTAGATAAAGGAAAGGAAAAGAAGAAGAGCAAAGGATGTAGCAGAGGAAAGGACAGGACAAGAGATTAGGAAAAACCGAGAAAGAGGGGAAAACAAAAAACAACAACAACAAAAAAACCGCCCTCATAAAGAAAAATTAAAAACCAAAATTAGATAAATGTAAAAAGGGAAATAAAAAGTAAAATCATGAGTATTTAAAAAAAATGAGAGGGCTATAGAGATGGAACCACAGTTCAGACCACATATTGCTCTTTTTAGAGGACCTAGGTTTGATTGCCAGCACCCACATGGGGCCTCATGATTATGTGTAACTCCAATTCCAGGAGATCTTGTACCCCTTTCTAACATTTATAGGTACAAGGCACATACATGGTGCACAGACATAAATGCAGGTGAAGCATTCAGACACATCAAATAAAATAAATGAACCTTTAATTAAAAAAAAAAAAACAAAACAATGAGGAAAAGCCAGAATACCACTAAATGTAAGGGTGGGATAAAGAAAAAAACACAGGGTTGGGAGGGAGTGATTCAAGCATACAAAGATTATCACCAAATGGAAAATGCATAAAGAAAATTAGACAATAAATGAAAGGAATACTAAAATCATATTTTTATAAAAGCAAAAGCTTTCTTTCCAAGAGTTCCCAGACCACATCCCATTAGGTGGCTAATGCTTTAGTTGGAGTTTGTTTCTCAAGAACTGAGAGTGCAGTAAGCAACCGTGTGGGGCCCTGGAAGCAGCTGTGGTGGTTTGAAGGGTTTGGGTGGAATGTAGATGTCCACAAGGTCCATTTGATTTATGATGTCGTATAACTCTAGGGCTTCTCTGTCTGTCTGTCTGTCTGTTGTCTGTCTGTCTGATTCTCTTTTTGTGGTGGGAATGATCTGTATATTGGTGAGAGTAGGGTATTTATAGCACCCACTATTACTGTATTGGAGCCAATCTTTGGTTTTGAATCTAATAATGTTTTGTGAAATTTGATGCCTTGGTGTTTGGTGCAATCTATTATTATTTGTTTTTGTATTCCTTTTTTTTTGAAATTAGAATGAAGAAGTGAATCATCTCTAGTCATCCATTTTCCTGATGGTTCCCCTAATTTAAAAAGTTTATTTATTTAATGTGCTTGAGTATTTTACTTCCATGTGTGTCTGTGTACCTCATGCATGTAGTACCAGCAGAGGACAGAAGAGGGTGTCAAATCCCTTGGATTTGGAACTACAGTTGGTTATGAGATGCCATATGGGTGCTGAAAATAGAACATAGGTCTCATAAAGGGCAACCAATGCTCTTAACTGCTGAATCTATGAAAATGTTAAAACTACTGCAGGATTTGTTGTATGGATAAACAGTATTAAGTCTCTGGTCCCATTCCCAGATTTTTTTTTTTAAATGGTTGGGATAGCATCTCTTTCTCTTTTTTTCTTCTTTCTTTTCTTTCTTTCTTTCTTTCTTTCTTTCTTTTCTTTCTTTCTTTCTTTCTTTCTTCTTCTTTCTTTCTAAGATTTATTTATTTTATGTATATGAGTATACTGTGCTGCCTTCAGACACACCAGAAGAAGACATCAGATCACATTAGAGATGGTTGTGAGCCACCATGTGGTTGCTGGGAATTGAACTTAGGACCTCTGGAAGAGCAGTCAGTGCTCTTAACTATTGAGCCATCTCTCCAGCCTCCTCATTCCTAGATTTTCTAAAAGCAACATTCTTTTGGAGAATTGTGGGAGAAAGCAGGGCAAGTGCCCTTAATACCTACTTGCTCTGAGTTCATGATTACTATAATATGGGTCAAATTATAAAGAACTCAGATTCAGAGAAGGAAGCAGTTAAAACTAAAATTCAGTAGTAGTTTTTATGCTAAAGCTCTTAGTGAAGAGTGAGAGAGGATTCAAGTAGGGAAGGGGAAAGGGTACAAGATGACCTGTTCCATGGGACAGGATCCTAATGTTTTGCTAAATATTCACAGCATGACTGGTTCTTTCAATTATTTACTCATCCAGCAAATATTTAAGTTGTAAAAGGATCACAAAATGGGGTAAAAGTTCAGACAAATGGAATGTGAATAGTTACATGTCTCCTCATTCTTTGGTTTTGACAAAAGGTCAGAATTGTGAAAAGAATTAAAACATAGTGGGTTGTGCATGTCATGTCACAGTGGCAGATAAAGCAGGAGTGTGTTAAATGTAAATGGCTAGGCTCACAACCTGAACATTCTTTCTCTGCTTAAATAATATCTCCATAAAATCTATAAATAAATGAGATGATTGGAAACCATCTCAGCACTGTTTAGTTGATTGGCTGGTAATCCTTCAATACCTCGTTTTTGGTTTTGTTTTTGCTTTTTGTTTATTTTTTTAACTTTTGCTTTATTTGTCCTGGGTGGACATTACATTTTTCTAGGCAAGGCATAATATATATAAGTGCACTGATTTCTTTTTTAGAATTTGCTCTGAGATCAAGAAATATGTCTTAAAGTAATGAATGACTGAATAGGTGATGGGCAATTTAGGTATTTGGGAAGAAAAAGGTATTATTATTCTACCCAATCAAGATACTGAGACACAGAAAGAGTCTCTAACAGGCTGCATATGTGGTGAGGCTAATCTGAGTCTTGAGCCACCTGAATGCATTGTTCCACCTGCTGGCACTTTCATCCTGGATCACAACTGGAGAGTGATTGTGACAAGCTTCAGAGAAAATGGATGAAACATTAGGATTTAGAGTCCAGATGCAAGGATGTCTATGTGTAGAAACTTTCAGCAATTACATTAATCTGAACATACCATGTCATCACTTCATCCTGAAATTGTGAAAATAGTAAAAGCAGCTACATTTATTAAATGTTTGGTAAATTAGAATATGGATTTCTTAATATCAAGGTTAATGTCTATTCCATGACTTTACCTCATCAGTGAGGATACTACATAACATGCAATATGTGCTCAATAAATATTTGTGAGTAGCTCAGAGATAAGAAAGGGGGTGTACACATAGATGTTACCAAGAACAGCTATTAGGGATTTATTTTTACTGTTTACCAAAGTTGATGTTGCAGATTAATAAACTTTGGATTCTGAGGTCAGTCTCTTGTCTCTCTCTCTCCATTCTCCCTCCCACAAGTAGGTGGGTCTACCTTCTCATGACTTAAATGCAGGCATTCCAAACATTTAGTGACTCTAGTGATCCAGAAACCACTAACCATGGGTTTCTCTGTATTTAGCCCTACAAGATATCTGGATGGTGTCTCTGGGTTGTTCCAAGGGGCCGTCCTGCTCAGTCTGTTTCTGGTGCTGTTCAAGGCAGTCCAATTCTACTTACGAAGGCAGTGGCTGCTCAAGGTACTCCAGAAGTTCCCATCCACACCTTCCCACTGGCTTTGGGGCATTGTCTGAAGGTAAGAAGAAGGGAGAGTGTGGAAGAGTATGAAACACTGGCGCTCAGATAGTTTAGCATTAGTACACAGGGAAGTCTGCTGTGATAAGCATGCGGTTTCTGAAGAACACTGTTTATTTGTAAGAGTGAGCTTGCCTTAATCATGTGGAGCATACTCTTTTTAGAAAGACTCATGTTGACCATAGACTAAAATCTCAAGATATAGAAGGGCATGGGAAAGCAGCTTGCCTTCATGGAGTGGGTAAATTATGTCAGCCACAGTGAAACAACTAATCTAGGCTGTTATCTGAGAGAACTTCCAGAAATGATGATTTCTATGTTGGGTATTAGTTCCCTCTGAGATTAAAACTGCCCATTTTGGAGAGAAACATGAGATTACAATGCAGGGTATTCTAAAGAGAGGTAAACATTCTATCTAGAAAGGAAGCTCCTTACAATAAAGGAAGTTCTATGAGGAGGTGAGACTGGCTGGATTCATCAGCCTCCCTCATCTCGAGTGTATGTAAGCAGTAAGAATGACTGACTGTGTTTACTAGCTCTCAGTAGAATATAGTTAGGTAAGGGTCTGCATGAAGGCACTTGGTGAGGGATCACACACTAGCCACATTTAAGAAAAGCTAAATTCAGAGTTTCTACAGAACACTGAGACTCTCACTCTAGTACCTTCTCTAAGGAGCCTTAGCTTCATCTAACAAGGCTCCAGGATCTGGTCATGGCAAGTCCTTGGACACAGCAATGGTCTAGATGGAAGAAAAAAAAAGACAGATCATCAAACCAACCCAAATTTGTACCTTTCCCTGAACATCCCAGCGCTATGCCCTCTTGGTGGTCCTGCATCTCCCATAGCACACAGAGTACTAGATGTCAAAGAACAGCTTCATGAATTTGTCTTTTCTTTGATGTCTGTTCCCAAAGAACAAGGAGCTCCAGCAGATTCTTACATGGGTAGAGAAATTTCCAAGTGCCTGCTTGCAGTGGCTCTCGGGAGCAATGTACGAGTCCTGCTCTATGACCCTGAGTATGTGAAGGTGGTTCTGGGGAGATCAGGTGAGAGTCCAAACTCATTACAGCTGTAGCTTATCTGCCATCCAATGTTCATGCCCCAAGTCTGTGTAATTTTAGAAAAGAGTGACACTTCAGCCATCAATGTCTAAATAATACATACCATTCTCTCTGTGTAGAGATCAACATATAGCTAGCAAATACTTTCATAGTTCTCATCATTTAAAATAGCTGCACAAGGCTTAAACTTTCTTCCTTCCTTCCTTCCTTCCTTCCTTCCTTCCTTCCTTCCTTCCTTCCTTCCTTCCTTCCTTCCTTCCTTTTTTGTTCCTTTCTTTCTTTTCTGTTTTTTCTTTTGCTTTTAAAACAAATTGAGTTGATGTATTTTACAAATTTCCCAAATATCACAATGACAGAGACTTTCAGCTGCTGGTACAAAGAAGTCTGCCTTCCTAAGTCCAGCTAACTGGCAACACAAAGACAGAAAGGAATGAGAGACAGCTTGAGTGCGAAGGCAACAACTTGAAATCTACCAAGAACTAACGACATGGTTGCTGAAATGGCTCAGCTGGTACAGGGGTTTGCTGCCCAAGCCCGATGATCAGATTTTGAGCCTTGAAATCCACACTGAAAGTGGGAGGAATGAACCAACTCTTATCTTCTGAACTCCACACAGACATCGTAGCAGTGCACCACAGATAATAAAAAAGTTTTAAAAATCTGAAAAACTAAAGAAAAGCTTGCAGTTTGAACACCGTCCCCCATCTGGTCCTCAAGATCTGTCTTACTTTTCAGATCCAAAGGCTTTTGGAATTTATCAATTCCTTGCTCCTTGGATTGGTAAGTATATTAAAATAGGGAGTGTGTTTTCTTCACTGTTCTTTGGCTAATAAAGAACAACAGGTGACTGGCCACAAGTATCACGATCCATTCCTAAATCAAGCTTAATTTCTCTTCCTCTAATCAGTCCTTAGTCCCTTTTAATGCCGGTGTGGGTGCACATGATACCTGGTTTCTGCCTCATTATTTCTTCAGACATTCATTGCCAGACATTTATATATGTGCCTCTTGACCAGATCCCAACATGTTTTCATCCTTCATTTCACTTCTGTCTTAGTCACAGCAGATTTATCAGACAAATTGGAAGTCTCACTTTCTATGTCTTTGTCTTTAAAAATACCCCTCCTTATTACTGAACTTATATTTCCCCATTATATCCCAGTGAATGTAACCAAATGATCCCAGGGTTACCTTTGATTCCACCTCTGTCAGACAATTCATATATCAATCTCTGGCCCAGGCTACGGTTTGCTCCTGTTGAATGGGAAGAAGTGGTTCCAGCATCGGCGGATGTTGACTCCAGCCTTCCACTACGACATCCTCAAACCCTATGTCAAAATCATGGCGGACTCTGTCAATATAATGCTAGTGAGTTGCTTTGTCTCTTTCTCATTTTATAACACCCACTCAACAGCATATGCATAATGACTCCACTCTTAAACACCTTCTAGACATTCACATAGACTAATAACTCATGGATTGCTGTAAAGTAATTCTCCTACAAATGCATAAATTGGACAGCTCCTGATCAGCAGGATGGAGCCACACATTTCAGAGAGCACTGTGGTAAGTATAGGACCAAGTGTTTATCACAGTGGACAAGACACCATACAGTATAAACTCCCTGTTTTTGGCTGGAGTGGACAGCGGCATCTTCAAGGTGGTATAAGACAAAAATGTCTTGGACTCCAGGGCTTCTGTATGATCTTAAGTGACTCATGAGAAAGTAGACACCAGTCCACATGCTCACACCTTTATCTGCCAAATCATTACCGCACATTAGGCCCTAGTGTCCGGCATTGGCATTTGAAGGGTAAAATGTAACTGAAGTAACTAATACTATGCATGAGAATTTCACCAGGTCAACAGTTTTTCTTTTCCTTTACACATTTTATTTCTTCCTGTATTTGTGTCTAGACCAATTTTTCAAGTTTAGTTTCATTCTCAAAAGTTCAAAGGGGCCATTTTTATAAACTGAAAGTTTATACTTGTTTCTAAAACCAAATAAGCAATAATTGAACACCATGAGAAAATATGCTGTTTTGTTAAAGAGTTTGGAAAAAGAAGATATCAAATTACAAACATTTGCTTCGTGCTTTTAATTTGCTGGAAGCAAATGAACATAATGGAGAGGGACTCCATACTGATTATCTATAGGTAAAGAGAAACATATTAGTCTAAACACAGGCCTTCTGAAGAAAATTAAGAAATTGTCTCGTTTTCACCAAGGACGAATGGGAGAAGCTTGATTGCCAGGACCACCCTCTGGAGATCTTCCACTGTGTCTCCCTGATGACACTGGACACTGTTATGAAGTGTGCTTTCAGCCACCAGGGCAGTGTTCAGTTGGATGAGTGAGTAACAACTCTTTGTAGAGTCTTTGGTCTTCTCAGTCTGTTTAGTAAGTTAGGATTTAGGTTCAGTCAGTTAGGGTTTAGTAAGAAGAAAGTGGGACAGCTACAACAGTTCCTTCCACAAAATGTAAGATTCCCACACAGCCCTAGGTTAATCTCTAATTTCAAACCAGAATGAGCACTGAGGAACCCTGGCAAGTGTAGAGGCTCAGTTGGTCATCCATTATCTAAAGGTCCATGGTCAAAAGTCCTTCAAGTTGTGTATGCCTTGGTATTGTGTGCCCCACGGTTGAAAGAATGACTATGGAAAGGTTCAGACAAGCTAATCATCAGTATATTGTATCCTCTGTCCTCAGAAATTCCAAGTCCTACACTAAGGCTGTTGAGGATCTAAACAACCTGACTTTCTTTCGTATAAGGAGTGCCTTTTACCAAAACAACATCATCTACAATATGTCTTCTGATGGCCGTTTGTCCCAGCGTGCCTGCCAGACTGCTCATGAGCATACAGGTTTTGTCCCACAACCCCCTCCATCCTTTAGCAGGCTATCCCAAAGACATGATCATATATCTCAGACATAGAGAGTTTACCAGAAGCCAGTGCAGGACTTGAGGCACTCATGTCACTTACTAAGATATAAGTTTGGGAGCTAGAATGTTAGCATATAAGGTACATTACCACCAATTTTATTACATTGGTGATATATCCAACAGCTTTCAACATGGCTCTGTGGCCCATGATCCTGAGTGGAGGCTTTTGGTATATGAGATTGTGTAGACTTCAAATCCTGACTAAATTTGCGCCTGCACATACATCTGGGGCTCCACAGGACATGCAGATTAGGTTCAAGGATCCTGTGTATTACAGTAGCTCTGGGTTCTATCTGACAAGTGCTGTCATGGGATAGATGGAGTGATCAAGATGAGGAAGGCTCAGCTGCAGGATGAGGCAGAGCTGCAGAAGGCCAAGAAGAAGAGGCGCTTGGATTTCTTGGACATCCTCTTGTTTGCCCAAGTGAGTGGGGTACATTGTTGAGATTTGGCCAAGAAGCTCGGATAAGATACAAACTTTGTTCTCTCACCTGTACATTCATTCAGATGGAGGATGGGAACAGCTTGTCTGATGAGGACCTGCGTGCTGAGGTGGACACATTCATGTTTGAGGGTCATGATACCACAGCCAGTGGAATCTCCTGGATTTTCTATGCTCTGGCCACCCACCCTGAGCACCAACAGAGATGCAGAGAGGAGGTGCACAGCATTCTGGGTGATGGAACCTCTGTCACTTGGTGAGAACTACAAACCTATCTTCTTATAGGAGAGACCTTCTGGTCTTCCCAGCTCTGTGTGACTCTTCAGGATGGGCTTCATTTCAGGGACCACCTGGACCAGATGCCCTACACCACCATGTGCATCAAGGAGGCCCTGAGGCTCTATCCACCTGTACCATCTGTGAGTCGAGAGCTCAGCTCACCTGTCACCTTCCCAGATGGACGCTCCATACCTAAAGGTAACCATATGCAGTCACCTGCATGCTCTCATGTGTTTCTATTGTCCCAGCAAACTGGATCCTTACTTTGAAGTTGAGGCAAGGTTATAAAGTTGAGACTGAGGAAGTCTCCTGGAAGAAATGCCACATTCAAGTTAAATGTCACTCTCAGCCTTGAAATTGCAGTCACTTGATATACTCAGGATTGACCAAGAATGACAAAAGTCTTGTAGTGATAAGGTTTTGTTTATGGATAAAGGCAAATGAAAAGAATAAGAGAATCCTATATGTGGGTTCAATGTCTCCCAGTTTCTCCAGAAACTTTGAGGTGATGGAGGGTGGGAGCTAAATTCTGAGTTCCTTGTCATCATAGGAAAACACCTGTTAGTGAACTCATCTTTGGATATGATCCCACCTCTGCCACATCCAAAGAGTGTAACCATAAGAAAGATAATGAGCTTCATTTGAGAGTTTAGTATTTCATATGAAAATGGGCCTAAAACAGTGCCTTTTTAGAATGTTGGAGGGGGAATTGTGTCTTGTTAACTAGTATATGTTCTTCAATGGTGGGTGTAAGACATTTGATGAAGGTGTGCTGTCATTGTACTTAGTAGAAGCAGGATACCTCCAATACTTCATTGTTGTCTGGCATCACCGAGTTTGTGGTTTTCTACTGTATATGTCACTAAACTCCCTATCCACAGAAGGATCACTGGCTCTACAAGGTGACTCCTCATATACAGGCCAAATGTATTTGCCACTGAATATGGGTCTAGAGTCCTGTTTCTTTGGCTTAACTATGTTTCACTCCAGTCTTCTCCCATCCTCACCACAGGTATCATAGCCACAATTTTCATTTATGGCCTCCATCATAACCCAAGTTTCTGGCCAAACCCAAAGGTATGAAAGCCTGTAGCCGAGAAAGAGCCACTCAGTTGCAACTTTAAACATTCTGTATCCTTTTGCATTGGAAATGACCTTGATTCCATCCACCCTGGCCCTGTACTCTCTCTGCAGGTGTTTGACCCCTCTAGATTCCACCAGATTCTTCTCGCCACAGCCATGCCTATCTGCCGTTCTCAGGAGGAGCAAGGTGATGATGGGAAAGGGTTGGAGAGAAAGGTTGGTGGGTTGGTACATATTACTATTTTATATTTCCGATCGCTTATGTTCTCATGTTGTTACTTGCATGTATTTCTGTTGGTCTATGTGGGTAGATGATGTTATGTATATGTGTTTGATCCAAAAAGAAAGATGGAAGCAACTCAGTATAACACAGAAATTTTTTTTAACCCACTCTCCTGTAGACACTGAAATATCTGTATAAAAATTAGTATATTGTAGCATTTTAACAAATTCTGAATTTCATATTTCAGAATTAAATTCCTTATGAAAATTAAACCGATTAAGTTTAATTTTCAAAGTCTTAAAGGATGAATTTTTCTTTCTCAAAATTCTCATTATAGCCTCATAGGTTTTTTTTATTACCTCAACAGTTACATGCTTCTATCAAGCTTTAAAACATATATTTCTATAAGTGTATGTGTAATAAATATATTAAGTATTATAATGTGATATATTTAAAATTCTAAAAACTGTGTGGGCTCTTCTGTTACAGTCATTTATGTAAAGTTCACAGCTTGCTGTAGATTGAACACCATGGCTCTCATCATACATGTTTTACTTCTAGACTCTCAACATTTTTTTCTGCACATACAAATGCTTACACCTTGTATGTCTACTTCCAATTTGTAAAGCTATGCTTGTAGGAAGGGATATCAGTGAACAGGCCTGGTCTACCTGTTCTAGTGGTGTCCAAAACAGGAATGAGGACATTGAATAATTTCTGAGAAAAACCCACTGATTAGTGATGATGACCACAGTAGATGGCGTGGCAGTGACAGACAGCTGAGTGAGACAAGCAGCTAAAAGGCTGCTGTAAACCTCCAGAGTCCACAGGACTCATCTTGTAGACCACAGATTCCCCCTAAAACTTCTTAAGGGTTGGATACACTGGTCGTCAGAGTTAACATGTCTCTAGGGATCACATGGGGATGAAAATTAAGAATTTCTTCTTATTTACTAGTTGTATGAAACTTAAAGCACTGAATCAGCTCCCACAGAACAGGCTTCCTATGTGGCATTTCACTAGAAGATGCGTGACTGAGTTTCAAACCACAGTTAAGAGTTTCATCTTAACCAGCTAAAAATAGAGTGCAGCCATTGGAAGATAGGAGAGTCGCAGGTAGTTAAGTTCCTCGCTTAAATACCCTTATACTCTATACCTATTATTTTATTTTCAGAACTTACCTCAGTTCATTCAAATGAAAAAGTATGTTAAAAATGTATTTATTTCTGCCGTGCCCCTTGCTGAGTCAGGAATACACAAGTGTAGGATTCTGACCCCATCTTAGCAACAAGACCAGGAGAGAATATAGTGAGACACCTAGACCTGATGCAGCCTTTATTCATTCTTTCTGTCTTACACTCATGTGTCCTTCACTGAAAGCTTAGGAAATGTTACTCATCCCTTGCTGTCCTATAACCTGAAGTGTGGTGGGCCCTTGGATAATGCACCCATGCTACATTAGTGTCCAGAGGAGATGAACACCAGCAGAGGATAGAGAGCTGGCTGACTCTTAGTTCCTTTGGGTGTGGTAGTGAGGGTGAAGAGAAGCATTATTGGCAACTTCAACAATATGAGCTGAAATAGGAGGTGGAGCTATATAGGTAAGAAGTGGTAACTCCACAAACCTACACTAAGAATGGTTATGTCTGGGGCATCTGGAGCTGTTCTTCCTGATAGTGTGCATAGGAGGAAGAGCATCGAGAGAGTTGCTGAGGAGAACAAAAGACCAAGTTAGAAAATTGAAAATGCAAATAACGACTTTTCTGTAATACAATTAGATGGGTACAGATGATGGTTGTCTAATGAGTGATTGGAGCCTGAATGCTGAGTGGGAGGAAGATGGAGGAACAGCTTGAGGATACCCAAGATGCATTCACCACAAGCTTCTAACACCAAGATTCGAAGCTTATCGTAGGGTCAATCCATTTTTATACACAGATAATAAACCCCAGGATGGTGACCTACCCCTCCTCATATTGCCCTGAATAGGAGCATTCACAGTGTAGGTCCAGGAACTGTTAGTGGAGAGAATTGGTTAACCAATGATTACCTCATTAAATAACTCATGTGCTTGGACTCTACAGAACTGGCACTGTTCAAATGATATTCCGTACAAGAACAGGACAAGAGTTAGAGAGAGAAGAGAGAGCCCTAGAGCAGCAAGGGAATTTATCCTAGGTCAGGAGCCTATGTATAAAGAGAATGGATTGAGGTGGTCATGTGACCTATAAGGAAAGTGATCTCAAAGCAAGGGAATGGTTTAGGTGTGTGGCCTATAAAGAAAACGATTAGGCTGATACCATGATGGGGAACCTGATGCTCTTCAGGACTGAGGCTAAAGAAACAATACTCACTGTATCCAGAACAGTCTCAGGCCACATCTTACTTTATGTCTCTCTGCTTGGTTCAGGAACTGCATTGGGAAACAGTTTGCCATGAATGAGCTGAAGGTGGCTGTGGCCCTGACCCTCCTCCGATTTGAACTGCTGCCAGATCCCACCAGGATCCCAGTCCCCATGGCAAGACTTGTGTTGAAGTCTAAGAATGGGATCCACCTGCGTCTCAAGAAGCTAAGATAATTCAGGTGGAGACAGGACAGCTCCAGAGCTCTGCTGCCTGCAACACCTGCTTTTGTCCCTGGCTTGTCTGTACTTACTTTGCTTTCTCTTTGATTCCTGTCCTTCTACTTTCTGCAATGTGTCCTGTCATCTCATCTTTCTGCCCTCATTTCTGTAGCTTTTCTTCCAGACTCCTTCCCAGCTTGTGCATGTACCTGTTTCCCATTTGGCTTTACCTCTGACAAGCCACTGAACCTGCAGCCAGCAGTCTGTTCTCCAGCCTCTTTACCCCTTATAACCATTGCACGGACAGAAGAAGATATATTTTAGAGGGAGACACTTGTACCTTTCTCTTCCTTCAGTTATTTAGACTCTTGGGACAGTGGACTTCATGAATTAAAATGTTCTTAGAAATCACATGCTGGGAGAAAGTTAACACTAAAAATCTGTCACCCACCAGAGGAAGGAACTTGACTCAAAAGAAGAGAATTTAGATATTTCTGTTTGTCTCATGCTGTAATTAATGTTGGTGGATTTTCTAGTGTATGCCTCATTCTTTTCTATGAAATAATAATATTGATACAGAAAGGTAGAGAGATGTGTATAGTTTTTTCTATTTTTGGCTAAACTTTAAATAAATCCTTTTTACTTCATCAATTTCTGTTTTCTATTTTCATTTAAGATACAGAAAAACTACTTGGCATGAACCTAAGCTTCCCGAAGCAGTTTTGCCATGCCAGCCATCAGGGAAGCATGTTGTTGTCTGGTCCCTACTGATGGAATGTGGTAGAATTCTCAGCTTCTGAGAGGTTGCTCTTTGCTTTTTTGACTCCTGGCCTGGTTATAATTAAATGCAGGTTGGTGAACTTGTGAAGCTAAGAAGTTTTCTTATTTTAATCTGGTTTTATTTGTTTAGAGTACTCGATGATTCAGTTTAGTGATTTGGAGAATTCCTCTTAAACTCTCATGACCTGGACTTGGTTTCTTTTGTGACAATGGCATGAACTATAAAGAAGGGTGTTTGCCATCCATGCACCAAACACAAGGACACCCAAATTTATAAATCACTACTACAGCTAAAAGTTGTATTGACCCTCACATAGTGATAGTACATGACTTCAATACTCCACTCTCACCAATTGATATGTCATCCAGACATAAGCTAAACTAAAAATTTGAACCTATGATGTCATAAACCAAATATACTTAACAGATATTTTGAGAACATTTCACCCAAATACAAAAGAATAGACCTTTATCTCAGTACCTCATGGACCATTCTCCAAATTAGTCAGACACACAGCAAGTCTCAACAGATAAAATAAAGTTAAAATCATCCTTTGTACCCTTTCTGATCACCATGGCTTAAAGCTGGATATCAACAATAGAAACAGAAAAACATATCTAGAAAGCCTAAAAATTTATGGAAGCTGAACAATGCACTACTGAATGAAAAATGGGTCAAGACAGAATCAAGAAGAAATAGAAAAACTTTTTATATTGAATGAAAATAATAACACAATGGGATATAATGAAGGCAGTTATAAGAGGTAAGTTTATTCTACTACACATCTACATAAAAATATTGGTGAGATATCATATTAGTCACTTAACAGCACACATGAAAGCACTAGAACAAAAGGAAAAATAATGCTCCAAAAGAGTAGATGGCCAGAGATAATCAAACCCAGGTTGGAAATCAAGAAAATATAAACAAACAAACAATAACAACAACAAGCCCCCCAAACAATTGGTGCTCTGAGAAAATCAATACCCAAATTAACAAAATGGTGGAAGGATGGGAGAAGATCCAAATAACAAAGTTAGAGATACAAAAGGGAGACAAAACTACAGATACTGAGGAAATCAAAAGAACTATAAGAATATACTTTAAAAATATGTATTTTACCAGATTCACAAATATAAAAAATAGATAATTTTCTTGATATATACTACCTACCAAAGTTAAATCAAGAACAGATAAGCAAATGAAGTAGAAGAGAGAGACTCAGAGCATTTTCATTAAAAACAAGGGAAGGTTGTCCACTCTCTCTGTACTTATTCAATAATGTACTTGAAGTCAAGCAATAAGATGCCTGAAGGAGATCAAAGGGATACAAATTGAAGAAGTCAAAATATTTTTATTTGCAGATGATATGATAAGATACTACATGTTAGTGATCTTAAAAATTCCACTGAGAAACTCCTCTTGCTGTTAAACACTTTCAGAAAAGTAGCAGGATATAAAACTAACTCACAAAATCAGTGACCTTCCTATACACATAGGAGAAATAGAGTGAGAAAAAATCGGGGAAATATTATCTTTCATAATAGCTTCAAAAATCATAACATATCTCCTGGTAACTATAACCATAGAAATGACAGACTCTTATGCTAAAACTTTAAGACATTTAAAAATTTGAAGATAATATCAGAAGATGAAAAGATCTCCCATGCTCATGGTTTAGTAGGACTAATATAGTGAAAATAGTCATCCTCCCAAATCAAATCTACAGATTCAATGCAATACTCATCAAAACACAATTCTTTACAGAGCTTGGAAGGACAGTTCTCACCTCATTTAAAAACTCGTCACACACACACACACACACACACACACACACCACACACGAAAACAACAACAAATGGAACAACACGACAGCTAAAACAATTCTGAATAATAAAGAAATGCTGGAGGTATCACAATCTCCAACTTCAAACAGTACTACTGTGCTATAGTAATAAAAACAGCATGGCACTGGTATAAAAACAGATACATAGATCAATGGAATCAAATTGAAGACACAGAAAGAAGTCTATATACTTATTTATACCTTATTTTTATAAAGAGACCAGAATATATACTAGAAAACAAATCTAGAATCTTCAACAAATGTACGAAACTGGATGATTGCATGTAGAAGATTGCAAATCGATCTATACCTGTCACTTTGCATGAAAGTCAATTCCAAATGGATCAAAGACCTCAATATAAGATCAGATGCACTGGATCTGATAGAAGATAAAGTGGGGAATAGTCTTGAACAGGAAAAGGCTTTCTGAAGAGAGCATTGATAGCATAGGCACTAAGATCAACAACTGGTAAATGTGACCCCATGAAAGTGAAAAACTTCTGTATGCCAAAGGACATCAAAATCTGGACATAGCAGCAGCCTACACAATGGGGGAAGATTTCTAGTAACTACACAGCTGATAGAATGCTAATATCTGAAATACATACAAACATACACACATACATACATACATACATACACACATACACACACACACACACACACACACACACACAACTAGACATTAGAACACAACAACCCAATTAAAAATAAAGATTTGCATATCTAAACAGAATTCTTAAAAGATGCAACACAAATGGCTAAGAAACATTAATGAAGTGTTCAACATCTTTAGTCATCAGGGAAATGCAAATCAAAACTACTTTGAGATTTAATCTTACATCAGTGCCAGGAATGGGCAAGAACAATTAAACAAATGACAGCTCATACTGGTGTGGATACAGAGTAAGGGGAACACTCATCTATTGCTGGTAGGAATACAAACTTAAATAGCCACTATGGAAAGGCTATACCACTCTTGTGCATTTACCCAAACGATGCTTCATCCTACCACAGAGACATGCTCAACTGTGTTCATTACAGCTCTATTCATCATAGCTAGAAACTAGAAATCAGAAGAAGCTGGAATCAGTTTAGATTTACATAATGAAACAGTATGGAATATCATTTAACTATTAAAAATAAAATAATGAAATTTGCAGGGTAATGAATAGAACTAGAAAAAATCATGAATGTGGTATATAGCTTTAATTTTTTTTCAAGGTTTACTTTTAATGATGGTTCTTAAATGCTTTAACCTCCATTTTATCTCACTACACACCAGAGGCAATGGAAAAGAAAGAATACATGGGAAGTGAACCTGTTTATAAATGGTTCTGTGTAGCAAATCCCATCTGTGTTGTTGTCTGGAAATCAGCAGTTCAGTTGACAGGTCAGCAGCAGCAATTTGATCCACTTGCAAACAGTTCTTTGTGAGGTTTAGGTATGAGTGTGATTATAGCTTCATAGAACGAATTGGGCAGTATTCCTTCTGTTTCTATTTTGTGGAATAGTTTGAAGAGAATTGATATTTGGTCTTCCTTGAAGGTCTGATAGAATTCTGCACTAAAACCATCTGGTCCTGGCTCTTTTTGGTGGGGAGACTTTTAATGACTGCTGCTATTTCTTTAGGGGTTATGGCACTGTTTAGATGGTTTATTTGCTCCTCATTTAACTTTGGTACCTGGTATCTGTCTAGAAAATTGTCCATTTCATCCAGATTTTCCAGTTTTGTTGAGTATAGGCCTTTGTAGTAGGATCTGATGATTTTTTAATTTCCTCAGTTTCTGTTGTTATGTCTCCCTTTTCAGATCTGATTTTATTAATTTGGATACTGTCTCTGTGCCGTCTGGTTAATCTGGCTAAGGGTTATCTATCTTGTTGATTTTCTCAAAGAACCAACTCCTGGTTTTGTTGATATTTTGTATAGTTCTTTCTGTTTCTACTTGTTTGATTTCAGCCCCGAGTTTGATTATTTCCTGACGTCTACTCCTCTTTCTTTTTGTTCTAGAGCTTTCAGGTGTGCTGTCAAGTTGTTAATGTGTGCTGTCTCCAATTTCTTTTTGTAGGCACTTAGAGCTATAAGTTTTCCTCTTAGCACTGCTTTCAAGGAGTCCCACAAGTTTTGGTATGATGTGTCCTCATTTTCATTAAATTCTAAAAAGTCTTTAATTTCTTTCTTTATTTCTTCCTTGACTAAGTCATCATTGAGTAGAGCATGGTTCAGTTTCCACACGCATGTGGGTTTTCCATTGGTTTTGTCATTATTAAAGACCAACTTTAGTCCATGGTGATCTGATAGGATACAAGGGATTATTTCAGTCTTTTTGTATCTGTTGAGGACAGTTTTGTGACCAATTATATGGTCTATTTTACAGAAGGTACCATGAGGTGCTGAGAAAAAGGTATATTCTTTTGCTTTAGGATGAAATGTTCTATAGATATCTGTTATATCCATTTGGTTCATAACTTCTGTTAATTTCAATGTGTCTTTGTTTAGTTTCTGTTTCCACGATCTGTCCATTGCAGAGAGCAGGGTGTTAAAATCCCCCACTATTATTGTGTGAGGTGGAATGTGTGCTTTGAGCTTTAGTAAAGTTTCTTTTATGAATGTCGATGCCCTGGCATTTGGAGCATAGATGTTCAGAATTGAGAGTTCATCTTGGTAGATTTCTCCTTTGATGAGTATGAAGTGTCCTTCCTTATCTTTTTTGATTACTTTTGATTGAAAGTCAATTTTATTTGGTATTAGAATGGCTACTCCAGCTTGTTTCTTGGGACATTTGCTTGGAAAATTGTTTTCCATCCTTTTACTCTGAGGTAGTGTCTGTCTTTGTCACTGAGGTTCATTTCCTTTATGCAGCAATATTCTGGATCCTGTTTATGTATCCAGTCTGATAGTCTATGCCTTTTTATTGGAGAATTGAGTCCATTGATGTTAAGTGATATTAAGGAAAAATGATTGTTGCTTCCTATTATTTTTGTTATTAGAGGTGGAATTATGTTTGTGTAGCTATCTTCTTTTGAGGTTGTTGGAAGATTACTTCCTTGCTTTTTCTAGGTTGTAGTTTCCTTCCTCGTTTTGGCGTTTTCCATCAATTATCCTTTGAAGTGCTGGGTTTGTGGGAAGATATTGTGCAAATTTGGTTTTGTCATGGAATATCTTGGTTTCTCCATCTATAGTGATTGAGAGTTTTGCTGGGTATAGCAGTCTGGGTTGGCATTTGTGTTCCCTTAGGGTCTGTATGACATCTGTCCAGCATCTTCTAGCTTTTATAGTTTCTGGTGAGAAGTCTGGTGTAATTCTTATAGGTCTGCCTTTATATGTTACTTGACATTTTTCCCTTACTGCTTTTAGTATGTTTTCTTTGTTTTATGCATTTGATGTTTTGATTATTATGTGACGGGAGGTATTTCTTTTGATCTAGTCTGTTTGGTGTTCTGTAGGCGTCTTGTATGTTTATGGGCTTCTCGTTCTTTAGCTTAGGGAAGTTTTCTTCTATAATTTTTTTGAAGATATTTACTGATCCTTTAAATTGGAATCTTCACTCTCATCTATATCTATTATCCTAAGGTTTGGTCTTCTCATTGTGTCTTGAATTTCCTGGTTGTTCTGGGTTAAGAGCTTTTTGCATTTTGCCTTTTCTTTAACGGTTGTGTCAATGTTTTCCATGGTATCTTCTGTACATGAAATTCTCACTTCTATCTCTTGTATTCTGTTGGTGACTCTTGTGTCTATGACTCCTGATCTCTTTCCTACAGTTTCTATCTCCAGGATAGTCTCCCTTTGAGATTTCTTTATTGTTTCTATTTCCATTTTTAGATCCTGGATGATTTTGTTTAATTTTTTTACCTGTTTGGTTGTGTTTTCTTGCAATTCTTTAAGGGATTTTTGTGTTTCCTCTTTAAGGGCTTCTACTTGTTTACCTTTGTTCTCTTGCAATTCTTTAAGGGATTTTTGTGTTTCCTCTTTAAGGGCTTCTACTTGTTTACATGTGTTCTCTTGCAATTCTTTAAAGGATTTTTGTGTTTCCTCTTTAAGGGCTTCTACCTGTTTACCTGTGTTCTCCTGTACTTCTTTAAGCGAGTTACTTATGTCCTTCTTAAAATCCTCTATCATCATCATGAGAAGTGATTTTAATTCTGAATCCTGTTTTTCCTGTGTGATGGGGTATTCAGGGCTTGCTATGGTGGGAGAATTGGGTTCTGATGATGCCAAGTAACTTTGGTTTCTTCTGCTTATGTTCTTGCACTTGCCTTTGTCATCTGGTTGACTCTAGTATTACCTGTGCTCACTGTGTCTGACTGGAGTCTGTCTTTCCAGTTATCTTGCTTTTGTCAGAACGCCTCAGAGTCCAGATGTCTCTGTGTTCCTGTGATCCTAAGCGGCTGGGTGGAAGAACTCCTGGGACTCAGGCCACCTCGAGGATCCTGAAATCCTGCTGCTTCCAGTTCAGTGGCTCCTCTAGGATGGCTCAGGATAAGGTGTCTCTACAGGAGTAGACCAGCTATGTACTGCCCCAGCCAAAAGGACCAGGCTTGGGGCAGAAAGGCAGTGGTATTCTGGAGGGCCGGGTTTGGGTGCCAGATGGTTCCTGAGCAGGCCTGGCTCCCATTTGTAACTCTGGGGCATGGGGTAGTGGGTTTCTATTCCTTCTTGTTCAATATTTTCTGAGCCTAAGAGAGTATTATATAGATTTTTAATTTCATCTCTCTCACTTATATCTGATTATTAGGCCACACTACTGTAGCAACATTTAGTCTCAGGGGCTTGAGGCTATATTTCTTATTAAAGGAAAAAAATTTTGCCTCAAATGGAATCTGACAATTGCACTAACCTATGGGGATAGGTGCAAATATTAGAAGACAATTTGACAGGAGAAAAACAACAGCAGTGGCCTCCTTAGTTGGGACATTATTCTTCCCAAAGTGTCAGATGTCAGTGTGGTGACACTTCTTTACCAGCATTCTCTGATTCATCCCAACACTATGAAAACTAGCCAGAAATGAGAGAGCTTCCAGCTCAGTCCCAGCCTTATTTTTCCATATTCTGTGGCCAAAGAACAGTGTTTTCAGCAATAGGGCCTTTTTAAATCTAGTTCTGAAGGCTTTGGAGGATGCTTTGAGAGAAACGCACATTAATCTGAAGTGGGAAGTATGAATCTCCTCTCCAGAGCCAATTTCTTGGTGAATTCAAACATTATGTGACAATTAATCAATATAATGCATCTGCAGAAGGCATTTGCTCCTCTGTGATACAGAGGAAGATATCAAATAGTTACTTTTCTAAAGGATCAGAGGAGACAGAGAAGGAATTCTGGGGTGTATGCTGGATACGTTTGTGTTGAGCTCTGTGATGATAGGCTGGACCCAAAGCATTTGTCCTCTTTCTAGCCTGCATAGCTTCAGCCAGGTGTATCTTATCTGCTGGGCCATGCATTGGAAATGGGATTGACAACAGACCAAAATCGTTTCCCCATTAGATCTCTATCAGAGACACTTGATTTTGAAGGGTTATCCTCTTTAAACATCGTATTTTTAAACTTTATAGTCATGGTGCATTACTCATGATCAAGGGAGAACAAACTAAGAAATGTATATGTGTTTATGAGTATTTAACTTCAGATCTAACCTATGTTTTGAGGGTGAGAAGCAACTATTTGGAAGCCTGTATCTACACTAGTGTGTTTATAACTGGAGCCAGGCCACACAAAATTTTAACCAGTGTCTTCTCTTCTAACAAAAGTTGAAGTGAGAGGATATCATGATATTATATTTTATATTTCCCACTAGAGCCACATTTTTATCCTTTAGTCTATTTTAGGCAGGCTCAAATGAAGGACTAATCAAGCATGCTCTCATTAAAGTCTGGGTCAAACTGATAGGATCTCAGGGTGCTTTCTTACCTCTTAGAAGTGAAAAGGAGCATATTCGAACACTTCCATGGTCCCTTTGTACCCCCTGTCCCAAGAGCATCCTCTGGAACTTACTTTATCTTATTTACTTCATTAGTGACAATAGGAAAGAAGAAACCTTTTGGAACAGTTGCCCTTATTAATGGAGACTGGAATACTCTGTGTTATTTACTTGTTAGCTACTGTAAGGAAGGAGAGTCTACTGACCATGTTCTTACCTAGGTGACTTCACATGACCTTAATACCCTTTGACCTTGATGATTCTGCATTTTCCTGGTAAATCATAGCCTGTTTGTGTAGGACCTGCCATCCAAAACAAAGACCGTAGCCATGAGTTTTCCTACCTGCCCTCTTTGTTCCCAGAATAATGATTCTGAGACTTAATTATTTATGAATAAATGCTTAGGCCATAAGCTTTGGCTTGTTCCCTGACTAGCTCATAACATATATGACCCATCTATTCTAGTCTATTTCTTCCACATGGCTATTTACCTCTCCTCAGTTTCATGTGTGTCCTCCAAGCCCATGGTAAAATTTCCCCACCTCTGACTATTTCTCAGAGTTCCCATTTCCCTATTAGAACTCCCACCTTCTAATTACTGCCTTTGCTAAGGGCCAGAAACTTTTTATGGACTGTCAATGCTTCTACACAGTCCATAAGAGAGTATCCCTGCAACAGACCACCAGTGTGGTGTATATTTAGCCTCATGTGTTGTGGAAGCTTAAGATAACTGCTAATAATTACAAAAGCTTGGGAATATCTTGGCCTCTCTGTTTATCTAACTTCTGCTTTTTTTCTAAAATATTCTTTCTGTCCCCTCCCCAAATTTATAATGTATCCATACCTATTATATTTCTCAATCTACTTAGAAAACAACATGATAGTTCACAAGATGAATTTCCCATTTAAAAAGGGCTAGCAGTTGGGCTGCATGGATTAGCAGAGCATCTCTGTAATTTACCACATGTAACTTATATTTAAACCATTGCAATTTAGAGAATAGCACACATAAAACACAAAACATAAAAAGAAAACAAAGTTGAAGGGAGATGGCCTTAGAATGCTCTTTTACTGTACCCTGTCTATGTTATAGCAATCACCAAACATCTGGGAATAATCTTTTTGTGCACTGTGTAAAGATTGTTTTTGTATTATTCAAATGTTTATTTTTGTACTGGCAGACAGCTGAGTACTGTCCAGACTTTGATATTGTCATTTTTAATGAATCATCAACTGCCTCAGTATTTTGTAAATATATATCTCCATCATCTTCTGATTGGTTGAATAAAGATCTAACGACTAATGGCTGAGGCAGGAGAGGAAAGGCAGGATGTCTAGGTAGAGATGGGCTCAGTGGAAAGAATCAGGCCCAGGAGGATTGAATTGGTAGACACAGAGGTGAGTGGGGGTGAACATAAGCAGATAGGTAGACCAGGTCACTTGGTGGGATGTTCATAGAATTATTCTGGTTAAACTAACTGGAGGTAGCCCAAGATAAAGGCCTAAGATTTTAAAATATTCAAGAGTCTCTTTGTCTTTATATAGCTGATGACTCTAAGTCCAGCAATAAAACCAAACAACAATAGCAACAACAAAACTGAGAGCATCCAGGGCGCCGAATGAAAGACAGAAAAGTGTAGAGCAAAGAAATCTTGGTGTGTGTGTGTGTCCGCACACGCCTGCACATGGGTGTGTGCTCATGCATTTTATCTCAGAGAGAAGAGGCCTACATTTTAGATAGCCCAAGATCCATGGAACCTGCAACAATCTCCAGCCTCCCACTTAAGCAGGCTGATCTAGTCTCAGCTGTCACATCTGTCTTCACTGGTAGCAGCCAGTCCAACACCTGGCATCCTATCATTTGGGTCTTTGGGATCTGTTCTTTTCCAAGACAGCCTGCTGCAAATTCACATGCAATTTCCTGGTCTAGCTATCTCAAAGATGTCAGTGCCCCCTGGTGGCTGGTTAGTTTTGCAGACACACCCAAGTCTCCTAACTTAGGTAGCTCAGCTAGTTACCAGCAATGTTGGAAATTTTTGAGTCTTCCAAAAATAGCCATTATTCCAACCTTAAAAAACTTTATATTCAAAATACATTATTCACCTTGTAAATTATTAATGGTGAACAATTTGTGTGATATATATTGTTGCTCTCTCTCATTCTTTGTATTGAACACTAAAGCCAGAAGGATAATGAATTGTAGACGAGTTTCCCACTTATACTTTACTATAAACATACACATGCTTAAAATATGTTTGTATTTATTGCTACAAAATTGGTGCATAATTCTAATCATTTGGCTTGAAAATCATTATGCTAGTTTAATTGAAAAAAACATAGTCATCTGTGTGAACTGAAGTCTAGTCAAGCTTTTAATAATCAACATTTGCCACAAAATGTATAGTCCAGGGTGACCTCAAACTCGTGATCCTCCTGCCTCTGCCTCCTTCAGCAAATCCTACCGGCGTGTGCCACTACAACCGGTGAGATGTCAGGAGGAGCCCTGCATATACACTAAAGGCCTAAAATCAGCCATAGGCCTAAAATCAGCAATAGGCCTGACATACATGCATGGTAACAGAAAGTCTTGGATCTCTGTGGAAAAACACTAAAACAGAAGGCTATAAGCTAGGCAGCTTCTGTGGAAATTTACCAGACCGAGTAGTCATAGGTCTTATAAATAGGCAGCTTCGGTGGACAGTACTAACTTAGATAAGGACAAGTAAATCATAGGCAGAACCATAGTGACCTGTCCCCTGAACCTACAATCAGCTGATACCCTGTTTTGAAAGGTATCTGTACTCCCCTGAACACCTATGCTCTGGTGCCATTCCCTTCCCCACATCCTGCCTTTTGTGTTTATAACCTCTGTGTAAATAAGTAACTTACGATGTGATTTAAATAACTAAATAAAAAAAAATTAAAAAAAAATCAACATTTGGTTCTTTACAAATGCTTATTGTGCAAATGGAATATAACAATTCATCTTTACTCCCAATCTTATCCTATGTGTTAATTTTTTATATCTTCTGTATTCTACCTTTTTTCTAACATAATATTTTTATTGACTATGTGGATATTTCTCATAATGTACTTGATCAAATCCACTTTCTAGTCCTCCCAGGGTCACCATGGAACCCTTGTGAACCTACCCCATCCAAAGTCTAAATCACAAAACTGAACCACTAAAATATTCCAACCAAATAAGACAGGTTAAGATCTGAAAAGCCCCTTTCCTTCACTAGTCCACCAACCAACACTCAAAGGACAGAGAAGTAGGGAATAACGCCAGTCAGCTGAGCATTCTCCTACATCAAGTTGTGGGTAGTTCCCTGATGTGACAAGTTTGTCCAATAGCTGACTTAACAAAACTGTGTTGGAGCCTCCTGTATCTTAACAGAAACTAAGAAATACATTGGGAACACCCCTAGATTTCAGGGTGTCATGGGAGAATTTCAAGGAAAGGGAGAAAGTAGTGGTATAAAGGCTTAAAGGGAGTTAATGGAACAAGAAGGATTAAATTTCAGTGCAATAGGAGGACAGGGAAAAGGACAGGATACTGGGAGGAATATGTAACAATTAAAACATTTCAAAAAAGTCATATGGAAACCAATCTACTACTGTAGAACACACACACACACACACATCTATAGGAAGAGTTACAACAGAATTACTCTATTGTAGGCATAAAATTTTTGCAACCTACTTTTATAAGGATGCAATCTCTCGACCACTACCCAGAAGTGGTAGGGGAAGAGAAAAGTCATTAGGATATGGGGAAGTGGATCTATTCAGCCAGCAATAATTTTTTGTGGGTGAGCTTGATCTTCTTTGGTAGCAGTTCAGTCCTATAGCAAACACCAAACACCATTCAGCAACTGCAGGCCATTCCTCTAAACAGGCAGATTATCAGGCATGAACCAGCAACTAGAGTCCAGTCCTTTCAGCAAGCAGACATGAGGCAGCTGTACTTCAATTATGAAGAAACTGCCAGGCTCACCAACCAGCTGAAGGTGAGACAGCAGAAATTGCAAGCTGCTGCAGGAACCTCCTGAGCAGTTCTTGGGTGAGATTCACTCAATGACACTATTATCACAAGTTGAGCTCAACAACATTATGTTAGGCAAACTGAAACATGTATGTTATTAGTGAAGAATACTGAGGTGGAGCAAACCAAACCAGTGCTCAGTGCTCATCTCCCACAGTCTGTGGGGTCATATTTATACTTCGTCATCACAGGTCCTTACACATGTTTGCTACATCAAAACATCCCTTCACCTGTGTCTACTTCAGGAAAACATTCTTTTCTGTGTCTGCTCTAGCAGACATCCTCTCACCTCTGTGCCCCAGCAAAACATCCTGTGATATAACTAGCTTTCCAAAGGAACTAGAAGTTTCCACTCTACCCTATAATGGAAGAACAACACTCTAACCAAATACCACAGTCTAGCAAGTAAAAATCTCAGAGCCAAGAAGGCTTACCTCTTTGGAATTTGTTGGCCAATGAGGTCCCAGAGACCCTGAAATATTACATTACTTCTAAAACTTGATGGTAAGACCCTATAGTTGAAGATGTCACATACATAAGTCACAGAACATGGATAGTTCAAGCTGGTATTCTCCCCAAAGCATTGTTCTTTCTGATTAGCCTTCATAGTGCTAGAAAGTTCTATACATGGTACTAGAGAATAAAACTAATAGACACTCTTAACTATCTGTGAGCCTTGTGAACTACAGCCATGACTGGTCTGGTGAGATACCCACTGGTTCAGTAGCAGCACAAATATCATGGGAGTAACCACTCCATTCTTGTTTAAACTTAAGTTCCACTCTATAACATAAAACTCATATCTGTCACGATTGTTGTTTGAGTGCAGAACTTGTGATTAGAACAGACAAGTACAGAACTTCCTACTATTATTCTGCTAACTAGACATAGTATTAAAATGACTCCTAATGAGTTATTGTTAAATGTGTAGATTAACACAGCTTTCAATGCTTAGCAGAGAAGCTTCTATCTGCAGTAGATGACAATTAACATAAAGACTCACAAACACCCAAGACTTGGAAAATAAGAGACTGCAGAATGCTCTGCTTTAATGGGACATCTATGTGATATCCCCTTCTTCCTTGTCTCTGAGATTACTGTGGGAGATGGAGAGGAAAGATTCTAAGATCCATAGATCCTGTAAACGATGTCTTCTGAATCCAACAGGACAGGTACACATATGAACTCAGTGACTGGACAGTATGCAGAAGTGCTGTATAAGCTCAAGCCAGACCACATGCTAGCATGATGAGGGGAGGTAGACATGACGTACCATCTCTAGCTGAAGAGCTATTGACAAATGATAGGTGCTAAGAAAGTGAGAGTGAGTTTTCTCTAAGGATGTTGCCCATGATAAGTTGACCATGCTCCACTGACAGACAGCACAACCAAGAAAATATAGATAGCATAAATTGGACTTGATGGGTAAAAAACAAGAAGACATAAGTTGGCTGCATAGGGAAAGTGGAATGAATTTGATAAGATTTAATGGAGGAGGTGGATACTAACATTCTATGGAATTATCAAAGAACCAATAAAATTTATTTCAAATGCTAAAATACAACCTAAGCTAAGTAAGAGAAAAAAGTGAGTAGAAAAAGAAAAGAAAATCACAGAGGACCTTTTTCAGATAGTTGTTCACCAGCACTCTAATTTCAAGAGGAAACTTCTGTAGTGACAATCCTGAGTAGCTAGAGTTAGATGAGTGTGGAGAAAGGGTACATTATTGTCTTCTTGCACATCTGCTAAAATGCCAGTTACTACAGTGGAATGTTAGTGTCCCTCAGTTGTGATTTGGAGATGAAAGGACCACAATCAAAGGACGTTCAACAGAATTCAGAGAAAGCTATTGGAACTAAAAAAGAAATGTTAATAACTTTTAGATGTGATAGCAACTTATAAGATCATTCGTATTTTCTAATATCACCTAATACCAACTAGAAAAATACAATAAAACCATAAAATGTTCCTGTTTAAAAAAAGGAAAGAAAATTGGTAATGGAAAATTAATTTATTTAGAGTTAGCTCAAAACAAGATAAATGCTATTGGTTTCCCTTCATCTTTTTTTTTTTTCTAGACAATTTCATGGAAAAAAAATGAAGCAAAACCCAGGAAATCTACATATCTTAATTTAACCACAAAATAAGCTATCAGAACTGTGTGAAATCACCTCTTGTGGGTAAGTTCTTCTTCTGGGTGGCACTAAGAACATCAGCCTTATTTTACTACCATTGTGGTATTTCTACGAACATTTTAACTCCTTTGGGTCCCTTGATTCAATCATCTGAAAATCACCAGGAGGGATACAGGTGTCTCCTTTTAGAACCTATGCATTCATGGGGTGATGCTTATAAAAACCAAACTTCCTGGAGGACAGGCAGGTGTTCAGGGGTTATGTGGCCAGTCAGAGAGAATGCAGACAGGCACACACACACAAGCTGGGAAGGAATTTGGAGATGAGTTAGAGAAAGAAGAACAAAAGAGAACAGGCAAGTGATATTACAAGCAGCAGAGGAGAAAGGGCACAAGGGTCAGAGAGAAAGCAAAATAAGTATAGACAAGTCAGGAACAAGAGCAGGTGGCAAGCAGAAAGTACTTCAGGCAGCAGGCCTCTCTCTATAGTTGTTCTTTCTCTCACCAGTGTTATTTTAGCTTCTTGAGATGCAGATAGATGCCATTCTTGGACTTTAGCACAGTTCTTGACACGAGGACTGGGACCCTGGTGGGATCGGGCATCAGCTCAAATCGGAGCAGGGTCAGGGCCACAGCCACCTTCAGCTCATTCATGGCGAATTGTTTCCCGATACAGTTTCTAGGACAAGCAGACATAGGAAAGTGAAATTTGGCCTCACACCTGTTCTTAGTTCATCAAGCATTGGCCAATAAGCCCATACAGAGTAGGGCATAGGGTCTTGCTTCATGGTCCCAGCCTAATCCTGATTTTGACAAAGCCTTTCATTCTTCGATGAGTAACTCTACCCTAGTTCTCTCTCAGACACATGGGATGTCATTGAATAGTGTCAACACTGTGGGGCATAGAGTCCTAGCATGTGAGTCTTTTAATGACTTAACGGTTAGCCAGTTCCCTCTACTAATCATTTCAGGATCTCCAGCCTGGATTTCCCCATTCCAGACAATATAAGAAGGGGTGGATCACGTTCCTGGGATTTATCATCTATATAGAAAAATACAGATGAGTTCAGAAGGAAAGTTAAACATTAGTGAAGAGGTACAAACCTCATCTTGGTGTTCTTCATTCAGAGAATGGGAAGGACTTCCCTTCAGTCATTCAAACCATCTGTACAGCATCTGTAGCCACGTGACCTCACTCCAGAAAGGCAGTCTCCTGCCATCCAGTGGCTGCCTTGTGTTTTTTAAATTTAATGTTTTTATTTTGTTAAGCTAGTTAGGATGAAATTCTTAGTCCTGGAAAAATGTTACCCTAAAAATATTCCTTCCAGTGAAATGTCATGCATCTAACCTACTCAGTGCAAGCTGATTCAGCTTCAGAATTGCTGTATCAGAAGAACATATTTTGTATTCATTAATTTTGAGGTTTTTGGCCGGGATGAGTCTTGTAGACTGTGGATTGTCACAGCAGCCCTTTGCTCAATCAGCAGTTTGGCATTGTGCATGCTTGCATCATGCAGAGGGATTTCCTCATGAACAGTTTAATGTTTTTATTTCTGTTTGCTACTGCATTCCTAGGCTGACCAAGTATGTTGGCTAAGTCCCTTCCCTCATGCATAATTTTTCAAAAAGGGAAATTGTATGCAAATTGCCAAAATTTTTATACTCAATGAAATTGTGGTGAAGTTAAAAGCCACAAATATGGTATCCAACCTACAATGATCTGTAAACTTTCACAGATATGACTTTAGCAGAAGGACTAGGAAAGTATCTAGATTTTCAATATTTTGAAATACAGCATACTACCTAACATATCACATTACAATATTACATACATATATTTAATGTTATACACACAGAAACACACACACACACACACAGAAACACACACAGACATCTATATATATATCTATATCTATCTATCTATCTATCTATCTATCTATCTATCTATCTACTCATAAATTCAATGTAGCAATGTAGTATGCAACTATTGAATTAAGTGAAAAGATATGGTGGGCTATAATGAGACTTTGGGGAAAGGAGTCCTTCCAATCCACATTTCTGACAATAGAAAAGAATGCTTTAAGGTTAATTTATGTAAAATTCTGAAAATGTGATATTCAAAAATTGGAGAAATAAGAAAGTATATTAATTTTTTACATAGATTTTTCAGTGGTCACTGAGAAGTGGGTTAAAAATCTGTGACTTTTGTATCAAAATACCTTTTTCTTTTTGGAACCAACAAACATACCCCATCTAAACACATAAGCCAACAGTCATATAAACAGGCATCAGAGAGCCCTGAGGAATTGGAAATATCAAATGCTGACATATGCCAGTCATGTTCCCTAACCCAGCCTCTTTACCTTGCTCCTGCTGAGAAGGGTAGGAAGGCATGGGTGTGCCGGGGGGCATCAGGTGCAAATCTAGAAGGGTCAAACACCTGCAAAGAGAACATGAGGACCAGGATGGATGAGAGTCAAGCCTCTCATCCCAATACATAAAGGGGAAGAATTCCTAGATTAGAAAGTGGTAGACCAGGTGCTGGAGAGATGGCTCATTGGTTATGAGCACTGTCGGCTGTTTCAGAGGTCATGAGTTCAATTCCAGCAACCACATGGTGGCTCACGACCATCCAGGATGGGATCCCATGCCCTCTTCTGGTGTCTTAGAAGAGCGACAGTGTTCTCACAGACATAAATAGAGAAAGAAAAAAAGAGAGAGAGAGAGAAAGAAGGAAATTGGGAAACCTTCTCTTCCCAACGTTTTCATACCTCTGGGTTTGGCCACAATCTTGGGTTATGGTGAAGGCCATAAAAGGAGAGATTTACCACGAATCCTGTGGGAGCAGAAAGGACATAAATGGGAGGATAATTATGTCAAAGATGTAGGGCAGTGAGGGACACACATACACAAATGGGTTTCATGTTTGAGTCACCACTGAGCAAAATGATCTTATTGGAGATGGAGGGCTGAGTAAAGAATCCATTAAAACTGGCAACAACACATTGACTATGAATCAAGAAGGTCTTACTTATGATAAGCTTATAAATGAAGATACATTCTGTCTTCCATCAGTTTCTGTGACTATATGTTAGCTCACATAACACTCAGAAGATCCCTGCCCAGTCAAGTAAGACATTATTTTATATTCATTTTCACAGCCTCAATGAAGCTAGTTATCTTTCTTAAGTTCACACAGCTTAGATGTGTCTGATGTAAGATTATACCTAGCTGTGAGTTAGTTACCTTGTGTTTCACTACCAGAATAGGAAACTCAGATCTTACCATTCCTAGCTCTCTTCTATCAAATTAGAGGTTTTGGAGGGACTGGGATATACTTAACACACAGCCTGAAGGTCTCTTATCTCTCTCATTTGCATTCACTCACAGACAAAACTTTATCTCTACAAGGGCTTCTCTCAGTCCTTTTCAGCCCACTTTTTTTTTTTTTTTTTTTTTTTTTTAAGTCATGGAAATTTCAGGGTTGAGAATGACATTTAACTGGAGGGTAGCATTTATTTCTCAAAACATTGCTGAGGAAAGTATTATCACTATCAGGGAAAGTATTATTACTATCAAGGATTTTATAGCATTATTCCAACTTCAAAGGAAAATTCAAAATACTGAGGAATGAGAGAGACCCAGTGAGGTTGAGAACCACAGAAACACATGAGTGCTTGGGTGAGGGGTCTGGAAAGCTCATACCTTTGGGTAAGGAGCGTCCATCTGGGAAGGTGACAGGTGAGCTGAGCTCTCTGCCCACAGCTGGTACAGGTGGATAGAGGCCTCAGGGCCTCCTTGATGCACATGGTGGTGTAGGGCATCTGATTCCAGGTGGTCCCTGAAATGAAGCCCATCCTGAAGAGTCACACAGAGCTGGGAATACAACCTTTTAGAAGACGAGGATCGCTTACACTGAGTTGTTCTCACCATGTGACAGAGGTCCATTACCCAGTATTCTCTGGACCTCCTCTCTGCACCTCTGTGGTGCTCAGGGTGGGTGGCCAGAGCATAGAAAATCCAGGAGATTCCACTGGCTGTGGTGTCATGACCCTCAAACATGAATGTGTCCACCTCAGCACGCAGGTCCTCATCAGACAAGCTCTTCCCATCTTCTGTCTGGATGAAGGTACAGCTTAGAGAGCAGAGTTTTCTCCCTTCTCTTGTGCATCTGGATCAATCTTCAGCCCCGTATTTCTACTTACTGGGCAAACAAGAGGATATCTAGAAATCCAAGCGTCTCTTCTTCCTTATCTTCTGTAGCTCTGCCTCATTCTGCATCTGAGCCTTCCTCATATGAATCACTCTTTCTGTCCAAGCACAACAGTTACCAGACAAAGGTAAGGTAAATGTTAGTGCTATGCAGTATTCTTGACTCTACAACCTTTGTGTCTACCAGAGTCCAGGATACACATAAGCATGAATATGAGGATCACAATTAAAAGCCTAGTGTCATTATGGAAGCCATGTCTCTATGTGAATTCATAGCCTACAGAATCCATAGTTAACATGGTCCCATGGGTCTCACACAGCATCACTAATGTAATGACATGGGTAATCCCTGGATAGCACTTAATGCTAATCCAATAGCTTCCCAAATTATACTAAAGTGGCAGGTCCTGCAATGGGGCTTGTTGAACTGAAACTAAGACATATGATCACATATTTGGGATGAGCCTGATAAAGGAAGACAGACCAACTTGTAGGAGGACAGAACCTGTGTGTTTATGAGCAATTTGACAGGCACGGTGGAATGAGCGGCCATTGGAGGACAGACTGTAGATGGTATTACTCTGGTGAAAGGCATTTCTCACTCTCAAGTAAATCAGTTGAGTCAGTTCTTCAACAGCCTTAACGTAGGATCTGGAATTGCTGCAGCTAAAAGGCACAAATTAGTATTGGTGACTAAGTCTGTCTGATTCACAGACAGCCAATTATCTGTAGATATTCCCTCATTTTCCAACTGAAGTATATAACTGAAGTACAGCGCACTTATGTTTTAGGGAAAATTTGATTCTCAAGCTTTTAAAGACAGGTGACCACCCAGGCTTCTGCACTTGCTATGGTTCTCATGGGTGCTTAGTCTGGATTGCATCTGGTTTGGAGTTTAATAAGGCCAGAGCTGGGTCAGAACCTTGCTTTTGAGTGGCTATAAGCATCTGACCTGCCCCATAACCTGCCTTCAGGTAAGTTCACAATGATTGGTGACATCAAGAATCCTTCAGCTCAATGGTTGTTACTCACTCCAACTGGACACTGCCCTGGTAACTGAAAGCACACTTCATGATTGTCTCCATGGTCATCAAGGAGATGTCTTGATAGATCTCCAGAGGGAAGTCTTGTCCTACAAGCTGCTCCCATTTGTCCTGTAGTAAGAACGGAGAATTATCTGATTTTTTACTGAATACCTGTAGTAAATAGACTAAAGTCTTTCTCTGAGTCTACAGATTATATGATCAGAGTCTCCCACCTTGGAGATCAGGGAAAACACAGCATGAAACCAAATTTTATAATCTGATATCTGTTTACCACAAAAATCAACACAGTTGAATATATCTTTTCATGACATCAGATTTACATTTTTCACATTTTTTTTTTGAAAATAATTGTGACTTTTCAGATAATGAAAAAGGCCTTCGTCACCCTTCAGTTTTCTGATGAATAAATTAGACTCATAGACCCATAAGGAACACATATGAAAAAATGTGGGAATGGAAGAAAACCTGCTGGCCGCCATTAATATGCCTCATCAAGTCTTTCACAGATTTAAGTTTTTCACACTCATTAAAACTATATTAAGTACTGTGAAGTCACAAATCAGAGTCCAATGGATGGCATGTTTAGGTATGAAGATGTTGACATTGAGTTACTCACAATGTCTACAAAGCTTGATTTTGTGGCATTCTTAGAAGTTCCTTCTTACAAAGAAATTAACATTTCTCACTATGGAACTTATACCTACGCTGTCTGTCGGGATTCCACTGTGATGACAGCTTTTTCTCATAATCACATGGTGCTCTCTGCCTTGGAAAATGATTCCAGTATGGCTTGATCCTGCATATGTTGACCTCTCTGTTTATCCATATTGGGGAAACTTACTAATGCAGTAATGGCATGCGTGCTAGTTCATGTGAATGTATATAATAGGTATAGTTGGGACAATGAGTGTTGAATCATATGCACCTTTAGAGAGGAAGGATAGAAGGGAAAAAGAAGATGAAAAGGTATGGAAGAGAGGCAGTGATAGCTAGTTAGCTAGCTAGCTGGAAGATAGATAGGCTGATAGATAGATAGATAGATAGATAGATAGATAAGATAGATGAGATAGACAGACAGATAGATAGATAGACAGACAGGCAGATAGATGATAAATGGATTGACAGCCAGCCAGCCAGGTACTCACTAGCATCACATGGACAGAGTCCACCATGATTCCCACATAAGGCTTAAGGATGTCATAGTGGAAGGCTGGAGTCAACATCCGCCGATGCTGGAACCACTTCTTCCCATTCAACAGGAGCAAACCATAGCCTGGGCCAGAGATATGAATACATATTTATTGAAGGAAGAGAGACTCATTGATCCTTTGGACATTTTGGAAGGAATTATGGTTTGAAAAATGCAAAACAGCTCCGAGGGAAGTAGAATTTCTTAGACAACAACATAAATGACACAGTGCATTTCAGAAATGGAAATCTTAAAAGTAGACTGGAATGATTGCTGAAGTTATGACAGCTGTGAGATGAGGGTTAAAGAAAAGCCATGAAGAGCAGAAGTACCAGTTGGAAGGTCAGAGGAACAACATGCCAAAAGATGAGGTTCAGGCAGGCTCAGCATTAGGTAGGAGTGAGATTCTGGTTAGAAGGAGTGGGAGGGAGAACCTGTAGAGACCATATCCAGCGGTTAGGCAAGGCCCCGGGATGAAGGATGGAGCCACCCACTCATTTCCAAAATTTGTAACCGAGAATTGCTCCTGTCTAAAGGAAATACAGGGACAAAGAATGGAGCAGAGGCTGAAGGAAAGGTCATCCAGAGACTGTCCCACCTGGGGATGAATCCCATATGCAGACCCCAAACCCATACACTATTGCTGATGCAAGAAGTGTTTGCTGACAGGAGACTGGTATAGGTGTTTCCTGACAGGTTCTGCCAGATCGTGACTGATACAGATGTGGATGCTTGCAGCCAACCATCAGATTGAGCACAGGGACCCCAGTGGAGGAGTTAGGGCAAGGACTTGAGGAGCTGAAGGGATTTGCAACCCTACAAGAAGAACAACAATATCAACCAACCAGATCCCTCAGAGCACCCAGAGACTAAACCACCAACCAAAGAGGACCCATGGCTCCAGCTGCAAATGTAGCAGAGGATGGCATTATCTGGCAACAATGGGAGGGGAGGCCCTTGGTCCTGTGAAGGCTCAATGCTCCAGTGTACGGGAATGCTAGGGTAGTGAGGTGGGAGTGGGTAGATGTTAGAGGGAGCACCATCATCAAAGAAGGTGGAGGGGGGATGAGATAGAGGTTTGTGGAGGGGAAATTTTGGAAATGAGATAACATTTGAAATGTAAATAAATAAAATATTCAATATAAACAAATGAAAATAAAACCGAAAAAAATAAAACAGAAAAAAAAAAATTCTTGAAGAGCAGAAGTACCAGTTGGAAGTTCAGAGGAACAACATGCTAAAAGCTGAGATTCAGGCAGGCTCAGCATTAGGTAGGAATGAGAATCTGGCTAGAAGAAGAGAAATAAGACGTGACTGAAGGAGAGATCATAGCACAGGCTACAGGTACCTGCTACCCTATGATCAGAGGCAACAGTTGGGAACACTAAGTGGGTAGTGTTCTCAGTCCCAGTTTAAGCATACATACCAATCCAGGGAGCATAGAAACTGTAGGAGTGTATAACTTTTGGATCTGGAAGAGAAGAAAGGTGTGAACAGCTTCCTGGAGATCAAGCAAAACAGCCCAAACAAGCTGTTTTTCAGACTGTGGCCTGTCATAAACTCTTGATGACTTTCAGTGGCCATTTTATACCTCCACTTCTCTTCCTTTTCTATAACAGTTCTCACAGTTGGTCCCAAAAGACAGGCTCCAGTGCACCAGAACCAAGTGTTTCAGTCACTATGATGTTCACTAAGAAACACAAGTCATGTTTTTGTTTTGTTTAATTTTTTTATTGGATATTTTATTTACTTTTCAGATGTTATTCCCTTACTCCATCCCCCACCCAGGAATACCCTGTCCTAGCCACCCTCCCCCTGCTTCTATGAGGATGTGTCCTCCCCCACCTATCTACTCCCACCTCCCCACCCTTGAATTCTCCCACACTGGGCTTCCAGACTTCATGGGACCAAGGACCTCCTCTCTCACCTATACCTGACAGGACCATCCTCCCTTACATATACAGCTGGAACCATGGGTCCCTCCCTATAAGCTCCCAGGCTGGTGGTTTAGACCTTGGCAGCTCTGGTTGGTTGGTATTATTGCTCTCCCCATGAAGAGCGTTCAAACCCTTTCAGCTTCTTCAGTCTTCTCTCTAACTCCTCCATTGGGAACCACATGATCAATTAAATGGTTAGCTGTGAGCATCTGCCTCTGAATATGTCAGACTCCTGCAGACCTCTAAGCAGACAGCTATATCAGGCTCCTGTCAGCATGCACTTCCTGACATCCACATCAGAGTCTACCTTTGATGACTGCAAATGGGATGGATACCTAGGTGGAATGGTCTCCAGTCAGCCCCTACTTCAGTTTCTACAGAGAAACTGGTTTGTCTTCAGAGAAAATATGGAGACAAGTCATGTTTTCAAAGCCAAAGCATAAGAAAATCTTTATCATTCTTCTGTAGTTGGTTGTACCTTTGTAATTCTAGGACCCCACGAAATCAACAATTACAGCTTTAAAAGTTAAATGTTCATGCATATGTTGGTGTTGCCAAGGAGAATGAGTAGTAATACTTAAAAATGGATGGCTGAAGTGACATTGCATTCTAGAATGTCACAGACCTGGATTGTGTACCCTGGTTGTGAAACCTCTCTTCCAAAGCTAAAATGCTGTTGCATTCTCACCTGATAGCCCCAGTATCACCTTCATGTAGTCGGGGTCATAGATCAGGAGATGTGCATGGTTCCCACAAAACCACCTTGCACAGTTGTTTGGGAATTTCTCTACCCATAAAAGTATCTGCTGGAGGTCCTGGTCCTTTGGGAACAGACACAAAAAGAGAAGTACTGTTTAAAATAACCATGTAACTATTGCTTTGTATGAAAGGAGAAAGAAAGGACCTTCACAGGGAACACTTTGAATTTTTAGCAGAAGATAGGGTTCAGGCCAGCTGGATGACTTGTTTGTTTATCACTCAGACTCTTGCTATTTCGGGGAATTATTGTCATTTGATGCCACAACCTTGGACAGAACTCTCCTCCTCACAGGAAATAATTGGAGTAATATCTTCATCTCTTGTTTAAATCTCCACATACTCTTTCTATTCTTAAGTCTGGTCAGTACACAAGTCTTGCTGAGTGCCTCTTCATATAGACACTTAGTAAACAGCATTGTATATCAGAGGTGGAGATGGAAGGAGACAGTGATGCCCACCCCCATCCTTCAGGAAGCTCCTTGTGGTCATTTTTCCTAAATCCATATGTAGATGTCTGGGCTAGCCAAGTCACACAGTAGCTAGGTTTGTTTCATATCACCCTACAATTGAAGATTTGCTTTTCTTCTTCCTCTCAACAATCTTTATTGTTTATTCAGTTATGTATTAGTTATACGTATAATCATGAGTGTGTGTATGGGTGGGCATGCTTATGTGAGTGTTGGTACCCAGCGAAGTCAGTTATGTCAGATTATCTAGAACTAAAGCTATGAGTCCTTGGTAAGAGCAGTAAGACCCTTAACTAGTTTAAAAGGAATACTGTTCTTGGTTGCTATGAGTTCATGGTATTGTATATAAACAATAAAGTAAACAGTTAAATCAATCCTGGTTAATAGAGTGGTGCTCACACTAGTCCCCCCATGAAGGCTCTCCCTCTCACTTGTGTATAGGATTGTCCGTCTAAGTCATCACTTCTATAAATTATCTTAGACTCCATAAAATAGAACCATTTGTGCCATATACCTGACATCATCCCTCCAACAAGAAATGCAGGCCCTACATTTTTATGCCTTGGCATATTTGAGATCTATGTAGTGACAAGAGATAAGCATCCAGCAAGAAATCGTGCACTTATCCCAGAAGGAGCAAAGTGAGTAGTCCCCAGAGGCCACATGGTCATCATATAATAGGTTTTTTCTTCTTACCTTTATGATATTCCCAAAAAGCCAATGCGAGGGTGGGGATGGGAACGCCTGGAGAGACTTGATGAGCCATTGTCTGTTCAGGTAGTATTGGGCTGCTTTGAACAGCAGCAGCAGTAGGCTAAGCAAAGAGACCACTTGGAGGAGTCCAGAGATGCCAAACACATTTGAGATATGGCTAAGATCAAAGATACCCATACTAAAATGGCCTACAGATCAATGACTGCTGCTGAATTCCTTGAACACCCACATTTAAGTATGGTGTAGTGTGCCCTACCTTCCTGTGGGAGGGGAAAAGAAGAGGACAAACCTTGGTCTCAGGGTCCAGAGATGATTGATTAACCAGAAAGATCTACTTTGTCAGACAGTCAATTCAGAAGTGTTACATATGATCTTGCAGCTAGTCAGATCACATTTTCCTACAGGGTCAATGGTTATGAGCAGGTACCTTGCAGCACATGTCTGTGCATCTGTGAGCTCTCTGTAGGTTTCTGGGCTTCAGAAACAAAATACTCACCTTCTCATGATGAGACATCTCTCTTCATCCATGTTAGCTTGGTCCTCAGAGCCGATTTTGGGATTTCTGCTAAGGTGTATATGCTGCCCAATCAGTACAATTTGAAGGAGCTGTGTCCATATCTGCCTGTATTCTCCAAGTCACAGTAGCCAGGTTCATTCCTTACCACCCATAGTTCAAGATTTGCTTTTCTTCTTTCTCTCAACAGCCTTTATTGTTTATTCAGTTATGTATTGGTCATATGTATAATCGTGAGTGTGTGTATGGGTGACCATGCTCGTGTGAATGTTGGTACCCAGGGATGTCAACAATGTCAGATCCTATGGAGCTAAAGCTGTGGGTCCTCTGTAAGAGCAGTAAGACTCTTAACTACCAAGACATCTTACCATTTCCTCAAATGGACATTTTTTTTTTTTTTTTTTTACTTTTCTGGGTGTTTTCAAAGTCCTCTCATTTACCTTTGGACTCACCACACTCTCTGTGTAAAACAAATCTTGTGTTTCTCTTACTGCTCTCTGTCTTACCTGAGACCTTGTAAAGCTTTAGCAGCTGACATTGGGAGTACTCATGTGTATAATATTGGATTACTAGTGTGTCTCTGAAGATGATGGAAACTTCCTTAGGAGGTAGGGTTCCAGAAATGTGAAGGCGACCAATCTAACTGAAGCCAGTGATGTTTGGGTTCTTGTCTCTCAAATTTGAGGATTTAAATTTATAGGCCATAAAGGATGAGCTTTATAGCTTTTACAAAATATCCTCATTATTTTTTTTTTGTAATTAGTTTAAGGGAGAGGGGAGAGAGGAGAGAGAGAGAGAGAGAGAGAGAGAGACAGAGAGACAGAGAGACAGATACAGAAACAGAGCAGAGAGACAAAGAAGAAGAAGAAGCTACTACATAGAAGTAGTAGCTTCCATATAGAAGGAGGGTTACCATCAAGCTGTAATCTCATATATTTCTTTTTAAAGAATTTATGGCAAAAACCAATGAGGTGGGGAGGAAGCTGAGGCCAACCAAGCTGAGGTCTTAGTTCTTGTTACACAATCACAAATAGCCACAGGCAGATAATAAAAGGAGATAATAATGGAAAAAGAGCCAAAGCTCTTTTTCCTAGCTTCCGTCAAGGGATTCACATCCTAATTTTATCAATGCCTAATAAGTGTAGTTATTTGTTTGTTTCCATGACCTCAGGGATGAAAGTGAATAAGTTTGTGTGTCCAGGTGAGTATAGTCATTGAGAGCCTGAGTTTTCATTGGATTCATATATATAATATTTTTCCTGGTACTGGTGTTAATGACTTTCTATCATGACCCATGGCTTCTGGCAAAAGGCTTGATCAGCTCAGAAGGCTCAAGGTCCAGGTCAGCCTCAATATACAAAAAGTTAGGAAATTACCATCTCTGTGCTTCACTGACTTCCTTAACTGGATGATATTGGGGGCAGTCCTGCTTATACACTGAAGGCCTAAAATCAGCAATAGGCCCGACATACATACGTGCTAACACAAAGTCTTGGGTCTCTGTGGAAAAACACTGAAACAGATGGCTACAAACTATTGTAAACAAGCAGATTTGGTGGAAAATTGCCAGCCTGAGTAGTCATAGACCTTGTAGACAGGTAACTTTGGTGGATAGAACCAACTTAGATAAAGAGAAGTGAATCATAGGTGGAGTCATAGTTATCTGACCCCTGAGCATTCATCAAGCTGATACTCTGTTCTGGAAGATATCTGTACTCCCCCTGAACACCTACGCTCCTGTGTCATCCCCTTCCCCACATCCTGCCTTTTTGTGTATATAATCCCTGTTTGATAAAAGTAAAAATTACAGTTTGATCAGCCTATAGACAAGCCATGATTCTTTGCGTCTTTGTCTATTTCCCCAGCTCTCTTTCAAGTGACCTCCCTGGACCTCTGTTTAATGCCCTGCTGGACGGGGCAGGGTGAGGAATTTAATTGTACATTTACTAAAAATCCATCATGAGCTTAGTCATTATTTAATCCCAGAAGTTCCTCAAGGTTGGTAAATTCTGAGAAAGATGCATGTTAGGGCTTTCCAGTTAGAATGAACTGCCCAGCCAGGATGAGTAAAGCAAAAACAGAAAAAACAAGGATCCGAAAGGTTAGTGACTCACCAACCAGCCAGTTCTAAACTGGGTCCCAACAGTTTATGGAGATTATACCTAAGAAGATAAGAGGTGGAGATGGTTTTATCCCTTGGGTCCTTAACTTCACTTTAAAAAAAAATGAAACTGTTTTCCTCCAGAGAATTTTCAATTTTCAGACTTCAGGCAGGAAGACATAAGAGATATTTGAAGAAGAATTATTCAGAAGCCAGCTCTTCCACTCCTAACCTGAGCCTCCCACCATCTCAATATTACCTTCAACATCCTCCTTCTTTGCAGTCTACTGAAGCTGTGATATGTTAATAATCATATAATCCCTTTTTTCTTTCTTCTCTGAATCCTGAGTTCTGGCAAAACCAAGAACAGAAGGAATATGCAGCTATTTACAATCTGTGCCTCTAATCTCTCCCCCTGCTCTGTGGTTATTTTCTATTGATGAATCGGCAATAAGGCATGGTACACACATAATGAAACCTTATTCAGTTGGGAAGAAAAATGAAATTTTCAGAGAAACGTGTAGAACTTAAAAATACATGTAACCGAGGGATAAACAAGGCCCAGAAGAACAAATGTTGCTGGACTTTCATATGTAGATTGTAGCAGCACCTCTTTAGTGCTCATATGCTTAATGTAGAGTATTGCTTTGGAAGCCAGGAAAGTAGGAAGGGTGTTGTGGATAGCCCCAGCCTTGTATTTTGATGCTAGTTCCACTTTCCTGGGAGGGGCTGCAGAGAGGAGTGAATCTGTACACAGGTGACGTCTTGTGAACCTTCTATCCAATTAAATTTGTAAAATAAAGGCTAGAGCCAGTGATTGGGCAGCAGAAGGGGAGACAGAGAAAAAGGCTTAGGGGAAGAGAGAGGAAGAGGGATTTGATATAAGAGGTAGTCGACGGAAGAAAGGAGGAGAAGGAAGTCGATGGAGGAAGGTGAAGGAGTAGGAAGCTGACCGACGGAGGAGCAGGAGGTGGAAGGACAAGCACACAGCCTGGATAAACCGCAAGTTATAAGGGATCTCATAGCTGGGGAATAGAGTAGTGTAATGGTAAATCTGCCCAATGTAGGCATGCAATTTATACCATAATTATTGAGTTGTGTTTTCCTTTACTGGTCTTATTTGGGTTAGAGATTTACTGCAACAGAAGGGCATTCATTCAGGATGCAGGAATAACCAAACATAGGTAAAATAAAAGTAACCAGGGATAATACTATGGGTTGTAAGGCTCAAGCAGGGAGAAGAAGCTAGGATGAGTGGGAAAATGAGAGTGAGGGAAGAGAGGGAGGATGACAGTGATTAGGGAGAAGGAATAAGTGACCTGGTCATGCTTAACTTGAGGAGGGACCTGAGAAAGGCAAGAATGGGAACTGATTCAGTAATGACTCAGAGTGAGTAGTAGATGCAAGCTGTCAGTTCAGGTACTCTCTCTGTTCCCTGAAGATTCTCATCATTCTTTCTTATTCTCCTTCCTTCTTTATCATTCTTTTGCCTTTCCCTCTGTAACCATTCTTTTTCCTTCTCCCCTCTCATGGTTTAGCCTTCTCCCAACCAAAGAGTCTGAACCCAGTCTTTTATTGACTAATGTTACACCACCAAGGCTTTCGTCATTGTTAACAATGTTTTTAGAAGTTTTAAAATTTATGTAAATTCTATGAATTCTGGATCAGAATCATAATTCTGCTCCTTAAAACAGAAACTAAACAGAAAGCAAAAGCACATTTCCTCATAGGTTTATACACCTTTCTCTTCATAGGTAGCTCTGCACCACTCATATGATCTCCTGCTACAGCAGACAGCACTCCTTAGTAACTATTCTCACGCAAGAACACAAAGGTGACAGACTACTTAGGTTGAAATGATTTCTTACAAAATTTTATAATTTGTGCAAGTAAAGCTGTTAGCTGTCTTTAATATCTCACTAGGCATTAGAATCTCCAATTCTTCAAGTAAGAGAATGTAGTACTACCTTTTTATATGCTTATACATCATCTTTTAATTCTCTAATCTCTGTTTCCTCATACTTTCAATTCTATAGCTTTGTGTACTCTCTCTTTGACCAAGCCAGCCTAGTTAGTCTATGGTTTTTCCAGTGAGGCAGCATGGCTTGAAAAGAAAAAGACATTTAGAGAAAACTTTTATAGGAGCCCAGCCTGTCCTGAAGCTCAAGGTGAGTTAAATTTTTCCTGTATGCTTTTATATCATTCTGGGTACATACAAAGAATATGGTGAGTCCTTAACATAAACAAAGCATAAACAAAGTGGTAAAGGAACAAACAAAGCATAAACATAGAAGTCATGGAACAAAAAATTATAAATAAAGTAGTCAAGGTATAAGCAATGAAAAAATCAAAGGAATCAAACTAGGCAATAAACAAAGTCCTTTGGTTACTACTTTTAGGGGCTTATCAGGATGATCCAGATGTAAAGAATACAGTACATTACTCAGCTGTATTTACCTTGAGCCTACTTTGTTGTCCCAGTCTAATATCAAATTCCTGCCAAATTCCCAGCAGCAGCTCCAAAAGATCTCCACATCTCCCCCTTTTTTATTTAATAAATAAGACTATGAATCTCTTAGGTCATTCTGACACAAATGCCTTTCCTACCCATCCTAGAATATGCATTATCAAAAGAAATGCATTTCTGTCTTAGGTTGGTAAGGCTCTATGCAGAAGCTTTCCCATTACTGACTGCCAGCATGTTAAATTAATAACTTTGTTTGGAGATCTGTTTTTAATTTTAAGCCATGTATTTTGGCTACCAACATGTTGATGTTGTTAAAGGTAAGTTTTATCACAATGGGCAGGAATAAAAGTATTTTCAGGACAATAATGGCTAAATGATCAAGCCATATAAGCCATTCTTGAAGCTTGTGTCAGGGGCAGCCCTGCTTATCCACTGAAGGCCTAAAATCAGCAATAGGCCAGACATAAATGTCTGCTAACACAAAGTCTTGGGTCTCTGTGGAAAAACACTAAAACAGATGACTAGAAGTTATTGTAAACAAGCAGCTTTGGTGGAAAATTGTCAGTCTGCAGTAGTCATAGACCTTGAAGATAGGTAACCTTGGTGGATAGTACCAACTTAGATAAGGACAAGTGAATCATAGGCGGAGTCATAGTGATCTGTTCACTGAACCTTCACCCAGATGACACTCTGTTCTGGAAGATATCTGTACTCCCCCTGAACACCTACACTCCTGTGTCATCCCCTTTCCCACATGCTGCCTTTTTTGTGTATATATCCCCTGTGTAAAAAAGTAAAAATTGCGATTTGATCAGACTATAGATAGATCGCCATTTCTTTGTGTCTTTGCCTGTCCCCCCACCCTGCTCTCTTTCAGGCAACCTCCCAAGACCCCTATTTAATGCCCTGCTGGACAGGATATTTTGGCGCCCAATGTGAGGCTTGAAGACGAGACATTCCACCCCACAGCATTCAAGGGCTCGAGAAGATCACAGAAGAGAGTACACCGACTCCCGCAAAGGAGGTAGGCCTACCAGGTTTTCGGGAGCGTTGAGGGTGGCTGCCTGGAGTGCACGAAGGCACTCCCTCAGAGCACTTTTTAGAGTGACTCCCCCGAGAAGCACTCAAGTGAGATGTTCCCCTTCCCTGGAGTTGCTTGAGAGTACTCCCAGTTAGAAGGATACCACAGTCCAACCAACTGTGGGACAATCCTTGGGAGGATTGGAGTGGCATTGGCCTTGAGGTAAAAAGCCCCCGGGACAAGCATCTTGTGACACTCAAGGAGTGAGTCACCGTGGGTGCAAAGAATGAGGGTTAAGAAAAGACATGGGACAAACCTTCTCTAAACAGTCACTCTTTGTGACAGGGCTCCAGAAGCCTATCTTCAGAACACGGGGAACTAGGGTTAAGAAAAACAAAGAAAGAAAGAAAAAGAAGAAAGAAAGAAAGAAAAGAAAGAAAGAAAGAAAGAAAAAAGAAAAAAAAATCTTTAAAAATTCTTCACTTTTATTAATGTTGTTTTCCCAAGAGGAGACTATTGATATAAAATGTTATACCTCCTAAGGGGGAGATAAGAAGTTAAACCTTGAAAATGAGAGAGAAAAACTGAAAGGAGTTGCCCTCTCTCTGACATGTTAGCAAAAGAAAAGAAAAAGCCTATTACAGAGCCCTCTTGGGAGCAGGAGAAAATCCTACAGGAGAGATTCTCAGTGCTGCTTTCTGTTTATTGTTTGTCATTGTTGCACCAATTTGTCCATGTGTGTCAATTGTCTGTCTTTGTCTCATTGTTTAAATGATTGTTGTGTTCTATGTTTCATGTTTAAAAGAAAAACTGGTTAAAACTGCTTGCTCGATTTAGTTTGAGACTTGTTTAGGAATGACAGTTCTGATTTACACAGCAAAGGCTGATAAGCTACCCTGCTCTGTGGCTGGGAGAAGGGCACTGGCAGAAAGAACCTTGGGAAGAGTTAACTGTTTTCATAACAAGCTCTTGGAAGGGGGCGGGCAACAGTTTTTTGGTATCTGTAGTCAGGGAGTTGATAGTGGTTCTTCCCAGTTAGATTATTGAAAGGGGCTTTTCTCTTATAATTACAGTGAGAAAGGTAAGAAAAATTTGTTTAGATGTACATTTATTTTATTTCTTAAGTGGTTTTAAAAATATATGTATGCTGTATATGTACTGATTATATATTTTTGGGTATGATTACAAATTTATAATTTTGGTAACAAAAAGCTGGATTAAAACTGGTAATTCAGAGATATAGTCATCCAAAAACCAGATGTATAAAAAAGATTTCAGTAAGAGTTTTATCCAAGATCAAACATGAACACTTTCTTTTGTTACACAATTGGCTTATTAGTTGATCCTTCTAAAAGAGTTTTAATACAAGCCTTTGCTTTCATACAATGAGCTTTAAAATTTTAGAGAGTGCTTATTGCTAAAAAAAATCCAAATACAATATCTTTTCAATATCTGAGACATCAGCTATATTTCTAAATAAATTGTGACACAGAAAATTCAAATAAGAAAAGATAGTTTACTTTTTTTAAATTATTTTTGAAAGTTTCTATGAGATGCTAATTGGCTAAGATCTTATTTTAAGCTCTCCACAAAAGAATTTAAGCCTCTGTTTAATATTCTCAAGAGAGATATAAACCCTAATTTCTTTCTACAATTGGGCTGATAAAAGAAAAATAATTTTACAGAAAATAGAAAAGCTGTTTTTAATAAATATATTATATAGATTAATTGGTTGTTGGCTGTTCTATAACAGTCCTCTGATAAAAGAAACTATTAATATAGATTTATATTTCTTTTTTCCAAAAGAAGTTTTAACATCCTGTTTTAAAGCTGTTGCTGTGTTAATACAAAATTATAGGTTAAGATCACAAAGGTATTTAAGGAAGAACTTAATGAAATATTCCTTATTCCAAACAATAATATAATTGGTTATTAAAAAATACTGATATTTGGCCTAATATGTGATCAATTTACTACCGTTTTCCCCCTACATATGCATTTATATTCCTTATGCATTTATATATGTAGCCCATAAAAGGTGTGTTTACTGTATTAATGGACAGCTCATCTAATGAAAAGACAATATATATAATTAGATTACATGTTTATTCTCTTGAGTTCTATTGTAAAATAGTACAAATAATTGAACTATGTGCTATAGCCACTCTTTAAAATGCAAAAAATTAAGCTTTCAATTGGTATACTCATAGCCAGTATATGGCTTATGGTTTATAATTGCTTAGAACTGTTCCTTTTTAGATATTGTTAATTTTCAAATTTTACAAATACAGCTCAATTTAAAAACCATGTATCATTTAAGAGCTCATACTAAATTGCCTGGACCCCAGGTAAATGCAATAACAAATTTGTATATCAGATAGATTACAGACCTTACAAAAACAATTGGCCATATAATTTTATTCTTCACATTGGGGTTGCTGTTTGTTTATCTAGATTACTGTGCCACTGTAGCTGATCTGCCTTTTGTGATCCCTGAGACCAGAAGCTGCAGTTTTTAGCACTGAGCACCTCATTCTAAAAACAGCCAAAGATTAAGTGAACAGCTTTTGTTTTGTCTTGGCAAGAACTGCTGGGCTCTAACTTATGCCTGCAAGTCTGATGTCACTTTAAAAGTTATTATAGAGTTTAATACTACGTGAAAAAGTTTCCTATAAGAGCTATCTAAAGAAAAAGTCCAAAAAATAAAAAAACACCTTCTATTTGGAAAAAGGAAAAAACTTCTATTTTATAAGCTATCCTAAGTGAAGAAAGACAAAGAGTTCTGTTTTATCTCTTCATTATATTTGTCCTCTTATCTTTCTGTCCTCAGTATTCATATATTTTTTTTAAAATATATGATTACACATTACAAAGTTTGTTACAAGTTTATATGAAAACTTAAACTGAAATAAAGGTTTATAATGAAGAATGTTTATATACATATTTCTTGAAAGTGATTGTGTGGCTAAACATCCATTGTCTGTCTGGTTCCACAGGTTCACTGAGAGTTTAAAGCTATAACAAAGATTATCAGTGAAAATTTGTGTAGATAAGCCCAGATAATATTTTATTTTCCATAGCAAATTGTTGGTTCTCTTTTATTGATCTTTGGCAAATTGTTTTATAACCTCCTAAAATGTGCTCTGAGTGGAAAAAGTCTGGTTATTATCTAAGAACAATTAACTGATGATACTTGAGAGACTGGTAAATTCTTATTACAGTTTTGACTATCAGAAAAAGACTTAGTAACAGTCTCATTATAAAAGAGCTTAATAATCATAGATATAATTTTAAAAATCTTTATAAGATCATTAAGATTTAAAAAGTCATCTATTATATAACATCACCACAAGATAATATGTTTTTATAGATCTATGCTTAATAATAATAGCTTGAGGCAACAATTTGATATTTTTAGAGATTGTATAAGTCAAATTACAAAATTTATTTTAGGTGTCCTAAATTTTTTATAATGGTGTTAATACTTGAGGACTTATTCTTAATCAATTATGACAGGTAGATGTTACTCATTTCTGATTTTAAAAACTTGAAATATTTGACACCTTTCAGGCTTTCTAGTTACAATTACTTTAACAGGAGAAACAATCAAAAGTACAATTAGTTATTGCCTATATTATCTTTTTATACTTGGTGTTCCATATCATATTAAAATAAACAAAACTAACTGTTGCAGTCAGACATTTGAGATGTTTTGATGACAATTTGGTATTACCCATGTTACTGAGATTCCTTGTAAACCTCAAGGACTAGATATTGTAGAACAGATATTGTGGAATTTTAAAATAGTGTCTTCATGACTCTCTGAGTGTGAGAGAAGCAGCTGCTGGCATTTCTGCCCTGGTTTTACTAAGAACTCTAAAAAAATAGGCTTTTAAAAACAAAAAGAGAGGGAGCTACACCCCCAGAAGGAGTCTCCCAGAAATACTTTCCATCATGCCCTGTTCATTCTTAATTTTCTAAATCTGGATGCTCATGGCAAACGTGCTGCTGACTGCCTTTGGCATGCTGAGACCAATAAAAACTATTCCACAGTTATGTGGAAGGACCCTCTTACCTTTAAATGGAATGGCCCAGACCCAGTTCTCATATGGGGCCGAGGATTGATATGGCAGTTTGATATCAAAGAAGGCACGTTAAATGGCTGCCAAAAAGATTAATGAAATAAATAGATACCCCCACAAAGACAGGCCCAATTATAATTAAGATGAATAACAATTGACATCCAGGGAAGAGAATCTCCCTGAGATTTTTCCTGTCCAGGTAAAAATGAATCACCCATGGTGTTTGCTTGGAAGTTCTAATCTTGATGCTGACCTTCAGACTTACCCTACTCAGACCTATGATGAGCCATTGACAAGGACATCAAACAGCTAGAGATTGACATCACTAATCTGAAGAAATCCCTCGTTTTGCTGTCTGAAGTGATCTCCAAAAGTTGCAAAGGACTTTATTGGACTTGATTTACCCTTTTACAGTAGAAAAAACTGTGTAATAGCTCTGGACTGTGTGCAGCTCTTAAAGAAGAATGTTGCTTTTACATAAACAAGACAGGGAGATTAAAGAGAGCATGAAAAAGGTCAGAGAAAGCGTTGAAAGCACACACACACACACACACACACAGAGAGAGAGAGAGAGAGAGAGAGAGAGAGAGAGAGAGAGAGGAGAGCTGATAGAAGAATTGGTTTTCAACCTCTCCATGGTTGTCAACCCTATTTCCTACAATTTTGGGAAAATTAATTGGGTTATTTCTTTTGGTCCCTGGGCCTTAAATAGGCTTACTAAATTTGTGAAACAACATAGTAAAACCTATTCAGATACATTATCAAAGTTAGCTATGGAAGACCACGAGACTGAAGATGAGGTTGTTACTCTATCCAGGGTGTTCCTAAAACACATCTCCACTCAACCTAAAAGAGGGGACTCCCACCTCTAGACCAAGCAGAGAGGGGTCACCCAGAACCTCCTCTGACTGGTGATCTAAATTCTTGCTTAGGCCGCAAGGCTAAGCACTGCAAGGGAATATAAATAAAAATTAAAAATATCTTTCTGGGTTCCGTGAGGGACAAGCCTGACTGCATAGGGGTTGATGTGAAAAATATCCCCTCTCCAGGAAAAAGACATCAGGATAGGTATGGCCCTTACACCTCACTGAACAACGACAGGAGGACCAGAGCCATTACAAAGTCCCCTTTAATTACTGGTCAGGCCTCTATCCCCGCCTTTGCAATATTAGAATTGCCATGGTCCTTCTATACTTGGAGAGAGGGGGAGTTGTCAGGGGCAGCCCTGCTTATCCACTAAAGGCCTAAAATCAGCAATAGGCCTGACATAAATGTCTGCTAACACAAAGTCTTGGGTCTCTGTGGAAAAACACTGAAACAGATGACTAGAAGTTATTGTAAACAAGCAGCTTTGGTGGAAAATTGTCAGTCTGCAGTAGTCATAGACCTTGAAGATAGGTAACCTTGGTGGATAGTACCAACTTAGATAAGGACAAGTCAATCATAGGTGGAGTCATAGTGATCTGTCCCCTGAACCTTCACCCAGATGACACTCTGTTCTGGAAGATATCTGTACTCCCCCTGAACACCTACACTCCTGTGTCATCCCCTTTCCCACACGCTGCCTTTTTTGTGTATATATCCCTGTGTAAAAAAGTAAAAATTTCGATTTGATCAGACTATAGATAGATCGCCATTTCTTTGTGTCTTTGCCTGTTTCCCACCCCCCAACCCTCTCTCTTGCAAGTGAACTCCTCCAACCCCTGTTTAATGCCCTAGTGGACAGGACAAGCTTGACCAAGATGGAAATACTGACCACAAGCCACAAGTAAATTTAACAGCAGTATCCACAGCATCAAAGTTCAGCAGAGCAGCATTTCTTAAATTCATAATCTAGTTATGCAAAGTTAAAACACCCAGAGAAGTATTAGAATTATGCCAAGTACCCTGCAAGTGTCTTTGAACTTTCTCCCAATTATAGTGACTGTCGTTGTAAATTTTAGAAGTGACCCACATCCATTGGAATTTAGTATGGCACTTGAGATGGCTTCTTACTCTTAAATTCAGAATCTCCTCTCCAATAATTTGAATAGTATCATAAGGAGCATCAATCCATTGTTCCAAACTCCTGTCTAAATCCTCTTGAATGCTCAGAGCACTAGTAACATTTTTGCTAAGTGATTAACAAAAGTAGTTGTCTTAACTTCTTTTGTCAAAGCAATTGCAGAAGTAGTGGTGCTAGCTATTAGTGTAATCAAAGTTGCTATACCAGCAATAATCAAGCCTGCTACCCTCTTGCTTCTACCTAAAGCCTGGCTCACTTCTTCTAATATCTTCAAGCTCTTTTCAGAATACCAAGGTCCTGTAATACTCACAGGCAATAAAACAAAAGCTGGTTGATAGATCACCATAACAGGCATGCCAGATTTCAACACACTAACACAATTAGAAGGTGTAAAATCAACACAACTTACATTAAATACTGTAGAAGAAACAAAAATAATTTTAACATGACCAATTAATAAATGATTAGGAGCCTTAACACATCCACTAACATTTGCTTGAAATTCAGATCCTGTTCCAATTTTATCTATTGCCAACATAACTTCATAGAGAGCTGCAGCTAACTTCCAGATACACTATTGAAAGGGTGACCTGCTTCTGATTGTCAAAGACCTATGGACATCTTCTTTTGATCAATGTTTGATTGAGTCCCTGGCCAATCAATAATTCACATATTATTGGAAACATTAAACCACATTGGGAGTTGATTATAACATTTTTTCCATCTAACATTTTTGTTAAATGCCAGCTCCACATTCTCTGTGGGTTCTGATCCACAAGGTCATATCTCGTAAGGATCAGGGTCAGATCCCTCATAATATTTAGGTATGGTCATCTCTATGCTTTGAGTTATGGTTTGTGAAATGTTTTTCTTCCAAGTTTGAGTAAACACAGAAATACACCCATCATTTGTATTATTCTTCACAAAGCAAACAGAATCTCATCACCAAATGCATTGAAAGTCACTGTCTCATTATAAGCTGATTCCCTTGTCCAGGGAGGTACGAGAAGTTGATTATTGTTACTGGTCATGAGACTCTCCAGACTGGACCACACTACTGGACGCATCAGTGGTGAGTCAGGAACATAGGCCCAGTAGACTTCACTTTGTATGGGAACCATCATCATCATCACTAAGGGAATCAGCAGAAAGGTGGGATTGTTCCGTTTGTCACACCAGACTTTCTGGCAGCCACTGCACCCCATTTTCTTCCTGTGAAAAGACACAAACATGATCTCATCCACATATGAGTACAGTGTTAGTTCTATGCCGTTGGCCTGTCATAAGATCCTTCCATTTCACTGAAGCATACATAGTGGAGTGTGAGGACGCCAAAACACTCAGCAGCCAATGTCCATGAACATTCAAATTTTAAAAATTTAAAATAAAAAGGGCATGATTTAAATAGTTTTGTGGTGTAAAGGGATATAACTTCCCCTCTTTTACTTTATAAAGATATTGTTTTAAAGTTCCATAGGTTCGTTTCACAGCATATGGCTTTTTATGGCTTGTCCTTGAGGATTATAAAGAATCCCAGTAATAGGGGTAATAGTAAATTGTCAACAGAAAGTCTCAAATGCTTGACTGCAATAGCTAGTCCCATTATCTGTTATAGTCTGATTTGCAACACCCAACATAGAGAAACAGTGTAGGCAATGAGTAATTACATTTTTAGTTGCTTCTCCTGTTAAAGCAGTTGCAACTAGAAAACCTGAGAAGGCATCAATAGTCACATGTACATATTTTAATTTTCCAAAATCAGAAATATGAGTAACATCTTCTGAGATCTTCTTCAGTTTCTTTCTTCAGAGACAATGAAGTACTATTAAACTATTAAAAACAATGAATTCATGAAATTCTTAGGCAAATGGATGGGACTAGAAAATATCATCCTGAGTGAGAGAACCCAATCACAAAAGAACACACATGGTGTGCACTCACTGATGAGTGGATATTAGCCCAAAAGCTTGCAATACCCACGATACAACTCAGAGACCACATGAAGCTCACAAATAAGGAAGACCAGAGTGTGGGTGTTTCTGTACTTCTTAGGTGTAACAAAATACTCATGGGAGCAAACATGGAGACAAAATGTGGGACAGAAACTGATGGGCTGTCTGTGACTTGTCCACCTGGGTATGCATTCCATTTGCAGTCACCAAAGCCAGAAGCTAATGAGGATGCCAGGAAGTGCAGGCTGATAGGAGCCTGATATAGCTGTCTTCTTAGAGGTCTGCCAGAGCCTGACATATACAGAGGCAGATGCTCAGAGCTAACCATTGAACAGATCATGGGGTTCTCAATGGAGGAGTTAGAAGACTGAAGGAGCTGAAATGTTTTGTGGCCCCATGGGGAGAGCAACAATACCAACTAACCATAGCTGGGAGCACATAGGGAGGGACCTCTTCGTTCCAGCTGTATATGTAGGGGAGGACAGCCTTATCAGGCAGAGGTGAGAGAGGAAGCCCTTGGTCCAGTGAAGGCTGAATGCTCCAGTGTGGGGGAATTCGTGGGCAGGGAGGTGGGAGTGGGTGTGTGTGGGTGGGTGTGGGTCTGTAGCTCCTGCGTGGACTGGGTCCTGTTGAGCTGAGTTGTGGATCCTGAGTGTCTGCTGCCCCAGGTGGCTGGTACTATGGCTCAGGGAACAGAATCTCCGGAATTTGACTGAGTTCACTCCATGTGGTGCTGGGCAGACACTGGGCTATGAGAAGCCATGGGGCTCTGCCTGGGGGTGGAAAGGTCTCAGCCTGAAGTCCCACGGGGGCAGAGCTCTTGCATGGGGATCCCTGGACAAGAAGGCATGTGGGGATTGACTGGTCTCAAACTTCTGGGCTCCCAGGTGCTGCTGGGAGCCACAGAAGAGTTGAGACTGGGGTTGTGCGGGCTGGACCAGCCCGCAGGCAAGAGGGGTGAGAGGCAGAACTCCAGTAGCGCTCCACGGGGTAGTGGTATTCTTGGTCACTGCTACTCACTTGGTTGGGTCAAGGCTGGCTCAACTAGCTTGCTTGAGTTGGCAGGGCTCTAAGGCTGGAACACAGAGAGGTCCTCCATGGGAGATTAGAAGGCAGCTTTGTAGTCGAAGACCTTCTCCACAGTTCTCCATGGCAGGCCCCAATGACACGAGGACATCCATGGTTTTAAAAGGTTTATTGTCTTCCCCACTTTCTCTTCTATTAGTTTCAGTGTGTATGGTTTTATGTGAAGGTCCTTTATCCACTTGGACTTGAGCTTTGTCAAGGAGATAGGAATGGATCGATTTGCATTCTTCTGCATGCTGACCTCCAGTTGAACCAGCACCATTTGTTGAAAATGCTGTCCTTGTTCCACTGGATGGTTTTAGCTCCTTTGTTAAAGATTAAATGACCATAGTTGTGTGGGTTCATTTCTGGGTCTTCAACTCTATTCCACTGATCTTCCTGCCTGTCTCAGTACCAATCCCATGCAGTTTTTATCACTATTGCTCTGTAGTACAGCTTGAGGTCAGGGATGGCGATTCCTCCAGAAGTTCTTTTATTGTTGAGAATGGTTTTCGCTATCCTGGGTTTTTTGTTGTTCCAAATAAATTTCAGAATTTCTCTTTCTAGTTCTGTAAAGAATTGAGTTGGTATTTTAATGGGGATTGCATTGAATCTGTAGATTGCTTTTGGCAAGATGGCCATTTTTACTATATTAATCCTGCCGATCCATGAGCATGGGAGATCTTTCCATTTCCTGAGATCTTCTTCAATTTCTTTCTTCAGAGACTTGAAGTTCTTGTCATACAGATCTTTCACTTGCTTGGTTAGATTCACCCCGAGGTATTTTATATTATGTGTGACTATTGTGAAGGGTGTCATTTCCCTAATTTCTTTTTCAGCCTGTTTATCCTTCATGTAGAGGAAGGCCACTGATTTTTTCGAGTTGATTTTATAACCTGCCACCTTGCTGAAGTTGTTTATCAGGTTTAGGAGTTCTCTGGTGGAGGTTCTGGGGTCACTTAAGTATACTATCATATCATCTGCAAATAGTGATATTTTGACTTCTTCCTTTCCTATTTGTATTCCTTTGACTTCTTTTTGTTGTCTAATTGCTCTGGCTAGACTTCCAGTACTATATTGAATAGGTAGGGAGAGAGTGGGCAGCCTTGTCTAGTCCCTGATCTTAGTTCACCTATCTTCTTATAGGAGAGACCTTCTGGTCTTCCCAGCTCTGTGTGACTCTTCAGGATGGGCTTCATTTCAGGGACCACCTGGACCAGATGCCCTACACCACCATGTGCATCAAGGAGGCCCTGAGACTCTACCCACCTGTACCATCTGTGAGTCGAGAGCTCAGCTCACCTGTCACCTTCCCAGATGGACGCTCCATACCTAAAGGTAACCATATGCAGTCACCTGCATGCTCTCATGTGTTTCTATTGTCCCAGAAAACTGGATCCTTACTTTGAAGTTGAGGCAAGGTTATAAAGTTGAAACTGAGGAAGTCTCCTGGAAGAAATGCCACATTCAAGTTAAATGTCACTCTCAGCCTTGAAATTGCAGTCACTTGATATACTCAGGATTGACCAAGAATGACAAAAGTCTTGTAGTGATAAGGTTTTGTTTATGGATAAAAGCAAATGAAAAGGATAAGCGAATCCTATATGTGGGTTCAATGTCTCCCAGTTTCTCCAGAAACTTTGAGGTGATGGAGGGTGGGAGCTAAATTCTGAGTTCCTTGTCATCATAGGAAAACACCTGTTAGTGAACTCATCTTTGGATATGATCCCATCTCTGCCATATCCAAAGAGTGTAACCATAAGAAAGATAATGAGCTTCATTTGAGAGTTTAGTATTTCATATGAAAATGGGCCTAAAACAGTGCCTTTTTAGAATGTTGGAGGGGGAATTGTGTCTTGCTAACTAGTATATGTTCTTCAATGGTGGGTGTAAGACATTTGATGAAGGTGTGCTGTCATTGTACTTAGTAGAAGCAGGATACCTCCAATACTTCATTGCTGTCTGCTGTCACCAGGTTTGTGGTTTTCTACTGTATATGTCACTAAACTCCCTATCCACAGAAGGATCACTGGCTCTACAAGGTGACTCCTCATATACAGGCCAAATGTATTTGCCACTGAATATGGGTCTAGAGTCATGTTTCTTTGGCTTAACTATGTTTCACTCCTTGTCTTCTCCCTCCTCACCACAGGTATCATAGCCACAATTTTCATTTATAGCCTCCATCATAACCCAAGTTTCTGGCCAACCCCAAAGGTATGAAAGCCTGTAGCCGAGAGAAGAGCCACTCAGTTGCAACTTTAAACATTCTGTATCCTTTTGCATTGGAAATGACCTTGATTCCATCCACCCTGGCCCTGTGCTCTCTCTGCAGGTGTTTGACCCCTCTAGATTCGCACTAGATTCTTCTCACCACAGCCATGCCTATCTGCCGTTCTCAGGAGGAGCAAGGTGATGATGGGAAAGGGTTGGAGAGAAAGGACGGTGGGTTGGTACATATTACTATTTTATATTTCTGATCACTTATGTTCCCATGTTGTCTACTTGCATGTATTTCTGTTGGTCTATGTGGGTAGATGGTGTTATGTATATGTGTTTGTTCCAAAAAGAAAGATGGAAGCAACTCAGTATAACACAGAAATTTTTTTTAACCCACTGTCCAGTAGTCACTGAAACATCTGTTAAAAATTAGTATAGTGTAGCATTTTAACAAATTCTGAATTTCATATTCCTTATGAAAATTAAATTAAGTTTAGTTTTCAAAGTCTTAAAGGATGAATTTTTCTTTCTCAAAACTCTCATTATAGCCTCATAGTTTTTTTTTTTTATTAACTCAACAGTTACATGCTTCTATCAAGCTTTAAAACATATGTTTCATAAGTGTATATGTAATAAATATATTAAGTATTATAATGTGCTATATTTAAAATCTAAAAACTGTGTGGGCTCTTCTGTTACAGTCATTTATGTAAAGTTCACAGCTTGCTGTAGATTGGACACCACGGCTCTCATCACACGTTTTTGACTTCTAGACTCTCAACATTTTTTTCTGCACATACAAATGCTTACACCTTGTGTGTGTACTTCCAATTTGTAAAGCTATGCTTGTAGAAGGACATCAGTGAACAGCCTGGTCACCTGTTCTAGTGGTGTCCAAACAGGAATGAAGACATTGAATAATTCTGAAAACCCACTGATTTATGATGACCACGTAGATGGCGTGAGCGGACAGACCTGAGTGAGACAAACATTTTGACTTCTTTTTTTCCCCTATTTGTTTTCCTTTTTGGCCTTTTTTTTGTTGTTTTAATTTCCCTTTTTCAAACTTCCAGAATATATTGAAATAGGAGGGAGAGAGTGGGCAGCCTTTTTCTTTTTTCCCTGATCTTAGTTCACCTATCTTTTTATAGGAAAACCCTTTTTCGGTCTTCCCAGCTCTGTGTGACTCTTCAGATGGGTTCTTTTTCGGGGCCCCACCTGGACCAGTTTCCCTCCCAACCAAAAATTTGAATCAAGGAGGGCCCTAAACTCTACCCACCTTTTACCCTGTGAGCCAGAGCTCACTCACCTGTCCACCTTCCCAGAGGGGAACGCCCAAAACCAAAAGGTAACCAAAATGCAGCCCACCTGCATGCTCTCAGTGTTTCTATTGTCCCAGAAAACGGGATCCTTATTTTGAATTTTGAGGAAAGGGTTTAAAAAATTTTGAAATTTAAAAAAGTCTCCGGGAAGAAATCCACTTTGTGAAATGTCACTCTCAGCCTTGAAATTGCAGTCACTTGTATACTCGGATTGACCAAAATGACAAAATTTTTTGTAGTGATAAGGTTTTGTTTAGGGAAAAAGGCAAATAAAAAAGGAAAAAGGGAAATCCTATATGGGGTTTTCAATGCCCTCCCCATTTTCTCCATAAATTTTTGGGGTAAGGGAGGTGGGAGCAAAATTCTGATTCCTTGTCATCATGGGAAAAAACACCTGTTATTTGAACCCCCATTTTTTGGATTGATCCCATCTCTGCCATATCCAAAGAGTGAAACCCAAATAAGAAAGATAATGAGCTTCTTTTGAAATTTTAAAGTATTCATAAAAAAAGGGGCCTAAAACAGTCCCTTTTTTAGAATTTTGGGGGGGGAAATTTGTGCCCTTTAACTAGTATATTTTTCTTAAAAGGGTGGGGTAAACTTTTAAATGAAGGTTGCTGTCTTTGTATTTATTAGAAGCAGGATACCCCAATACTTCTTTTTTTTCCCGGGCCTTCACCGGTTTGGGGTTTTTCCCAAACTGTATATGCCCACTAAACTCCCTATCCACAAAAGGGAAATCACGGGCCCCTACAAGGTGACTCCTCATATACGGGCCCAAAATGAAATTTGCCACTGAAAAAGGGGTTTCAGAGCCCTGTTTTTTTTGGTTTAAAAAAAATGTTTTCACCCTTGTCTTCCCCCTCCTCCCCACGGGTATCATACCAAAATTTTTCCCTTTATGGCCTCCATCATAACCCAAGTTTCGGGCCCAAAAACCCCAAAGGTATGAACCCTTTGTGGGCCCGAGAGAAGAGCCACTCGGGTTGCAATTTTAAACTTTTCTTTTATCCTTTTGCATTGGAAATGCCTTTTGTTTTTCCACCCACCCGGGGCCCCTGTCTCTCTCTGCAGGTTTTTTAAAACCCTCTAATTCGCCCCAGATTTTTCCTCCCACAGCCATCCCCTTTTCGGGCCGTTCTCGGGGAAAAGCAAGGGATGAGGGGAAAAGGGGTTTTGGAGAAAAGGTTGGGGTTTGGGTAAAATTTTAACTATTTTAAAATTTTGATCCTTATTTTCCCATGTTGTCTACTTGCATGTTTTTCCCTTTTGGGTCAAATTGGGTAAAAGGGTGTTTTTTTGTATATGTTTTTTTCCCAAAAAAGGGAAAGTTTGGAATCAACCAGTATAACACAAAATTTTTTTTTAAACCCACTTCCGTAGAAAACTGAAAAATCTGTTAAAAATTAGTAATTGAAGCATTTTAACAAATTCCTGAATTTTTTCAAATTTCCTTTTAATAAAATTTAAAAATTAATTTAATTTTTCCAAAGTTTTAAAAGGATAAATTTTTTCTTTCCAAAATTCTCTTTTATAGCCTAAATGGGTTTTTTTTTTATTCTAAACCATTTACTCTTCAAATCAAGTTTTAAAAAACATATTTTTCAATAAGTGAAATTGTAAAAATATATTAAAAATTAAAAAAGTTATTTTTTAAAAATTCTAAAAACGGGGTGGGTTTCTTTTTTTTACAGTCATTTATTTAAAGTTCCCCAGCTTGCGGGTAGTTTGGGAACACCAGGCTCTCATCAAATTTTTTTAACTTCTAGACTCTAAAAACCTTTTTTTCTGCACAACAAATGCTTAACCTTGTTTTTATTTAAAAATTGTAAAGCTAGGGTTTTGTGGGAAGGGAAACATTGAACGGGCCCCTGGCCCAACCTGTTCTAGTGGTGCCAAAAACAGGAAAAAAAGGAAAATTGAATAATTTCTGAAAAAACCCCAAACAAATTAGTGATGATGACCACAGTAAGGGCGTGAGCATTGACAGACCCTGAGTGAGACAAGCAGCAAAAAGGGTGCTGAAAACCTCCAGTTCCACAGGCCCTCACCCTTGTAAACCACGGGTTCCCCCCTAAAACTTTTTGGGGTTTTGGATACACGGGTTTTGGCAATTTAAACATGCCCTCTGGGGATCACATGGGGATAAAAATTAAGATTTCTTCTTTTTTTTCCCGTTGATGAAACTTAAGCACTGAACAGCTCCCACAAACAGGCTTCCTCGGGGCTTTTCACTAGAAGATGCGGACGGTTTTCCCCAAACCACATTTTAAGAGTTTCATCTTAAAAACCAGCTAAAAAAAGAGTGAAAACCATTGGAAGATGGGAGAGCCCAAAGGTATTTTTTTTCCTTTCGCTTAAATCCCCCTTATACTCAAAATACCTATTTTTTTATTTTAAAGAACTTACCTCATTCATTCAAATGAAAAAAAAGTTAAAAATGTTTTTATTTCTCCCCGTGCCCCTTGCGAGTCAGGAAAACACAAGTGTAGGATTCAGCCCCCCATCTTAGAAAACAAACCAGGAAAAGAAAAATAGGAACACCTAGACCTGATGCACCTTTTTTCTTCTTTCTGCCCTTACACCCCATGGGGCCCCTTCACTGAAAGCTTAGGAAATGTTACCCCTCCCTTGCTGTCCTAAAATTTAAAGGGGTTTGGGCCCCTTTGGGGAAAATGAAACCCTTTCTACTTTTAAAGTCCAGAGGAGATGAACACCAGCAGGGGATAGAGGGGCGGCTGATTTCTTATTTCCCTTTTGGGGTTGGTAGTGAGGGTGAAGAAAGCATTTTTGGCACTTCAACAACAGAGCTAAAATAGGGGGTGGAGCAAAAAAAATAAAAAGTGGAACCCTCCCAAAAACCTACACTAAAAAAGGGTTTATTCTGGGCATCTGGGGTGTTCCCCTGATAGGTCATAGAGGAAGAGAAATCAGAGAGGGGCTGTGGAAAAAACCAAAAGACCAAGATAAAAAATTTGAAAATGCAAATAAGGACTTTTTTTGTAATAAAATTTGAGGGGAAAACCGTTTAAGGTTGTCAAATGAGGGATTGGAGCCTGAATGCGGGATTGGGAAGATGGGGGGAACACTTGAGATCCCAAAGATGCATTCACCAAAAGGGCTCTAACACCAAGTTTTAAACTTTTTGTGGGGTTAAACCTTTTTTTATAAAAAATAATAAACCCCAGATGGTGACCTACCCCTCCTCATTTTGCCCTGAATAGGGCTTTCACAGTGTGGGTTCCAGAAACTGTATTTGGAGAGAATTTTTAAAACCAATGTTTAAACCTCACTAAAAAAACTCATGGGTTTTGGACTCTATGCCCACAGACTGGAAACTGTTCAAATGCCCATTCTGTACAAGAACAGGCAAGAGTTAGAGAGAGGGGAGAGCCCTAGGGGAGAAAGGGAAAAAATCCTAGGTCGGGGAGCCAAGAAAAAAGGGAAAAGGGATTGGGGTTTGGTCTTTTTACCTATAGGAAATGATCTAAAAGAAAGGGAAGGTTTTAGTGGTGGCCTATAAAAAAACAATTAGGCTGATACTTTAGGGGGAACCCCCCTCATGCCCTTAAAGGACTAAGGCTAAAGAAACAATACTAAAATGTTCCAAACAACTCAGGCCACACTTATTTTAAATGCCTTCTTTTGTTTGGGTTCAGGAACTGCATTGGGAAACAGTTTCCCCTTTAAATGAGCTTAAGGGTTTGGCTGGGGCCCCTGCCCCCTCCCCGGGATTTAAATTTTTTCCCAAGATCCCCCCCAGGACCCCCAGCCCCCCATGGCAAGATTTTGTTTTAAAAGGGTCAAAATGGGATCCACCGGTTCAAAAAACTAAGTTTAATTTCGGGTTTGGAGACAGGACGGGCTCCAGAGCCCTGCCCCCTGCAACACCTGCTTTTGTCCCTGCTTTCTGTATTTAAACTTTGCTTTCTCTTGATTCCTGCCCTTTAAAAACTTTCTGCAATGTGTCCTGTCATCTCATCTTTCTCCCTTTAAATTTTCTGTAGCTTTTCTCCAATTTCCTTCCCGGGCTTGGGGCATGTCCCCGTTCCCATTTGGTTTTAAACCTCAAACAAGCCCCAAACCCCTGCAGCCAGCAGCCCTTTTCCCTCCAGCCTTTTTAAAACCCCTTAAAAAACCCTTGCACGACAAAAGGAAGATAATTTTAGGGGGAAAACCTTGAAACCTTTCTTTTCCTTCATTTTTAATTAAAACTTTTGGGACAGGGGAAAATTTCATAAATTTAAAAATTACTTAAAACCCACATGCGGGGATTGGTAGAATTTTTCGGGCTCCTGAGGGGTTGTTTTTTGGGTTTTTTAAACTCCGGGCCGGGGTTTTTTAATTTAAAATCCCCGGGTTTGGGGAACTTGTGAAGTTTAAAAATTTTTCTTTTTTTTAAAGGGGGTTTTTTTTGTTTAGAGTATTTTCCCAAGTTTTTTGTTTTTTTTTGGAAACCCCCCTTTTAAAAACCCCTCTTTAAAACCGGGATTTGGGAAATTCTTTGGGGAAAATTTTGGGGAAAAACTAAAAAGAAGGGGTGTTTGCCTTTCCCCCCCAACCAAACACAAAAAAAACCCCAAAAATTTAAAAAATAAACTACTCCCGCTTTAAAATTGTTTTTGACCCCCACATAGGGGGTTTTTTATGATTTTTAAAAATTTTCCCACCAAAATTTATATTAAACCAGACATAAGCAAAAAAAAATTTTGGCCCTTTAAATGTCAAAAACCCAAAAAATTTTTAAAAAATTTTAAAAAATTTTTTTTGAGAACATTTAACCCAAATACAAAAGGGAAAAGCCCTTTTTCCCAAAAAAACCCCATGGGCCATTCTCCAAATTTTAGTCAGACAAAGAAAAAACCCCAAAAGAAAAAAAAAGGGTTTTTAAAAAAACCCCCTTTTTTCCCCTATCAAAACCCACCTTTTGGGTTTAAAACTGGATATCAACAATAAAAACAAAAAAAACCCCAATTTAAAAAACCCCAAAAATTTTTTGGGGAAATAAAACAATGCAAAAAATGAAAAAAAAAAAAGGGCCCCCAAAACAAAACCAAAAAGGGAAATAAAAAAATTTTATTTTTAAATGAAAAAAAAAACCCCAAGGGAAAATTTTAATAAAGGGAAAAATTTTTTAAAAAAGGGAAGTTTTAATTTTTCTAAGTTTCCTACAATTAAAAATTGGGGGGGGTTTTTTAAAATTGGTCCCCTTAAAAACACATAAAGGGACTGGGAAACAATAAAAAAAAAAAATGCCCAAAAGGGGGAAAAAAGGCAAAAAGATAATAAAACCCCGGGCTAAAAACAAGAAAAAAAAACAAAAAAAACAATAAAAAAACAAAGCCCCCAAACATTGGCCCTCGAGAAAACAATACCCAAATTAAAGGAGGTGGGGGATGGGGGAAGACCCAAATGTAAAAAGTTAAAATACAAAGGGGGGAAAATACAGATCTGAAAAAAACAAAAAAAACAAAAGGGCATACTTTAAAAAATTTATTTACCAGATTCCAAATACAAAAGAAATAGAAAATTTTTTCTTGATATAACTACCTCCCAATTTTTAAAACAAGAACAGAAAAAAAATGAAGTAAAGAGAGAGACTCAACATTTTCATTAAAAAAAAGGGAATGTTGCCCCACTCTCTCTGTTTATTCAATAATTTACTTAAGAAAAAAAAAAGGACTGAAGGAGATAAAAAGGGGTACAAATTGAAGAAGTCAAAATATTTTTTTTTCCAGATTTAAAAAATTTTTTTGTGCCCTTTAAAAACCCCTGAAAAACTCCTCTTCTGTTAAAACTTTAGAAAAAAAAACAGGATAAAACTAATCAAAATCCTACCTTCCTTACACTAGGGAAATAATGGAAAAAACGGGGAAAAAATTATCTTTTAATAGCCCCAAAAATTAACAAACCCGGTAACAAACCTAGAAAGAAGACTCTTAGTTTAAAATTTTTAAACCCCTTTTAAAATTTGAAGAAATATCAAAGATGAAAAATCTCCCAAAATGCTCAGGGGGTTTGAAAGGCAAATTTAAGTAAAAAAAATATTTCCCCCCAAAAATAAACTACAGTTCAATGAAAATCCTCATCAAAAACAATTTTTACAGAGTTTTGGAAGGCGTTCTCCCCCTTTAAAAAAATATCACACCCACACCCACACACACACACACACACAACCCCAAAACAACAAAAAGGAAAAAAAAAACAGTAAAAAAAATTTGAATTAAAAGAAATGCTGGGGTTTCCCAAAATCTAAAAATTTAAACTGTATTTTGCTAAGTAAAAAAAACATGGCCGGTCAAAAAAAAAGATACATAGAACAAGGAATCAAATTGGGGCACAGAAATAAGTCTTTATTATTTAAACCTTTTTTTTTAAAAAAACCCCGAAAAATTACAGAAAAAATTAAACTTCAAAAATGGTTTGGAAAAAAGGTGTTTTTCATGAAAAGATTGCAAAAAATTTTAACCTTTATTCCCCCTAAAGAAAATTTCCAAAAGGATCAAAGACCTCAATATAAGATCGATGCACTGGATCTGATAGAAGATAAAGGGGGGGAATAGTCCTTGAACAGGAAAAGGCTTTCTGAAGAGAGCATTGATAGCATAGGCACTAAGATCAACAACTGGGAAAATGTGACCCCATGAAAAGTGAAAAACTTCTTATGCCAAAGGACATCAAAATTGGACATAGCAGCAGCCTACCCCAATGGGGGTAAGATTTCTTAGTAACTACACAGCTGTAGAATGCTAATATCTGAAAACATACAAACATACATACTACATACATATATACATACACACACACACAAACCTAGACTTTAAGAACACAACAACCCAATTAAAAAATAAAGATGTCAAATCAAAAACAGAATTCTTAAAAGATGAAAACAGGTGGCTGAAAAAACATTTAATGAAGTGTTCAACATCTTTAGTCATCAGGGAAATGCAAATCAAAACTACTTTGAGATTTAATCTTACACCATGCAGGGAGCCAAGAACAATTAAACAAAGACGCTCATGTGGGCGGATACAGAGTAAGGGGAAATTCAACTATTTGGTAGGAATACAAACTTAAATAGCCACAAATGGAAGGCTATACCACTTTGTGCATTTACCCAAAGGATGCCTATCCTCCCAAAGGGGGACATGCTCAACCGTGTTCTTTTTACAGCTCTATTAAATCATAGCTAGAAACGGAAAATCATAAAAATTTGGAAAACCCAGTTTAGATGTATATAATGGGACATTATGGAATATTATTCTATTAGAAAATAAAATAATGAAATTTTCAGATTAATTGATTGAACTAGAAAAAATCATGAATGAGGTATATAACTTTAATTTTTTCAAGGCTTATTTTTAAATGATGGGTTCTTAAATGCTTTAACCTCCTTTTTATCTCCTACACACCAAAAGCAATGGAAAAAAGAATACATGGGAAGTAGACCGTTTATAAATGATTCTGGGGTACCAAAACTCATCGGTTGTCTGGAAATCAGCAGTCATTTCACAGGTCACAGCAGCAATTTGAGCCACTTGCAAACATTCACAGATATGGCAGCAGTCTAGAAGAGGAGTTGGAAAAAATTAAAAGTTTCCCAGAGGGATAGTGGACATGAGAAACAAGATACTCTAAACATCAAAAAATTGACATATATGTGAACTCACAGAGACTGTAGCAGTATGCACGTAGCCTACTTGGGCTGATCACATGGATTTCCCAATGATGAGAGGGGAAATGGCACAAATCTCATTCCTAACCCAGAACCTATTTTGCAATTGGTAACTTCTCACAAAATTGTTCTCTTTAATAGAGTCTCACTGGAGATACAAACCACACTCAAGGCAGGATCCATGCACAAAAGTAGATGGCCAACAGAAAAGAAACTCATTGGCCCATCTGTGGAGGTTCTTTTTTCCCCATAATGTTTGTCAGGGCATTTTTTTTTCAACTTACGGGTTTTTTGCCGTAAATGTGGCTTCTGGAGTTTTGATTTTATTGGGATTTTTTTTGTGTATAGGGTGTGTTCCTTTTTCCCCATAAGTGTTTTTTTAAGAGAAAATTTTTTATTTTCATTTTTAGTTTTGGGGGTATTTGTAATACAAATACACAAAACACATTTAATATCAATTTTAACCAGCAACAAAATATCTCAAATGACTTTAACAGAGCTTTTTTGGGGGATAGGGGACAATATACCCCAGTGGACAGTTTTTGAGTCACTGGAGAGATGGCAGATTTAAGTTTCATAATCTAATCAGACAGAAACTAAAAGAACCATTTAGAAATTTTTGTTGTTTTGTTCAATTAAGAGCTTTTCCAAGAAAAGTGGGTGGGTGGGCAAGGTCCATCCGAGACCTAAGACTGCTTACGGTGCAAGGACAGGAAATTTTGGAGCAATTTGCACAGTTTATCAGCGTATGACTCAGGGCACCACACAGTAAAAGAGAAGCAGGAGAAAGAAAGGCAAACATAAATCTGACCCCCAAAGAATACAGAGGAGCACAGAACTCAGATAACGGAGAGCTATTGCATCTGTTGTTTGATAGTGCAGAATCCCTGTGCTCACTCAAAAGCTCTTTGCTGCCTCCCTCCTACTTTTGTCTCTTTTTTTTCAGCCAAAAGAGAAACTCTCCCCCTCTCTTTGTGGACAGTACCGAACACTGAACGCTTTTTGGTCCTCCGTCTCCTTACATTTGTTCCTCAAGCAGATCTTATTCCCTCCCTACTTGCCCTTTCCCCCTAAGACTCTTATTAGATGACCAACTATTCACTAGATCCCAGGGAGCTAGGCCTTCCAGGGGAATCTGGTTCTGCTCTTGCAGTGCAATGATTTGGGTGCAATGAAGATTCTGGAAATCCAGCATTTGTCCCAGGGTTTCCCATCAGTGGATTCAAGCTCTGTCCATCTCACATGGACATCTGGCCTTTCTTCAAGGTTAAGACCAAATGCATGTCTCCCACAGGTGTCTCATGATCCTCCTTGCCAGAAGAAACCTCTTCCTCTTTCTCCTGCTTTTCTCTTCCTCATTAGAACACTCGCCTAGAGATAGTTTGTCATCTCTTCAGTGAAATAAGTTTCTCTGAGGGCTGGGACTGAATCTCATCTATCTTGCTTATATGGTATCTTGAAATAGCAGGCACTTAGCTCATTTGTGGACTTGAATTCCTGGCTTATACAAAAGTAGGAATGCAAAACCTGAGGAGGGGTGGCCCTTCGGGACTGGCAAAAACATGACTAGCAATTTGTTTCCAAATAATCCTTATGGGGGTGGTGGTGGGGTGGTGGTTTGATGATGCACAGGCCATAAATGTCATCTTGTAATTTCCCAGCTAACTGTTAAAAATTTATTATTTTCTTATTTTTTTCTTTTTTTTATGGAAATTTTTTTTTACATTTCAATATTCTCTCCAAACCCTTTTTTCCCCCCTCCCCCCCAGGAACTCACTATCCCTTCCCCATCCTCCGCCCCCAAATTGGTGTCCCCCCCACCCACCCCCCCCTACCTCACCTCCCCACCTCAACCCCCCCCCCCATTTCCAGCCTTTCGGGGCCCAAGGATCTTTCTCCCACTTATATTAGTCCCTTGCATTATACTGGAGCCATGGACCCTCCCTAAGCCCCGGCTGGTGGTTTAGAAGCGGGGGGCCTGGTTGGTTGGGGATTGTTTTTTTTATGGGTCGCGAATGCCTAACCCCTTCACCCCTTCATTATTTCTCCATTGGGAACCCC